>OY288110.1:24687811-25302811 GCA_958431115.1 Syrphus vitripennis
TTTTTGGATGTGAAAGTTATGCGGAAACAAAATGGCACATTGGCACACACAGTTTTTCGAAAAAGCACGCACACAAACAGGTATCTACACGCTTCTTCCCACCACCATCCGGCAAATTTGAGGTCAGTTGTCTCAACTCTGGTTCAACGTGCCCACAGGATATGTGACAGCGACCATCTTGCCACTGAACTTTCTCTGCTGGACAATGTCCTCAAAGCGAATGGCTATTCGAAAAAGCAAAGAACGTGGAAGCCAATTCCGTCGCAGGAAAGGGAAGATAGCCTTTTAGACAAGAAAGCTTTCTTGCCATATGTGAGAGGTGTAACAGATAGGATAGGGAACATCTTGAAAAGATATGGTGTAAAAACCATATACTTACCACCCAAGAAAGTGATTAATTACCTGCAATCACCAAAAGATCGATTCCCCCTACAAACACCTGGAGTATATGCGGTACCCTGCAGCTGTGGATCTTCATATGTAGGACAAACCCAAAGGAGCATTGCGACACGTCTGAAAGAACATATCAGCGCTGTCAGCAAAAACCAACGTGAAAAGTCCGCCATATGCGAGCATATTCTCGATCACCCAGATGAACACCACTGGGTTCATTTCGATAAAGCTAAGGTTCTAGCAAACGAACCTCATTATATCCCCCGTTTGGTGCGCGAAGCGATTGAGATTAAACGACACCACAATTTCAATCGTGACGACAGCTTTAAGCTCTCGAAAACATGGGATCCCATACTCAACGCTACAAGGTCGATCCAATTGCCAATGCACACAAACAAGGATACTGTGAGCATAGTTTGCTCCCAACTTGCAAACCAACAACAACAACATCAGCAAGAAACAGAACCTTCCACGCAACGTTACAACCTGCGTAGCCAAAATCGCTCTTAACATCTCTTTGGCAGTTTCCCGGTGACCACGCTCGATGCAATTCGAAGCGAAACGTTCGGGGTGAGTACTGTATTGAACTCGCTAAATATTAAATATTTATAACGCGGCTAATCCGAAAAATCCAAAAATGTATAATTCCAACCGCGAAAACCTTAAAAGTTATATTGTAAGCCTGTACGGAGAGGCAATTCATAAATGCCTTCGCCAATTCGAGAACCTTCGTGTTAAACGCGCGCGGATTTTAAGTGCATTAGCTTTCCTTAAAAGATGCCGTGATTGTGACGTACTTCCCATCTGTGTTAAATTAAAACCAATGCGTTATATATATGGTTCTAAAAAAGTTCTTACGAAGGCGAGTGAAATGTTATTAAAGCGATTAATAAGCTCCCATCGAAGTGATTTAAATATAATATCAGTGAAGCTATATAACATGCATCAACATCTTGCATGGGTTCTAAGTGTAGAAGACTTTAATGTGTGTGATAGAGTGACCTCCATGCAAGCAACCAAAACCCAACATCTTTGCACTGAAAAACAACAACAAAAATTTTACAGATTAACCAACGCGCAAGCCAAAAAACAAGAAGTCAACACGATCGATCTGACTAAAGCCGTTGTTAATTTATCAAACACAACATTGAGTGCAGCAGCCACAAGCATTCTTAGCAAAGGAATGAACTTTGCACCCACTCCACGACGTGTGCCGATTGAACAACTGATTGGAAGTGTTGAAGAATGCATTGCTCGCAACAAGTTCAACAGCATCGATACAGAAACAATTCGTCAAGACATAGCGGTTATGATAAGACGAACCAAACCCATATCGTCAAGCAATGTGAGTAGAGACGAAATGTTAGCTTTAACTGCGTTGCGAAGAAAGGAGAATATTTTTATTCTCCCCGCTGATAAAGGTAATGCATCGGTCGTAGTAAATAGATGTGACTATTTTGCCAAAATGAATGTTTTGGTTGAAGACAGAAACACATATAGGCCTGTTGATTACGACCCCACGGCACGTGTTTTAAGGAAAGTTACCAAACTCATCAATGATAACAAAGCGCTTTTACCACCTAAGCGTCTCATACCTTCATGTACCCAGCCACCGAAGTTGTATGGTCTACCTAAAATCCACAAGGAAGGGAATCCAATGCGACCAATTGTGAGTCAAATAAATGCCCCTTGTTATCTGATTTCAAAGCATTTAGTTGATGTTTTTAAACCATTGGTTGGCCTTACGGAGTACAACATAAAAGATTCCTCACATTTTGTGTCGATTTTGCGCGGTCTAAAACTCGAAGATGATGAAATGATGGTGAGCTTTGATGTTAAGTCACTATTTACGAATGTTCCAGTGCAGGAGGTACTTACTGTCATCAGTGAACTTATCTCAACTTCCGGCATAAATGAAAACTATTTGCCTCTTTTGGAGTTTTGCCTTACATCGGGATATTTCTGCTTCAACCAACAGTTTTATTTGCAAAAAGAGGGCGTTGCGATGGGTTTACCTTTAGCTCCCTTGATTGCAGATATTTGGATGGAGCATTTTGAGAAAAAAGCTTTGAATAGCTCAAAAGAAAAACCGAAAGTTTGGCTGAGATATGTGGATGATACTTTTTGTATTATGAAAAACTCTGCCATTTCGAATTTCCTACAACATTTAAACTCACAGCACCCAAAAATGAAGTTCACGATGGAAAAAGAGAATGAAGAGTCCATCGCATTTTTGGATGTGAAAGTTATGCGGAAACAAAATGGCACATTGGCACACACAGTTTTTCGAAAAAGCACGCACACAAACAGGTATCTACACGCTTCTTCCCACCACCATCCGGCAAATTTGAGGTCAGTTGTCTCAACTCTGGTTCAACGTGCCCACAGGATATGTGACAGCGACCATCTTGCCACTGAACTTTCTCTGCTGGACAATGTCCTCAAAGCGAATGGCTATTCGAAAAAGCAAAGAACGTGGAAGCCAATTCCGTCGCAGGAAAGGGAAGATAGCCTTTTAGACAAGAAAGCTTTCTTGCCATATGTGAGAGGTGTAACAGATAGGATAGGGAACATCTTGAAAAGATATGGTGTAAAAACCATATACTTACCACCCAAGAAAGTGATTAATTACCTGCAATCACCAAAAGATCGATTCCCCCTACAAACACCTGGAGTATATGCGGTACCCTGCAGCTGTGGATCTTCATATGTAGGACAAACCCAAAGGAGCATTGCGACACGTCTGAAAGAACATATCAGCGCTGTCAGCAAAAACCAACGTGAAAAGTCCGCCATATGCGAGCATATTCTCGATCACCCAGATGAACACCACTGGGTTCATTTCGATAAAGCTAAGGTTCTAGCAAACGAACCTCATTATATCCCCCGTTTGGTGCGCGAAGCGATTGAGATTAAACGACACCACAATTTCAATCGTGACGACAGCTTTAAGCTCTCGAAAACATGGGATCCCATACTCAACGCTACAAGGTCGATCCAATTGCCAATGCACACAAACAAGGATACTGTGAGCATAGTTTGCTCCCAACTTGCAAACCAACAACAACAACATCAGCAAGAAACAGAACCTTCCACGCAACGTTACAACCTGCGTAGCCAAAATCGCTCTTAACATCTCTTTGGCAGTTTCCCGGTGACCACGCTCGATGCAATTCGAAGCGAAACGTTCGGGGTGAGTACTGTATTGAACTCGCTAAATATTAAATATTTATAACGCGGCTAATCCGAAAAATCCAAAAATGTATAATTCCAACCGCGAAAACCTTAAAAGTTATATTGTAAGCCTGTACGGAGAGGCAATTCATAAATGCCTTCGCCAATTCGAGAACCTTCGTGTTAAACGCGCGCGGATTTTAAGTGCATTAGCTTTCCTTAAAAGATGCCGTGATTGTGACGTACTTCCCATCTGTGTTAAATTAAAACCAATGCGTTATATATATGGTTCTAAAAAAGTTCTTACGAAGGCGAGTGAAATGTTATTAAAGCGATTAATAAGCTCCCATCGAAGTGATTTAAATATAATATCAGTGAAGCTATATAACATGCATCAACATCTTGCATGGGTTCTAAGTGTAGAAGACTTTAATGTGTGTGATAGAGTGACCTCCATGCAAGCAACCAAAACCCAACATCTTTGCACTGAAAAACAACAACAAAAATTTTACAGATTAACCAACGCGCAAGCCAAAAAACAAGAAGTCAACACGATCGATCTGACTAAAGCCGTTGTTAATTTATCAAACACAACATTGAGTGCAGCAGCCACAAGCATTCTTAGCAAAGGAATGAACTTTGCACCCACTCCACGACGTGTGCCGATTGAACAACTGATTGGAAGTGTTGAAGAATGCATTGCTCGCAACAAGTTCAACAGCATCGATACAGAAACAATTCGTCAAGACATAGCGGTTATGATAAGACGAACCAAACCCATATCGTCAAGCAATGTGAGTAGAGACGAAATGTTAGCTTTAACTGCGTTGCGAAGAAAGGAGAATATTTTTATTCTCCCCGCTGATAAAGGTAATGCATCGGTCGTAGTAAATAGATGTGACTATTTTGCCAAAATGAATGTTTTGGTTGAAGACAGAAACACATATAGGCCTGTTGATTACGACCCCACGGCACGTGTTTTAAGGAAAGTTACCAAACTCATCAATGATAACAAAGCGCTTTTACCACCTAAGCGTCTCATACCTTCATGTACCCAGCCACCGAAGTTGTATGGTCTACCTAAAATCCACAAGGAAGGGAATCCAATGCGACCAATTGTGAGTCAAATAAATGCCCCTTGTTATCTGATTTCAAAGCATTTAGTTGATGTTTTTAAACCATTGGTTGGCCTTACGGAGTACAACATAAAAGATTCCTCACATTTTGTGTCGATTTTGCGCGGTCTAAAACTCGAAGATGATGAAATGATGGTGAGCTTTGATGTTGAGTCACTATTTACGAATGTTCCAGTGCAGGAGGTACTTACTGTCATCAGTGAACTTATCTCAACTTCCGGCATAAATGAAAACTATTTGCCTCTTTTGGAGTTTTGCCTTACATCGGGATATTTCTGCTTCAACCAACAGTTTTATTTGCAAAAAGAGGGCGTTGCGATGGGTTTACCTTTAGCTCCCTTGATTGCAGATATTTGGATGGAGCATTTTGAGAAAAAAGCTTTGAATAGCTCAAAAGAAAAACCGAAAGTTTGGCTGAGATATGTGGATGATACTTTTTGTATTATGAAAAACTCTGCCATTTCGAATTTCCTACAACATTTAAACTCACAGCACCCAAAAATGAAGTTCACGATGGAAAAAGAGAATGAAGAGTCCATCGCATTTTTGGATGTGAAAGTTATGCGGAAACAAAATGGCACATTGGCACACACAGTTTTTCGAAAAAGCACGCACACAAACAGGTATCTACACGCTTCTTCCCACCACCATCCGGCAAATTTGAGGTCAGTTGTCTCAACTCTGGTTCAACGTGCCCACAGGATATGTGACAGCGACCATCTTGCCACTGAACTTTCTCTGCTGGACAATGTCCTCAAAGCGAATGGCTATTCGAAAAAGCAAAGAACGTGGAAGCCAATTCCGTCGCAGGAAAGGGAAGATAGCCTTTTAGACAAGAAAGCTTTCTTGCCATATGTGAGAGGTGTAACAGATAGGATAGGGAACATCTTGAAAAGATATGGTGTAAAAACCATATACTTACCACCCAAGAAAGTGATTAATTACCTGCAATCACCAAAAGATCGATTCCCCCTACAAACACCTGGAGTATATGCGGTACCCTGCAGCTGTGGATCTTCATATGTAGGACAAACCCAAAGGAGCATTGCGACACGTCTGAAAGAACATATCAGCGCTGTCAGCAAAAACCAACGTGAAAAGTCCGCCATATGCGAGCATATTCTCGATCACCCAGATGAACACCACTGGGTTCATTTCGATAAAGCTAAGGTTCTAGCAAACGAACCTCATTATATCCCCCGTTTGGTGCGCGAAGCGATTGAGATTAAACGACACCACAATTTCAATCGTGACGACAGCTTTAAGCTCTCGAAAACATGGGATCCCATACTCAACGCTACAAGGTCGATCCAATTGCCAATGCACACAAACAAGGATACTGTGAGCATAGTTTGCTCCCAACTTGCAAACCAACAACAACAACATCAGCAAGAAACAGAACCTTCCACGCAACGTTACAACCTGCGTAGCCAAAATCGCTCTTAACATCTCTTTGGCAGTTTCCCGGTGACCACGCTCGATGCAATTCGAAGCGAAACGTTCGGGGTGAGTACTGTATTGAACTCGCTAAATATTAAATATTTATAACGCGGCTAATCCGAAAAATCCAAAAATGTATAATTCCAACCGCGAAAACCTTAAAAGTTATATTTTCAATATGTCCCACGGAGAAGAAAAATGCTTCGCTCCCTGCTTTTTGTGGATGAGGACAAAATTCATCATAGAAATGGAACAGTTAGGTTAGATTGACAGCATAAATTGACACACTTAGACGAGGATTGGCCCGTTGTGATAAAAACAATAGTGTGAATGACTTTTCAACGAATACCTAATTTGCGATTCTATAATTTCCAATAGCTGCATCGAATAACGAAGAATTTACCAACCTCACATCAGTTGAAGAAATTAGTGATGCAGTGATAAACTCCAAAAAAGGTAAAAGCAATTGGGCCAGACGATGCACCTTCTGGGTGTCTCACTCTGTGGAAAAAAATGGGAGAAATCAGGTTTAGGTTTCATCTCCAAACTTATCTGCTGTGACCGAAGGCCTAATCAGTTCTGAGAAACTTATACCTTCTTCCAATCTATGAGAGGAAGGGTGATACACGAAATTGCGACAGCTACAGTCAATCAAGCTGATGTCACACACCTTGAAGATCGTTGACCGCATATTGAATGCCTGTCTACGAAAAATAGTACAGCTATTTAACATCATCATCATCATCGGCTCGACAACCGGGGTCCGGTCCTGGCCTCCTTCAACAAGTCTCTCCACCTATTCCGGTCTCGAGCTGACGCCATCCAGTTGCGCAACCCAAGGCTTCGGGTCTCCTGGTCTACACCATCCCTACAGCGCAAGCATGGTCTACCACGCTGCCGTCTAATATAGAATATACCACAAAGGACTTTCCGAGCCGGTTCCTCTTCACTGATGCGCTATGTGCCCTAGCCACCGGAGTCTACCGAGCTTAATTTTTGTCACTATGTCTGCTTCAAGGTAGATTGCGTACATTTCATGATTGTACCGTCTCCGGAATCGTCCTTTCTATTATATGGGTCCAACAATTCTCCTTGATACTTTTCTCTCGAACGCGGCCATCCAGGGTGCTTCGATCGATTCCTTAAGATGAGATTTATTATGAGTTGCACTTAGGCAACAAATAGTTTCGGAAGTCTGCTTGCGGATGATCATGAATATGTACTATTCAAGAAAGTTAAAAGAAATGTAAGATTTCCCACAAGAATCACAGAAGAGTACCCAATTGGACTAGGTGCGTCTTGAGGTCTTTACAGTCCTAGACTTTCTGCTTGAGGATAAGGTGACGGATCTTGTGATAATGTCATCAATCATCGTATAGAGTGGATGAATTGGCGAGAAAACTCTGCCATCTTCTGTGATGACAAGAAGTATGAGAGACGATCAACGGCAGTTGAAATGAAGATGCTTCGGTTAACAGAAAGAATGATAAAGCGTGACCGAACAACAAGCAAAAATATACAAGAAAGTCAAAAATACCATCTTCCGAAAAATAAGTATGACCAACTTAGCTAGTACTGCCGTGTAATACCATGAAGCCTTGAGAACCCAGTTCAAAAAACAATAGCGAACGACGTTCCAATACTATCGCGGAAGAAAGGTATAGGAGCATAAACGTCTGGAAGAAACAAATGCAACGACAAATGCATTTAGTTGGCGTCAGACATGGAACAATTTAAAACTGGGAGGCCAGTTGGCGTTTTCTGAGGTTGATCCAGCTAACCCTAGAAGTGGAGACTTAAGGTGAAGCAGTGGAGTGGAAGGGTTCTTGTAAATGAAAAAGAAGCGTTTCAAAAAACTAAAAAAAAGTGAAAAAGTAGTTAGTTGCCCAATTTAAGTAAAAATATTATTAGCGTGAACTAGTTTTGAAAATAACAAATTTTTTCTCACTTTGTTTTCTATGTTTTTTTTTAAGGCTTATCCTTGGCCCATCTGATATTGACTTTGACTTATCAACCATCCGTATAAATTAAGTATTAAAAAAAAAATGCTTCTGTATCTAAAGTATGTAGATGCCGCCTGATGTTTGACCTATTACAAGGAACAAGAGCACATTTAATGGTTTCAAAATCCATCCCTAAGTCCTAAGCTCTAACATTTTACCTTGCCAACATTTCAAAAGTCAGCCTCCTGTCCCAAACGACATCAGTTGACCAAATTTAGCATACATAATGGACTTTCAGTTTTATAATTAATTCACAACCTAAGCTTAATCCAAACAAAGTCAACTGAATCTCAATTAGTTTCTTGAGGTGATTTAAAAAGATTTTCATTGCAAATGGACAATTTACGGTTGCATCTGTTCAAAGCATTTATATGCATCTCCCTATAAACTACTAATACTCACATGGCAGTATAATATGCCATTTGCTCATTTTAAGAGGATTTACAAATGCTTCAGTGGTTTTTTGGTAAACACATTATAATATTTCTGGGAAAACATTTTCCAACCATAGTACATGTATGAGGAAAGGAAAGGAAAGAATTCCAATGTTTCATCCATGCATATTAATATATATGGTTGTATGGTATCTTGCTTGCTGCCATGACGAAGGTCTACATCTATATTCTAAGGGATAGTTTAAAAGCTATATAGAAATTGAATTATCAACAACTGGTTAAACGGAATATCCTTACAAATGGTATCCTTCGATGATTTTATTCAACTCACTGAGATCATTCGTCGATTTTGTAAAAACCCAACCTGCGATTATCGTTTGATCGATATAAGCTAAAGGAATTTTCTTATTTAGAAAAGATTTCTTGTTCGTGTTGCTTTTGTGTCATGATTTTCAAGCTAGACAATCCCAGCTTTTTCCCACATCGAAGTCAGATTAACTTTATTTAGGAAGTGCAAATAGGTATGAATGTTGTAAGGATACGTTTTCCTGGAAGATGGCTTGAGCCCGAATCCCACCACAACCAGAGAATCATGTAAGATTGAAAGCGAAGACGACGACGCGACGCACGGCATGTCGAAGAACCAAACAATAGCAAACGTTTCTTTAAATTTACCTTAAGTTAGCTATGCTATATAAAACAGGAATGATGGAATCAATTCAAGGAAGACTATCAGCAGGAACAGCACACCATATGGGTACTGCCTGTGCATCATCTTAAATTCCTTCAGATGATGGTTTATATGGTTGGGATGTATGTAATAGGAGAAGAATGTTTTCATATAGAAATTCCATATTGATGGTTTTCTCTGTAGTATCTTCATCGAAAAGGACTTACACGTTAACGGCTGTCCTTGGGAAATTTAAGATGCAAGTTTTTTTTAAATACAAGCAGCGATATTTTGTTGTTGTTGTTCATAGTGTATAGTGATTTTGAGAAAATATGTACATCCCAGTTAAGAGTATTTTGTTTCTTTGATAGGTATGTGAAGGGTTTGGTTTCGAAGATAACAAAAACAGTAGAAGAAAAAAAAGAAGCAGTCCTGGTTTTCTTAGAAACTGTTATACAAATCTTCAATAATGCATTTTAGTGTTATTGAACAGACAACACTGTTGGTAGAAGGTATTCCTTGAAAATTTAAAAAACCCAAAAGCCAAAATATTAAAAGTCCCTACTTAAATATTTTTGGAAATTGTTATTTTGGGATTTTTAATTTTCAAGATTTTATGTTTTAGGATATTGGGTTTTCGGGATTTACAGAATTTAGTTTTATATTTATTTGGGCATTTCTATTTTAGGTTTTAAAATTTTTCAAGATTTTAGGTTTTTGAGATTTCATGTTTTTGGAATTTTTTGGTTATCAGAATTCTGAGTTCCCATATATGTATGTATGTAGTATTAACAGATGTTTTGTAAAAATGTTGAGCACATTTTTTTACAATTTTTTTTTTGATGTAAATAAAAAAATCAAATAAGTTTGGAAAATTCTCTATTTTCAAAAACCCTCATACTCATTTGGCTATGCTACAATTAAAATCAATTATTGGCCTTTTTTGATTAAAATGTTTTTAACTAATGTTTCAACACAAAAATAATTTTTTCACAAAGTTTTGAAAATCAAATAAGAAATAGAAAACGATTTTGAAAAGTTTGTTTTACAATGTGTCTTTTTTTAAACTCACTTTTTGGGGGCGTAAAATGCTTAGATGTGCTTTTGGCGGGTAGACGCCATAATAAAACGAAATGTCATTAAAAAAATTTGAAATTTTCAAATAGAAATAATTTTTTTTTATATTAAGAAATGCATGGTGCTAAATGTGAAAAATAAAATTTAAAGAAACGAAAATTGGAAACAAAATTTTTTAATTAAAAAAAAAAACTTTTATAAAATGAAATATCTTAAGTTGATTTTGTCAAAAAATCCCCACAAAAATTCAAAACTATCAAAAAATCATCAGTCAAAAAATGTTCACAAAAAATTCAGTAAATTGTAAAAAAAAAATTTGTTGAAAAAATTATTCTAAAAAAAAATTTAAAGAAAGTCCAGTCAAAAAAAATCGAGGATCAATAGGGGATTTTTTTTTAAATTGGCAAAGTATCTGACACAAAAATAATTTCACTTTTTTAAATAAAAACAGGAAAATTTAAAAAAAAAAAAACAATTATAGATAGATAGATAGATATATTTTATTTCGCAAAACAGTTTAAAGGCTATGTAACCTCTCATTTTACAATTCAGAGATATGATTAAGCTTATCTTACAACTTACAACAACATTATCGTAACTACATTAGGAATTTATTTTGGGCAATAGTTTATCTGAAGGAAAATGCTTTAAAAACCTTCAATTTAAATTAAAAGAAAAAGAGAAAAAAAAATGACTAGAATGCAATAAATTAGAAATACTAACAACATTTTCCAATAATAATTAATATATAAAAAAAATTAATAAGGCAAAACAATATACAAACAACTCAAGAGTAATCAAACTCGGCAAACATATATAAAAAAAATAAATTACAAGTAAATAAATAAATAACAAATAAATTAAATAAATAAACAAATAAATAAATAGATACGAAAATGAACATTGAACAATATATAAATAAATAAATAACTAAATGAAAATTTTAACAAGTGAATAAATGTACAATTAAAGAAAATAGTTAATAAATAAATAAATAAATAAGTTAACAAAATAAGTAAATAAATAAACAAATAAATAGATGTAGATATAAAAAAATAAATTAATTAATTAATAATTAAATAAATTAATAAAAAAAAAAAATTAGCTAATAAATAAATAACATTTGAATAGAAATCAAAAACATACATAATTTGATCGAAAGAACAAATATTTATCACAGATTTTGGTTACAAAGTTTTTTAATAAGTGGATTTCTGATGAATCACAGCTATAAAGGCAGTTAACCCTGAAGTTTCTGAATTCTTTCAGAAATCAATTCAACATTCGCTCTTTCGTGGAGATCTTTAGTTGAATGACGCCAGGGGAGATTAAGCATAGTTTTTAACAATTTATTTTGTGAAACCTGAAGTTTTTTAATGTGACATTTGGCTGCGTCTACAGTCCAATTTTTTTTGAATGACATTCTAGTTCGCCTAAATCATTATTCACTATTCGAATAAATTCCAATGGTCACTTCGAATATAATTCAAATTTTCGATGTGGGTATGCACATTTTTAGTATTTGGTAACATACACTTAAAACTAAATTTAAAAAAAAATATTTACTAGTTTTCAAAATATGTATTGAGTTTCAAAAAAAAATTAGGTTTTTTTTTTAAATAAGTACAAAAAATATTTTTTTTTAAATTTTTATATAGGACCTCCTTCAGAAAAAATTTAATCGAAATCCGTCCAATAGCTTACGAAAAAACCGAAAACCAAAAATCCGGTTCTATGGCAAGTACCGTTAATAACGGTTTTTTCAAAAATGTTTTTTGACTTAATTATTAAGGTTACTTGACAAACCCGATTCAAAGAATTGCATCAAAATCGTTAAAGCCGTTTTCGAGATAAAATTTTTTTGTCTAAACGGTACCTACTGTGACAGATACCCTTATTTTTGGAGCTAAAAAAAAAATTTCGATTTCTCCTCTAGGCAAACCTCCTCCCCAAAACCTTATGTCCAAAGTTTGATGAAAATCGCTTAAGTAGTTTAGGCTGTAGGACGAGGTACAGACAGACCGACAGACAGAATTGCGTTACCCACTTTTTTCGCGTTCTCTATCATCGTAATGTTAGGTCTGATTAAAAATACGGGATGAAAAATTCCAATGTAATTTTTTTCAAATACATGTTTTCTTTTTTTTAATTACAGGAGCATTTCTGGTACCGTATTTGTTGATGGTACTGGCTATTGGGTTGCCGATATTCTTTTCCGAAATGTTTATTGGCCAATATGCTGGATTAGGACCAATCAAAGCCTACACAAATCTGGCACCATTTTTTCAGGGTAAGTATATTTTTAAATTATTTTTCTCTTATCAATATGAGACTCTAATAAATTTAATCTTTTTTTTTACAATTGAATTTTCATGCCTCGATGTAAAAAATTGTTTTTTAAATACCTCTCCATAAATATACCTTCTCAATTATTAATGATAGATAAAATCGATATAAATAAAGTTCCTTAACTTAAAAAAATGACCCTTAATTCGTTGAAGTTGATCTCTTTATAAAGCTTAACTTTTGCTCCCTGGCAACAGATGTGTGATGACATCACTTCAATATGTGCTGACATTACCATTATTAATAAAATTATTCTTATATTTTTTTTTTAAACACACAAACCAAAAAAAAAAATATATTTAAATTTATTTATTTATATTAACAGGACTTGGCTTCTGTACGCTTGTGGTAATCACATTTGTCACTATTTATTACATGGTGATAATCGCTTGGATAATTTTTTACTTATTCGCCTCATTTTGGCCGCGTCTCTTGTGGGGCTACTGTGATAATCAATTCAATTCGGACAGTAAGTATATATTGTTAATTAATTCATTTATATGGGCAATATGTGGTCATCAGGACTTTGCAGTTCCCGATGATGCGATACTACCATACATACAATATCTCGAAATATAATATCGAATGCGTGTTCCGAACGAAGACTTTTTGATTCATCAAAGGCTATCTACAACAACTATCTACATACATACACTGTTCTCTACTCTTGTCTCTTTCTGCGTATTAAACAGATTGCTACAGCAGCTTGGAGGACAAAATCTGCAAGGAAAATAACAAGCATAATGACTTGGACACGATATTCTGGAATCGTACATGCACGAGCATTCGGAAAATTTGCCAATCGAATAATTTGATAGGCATTAATTCTACATATTGTTTTAATGTGACCGCACAGGCGGAAGTTCCTGTCAGGAAAATAATTAAGAGGGTACTGGCGTCTGAGGAGTATTATTAGTGAGTATATAAAATGTTATATGTATATTTTTTTTTTGAAAATTATTTTTTTGTTTTTGTTATTAGTTTTAGTTGTTACTTTTGGGATTTGAATATAATTGGATGCTTCATTTATTAATTAAGATTTCCCACTATGAGTCAAATGTCGGCCTAGGCTTGGTCTCTTAAGACTAAGTCTCATATCCATCTTGGTTCAGTACAAACACGGCTTTATAATAAGCCTCATTTTTTTCTTGGTAAAATGAGAAACAAAATTTTGAATCTAGAAGCTGACTAATTATTAAAATTGAAATATTCAATTTTATGTTTTTAAACACATATTTCCGACTGATTTTCTTAACTGGAACACCACCAAGACTCTCAGTAATTCTCGATCCAAGTACATTTCCTCGTTTTTTAGAAGAGATGATTCTGATTTTTTTTTTGGTGTCGGAATATTTTTTGTATTATGTATCCAAAATATTTTTGAAATTTTTTGAAATAAAAAACTTAACATTTCTACAAAATTTTCCTGCTGATTAATTGCACTAGTAAACAAATTTTTGGGTCACTGATGCTACTTAAAAAAACAACTTTTTTTTTACTAATTTGTAGTCGCTGAAAATGAAAATGACATACATTTTTTTTTCAAAGAACCGTTTTCGAGATATGCGCAAAAAAAGGTTTTTTTTGTCTGTTTTTGAAACACTGACTTATATCTCTTAAGTGATCTTTTTATTTTACATTTATAGTAAAGATTTTTGAAAAAGATAACACTTTCTGCTTTCCAACGGTATGCGTTTCATTAAGTTACAAGCGATCAAAAATTATAAAAATCGATTTTTTCGATTTTCTTTGAAATTGAACGATAAATGTAGAAGCTATGAAATAAGGTCATGTCTTAAACAGAAAATTGAATTTGAGAAAAGTGATGTACTGAAAAGAACATTTTAGACTCCCATTGCAAGGAATACAGTATTCAAATTCTACAATCGGAACGATAAGTTAGTTTTGGGGTCATCATACGAAATAAGTTGCATGAATCGATTTTAAAGCTAAATTATCGGTTCTAAACTGAAATATTGGTTTATTTGCCAAATTAAAAGGAACTTTAACATAAAATAGAAGAAAACTAAAATATATCGATTTTTATTCAAGAAGAAAGTTGTATTACAATAATGGAGAAAAGAGACTGGGTGCGACCCACACTGATAACTTCCCATTTGTGATCTTGAAAACTTTATATTTAGTTTTTTTTTAAATAACCAACTTTTCTGCGAAACAAACTTTAGCTGTTAAATTCAAACAATCATTATTTTAAGATTGAAAAGCATTTTAATTATTTAAAGAGATTTATGAAATGCACTTATATTATATAGGGATTGTTGATGTATAAGTTGTTTCCACGTGACCCAGGAGGTAAACTTCCTCGCGTTTTTTTAAATGTGGAATTTTCTTAGTTCTGTTTAAATTTTTGTTTAAAATGTTAGTTAAGTATATGTCAAATATATACCCGCTGTAAAAAAATTTTAATATGTATAAAATTAAATACCTAATGGCAAAGTCAATATCATTGCTCGTTCTCAAGATATTCGAGTCGAAAAACCAATTTTACCACTTTTAGTTTATTTTTTTTATATTTTTTGTCAAAAACTGTCAATTAGATATTTGTCAAAATTTAACCTTTCATACAAATATTGTACTATGTATAAAATAAAATATTTTAGAAGGCACAATCGTTGTTTGTTCTCAGGATATTCGAGCTGAAATACAATTGTAACTACTTTTCTTTAGAATTTTTAACAGTTTTTGATTTTTTGTTAAAAAACTGCCCATTCAATATTTGTCAAAATCTTATCAGTTGCTAACAATTATGTTATGTAGAAAATAAAACAAACAAGAAGTCAATATCGTTACCAGTTTTTGAGAAATTTGAGTCGAAAGACAATTTATACCAATTTTTGGTAGAGTTTTTTGTAGTTTTTAATTTTTTTGTAAAAAAAACTGTCCATTGAATTTTTTTGAAATTTTCACCAGTAGGCAAAAACAACATTTTTCGTAAAATAAAATTATTTTTTTTTAGTTTTTTTTTGATTTTAAAAAATAACGGTACCTATATTATTTTTTTTTTTCAAATTCATATCAAATTTGTATGACGTCATAATGTGTCGAATAAAATTTATTGCAAGTCAATAGCATTATTTGTTCGGGAGATATTTGAACCCAACCAAAATTTTCATTTCTTTTTTAAACTGCTATAGTAAAAAAACGACTGATTGAATATTAATAAACGCCCTTTCAGCTTCTTTCGAAGTTATTATCTGTAAAACAAAATTTATTTCAAGTCAATATCTCTACTCGTTATTAAGATATCGACGACGAAAAATGGTACCAGAACGTAGGGACGTACGAACGTACGTACACACGCACACACAGACATCTCTCTAAAATTGAAACGTCGAGAAATGTCAAAAATTTCAATTTGACAAATCGGACCAATTACAATAACTCCCTATGGGAAGTTAAAAATCTTATTGAATTAAAAATTATTTATTAGTTGGATATTTCGTTTTATTATTTTTTTCCAAGAGTTAGTTCTTTTTTTCTGAATTTTGAACCAAAACATTTCTGATTCCCAACTGAGCACACATTTGCAATAGAAAAATTCAATGTTAAAAAATTTTATCACCTAGGCAAAAGAAACATTTTTGTGAAATTACTGAGCTTAAGTGGTATTTTCCTTCGATTTTTTTTTAAATTTCAATAAGTTTTTCTTCATTAAATTAATACGATTTCTCTCTGGAAACTCCTACTGCATCTTATTGATTTTTAAATCATTCTTAATCTTGTACTTTGGTCTGTTTAAGACCAAAAATATGTGTCAATTAAAAACGTTCCAAAAAATGTGTACTAAATAAAATTCGGGTACAATACAATATTTTGAAGGCCTTCTGATACTCCCAACCAACCTGTCAAGCTCAACTTTAAAATGAAAAAAATAAATTAAACTTGATTTTCTTAAATTTTCATTTTTTTTCCTTAAACCTCTCCTTTCCATTCCTTTCTCAAAAACATTTCCTTCCTAACCTACAATCAATATCAAAAGATTTATTTATTATTTAAAAAATGGAATGGTAAGCATTTCTCTTCTTTTTTTTTTCTTTTTGTCAAAAATAATGAGAAAATAAAATGTAAAGCCTCTCAAATAAAGAAAATGAAGTGCCTTCTATTCGAAAAAAAAGTACCCATGAGAAAAAAATAAAAAGAAAAAAAAGCTCAACAGTCTTAATCCTCCTATCCACTTTCATTAAGATTAAGAATTTTTTTTTTATTATTTTTACCTTGAGATATATCCAATCGGTGTAAAACCGAATATTCACGCACGTGAGCTACCGAAACTCTAATTTGAGTCATAATTTCAAATTACTTTTTCCATATTGCCATATACGAGTATGTAAGGAGCGAGTAGGTTATATTGTAAGGATGTTGTGTACCTACTTTTTTTTTGTGATGGTTTGTCATCAATGAAGATGAACGTACGAACATTGAACATCACCATCTCTCATCCCAAAAATCCCAATCCCAAGGTATGTAGAAAGAAAAGTCGGTAGGTAGGTATATAAATTTCGTCCTCCCGGAGGTCCTATTTCATTTCGTGCCAGCAAAAATTTATTGATGGATTGGGATCTTATAGTAGGTATATCGTCTTATTGGAATATTTGTAGGTATTCTTTTAATACACCGAAGGGCATTATATGAAGAAAAATATGAAGACATTTACCTCAACTCCAAACCTCACATTTTGATTTAGTCCCAGCTTCACAAAAGCCGTCAAATTAAAAGGAACGAGGACACGCTTCGGAGCGGATGTGACATCAATATTATGTAGATACAAAAAAATGGTTGGTAGGGAGGGGGTGGGGGTAGGGAAATAAGGGGGAGGGAGGACGACTTCTTTGGTTTGTGAGAATGATATTAATAATTTAAGTGATTTATTCAAGAATCCATTAATATTGGTGTTTCAATTTTTTTTTCGTTATTTTATTAAAAGCTTTTTGTGCCTTGTGCGGTTTTGTTCCTACCTAAATAAAGTGTAGGTACCATATTTTATGAGAAAAAAAAAAGAAATCACCTGGGAACCTATGTATTTTTGTATATAGGCTAGGTAGCTATTATATAGGAAGACTGCTTTTTATCTTTACATGGAAATGAAAGAGACTCCTGTCGATTTTTTTTTGTTGGTATAGATGATTGGCCTTGTGTTTCTATTTAAAAGACACGGAAGATGGGAAATATTTTTTTTTTAGAAATAAATAATGAAAAAGATATTAAGCTTGCGAATTATTAACTTTATTTTGGTACGATTCGTGTAATAAGATAAACCTGTTGGAGTTGGTTCTTATGTGATAAAGAATTCGGAGTTTGTTCTTCATAATCGATATCTTTAATGATGTTTAACAAAGAAAAATAATAATTGGAAGGTAGGGGTACGGGATCAAGGACTTTGCTCAATGGATAATAGATGAAAGGGATGTAATGCACTAAGAAAAAAGGGATGAGCATAGAGAAATAAACACCACATAAAATAGAAGAACATTATAATGGTGTGTCACAGGGTTCCGTTTTGTCTCCGACCCTCTTTCTCGTTTTCAATAATGATCTCCTGTCTGCATCTACTAGTCAATTAAATTGCTTCGCTGACGATAGCTACCTTAGCTTTTCATATTCGTTTCCAGATTCACATCCCTGCTCTTCGGACGTGGAACTGAAACGGCTAAATATGAAAAGTAATTAAATTATGAATTTAATGCTTCAAAAACTCAATGCTGCCTTCTGTCATTATCTATGAGTGGCACTTGCACCGAAGAAACTAATCAGCTTGCGATTTAAGGTATCTATGTGTATCACAAACCATCTTTTGTGGAATACATACTTAACATCGCCAAAAATGCCGCAAGACCTTTAGGTTTCTTTTGGAAATGCAAGAAATTCTTTTTCCCCTTCTGATCTGGCTATTATCTATAAAAGTTATTTACGCTTGAGTATAACTCCCATCTCTGGGCTGGAGCTCCAATAACTTACTTAAACATCGGTAAGTGCTCAAATGAAATAGCCAGTTGCATTCCTCCCCTTAAACGATTCAACCGTATTACTCGCACTTCCAGGAATACTCATCGGTTTACTCTTGAACCCAATTTCGGTCGTAATATCAAGTACAGTGATTCGTTCTTTAGCCGTACTACGCGAATGTGGAATACCCTTCCACGCTCTGTCTTTCCCTCTCATCACGAAGTTCAAGACTAATGTTCACCGGCACCTCCTTTCAAATCCCCTCCTACTTACCTGAAGCTCGCACTGTCTCTCTGACTTAAAAAGGGTACATGCAATCCCCTTTAGTGCGCGCTTAATATAAAAAAATAAGATTTCTAAATGGTAACCTTAGCGGCCATTTATTGAAATGGCCTCCAGCAAAAAAATTTACCTGACACTTAAAAAATTATTAACGTCTAGCGGGCTTTAGGTAAGGATACCCGTCTTTTGAGAAAATAAAATATTTCTCGGAAAAAGCTATTATGATTCTTTTGAAAAAAAACTCAATAAATCTAGAAATAAATTGGCTCACTTTTAATGATAAAAATTCCAAATCATTATTTTTTTGATGTTTGATTACCTTAAATATGTTGCATCTGATTATAACCAAAATTTGTATGCAAAAATTTTCAAAAAAAATTCTTTTTAATTTCGAAAAAAAAATTAAATTATTTTTTGAAAATTAAATATTTCAAAAATGGGTCTACACTAATTTTTTTGAAATTTGGTACAAAAAAGATTTTTAATGCTATCTTCAATAACTTGAAAAATAATTTTTTATTTTCGAAAATAACGATACTTCCCACTTTAATGTTAAAAAATCGTTTACAAAAATTTCAAACTTCTATGCCCATTTTCTGATGAACCGGGATAGTGCCAATTTTTTTTAAGGTTAGATTCCGACAGAATAAAATATTTAAACTACATATTTTGGAAACGTGATATATTCCCGGGTCGGATAATTTTCGTTCCGACTTTTTTTTAGGCCATATTTGTTTTAGCCATTTGTAATAAAAATGAAATTTTCGATAAATTTCTTATCGCCTCAATTTATTGCCATTTTGTTTGAAAATGTATTTTCATCATACATCCTAATAAAAAACTTAATATGGTTATAGACAAGACATCCTTAAAAAAGATTTAATCCTTCAACCCACCACACTATAGCGGGAGCACGTATATAAACAAAAAAAGTCAAAGAGTGAGTTGAAATGCATTTTGATACCGAAAACCCTTCAATCCACAAAAACCATTAATGTCTCAGGATGAACGAGTAGAGCACAAAGCAGTTCCAGTATTTCTGAGTAACTAGCTAGCTAGTACTAGCTCGTGTTGCACCCGGGTTAGCTACAAAAAAAAAAGAAAACCATCAAACGCTATATTGATTGATTATGATTGCAGTCACATTAAATCTTTTTCGTTCCATTTGATATTGAAGAAAAATAATTGAGCAATATACACAACTATGCACTTAGCATTTATTGCCCGGTGCCTCTTATCCTTCATCCAGTTATTTGGCATCCGCAACCGTCTCAAACCAGCGCTTCGGTGAGTAGCATTTAAACCAAAATCTGAAACCATATACCACATCTCTATATAGAGGTATACCCAACCTCTACTACCCACGCCCGCATAATCTAAGAGAGACCAAGAAACGATACACGACACGAATCCCCATCCAAAGCAAGGATTCAGGATCGACATCGAAATGTCGGAAAATGTGACTGACTATATAGTGGCTATGGCTACCATATCAAATCGAATCAAATTGGTAGCAAAACCTCGAAGAGAGCCAGTGAATTCCCATAGCAACCATCAGCCCGCATCACAAGTTGCAACCGAATTAATCGATGTTAGACAAATCTACCTTATCACTACATAAATACAGAATACTGAATGTCCTTCTGCAGCAGCAGCCATCATGTCCATTTTCTGACCAACCAACCCCACCGACTGAGGGTCTGTTGCAAAGGTTTTCCTGATGTTGTGCCCTTTCAAATGCCATTGGACTTGACTCCCCTTGTCCCTTGTGTGATGTCCATGAGAAACAAAGAGAGAGAAAGAGAGAGAGAGAGAAAGTGCAGAGATTGATGGAATTCTAATTGATTTGGCAGCATAGAAATGCCACACAGATGACCGACGACGATTTCAACTTCAACTTTACCGATAACGAATCCTCTATATATCCCTTCGTCTTCCAGGTTCACGTCCCTCTCTCTCTTCTCCTGTTTCCATCGTTGCTAGTCGTATTGGTCGTCGTATAGTCGTTGTTATCATCGTTCAAGCCAGAGACTTCCATGATTTATTATTGTTCCAGTTGAATTTTGAGCTTTCCTCTGAAAGTGGCCTTAATGAAAGGAATTTTCAATTAAATCTCCTACCAGATGTTAATTAACATCACTCGCCTCTTCTCCTGATGCCTTTTATAGAATTTTTAAGGTATTAGCTTTATGTTAAATTCTTCCTGATACTTCGGTTTTTTTTTTTTTTTATTTTGTGTCGGTGTCAATGTCCCTGTGCCTTTGCCTGGATAATGGGGCACATGGAAATATTCACTATCCCGATGAGCAATTTTGTTCCATTCTGTCATTCTGTTTAATTTGCTTAATAATTGGTGCCAGAGCATAGCTATGTAGTTCCCAAGGAACTCTCTCATTTAATATCGAAAATTGCATAGAAAAGTTTTTGGGCCTCTTCCAAATCGATTAATTCATTGGAATTTGTAGAACTCGTAAAAGTTGTGTACATGCCTTTGTTTAATAGGTTTCATTCATGTCCTCTGCTTCGGATGCACAAGTAGAATAGCTATGATGATTCTGGGGCTATATCTTTCGCTATATATAGAAACTTATTTAAAGAAGTTACTTGGAACACGAGTATTGGCGAGTAGTATGCTCTATTTAATCAAAAGTAGTTTGTTTGGCATTAAGTTGAATTGGAAAAAAAAATTCACAAAAGAAAAGAAGAAAAAGTCAGAAGTGGGATTGTTCGTTTTAATGATGCTAAGAGAGGAAAAAGAACATTTTGAGAGGCTTTTTTTTTGGTGTTCCCAAAGTCGTATGGTTTTGACTTATTTTTTTTTTTGTATTTTCTGAAGATGTTGTTAATTATCGTAAAAATGGAAAAATGAAAGTTATGTCAGAATCAGTTATCGCTATAGTTCAAAGATTTATTGATGACTTTTTGCTTTTATACTTTTTTGCTCATACACGAGTTGCGAGTTGGACAGGGAATCTCATGACGACACGACTTCAAAATAAAACATACACAAACACATACGTTAATTTTGACTAAGAAATATTTTAAGCAAAAAAGGGACTTTAAGCCAAATAATATCGATCTCAAGATTTCAATCAAATGATAGGGAAGTCGAGAAAAGATTGTCTCGCAATTTATTCTGTCTGTCTGTCAATCTCTCCGTTGAGCTACAGCCTCATTTTCTGAAATCTTCGTTATCTCGCATAGAATCGTACTTTAGGTCTTTGATTTTCTAAACAACATCATCTGTTGTGATCAAAATTTTTTGTATTTAAAATTTAACTAAAGTATTTACTTAAATTTTCAAAAAAAAAATACTTTGAGTTTCAATTTTTTTTTAAATTAAAAATTTCAAAAACTGCTATATATGAAGTTTCAAAAAAAAAAAACTTTTTTTAAAACCCAAATAATTTGAACAAACATTAATTTTGATTTAAAAAGTATACAAATATTGAAACATGTTTTCAAATTTCTCGAAAACAGCACCAACAGTTTTGAAAAAAAAAATTATTAAGTGTGACTGTACTAGAACGGCTTGTTATATAGTACAATAAAAAATTAAAACTAAGCCAAACATTTAGAAATTCTGAAAAACGGTTCCTAAAGCTTGTGTAGATATTTTATTTTGTACTATTATAAAACAATAAATACAATCATTTAAATTAAAACAATATTAATGATACCGCCCTTAAAAATGTTTTGAAAAACTGTTCTCAAAAAAATCCAATTTCTTAATTAATTTATTTATACAAAAAATACATAACGCTGGTATATGTTTGTGTTTAGTTATTTTTTATAAGCTAAGAGACTCGCATATAAACGTGTTTGGTCCGTGACATGATAAAATGGTTCTAATTCCTATTTTTTTTCAAATTATTTAAACTTAAAATTGGCTATCGCAAAAAGGAGCAAGGACCTTAGATGAATTTTTTTTTTTCAAATTTATCAATAAAGTAGCTATTGTAAAACCGTTTTTTACCAAATTTCAAAAATAATTAGCCGTTTTTGAAATATTTAATTTTCAAAAAAAAAATTATTTCATTTTTATTTTTCAAAACTCCAATATTTTTTTGAAAATTTAAGTATTGAATACTTTTTACAGAAATTTTGACTAAAATGAATTCTGAAAAAATCGATTCTATACGAGTTTTTTTTTCATTAAAATTAAGCAAATAAAATTAAATTTGTCGATTTTTTTCAAAAAAAAAAAATCATTTCAGAAAAAAGTTTTTCAAAAATTGGAAAAAAAAAATTTTGGTCATAAAAAAAAAAAAAATGTTTGGAGATACGGCCAAAAAAAACACTATGCTTACCAAGTTTCAAGAAAATCCACTCACTGCTTTAAGCAATGGCTCAACTGACAAACAGACAGAATCGACTCTTCGTTCGAATTTTTTTACGAATCCAAAACTTGCCGTATAGTTCCTATATTAATATGTAAAAAAAATAGTGTAAGTAGATACAAATTTTTAAAGTTGGTCAAAAAAAAATGGCGAACTTAAATTGGTAAAAAAATTGCCAAATTATCAAAAATAAAATTCTCAAAAATTAAACTTGGTCAAAAATAATATTTGTAAAAAAAAAAATTTATCGAACGATATTTCAAAAAAAAAAGGTGAATAAATGACTACAACAATTTTCCTCCAAAAAATTTATAAAAAAAGTGTAGAAAAAAATTAGTCAAATAGTTATTAGTGTAAGGGCTAAACCACGTAACGCTCGTGTGATGTGTCGATATCTATTTTTCAGTGTATTTTATCATAATTTATCGACACAGCAAAAATAAAAAAAATCGATAAAATGCACTGAAAAGCACCAGAGTATTGTTGTGGCTTGTGGTCATTTGTTTAAACCGCCTATACAGATTTAATCACCTTCATTCCATCAGTGTTGTTCGTAAATATGTTTAATATTAAGTACATGAAATTTTACAAATTTAATTTTACTCTTTAAGACTTAAAAAAATACAACAAAAGTTACACAATTCAGTTTTATTTTCTAATTTCAGTCAAAATGTCCTAGCTGTTGGTGATTCCTCATGGTCAAATTGGGGCTATCCAAGATGGCAGTTAGTGCTGTGTCTACTTCTCGGTTGGCTGATAGCATTTCTTTGTCTCATCAAGGGTGTCAAAAGTGCTGGAAAAGTCATCTATTTTACTGCCCTATTTCCGTATGTTATTTTAACAGCATTATTGGTTAGTAAAACATCACTTCTTAACAAAAACTTAAATATTTTATGGAAATCCAGAAATCTTTTGTTTCTTTTTTGATACAAAATATTTGTGTAATCTACAAAAACAAAAAAAAAAACACACCCTTATGAATAAAAGAGCATTAAAGTTTAATAAAAAAGTAGTAAACACTTACTTACTTCTTGTTCTTCTTCTTCATCATCATTTGGTTGGATAGATTTTAAGAATTTTAATTTGATTTTCTTCTTCGCAGATTCGTGGAGTCACATTGGATGGCGCCAAAGAAGGAATCCTGTTTTATGTGAACCCAAAATGGGAGACACTTGCTAAGGCAAGTGTTTGGGGCGATGCTGCATCACAAATATTTTACTCATTTGGCTTGGCATGTGGTTCGTTAGTTGCATTCGCGTCATACAGTCAGGTATGTATAGAAGTTGTTTTTTTTTTTTTTTGTTTAATTTAATTTTAGAAAACAATTTTTGTAATTAAGGTTTCATTTAAGCAAAAATATTTTGTTACCAATAAAGTTACTTAATTGATGTCGCAATTATTAAGCTAGCTGGAGTGCGTAAAATGTCTTAGGAGGTGGATAGCGCCCTCTAGCTACAAAATATTTAAAAAAAAACAATGAATTGCATTATATACATTTATCCAGGAATAAAAAAAAAATTAAACACCTGTTCAATTTTTTTTTGTTTTTATTTTCAGTTCCATAATAATTGTCATCGAGATACGATCTTTGTTTCAATTACAAATGTTTTTACGTGCATTTATGCGGGCTTTCCCGTATTTGCATTCCTTGGCTTTATGGCAAAAAATATTGACGTACCTGTGGACGAGGTGGTGCAGTCTGGGCCGGGACTAGCATTTATAGCCTATCCAGAGGTAAGTTGGATTTTTTATATACTTGAGCGATGTGTTTCCTGGTGATGCACAATAATGAAAGGATGCGTCCTTTCATTTTCCCAACATTATTATTTTTTTTTTATATTTATTCTACCAAATATTTGTTTTGTGTCGGATTTTATTAAATTTTTTTTTTTTTTTTTGCTTTTGCGCTTGTGTTCTGGACACCTTTATGATATTTAAAAAAAAAAAAAGGCTGTTCTGATGATGCCTCTGCCACATGTCTGGTCGGTGGCTTTCTTTTTGATGATGTTCACGCTCGGCATGGGCTCTCAGTTTGGTGGCATTGAAGCTATTTGTACATCGCTCATTGATCAGTGGCCGCATCTGAGGGACCATCACTGGCGTGTCACGGCTGGGGTATGTATGGCTTGCTTTGTTGCCGGAATACCAATGGTCTGTAATGGTGGCATTTACTTGTTTACTTTGATGGAATGGCATACAGCATCGTGGGCTATTCTTCTTTTGGGACTTGGTGAGGTGAGTTTTTTTTTTTTTTTTGTTTTTTAAAGAACTTTTGTTTGTATATTTAAGAATGTTAACGATGGATGTTCATTTATTTGTGTTTTTGATTGTGATTTACACACAGAGGTAGATTTGGGATTTTTTTGGTTTTTACAAAAATTTAATTTGAGATTACAATCAAATATGAAATGAAATGATGAGACCAATCAAAGCCTTTTTTTTACATGAATGAACTAATTTCTATAAACATTGTTTAATCATCATAGAAAAGAAAAATGGGGAAGGGATTTTGTAGATTTGTTTTTTTTTAAATTTTATTTATTTAACAAAAATCAAAAAAAAAAACTTGCTATCGAAAGAATCTATTCGAGTTCAAATGGTTTCGATTACCAGCAAATTGATTGGAATTCAACAAAATTGGACGAACAAATTCGAGTTACAGAAAACTTTTCGCATAAGAATAGGGAAAAATATGGCTGAAAGGTAAATGCCATCAAAAAATATTTATATAATCTACAGAGTTATTAAACTTTCGAATTTATTTATCAAAAGGAATTAAACCGATATTGCAGTCGAATTTTAATCAAATTTAGGTACTGGTACTGGTGTACCGAGTGTAATTCGCTGATGATGGGCTGCATGATAGCTTGAAATGCATCCAAATAAAACAGACTAAATTTAAAAACAAATTAGTTCGTGTTTTCTTTTTTATTTTTAAATTTTTTTCTGTCTTCATGTTTTTGTAGTCAATAAAGGAACTTCTACCTAAATTTGATTAATCTACAGAGTGTCCCAATACACATAGTCTTAACTGAATGTGGTGATAGGCCAGAGGTAATGGTCTCTCAGAATATAGTCCTTATTTCTACAAAATCTGACGGTTTTCGAGTAGTTCTTTTTTTTGAATTTGAACAACAGTTTTTTTTCTTACTGCGCCCATATCGAAAAAATCCTATGACTTGATTTACTGGTACATATTCACTTTTTGGAAGTTGCTACGTTTCTACAGTTTTCAAAGAGGTTGAAATTTTATCGATGTTAAAAGCGAATTGAAGGTAATAACTAATAAGCAACAAAACGAATCGAAAATTCTATGCCTGAAGCTGTTTTTTTTTTTCAAAAGTAACATTTTTGCATCCGTACATTTTATTTTTAATTTCAAAATAAAAAATTTTCATCGAAATACGTCTAATAACTTACGAGAAAACTGAAAACCAAAAATTTTGGTTCTATGGCAAGTACCGTTAATAACGGTTTTTTCAAAAATATTTGTTGACTAAATTATTTAAGGTTATTTAACAAACCCGATTTAAGAAATTTCATCAAAATCTTTAGGGCCGTTTTCGAGATAAAAATGTTTTGTCTAAACGGTACTATGATAGGTACCGTTATTTTTGGAGCTAAACAAAAATTTCGATTTCCCCTTTAGGCAATCTTCCCAAAAACTTTATGTCCAAAGTTTGAAGAAAATGGCTTCAGTAGTTTAGGCTGTAGGTCGAGGTACTCGTAATATTAGGTCTGGTTAATATCTCGAGTTCGATTTCTTGCACGAATCCAAAACTTGCCCTATAGTCGCAAGTAAAAATGAAAAACAAATAATTTTTATCTTTGTCCTTGAAGCAAATCCTTGAGAAAAGGTAAATACAAAAATGTAGGTCTCGCAACTCTTGAAACTGGTGTGTTTGGTTTTTCTTGAAACCGGTTGTCAAGTGTTTTTTGGGCCATATATCCAGAGGTTTTTTTTTCAAAACCAAAAAATTTGGTTTTGATCTTTTCCTACCCCTACCGCTTTGCAGCGCCACTTTTGCAAGTTGCCATTTCCTATTACTTGCTACGTAATATACATAATACTATTTATTGAAACAAAGTATTTTATTAAGATTCTACAGTTGAAACGTTTTCTGATATTTTTCTCTAAGAATGCATTTTTTACAAAAAATCAGAATTTTAATTTTTTTCATATACATAAATACTTGACACATGTTATTTAAAAAAAAATATTTAAACATGATTATTAAATTTTAAATTTGTTTACAAAAAAAAACTTTTAGTTCCTGGTAGTTTCACTCGCCTTGTCTTTCATCTAATCTATGTTAAATTCTACAAAATATCTGATTTGAAATTATATGAAACTGAAATGTTTTTAATAAGTCATTAAGATTTTTGTTTTGAATTTTGTTCCAATTTTTGGTACATGTTTTTAGGTGAAGGTACCTCTACCTACTAAAATTCACCACAAACTTAATTTTTAAATAAGAAAATTAACACTGAGGATGAAGTTGGCTCTCTTCATTAATTGTTCATATAAGTAAAACTGATGACCATTTCACCTTTTGTTTTGAAAACACAACATAAAACCTTTGCATTGCTTTCACCAACAAACCTCCAGGCTGGTAGAGATGTAAGGAAAACAATAAAACAACAATATTCTATAAATCAACTCAACTAAATTAATCAGACTAATTTTACTTTTTACCGGCGAAATCAATTCATAGGTTTTGAAACTGAACACAGAAACCATGCTGTCTTTTTTTCCTTCGTCGCAGAAGAAAGCTTCCTCTGGGAAGACGGTATTTTTTTATTTGTCATACATCAAGTGGAATGTTTACAGGGAAATATTTTTCACTCATCGGTCCACCAAGCTGCAACCGTCACTCACAAAGGTAAAAGGATGCACTCTCTGTCCTAAGACGAAACGATCCACATATTTGTTGGTTGTCAAATGTCAAATATTATGATTGCGTTCAGAAATTTAATTTGCGACAAAATTTAAGACTTATCAAACTACCTAAAAATAATCTGATACACATCAGTTAACCAAAATTAAGTAGAGTTCTTACCTCCTGAGAATTAATAAATAGTCCAGAAAGATATAACTACTCTAATAATTATTATTAACTATTCTTTCAATTTTAAATTTAATTTGATTTCTGAAGGACACAGGTAGAAGGTCAAATGTTTGACGGGTAGGAATAGTTTCTATGGGAAAACGAAATTGTTGTTCTTACAAATTAGCCGAATCGGTTCAGCTGTTCTTGAGTTCTATATACTACTGAAATAATTCAGCCAAGTAGAAGACTTAGCACTATTTAATTGAATAGTCGACGACTGTTTCAACGTTTGAAATACATATACATAAATTATTAAATATTGATTTTTGCTTAGTTTCCAAATAAAATTAAAAAAAAAAAACTTTTTTTTGACATCATTTTATCAGAAAATTCAAAATCAATATAAATGAACCGCACAGAAACTGTGGATTTACATGCATGTACAGTATACACATGTCTAACCTAAAACCATCATCATGCCACTGGTTTATGGCCAGTCGACCACACAGTAAAACCGACTAACTAATGTTCAACACAAATTAGCCATTAATTATTGATTTCGTTAATCAATCTTCAGAGCAAGGTTTGTTGATTTTGATTGCCTCTGAAATTATGCAGCCCCTTTTCGACAACTCTTTTTGGTTTGGGGAACAAGGGAAAGCAAAGCCTTTCCACCACACGCGCCATCGCCATCGCCACTTCGTCATTCAATGCCACAATCAATGCCATTACAGAATGTATACCATACCAGCTAACAACCATACAGCAGGCATGTCAGGTGGTTAGTTGTTGGTGGATTTTATAGGCAAATTATAATATGGCACAAATTCTCTGGGTTTACAAACAACAAACACGGTGCTGCTTGAATTGGGAACAATAAATTGGTGTGACTTGTTCCCCATATGGCAGCATATAAGTTCTAATTATGTAGTAGGGCTAATTAAGAGCAACTGCAGGGGGCGGTATATAGTGAACCTTATTTGCGACCTATTGCGGGAGTGGAACTCGATTCTCGAAACCTTATGAACTATACAAATATATAAACATCCGGTCTGGCCATCCGGCATCCGTCCATTTTGGTAGAGTCCTTATACATAGATTGGTTGGTGCCTATACATAAAATCTACTCATGACAAATATTTTATTTGACAATCGCCTGATGGCACAACACCGATATGTGCCTTGATATAATTTAGACCAAAGCACTAACAGTGCGCCCCTAGAGTGGTTTAGTGCTAATTTACACAGAGATGCAGTTATAATCAGAATAATATGTGCGCCAAGCGCCAAGGAGGACGAAGAAAGCAAAAGCAGCAGATTTCCCACCCATCCCCAGAATCCTCTAGCAACCAGCATCCAGCACCATCAGCAGATGGGTCAATCTGGTTGAATTTTAGTTTTGGTAGGTTGTTGTGGGTAAACCCAGGACGAACTGAGGTTCATTAAGCCAGAGTAGTAGATATTATAAATTGTATTGTATGGCTCAGGTACATAATATTATGGGAGGGGGGTGGTGATTTGGTGGTTTGCTCAAACTGTTGAACCAAATGTTAGTTTTGCAAACTGTTGATAACGAACCAGAGTATACGACGGCAAAGGATGATAATAAATTTACCAAGGAAAGCGCTTTATGTAAACGGTATAGAAGGTGCACACAGCATACAAAATATAAATAAATTTTATACACAGCGCACATTTAAATTGTATACACAGTGTTGTTCATTAATTAGAAAGAGAGAGGGAGATAGAAAGATTATTTTTTTTTGTAATTGAATAATTAGTTTTGATAAAATTAATAAACTTGTTGTTTGTTATTTTTAACTAAATTTTAAGAAGTTTGATTTAAATCATTGAAATTTGAAACACTTTAAATTTAATATGAACATGTTAAACCCTCTAGTGCACTTTATTTAAGTAAAGGGTGTGATTTTCCGTACTAAACAATATGGGCCCAAATTTTGCTTCCCATTTGGGAATTAAAGAGGTATTTAAAGCTTAAGGGCTTTGTCCATATCATCCTTAGAGTATAGAATAGTTATTGGAGTAAATACTGCTATAACTAGTTTTTTTTTAGATATTATGTATTAATGTTACAGATTATTTTATCGTAGAGTAATTTAACTGAGTTGAGTGGTATAGTCTATTCCATTCCCAAGATATCTTTATTGGAGTAAATGCTGATATAATAGTTCCTGAGATTTCTTTATTGGAGTTAAAGCTGATATAAAAAAATACTCAGACATCGTTATTGGAGTAATTATACTCCTCAGACTTTCTTATTAAAGTAAACGCGGATACTCAGGCATTATAGGAGTAAACTCTGATATAACGCATTCCTAAGATATTTATTGGAGTATTTGCTACAATCGAAATGTATAGATTTTTAAATTGTTGTCACAAAGACCTTAGTCTGAACTCAACCTAATGAACATTATTTGAACTCACGAAAATCAATGTTTGTTTTTTTTTTTTAATCTAAATACACTTTGAACGATATTTAAGCTTTTAAAGTGAGATTTCTAATCATAGGATTGACGAGTGCCAATAAATGGGACGATATCGTGTTCAACACACCCCAAACCTGGAAAAAAGTACTGTACTGGTTTGAGGTATGAGTTACATTTGGTTAATGGAAATTAGATTCTTCTCTGCATTGGAAAATATGTTTCTGACTTTATTTTTCAAATTCTTTAATTGAAATCAAAAACACTACAAATATTTATTTTTTGAAAATTAATGTTTTTCAAATCTAAATAGTCTACGGGAAAACAAAAGCAATGTTGCGTTTTTAGTTTTTTTTATAAATGTTAGTTTTAATTTAAGCTATTTTTTACACAAATCTGGTTTATATAATATAAAAAGAATTGTTATTCAAAATTTTAAAAGCACATGTGAATCAATTTCTCAAAGTAGAAGTATTTTGAAAACGCTACAATATTCATCGAATTTAAAATGTGTTGATATCTTTTTTTTAACATTCGAAACCACGAGAAATCACAGTCACAGATTTTTTTTCTGTTATACATACTGCCCTCTACCTCATGTTTGCAATAGGCGACACAAAATGAGCGCCATTTAGCGCCATTATCGGCTGCTGCTATACAATCATAAACCGCAAATACTGGTTATCGTTGCAGACAGCAGCGTGCCCAACCACAACCTCTTATACCGCACGCACGACTTACTTATATAAACGACTATCACTGTCGATGGCGCCCAATGCAAGGTATTACACCACATCCGCAGCGATGTCTTGGGAACGATTACTGAATGGCCCACTTTTCTATAATTTTTTTTAATCTTAGAGAAATTTTGCTACAACAAAGCAATTGTAATCACTGGGAACCATTGTGAATGAAAATCAAAAATAAAACTAGCGTGTTGCATTAGAAGAAGAATTTTCACATGCAGTTTTTTTTTTTTTAATTGAACCTTAAACAAACTATAATGTTTATAGTTTATAATGTTGCATATGGTTTGACAAAAGACTAGAAAGTGTTAATTAAATAGACTTAGAATTTTAAAAACAATCAGTTTAAACAAAAACCAATAGCGTTTGAAATTGGAATTAAAAAAAAAAACAATTTTTTAAACAATTATTTTATTCAATTTAAGTTTTTTTTTTAGGTTAAGGCCTTTCAATTTAAAGGGGAAAAGACCCCTTATAATTTTTTTTTATCTCGCACTAGCCTTTGCAAATGCAATTCACCTTATTTATTTATTTTTAAGTATAGATATACGAATTGGGATTTTTTTATCTTTAACTCCCTTATTGACCTATTGAGGGCACTCACTCACGCAATTTTTTTGCTCCGCTTAGAGTTTGTTCAGTAGCCATTATAAACAGGTCAGCAGGCCATTATAAACATTTATTTTGATTAAAAATATATTGTGGGATCCATTGCGCTAAATGCCAAAATAAAGAAATGTAAAAAATGGCAGGAATTTTTTTTTTTTATAAAAATTTTCATCTGTACATACAATTATTTTTCTCAAGTAAATTTTGTCAAAAAAAATTGTCAAAATTGTCAACAATATTTTCCAAAAGAAAATGAAAAAAATAGTGAAAATGTTTTTGTATTGGTCAAAAAATAATTGTGAAAACAAGTTTTTTCGCAAACAATATTCGTTCTGAAAGAGAAAAAATGGGAAAAAAACTCATTGTCAAAAGTTCCAAGTGTAAATTTCTTTGAACAGTGAAAATTAAAATTGGTCAAAAATTTAACCGCTTAAAAAAAGTTTTATTAAAAAATAATTATTGTAAAAAAACAATTTTTGGCAAAACAAAATTGATAAAAGAAATTTCTGTCAAAAAATTGGCCTAAAAAAAAAATTTTTTTAAATACCGAAAAAATTGTCAAAAAGAAACAAAAAATTTAAACAAAAAAAAAAAAAAAATTTTAATAAATATTTTGTCTTCAAAAGGAAATGGTTAAAAAAAAAATTCAAAAAAAAATATTTCTTAAAAACAAAAATTGTTAAAAAAAAAAACTAGGACTGTTCACGAGGCGAGACCGGTACCTAGATGACAGTCTGGAGTTCCAGTCTCGGTCTCACTTCGGTATCGTTTTCATCGTTCAAAAATATAAGTGCTTCTGCTTAGTGTACTTAAACAAGAAATTAGTAGAATACCACTTAAAATATACATCAACAATACGAAAAACGTATTATTTTCTGTGTGATTTAGCTTGGGTAACTTTTAACATTGGAATTTTCTACTGTGAATTGGCACAGAGACAGAGTGCTAAAAAAACCATTTTATAGAATTTTATAATATTTTCTCCATTTTTTTAATACGACCCTCCTAAATGAAAACCATGTTGTTTTTATATTTATCTATTTTTATGTCTATCATTTGACACCTTTACCTGCCACTGCAGAAGCAAGTAATTTTTTTTTTATTTTTAATTTTCAGGTTGTAATAATATCATGGGTCTATGGCATGGAGAAAGCCTTTGACAACATGCTCGAAATGGGAATCAGTTTGTGTTCAGCTACTCGATTTTATTGGAGTCTCGTGTGGAAGATTGTAACACCAATTGCATCATTTGTAAGTTTTATAATCAAAAACAAAAATATACAAAATAAATTTCATAAAAACAATTTTTTCTTCATATCTATTTTCAGTTGGTATTTGTATTTATTCTTTATGATATTGCTCCAACTTCTTTCAATGGCTACAAATTTCCACCATGGGCTGATGCCTTAGGGTGGCTAATGGGAGCATGCACTTTAATACCGTTTCCTCTCTTTGTTGCTTATAGAATCTTTAAGGACGGATGGGTAAGTTAATTATAATTTGAAATTTACTTATGAAATACATATAATATAGTAATAATAAATTGAAGTATGTAAATAGAACACGTTTATAATTTATCGACTTTTATGTTAATTCGATAAAATATATAGATAACAAAAAAAAAAAAAAAAACAGTCGACTCCCTCTAGATCGAAAGACATCAAAACAAGTTGGACCTAACTCAGTTTCGAAACATTTCATTCAAAGCGGAATTGGATTGATTTAAGGAGAAAAAAAATTATTGAAATTTAATAAGATTTTCATATTATTTTAAGAAGAATTCCATTTAAAATGTAGATGAGTAGTACGAAAAACTTATTTTTTTTAAGTAAATGCTTATTAAAATTCAATCCCTTTAAATGTAAAGGAACATTTTCTTTTATCTGTGGTTTAAGGGGATTAGCTTTTAACATTGCTATTTTCTATTGTGAATTAGCACAGATGTAGAGTATTTAGCTAGCAATCGGAAGGTCCCGGGCTAGAAACACAGAAAAAAGGAACTGACACTCGCAAAAATAATAAAACTGTCAATCGAAGAATGAAATAAATAAATAAATTTGTAATTTTGGTCGGAAGCCATTTTTATTTGGTCAATAAGATTTTCTCCATTGTTTTAATACGATCCTCTTCTTGGAAGAAAACCATTCCATTCTTTCTGATATTTAATATGGGTGTACTGAGAGTGCTTTAAATTATTTATTTTGATTAAATCAAAGCGACTAGAAAAAATGGAAAAAAAGATAAGGTTGCATTTAGAGGGAGTCGACTGTAATTAACTATGTAATATACATATAATTTTATCTACAAACGTATCATGTTACCATCATTTAATGCCACTATGTAGCTAGCTATGTAGAGTGTGGTGTCAATGATGACTATTATAATGTGTTCGACCGTTCGACGGTTGGGTCAGGTGAATTAATTACAAACAAGGGTAATTGACAACAGGGCACTCTTAAAAGGAATTAACAGAGTAATTAATTGATTGCAACAAACAGGCAATCTTTAACATGGAATGCCCCGGGGTCACGGGTCGATTGAAAATATCAGTTTTAAACCAATTTAAATGGAAATTTTATGTCGTTTGATTTTTTTTTTTTTTTAAGTAGGATACGTTGAGGTTAGGTGCGACGTCGGTGTCGGTAGGTACAATGCTTGACAAATTTTATAATATATTTTAATTTAAATTTCAACTAAAAAAACTTTAAAAATATTCTATTAATTTTAAATTAAAATTTCCAATGAGAATATGGTTAATGGTTGGGACAGCAAAAAAAAAAAAAATATTCCAAAGAAAAAACAGGGCAACACCTACAAGAAATCTATTTTGTTGAAAAATTAATTTTCAAACTCAACTACTCAAATACTTGAATATTTTTTTTGCTCAAAATCTTACACATATTTTTGATTTAAATATTCAATGTTCTTATCAATTTAATACCAAAAATTGAAAGCCAAATAGTTTAAGGGGTAATATACTTTTAAGTTGAGAGCGCTTATACAGAGTCCGCCATCTAACGTTTTTTTTTTTTGCAACTAGTGCTTATTTCGTGAATGGTAACACTTAGCTCATGTCTGATTTGACAGATAATCAGTTTTATCCTTCCGGCTGAACGAATATGGTTGCGTATACGCTTGAATAACGCTGGGAAATATTGCGACATTACTTTGAAAATCATGGTAATGTTGCAGAATGTGTGCGAAAATTGCGTACGGATTTGGGAAGAAGAGAAGCACCGTCATTTTGATCTTCGCGGGTATGTAAACAAACAAAATTGTCGCATTAGGGGCACAGAAAACCCGCACGCATACATTGAAAAGCCTATACACCCAAAACGTGTCACTGTTTGGTGCGGATTTTGGTCCAGAGACATAATTGGGCCATTTTTCTTCGAAAATGAGGAAGGAGTAGCCGTTATACTCAATGGCGACCGTTATCGGGGCATGTTTTGAACGAATTTTTGTTCACAAAAATTGAAGAGGAGGATATTGGCAACATTTGATTCCAACAGGACGGCGCGCCGTGGCGCTACGTGCCACACAGCCGAAGCTACACTCGATGTTTTGAGCCCTGTTTTTAAAGATCGCATTAGCTGATGTAGCTGATGATCGCAGAGCTGATGTCGTTTGGCCACCTCGGAGCTGCGATTTGACACCGTTGGACTATTATTTGTGGGATGCCGTAAAAGATAAGTGCTACGCCGACAAACCAGAGATAATTGACGCTTTAAAGGACAATATTCATGAAAAGTTAATTGGCGGACCCTTTAAAAGATTTTGACCCAATGTTTTCAATTTCAAATGTATAGGACGAGTTTTTCAATTTTTTTATAAGAACAAAGATAATGTTACCCGCTATACAGTTTTTTAATGCGTTTTTGGAGTTTCAGATTTTAAAACAGCTCGCATGATTTTTTTGAAAAAAAAAAATCTTTAAACTTAAATAAGTATTGGCGCATTTTTAAAGAAAAAAAAATTACTAAAATTTTCTGTTAGCTCTCGTTTTTGAAACTTTGTATTTTTTTTCAATAAGTAAATTAATATCTTGAAAATAATAAAATTTGCAAACTTTTGATTTGCAGTTAGACTAAATTTTACTATAAAAACCGGACAAAAAATACTCAGATTTTTGTGAGATTGTTTTACAAGATTCTAGAAAAACAGCCTAAGAACGGCGAGGTGGTAAACTGACCTTGATTTTCTGTTATCTCAGGATTGAATTGTTAAATTTTGCCCAATATTTTGCATGGAAAGTAATTTTGTTGATTTAAATGTTGAACTACATGTTGAACTAAAATGAACTAGTGAACTTGATGTCTGAACTAAGTTCACTAGTTCACTGAACTACACAAGTCTAAAGTCTATACCATGTTGACATTTAAAATTCTACAAACTATCGTTGTTTTCGTTTTTCCTCAAAATAAAAAATTTAAATCGAAATCGAACACACACAAACTATTATCCTTATCCTTCAGATTTCACATATTTATTCTGATATAGCTATGTGTGAAAATAATCTGCACTATTTTTATATCTATCCATATACGTACTTTACTATTCCAATCCTTATTTCCCGGAAAAGTGCAATTGTCGAATAATATTTCCTGGAGCGTTTTATCGGGACAAATTTGTGTTTCATGTGGAAAATTTACCGCCACCCACAACCACGCCCCATAGCCAAATTTGTCGTCACAAACAAGATACAACGAAATTCACGCTTTTGTTTTATTATCCTCAAACTAGCTATTGTCGAACAAAAACAGAAAGAGAAAGAGAAAGCGATATATATATGAATAGATACATGTATAGTGAGCAATTCGCATGTTAGATAAAATTTGCACACAATTTTTGGCGAAAAACACCAAAAACATCACTGGACCATAAATTCTAATCTGATATAATGCTACTTAAAGTCGCAAAATTATTTTTTGGTGGGATATCCTTCTATAGATATTGTGTATGTATTTTTTGTGTTATAGTAGATGATGAATCTCAAAGCCTCCCACCCACTCCAACCGCACCAAATTGACAATGTTTGTTGAGTTGAAAATGCAAAACAGTACAATTTTACAAAATACTCCTACACATACTTGAATAATTTATAAATAGTTAGTATGGAGGTACTAACACACATACATATATAAAAAAAAGTAAATGGAAATAATCGTCTTTCCGGATATATTGTAGAATCATTGAATTAGTCGATTGGATGGAGAAAACCTCTTTCGAGGATCCTGCTGCGTGTTGCACATGTACGTATAACTGTTGTATCGACCAGTTCTTTTCATGAAGAGGGACGGATGGTGGTCGGTTTAGCCAGTGACTGTTTAGTTTTAGGGTAATGTGTGGTGTGAAAATCACAACTGTATACCATCGCTATAGAAGCCTATTTGGCTGATGGGTAGAGTTAAAACCCTCTTAACAAACCCGGATTTGCCTATAAAATTCAAAGTGAGATAATGTAAAACCTATTTAGTGCGGTTGTCACTATACCAATCGAAACTCTTATATCCGACGGGCCCAAACTCTCACACATTTTGGCTTGGTTAGTTTTTGGTGCATAACGTCGTGTTGAAGGACTTATTTTTAATACTCCACATCATCTATCCTTTGGTTCGATGGCATTATCATTACTTTCAGGGATGCAGTGTTGCACTATACATAGATACATACCTAATTGCTATAGCTGAGAGACCTATCATGAATATATGGATAGAGTCTGTACTCTATTGCAATGGACATATTTTATCAACATGGAACCAGTTAAAATATTGAAAATGCTTTTGGATATTTTCTTCTTTATACTTGACGTAGTAAAAAAAGAGAGGATGGCATGATGGGTCTCTTGTTCTTGTATAATGCCATTTGAAGTTTCTGTCAAGGGTATCTAACTGTAGTTGAACTTGTTAAGAGACAAGGGAAAATTTTGAGAAACATGTGAACTTCTGCTAATAATGTGACAAAAATCTTATTTTACTATTGATGATTTGGTTAGGGCCTACACTAACTGAAGTGAATTTTCGATATTTTCGTCCAAATCTATAGAAATCTTTAAACCATAGTATCTCCCAAGAGAAGTGTCTGTCAGGGTTAAAAGTGTCAAAAAAATATCATAATTTTTTTAAAACTTCTTTTTTCTCAAAATAAAAGTACATATTGAGCATACAGAAAAATCTTTAAAAAAAAATACCAGGAGCAACCAAGTGGAATTTTTTTGAATCGCAAGGTCAAAAATTAAATTGTGAAAAGTTTTTTTGGAAAAAAAATTGTCAAAAAAAAACTGCTTGAGAAAAACGAATTGGAAATATTTTTGAACCCCGAAAATTAAAATTTGTTCAAATTGGGAAAAATAGTTTGGTCGAAAAAATTTGAGTTCTAAAAAATAAAATATTGAAAAAAGGTAAAAAAAAAACTTTAACATAAAAAAAAATTTGAAAAAAAGGTGTTGACCAAAATAATCCTAGTTCTCAAAAAACCTACTTCTTTTTATTAATTCATCTAAAAATAATTTAAGCATGTGATAGTACGCATATAAAGTGGTAGTGGTCTTTTGTTTACCTTTAACTCATATTTTGGGGCTACTGCCGCGTATGCCCAGTTGCCAGGCAAGTGCCATCATAAGAATTTTTATTTTTTAATTCAAAGCATATTGCCGGTTCCAAGAAATTTTTCAGTCAGATATTTTTTTAAACACCTTCAAAAATCCATGGTGCTAAATACCGAAGCAAACTTTTAAAAAAGAATATGTTGGGAAAACAAAATTTTCTCTGTAAAAATTTGTTTTCTTAAAATAAGTTTTGTCAACAAAAAATGCCTAGATTTACTGTCAGAAAAGAAAATAGTATAAGCAAAATTTAAAAAAAAATGTCTGGAAGTTTTTTTGAAAAGCTAGAATTAAAATTGGTTAAAAATTGAATTGTTAAAAAGTTTTTTTGGAAAAATTTTTCAAAAAAAACTGCTTGTTTAAACCCCGAAAATTAAAATTTGGTCAAAAGCTAAATTTGTCAAAAAAATTTAATCTGAAAAAAAAAATAAAACAAGCATAATGTTAAAAAAATTGTCTGTGGAGTTTTTTTGAAAAGCTAGAATGAACTTCGTCGTTAAAAAATTATATTAAATACAGAAAACTTTCAAAAAACTGGCGAAAAGAAAATGGAAAAAAAAAATTGGATACAAATTTGAACCTCGAATATAAATATTGAAAAATAAATTGTTAAACACAAATAAAAAATTCGTCACAAAAAAAAATTATCAAAAAATAAATTGTGAAAAAAATAGTTTCATCGAAAAAATGATTTTGTCAAAAAATGTCGTCATGATCAAAATCAATCAATAAAATTTTCGACTAGGTATTTTTTTTTTTCAAAACATAATTTTTTTAAATCCATTTCTGTGTTTATTTGAATTCTTATAAATATGTTACTAACCGAAGATATCTCGAAAAAGCATGAACCAAATGTTTTTTGAAGTTTCATTAATAAGTGAGTGTCCTGTTGTCCACCGTTGAGTATCAACTGCATTCAAATATTATGTTTATCATCAAACCGTTCATTCAATTCTGAAACATGGAGTCTAGTTTAATTCAGAATGTCGAACTCACCAGAAAATGTTTTGCGTGATATGATCTCACCCTTGTTTGAATATTGATACATTATTTTTATTTTAACGAATTTCTTATAAGGTTGGGTTTTGAAAAAAAAACACCCTGTTGTAGAGTTAATACTCTAAGCTGATACAACAACTCTATATAAACACCTATATCAATATAATTGAAGGCCTTAACTAAATAGCCATAAATTTTACTTAAATTCTTAAAAGCAATTGTTTTCGACAAAGAGACTTTTGTTTTCGATAAAATAAATAACTTCTCATGATTCTGTCACACAGGTTGATGGATTTGATATCGAAAAACATTACAAAAAAAGAAAAAATAACGAAAACAAATAACAACAAAGACTTAAAAGGTTTCCTTTTAATTACAATATCCATATTCTTTGGCAACAAAAAAAAAAAACCGACCAACGACCAGCAGCGACTCGGTGGTGTTGACAGCAATTCATGTGATGACAATGAACTTATAGGCATTTAACCCGCTCAGTAGCTTTAACGATAAGGAAAAATGTAAATTAATGAACCTCTGTCACGCAGCAAGGATAAACATAAAAAATCGTTTTCAAAAGTACCTTAACATCAGTGTACCTCTTCTCTTCTCTCTCCCTCCATAGAAAAAAAGAAGTATAAAGTACTTAACTTAAATCGTAAAGTTTTTCTTTTTATTTTTTTTTTTAAATAGCTAGCTATGTGTTTTTTTTTATTGTTTTCTACTGCCGACTTTAATTGAGCCAAAAGTCATATTTTATTCTGGTTAATGTCTATCGGCCATCAGTGTTTAGATGGCCTCCATTAATGGATATTTTTTTTTGTCTTTTTCTTTTCATTTTTTTTTTTTCAAATAACTGCAGGGCCAGTTGCCTCCGCAAATATTTTTATGTATATAAAAGTATTTGGAAGTAAAATGGCCGATATGGCCTGTCCAGACCATTTGGGTAATCTATCTCAATGAAAAAACGTTAAAAGACGTTTTGTACATATACAGATAGAAAATGGGCATTTTATGTTTTATGATGACATCACTTCAACCTTAAGATGGCTTTTCGTGAAACGTAATTGCTTCAGCAATTTCGATAATGTCCTGTTGAGTGGTGATTTAGTATACATGGATGGCGATGTGGGAAATGCCTCTTTCTGTCATCATTCATTTTCATATTGCATTCTTTTGTATAAGCATTCGAGTACGATTAAGTTTATCAAATGGACTTTGAATGAAATGGTAATTAGTTTTTTTTTGCATAATTCGGGGTTTTAAGTGATTGACCACGTCATTTTAGTGGCAAGGAATTTTTCATTGCAAGGAACCAGAAATTTAAAAATTAATTTGGTTATTTTACTTAATTTTATTTATTATACCTATTTTAGTTCTTATTTTGTTTTATTTTATTTTAATTTATTGCTTTTATTTTATTTTATTTTATTTTATTTCATTTTATTTAATTTTTTATATTATTTCATTTTATTTTATTTTATTTTATTTTATTTTATTTTATTTTATTTTATTTTATTTTATTTTATTTTATTTTATTTTATTTTATTTTATTTTATTTTATTTTATTTTATTTTATTTTATTTTATTTTATTTTATTTTATTTTATTTTATTTTATTTTATTTTATTTTATTTTATTTTATTTTATTTTATTTTATTTTATTTTATTTTATTTTATTTTATTTTATTTTATTTTATTTTATTTTATTTTATTTTATTTTATTTTATTTTATTTTATTTTATTTTATTTTATTTTATTTTATTTTATTTTATTTTATTTTATTTTATTTTATTTTATTTTATTTTATGTTATACTTCGAATTGCTTACAAAATTTATAATATTTTTTTGTACTTGCAGGACAAAGATGCGTTATTTTCATCAACGAAAGACTGGAAACCACAAGGTGGACAAATCGAAAAAGTGCCATTAGAATTAGACAATAAGATTTTGGAAGAAAAAGGAGTCTGCAATACTGCATTCGATGACGCATAGACAAAAAAGACTAATAATACAATTAATTTTTTTTTTTCAAAATAAATAATTGTAAAATAAAAAAGTATTAGATATAAATAATTATTTCAATTTTAATTGTTTTCCTTTTTTTATTGTATTTTATGTGACTAAGGGGCGAGTTATAGCGAACAGGAAAATGGATCAGGAAAATTTTTCTGATGGATTATTTAATAAGTTCTCGATCGATTTGAAACACATAAGCTGAAGTAATCGATGACAAATGACAATTTGAATGCACTATGTAAAAAAATAATTTATTGAACGTATGATTTTTGATAAAAAAGCATTTGTTTATTTTCCTGATGCAAGTTCATCCCCACCAATGTGTGTTGAAGAAAAACTAATTTTAAAAAACTTTTAAACAGCAGTATTAGTGAAAAAAAGAATTTTTTCAAAAAATAAACTTATCAAAAAAATATTCAAAAAATTGTCGAAAAAATGTTGTTGTTCTATGGTTCACAAATTCCAAAAAAGTGTCGTTCTTAAAAGAAAATATGCTTAGCAAAAAATGCTCAAAAAAAATGTTTTCAAAAAAAGTTTAAAGAAACAAACGTGAAAAAAATTGTCAGAATAACCAAACTGAAACTTTTTTTGAACCTCCCACGGAATAAGTGTCAAATCCTTGCGGGATTGAATTCTCATTTCTTATTTGTTTTTTTAATATCGAATTTTTCGTCTGCTTTTAAATTACAACCTTTCAAAGAAAAATGAGTTGTTCAATGGTCTTTCACTTTAGATTTGAGTTTTTTTAAGGTAACTGTCCATTATATCTACATCTTTACTAAAAAAGAAAACCACATCGCGCGTTTGTTAGAAAATAATAAAAAATATAATTGCAAATTATAAAATGTCTAGTTTTCAAAATTTTACACTCCTACACATATGTACATATGAAATTAATTAATTTTGTAATTCCAAACACCACCATCCAGCCGAGGAAATTAACTTGTATTTCATTTTCGAGTCTTCAAACTGCACATTATTTTCATTTTTCATCAGCATCCATCCTTGCATCGCCACCAAAAATATTTCAATCCAAAGCAAAGACTGCACCACCAGCCCCGCACTCAGTAATATAATGAAAAAGCTGACACCACCATTCGTAGCTTCCCATGCTGACCCAACATTTCGCAGAAAACCTCCAACATTTATCGTCCAGCTTTGGGCGTAGGTTATTAGCCAGGGTGCAAGGCATATCCAGAGGTATTTTCTAAATCCACCGCTGAATCGGTTGAATAGGGTCCTCTCGCAATTTAACACACTCAGGTATCCGGGCAGAGCGACAAGACTGAAAGTAATTGCTTCGAACATATTCCAATGGGATGTTAGAAATTCATTGTGGGTGGTTTTTTCATATTCGAATTGGAAGAACGATTTTGGCATCCATCGGGATCTAGTGAGGGTTGTTATGCTGGTCAAGTTCCACCACAGGGATAATGTTAGATAAATGTAAATGAGGACGGATTTTGTAATTACTCTTTGCAGATGTTTCATGGTTTTTGATTTTAGTTTTGAAAGAATTAATTTTTTATTATTTTGAAAAGTCATTTTGTACATATTTTCGAATGAACGATTGTGACTTTTATTCAAAAAAAAAAAATTAAGGTCAAGTCAACTGAAACTATCGGTGTTTTTTTTTGCATATCTGATACATATTTGAGCATTTTCAAAATACGAAATTTTGAAAATGTTGACTAAGCATTTTCCTACTGCTGAAGAATTTCATCCAAATCCAAACAAAGATTCAAAATTTTTTTTTAAAAAATATTGGTATACATTTTGAAGTTTCTATCTTTTTAAGGTAATTTAGAAAAAATATTTCATTGGAGCCTAGTTTTCGTGAAAAATTTTAATTCGAAAAAAGGAGTTTTTTCTAAATTTAAAAAAAAAATCACACTTTTTGATTTCAATCTTTTTAAATATTTTTTTCAGAAGCTTTTAATTCACACTGTACTATGTGTGTAATTTTTTTTCAAATGCATATAAGTTGTTGTCACCGAATGTTTTCCAAAGTTTGGAAAAAGTCTTTTTGAATTTCACCATGCCGTCTATCGGTTTATGATTATATTCGAAATCCTCCTAAGCGAGTTGACCGATTTTTATATTAATTTTTTTGTGTATAGAATCGAATGTTATTGGTAATATCTCTGGGCTGAACGACGCCATCTTAGAAAAAAATTGTGTTTCCATACAAATTATCGATAACAACTATGAAAATATCGCTGGTGAAATCTCTGGTTTAGTCTAGTTGTGTTTTTCTTTAACATTTCGATGGAGCCTTTAAAAAAGCACATCTATTGTAATATTAAAGTTCAAATCTTCCTCTCTAAGTGGTCGATAACAGATTAATTATAAATAGATAAGTTATCCCCGTCAGGCGTCTACTACATGTATCAACTCTTACCCAGGAAACATCACGGAGTAGATATGAGAAAAAATTGTGGTTTTCTGTCTCTTTTACATAAAAAGCTGTCTCAGGGCGTAAGACCTCCAATGTACCGTTCCCAGATATATATTTCAGCTCTGTTCAACTTCTCTATATTTTTTGGCGATTATTATTGTTTCTACATCGATTGTAGCGGTGGCGGAAAAACAGTTTTTGAAAATCTGATATCTGAAAAATCCCCCCCTGAAGAAGTAAAAACAAAACCGATCGTAACATTTGCAATTTAGAGAATGTGCACAAGTTGTTTACATTAAAGTAAAGTCAAATTTTTGAAAATCAAAAATTTCACCCTTCACCTCAAAATCATAATACAAATTAATAAAAAATTTATTATGTTTTGCAAAATTTTAATATTTCGAAAATATTTTAACCAACCTTTTTATTTTGGAAAATGGCGAGCAATTCACGCAAAAAAATGGCAACCTTCGAAAATCAAAAAGCTTTTGATGAAAATTATTTGACATAGTTTTTGAAATATTGTCACTTGTCAAATGCAATATAAAGTTTTGTATAAAAGTGCATTTTCCAACCGAAGGAACCTGAAAAGTTCGGATAACCAACCAGCGATTTTGTGTGTGTCATCCTTGTTTTTAAAAGCTGCTGTGAGATATAGGTAAACTTACGGTCGCCTCCCGTACTATTTCCACATGTTTATGTTTTTGAAAATTAATAAAAACACTATATTTCAATTGTAACTTTAAAAAAAAATAGGTATACGAATATAGGAAGGAACATAAAGCTACCGCAATTATTTCAATGAAATGATTCCAAACTTACCACAAACTGGCAAGAGCCTTAAAACAAACAATTCAAAACAAATAATTTAGTTTAGACTCTTCTTGTTTCTTCTTTTTTTTTTTTTTGTTAATGCAAACCTCCCGTACAAATGTATTTATTTTCATATTTTTAACAAAACTTCAAATAAGTTGTTGGAAAATGCTTTCAAAAACACCCTTCAAAAAGTAAGTATAGACTTTTTAATGCCACTGGCACATTTTGCTCATGCCAAAGTTTATTTTCCGGATATTAATTAAAAGTAAAACAATAAAATCTATAGAATTATAGATATTTATGTGCAGGTGGTTTTCCGTCTTTTTCATTATATATCCTTACATAAGGAACCATAATATAATTTTAGTATTGAACTCACAATAACGCGTTTTGCCACCACTCTCTAGCAAAATTCCAATAATATCCTTTTTATATATAGTACATATAACAATGTTGCATATAAGGGCCCCATACATACCTCCCAAGGCCCCCTAGCAAAACACAACATTCCGAAAAACTTCTTCTGGCAATTATTCCCAGTTGAAAACAATTTTCATTTTGGAAAACTTTTCAAAAACGTAATTTAGTTTTCCCGCGGCATCTCAAAGGTGTCGAGTCGATGGCTCGATGGCTCGATGGTGATGCCACCATGCTACTATATTTTATATCCACATATAGTTCTCTTTCCAATCTCCGATGATGCCCCATCAGAATAACACACGCTTTTTGTGCGCGCTGCATGCCCATGCCCACGCCCAGACCAGCCCATCTAACACTCTGTTTCTGTCACCAGAAAAGTTTGAACCTTTAGAGCTGCTGCAAAAGTTTCTTATATTTCGATTCCCTGTCGAAGAATTCAACAGCGCCATATACCAACCAACTTCAACGTCACCATCGCAGGATACAAATTGCTCGCAATGCTTCATATATATAGCCAAAGAGGAGATGCCGAGAAGTTGTGCGGTGCGGTGCGGTGATAGGGAGCTGTGGCTTTGTGCTACTATGGTAACTTGGCAACCCGTTCGTTCTGCTTGGGTTTAGTGTGGCGGCAAACTGCTGAACCAATCAAGGATGGCAATTATTCAGTTAAGGGAATCGAGTAATTAGAAACACTCACTTTATGTGATTATGCTAGCGATATAAGTGTTAGACGAGAGTGCTACTGGATGAAGCCTTGACGACGCCAACGCCATGGTTGTTGTTACAACCATCTCAGAATTGGTTTATTTGGCTCAAACTCTTTTACCTAACCTAAACAACCCCCGACTATTGTTTTAATACAATTTCAAGAGGGGGGGTGTTAAATCGTTCAAAAAATTGAAGAAGAACAAAAAAAAAAAATTATCCTTGCCACGAGAATATTGTAAAAGTGCCAACGAATTTGTCAAACTCTGTGCCTGCGCGTTCTCATTATTTTCGTAGTCGTCCTTTGATTCTATATGAGCTGAGTTGATAGAAAAACTTTTTTTCATGTCAGTTTTAACGGAGATGAATTCTCATGCGAAATTGGCACATTGTAACCCAAAAACTCTTGATATTGTTTAACTAACCCCTTGAATCTAATACTTAAGCATATTTATATACATATACATATAAGAGCCTTACTCGTTTTTGCTCTATGATCCTAAGTGATTAATTAGGATACAAATTTGCAACGTTTACCGATTTTGTCGACTTAATTTGATTTGAAGCGTAACAGTGCGCGTAATAGGTGTCATGTGGCGATGAAGTTTATTAATTAAATTTTTGAGCTCCTTCAATGTTTTGACATGAGTAAGACTAAGTATAGAGGTATATTTTGTAGTTGTCATTATCTTTTGAGTGCGTGTTATATTAATATGTAAGTTATAAGAGCAAAAACAGAGATACAAATATTTATAATGTATTTTAAGAGATTATTATATTTTTACAGTGGTTTAGAATATTGATTTTCTTGTAGAAAAAAATCATTACTTTCAATACTTCTAAGCTTATGATATTTTAGATTCCACTCATGTTTGTAATGGGGTATTTATTTGTTGCCTGAATTTTCAATGAACAAATTTATTAATTACCATTTTTGAAGGATTTTATATACCCTTTACATGTCAGAGACACAGTGCGAGCTTAAGGTAAGTGGGAGGGGATTTGAAAGGAGATGTCGGTGAACATTAGTCTTGAATCTCGTCACATCACAATGAGAGGGAAAGACAGAGCGTGGAAGGGAATTCCACATTCGCGTAGTACGGCTGAAGTTGGTTTCAAGAGTAAGCTGATGAGCATTTCTGCAAGCGCGAGTATTAAGGTTGAATTGTTTGAGGGGAGGAATGCAACTGGCTATTTCCTTAGAGCACTTACCGTAAAAGTATCGATAAAAGAGTGAGACAGGAAACGTTACGCCAGTGTTCGAGTGACGTAAAAGTACCGATGATCTTCCTGTCTTCGATCATTTTGAAGGCTCGTCTTTGTATACTGTCCAAGAGGTTGCAGTAAGTGACTGGAGCACCAGCCCATAGAAGGGAGTTATACTCAAGCGAAAATAACTTTTATAGATAATAGCCAGATCAGAAGGGGAAAGAATCTCTTGCATCTACAAAGGAAACCTAAACATCTTGCGGCATTTTTGGTGAAGAGTAGTATTTGATCATTCCACAAAAGATGGTTTGTGATACACATACCTAAAAAGTAAGCTGATTAGTTTCTCCAATGCAAGTGCCACTCAGAGATAGTGGCAAGGGGGGTCATGTCTCGCTTTAACGACAGAAGGCAGCATTGAGTTTTCGAAGCATTAAATTCTACTCGATTTTTAATCCCAATTGTACAATGCTGTTCAAGTCAGAATTTAATGTACTGATCATATTTCAGTTCCACGTCCGAAGAGCAAGTATGTGAATCTGGAAACGAATATGAAAAGCTAAGGGTGCTAACTTCAGCAAAACAGTTTAATGGATTAGTAGTTGCAGACAGGAGATCATTAATGAACATGAGAAAAAGGGTCGGAGACAAATCAGAACCCTGTGGCCCATTTACGTTTTGGGTTTCAGACTTCAATCTGCAATTTCAGACTCGTATAGAGCAATTCGAAAGAAAGTAAGTAATCTAATGAAGAAGACACAAAGGCTTTCAAAACGGTTATATTTTTAAAAGAAAAAAAGTTTTAATAAAAATGTCGGTATGTATGTAGCTATGTATGTGCCGTCCGTCAAAATTCAGACGCCATTTTAAATTTTTGATTCATAGTATTTGTCGGTTTCTAAGAGAATTTCAAACAGTGTTAAATTTAAATAGGTACCTTAAAAATCCAAATGCCGAAATAAAAATTTAAAAAAACAACGAAAACTAATTTTTTTCGATAATTAAGTTAAAAATATGGCGAACAGAATTGTAAAATAAACGTTATCGAAATTGTCAGGAAACAACCAAGAGTAAATGTTTTTGAACCACAAGAAGACCGTTAAAAAAATTGTGAGGGAAAATAAAATATTTTTACCAAAATAAAAGATTAAAAATTAAAAAATTCTATTTTAACAGAAAATTAATTTTTTTTGTCAAAAATCCTATGAAAATTCTTTTATGAAAATTTGTATCGCAATCCGTCGAACCATTTATGAAAAAATCTAAAACCAAAAATCCGGTTCCATGGCAAAATTTTTATAAAGTTTTTTTTCGACGAAATTATTTTAATTGCTTACAAAAAAGGGATGATAATTCTACCCAGGTAATCATCTATCCAAGTATCCGGTTACCCGGGTTGCTTGTACCCCGGTAGTAAATTACAGTAGTATTCGGGTATAATGGGTACTACACCGGGTAATCGGATACCTGGGTATCATCAGCCCTAATATATTTTATTTAATAGAGCTTGATCTAATGTCTTCAACATCTTGATGAGATATAAAGTTAATTAGTTCAAACTTACTTATTTTACAAATGGCTGTGGTTCGGATCCAGTTCCTATTTTAGCTTTCTTATTTTTTATTGTACCCGGGTAATCTGTTAATCGGGTACACGGTTACCCGGGGATTATTCGGGTACCCGGGTATCATCAGCCCAAAAAAAAGCCCACTTTGAAAAAATCATCAAAATCGTTCGCGATAAATATGTTTTGTCAAAACTAGATAGAAATTTTTTTAGTTTTATGAGACCGAGACGAGTCCGATTTCTGAAAAATTCAAAACTTCCTCTGGGGCATTGTAAAATAGAATTGTACTTATATCCAAAAAATATTGAACAGACCAATTTTTTAAATAAATTTCAATATAAAAAAAAGTCCGCACACGTTGCAGTCGTTAACACCAGTGGTGTAGAAGTGGCAGGGGCAGAGGGACCAAATGCTACGGAACAATAAAACTTACTTAAATAAAACAACTTCAGCTGAACCCGAACTTCAGTTCAAATGTAAATTTAAACTATCTCCGTTTCACAGTATAAACTACTGAACTTAATATCAATTCACATTTACTTGGTATAATTTATTAAATTCTAATTAGATAATTTTTAAGAATTTTTTTTAATTATTTGGTATTTCCTGGAAAAAATTTAGTGAAAAAAATTTCTAAAAAGGAAATAGACAATTACATAAAGAATTTCAAGGGAGTCCCACTTCTACACAGTAGAATCCCTACCACAGATAAATCAAATTAAACTGTTCCGAGAAATGCTTCTATTTCAATTGAAAGCAAAAGGCTAACAACAATTTAATAAATTGCACAAATGAACAAAATATTTCTTTCCTAGAAATAGAACAATATCCCCATTTATCGTAGACGATTGATGTTTGTCTATAGAAATTCATAAATATATTATATTTAACACGAAATATATATATCAACTGTTTTATATATTTTTTAAAAATGGAAATATCTTATAGTTATCTCTGTACCGCATCTCCATCCATCTATTTCCCCATTCATATTTTTTTTTCCTGAATTGAGAATATGTACTGATATCAGATGACCCCAATAATGGACATTACAACTACCAATTTCATTCATTCACTTTGACACAAAACCAACACACTATATAGCTGGATGCATAATGGCGATGTTGTAGTCCTGTGGGTTATATGTATTTTTGGCCCCAATAGGAGCACTAGCCAGTCTTCTTGCATATTAGTCCAGTGCAATTATATTTTTTATGGGTGACCCAGAAGTTTTTAACGTCCCCACTAGCAATTTTTGCGTTAGAAGGAGTATGGACCGAAAATCATAAATCTGATCTTTCGAACATGTGAAATTCACCTTTTGACCGCCATCTTGTATTTAGTTTTTATTAGATAATTGTTAAAAGCAAAAATAAAAAAGAGGCTGGGTGCGACCCACACTCATAACTTCCCATTTGTGATCTTGAAAACTTTACTACTTTTTAGTTTATTTTTTTTATATTTTTTGTCAAAAACTGTCAATAAGATATTTGTCAAAATTTAACCTTTCATAAAAAATTGTACTATGTATAAAATAAAATATTTTAGAAAGCACAATCGTTGTTCGTTCTCAGGATATTCGAGCTGAAATACAATTGTAACTACTTTTCTTTAGAATTTTTAACAGTTTTTGATTTTTTGTTAAAAAAACTGCCCATTCAATATTCAGTTGCTAACGATTTTGTTATGTAGAAAATAAAACAAACAAGAAGTCAATATCGTTACCCGTTATTGAGAAATTTGAGTAGAAAGACAATTTATACCAATTTTTGGTAGAATTTTTTGTAGTTTAATTTTTTTGTAAAAAAAACTGTCCATTGAATTTTTTCGAAATTTGCACCAGTAGTCAAAAACAACATTTTCCGTAAAATAAAATTATTTTAAAGTTAATATCGTTTTTCCATCTAAGTATATTCGAGTTATAAAAATTTTTTTTTTAGTTTTTTTGATTTTAAAAAATAACGGTATATTGATTTTTTTCCAAATTCATTTGTATGACGTCATAATGTGTCGAATAAAATTTATTTCAAGTCAATAGCATTTTTTGTTCGTGAGATATTTGAGCCCAACCAAAATTTTCACTTCTTTTTTAAACTGCTATAGTAAAAAAACAACTGATTAAATATTAATAAACGCCCTTTCAGCTTCTTTCGAAGTTATTATCTGTAAAACAAAATTTATTTCAAGTCGATATCTCTACTCGTTCTTGAGATATCGACGACGAAAAATAGTACCAGAACGTACGGACGTACGAACGTACGAACGTACGTACACACGCACACACAGACATCTCTCTAAAAATGATTGATATAGGCTCTAGGGACCTTGAAACGTCGAGAAATGTCAAAAATTTCAATTTGACAAATCGGACCGATTACAATAACTCCCTATGGGAAGTTAAAAACAAAATTGCAAAGTTAATTTTTTTATAAAGGAGATGCACCACTTTTGGGCCCAGTGCGTTCACTAATGAAAGTGGTATCAAATGAAAGGTGAAATCTAGCACGTTATGTGGGTGCAATATTTCCAAAATTGTCAATGGGGTTTTCGAGATATTCGCTTTTGAAGTTGGTTAACTCAGAAAAAGAATTTCACTCCTTTTTTTTCAATAATTGCTTATATCGCGCGATATAAGGCACGTAGGAAAATGATATTGGTATCAAATGAAAGATATTTTTTCTATCTTTTTAATGAATTCAAAACTATTTTCCTACCAACAATATTTTTTCAAATATTTAGTATAAACTTCTTAAAAATTATGTTTTTTTTACTTACCTTTTGAACACAGATATCTTTAAAAAATCAGTGATGACATTTATTTTTTTTTGCATTATTTTAAAGCTCTATATCTCATCTTTAATTTAATATATAATTTAGTACTCATTCTCAAAAAATACTTACTTTTTAACAAACTTACTCTAAAAAACACCTTTACATGCTATCGGCTGCTATGAACTTGCCCGTTTAGCGCTTTTTAATAATTCTTATACCCAATTATGTTTTTTTTTTAATACTGACTTTAAGTCTTCAAAGCAACCTTTAAAGTAATTAATAAGAAACTGCTGTTTTTTCGAAAAAAAAATATGCACATGTTACTTCTAAACAATAGTGCATATATAAAAAGCTTAGCGTTTAGAAGAAGTTTATCAAGACACATATTATGTTTAAATCATTTTTTTCATCTTTATTGTTTTCAATATTAAATTAAGTACAAAAAGGTTTTAACTGAAACATCTTAGCACATCTTCCTTAAATAACTATAACAATCAATTGTTATTCATTTTTATTCTTCTTCAATTTCATTTTCTACTAAAATATTATTTAAAAATAAGGCTGGAGGTATGTTTACATTTTCTTGGTGACGAGCAAATCCCAAATACCACAAAATACTCATAACGTGAACGCAACATCCAACAGTTCGCATACCAATAAGACAATTGCAATAGTACGCTTGCACTGCGTTGGAACTATTGGCCACATTTAAATCATTACTTACTAGGATGTATGTAAAATATATTTTTTGACTACCGTGTCAAGATTTTATGCGACCCCTAATTAAGTAATTGTTTCCAACCAGGCTTGCATGGGCACCATTAATTCGAATATGGTTTTCACATACTTCTATTACATAACTTATCAAGCAAAGGAAAGTTATTTAGGTTAGGAATATGCCCATTTATTCGACAAAACACTGCCCTTGTTCTGTTAAGGTTTCTTTCTTTAACAAAATCCCCAAATAGTTAGGAGTGTTTAATCTGTTCAATGCCAACTCTAGTAAAAAACTTGCATCTGCATTGTCCTCTAACAAAGGATGAAACTTATTAAGAATTGCAGCTGCAATTCTGAAATCATCCATTAAATGAGGAGCAGCTAGATTAAAAAAATTCTGTCGGAAAAGCTTAAAGTCTCTCTTGAAACGTCCATTTACAACCTCCACAACCCATCTTACCATGGTGACACATCTTGTTTTATTAGCTTGTGCTGTTGTCAGCTGAAAATTCCCTTCCAAAACAGTTTCCAGGCAAATAAGCTTTGTACCCGTAGGATTCAAGGCTTGAAATAGCATCTCTGAAACCTCTGTCTAATATGAAAACGTCGTTTTCTCTAACAAAATGCCGCATGTTTCCAGATTCATCTCTAAAAAGATTTTTCATAATACTTGCATCCGATTCAGTTGCGGCATATGGCCCGAATACGTCTATAATATACCCGTCACAGCATGTCATCATAAATAGTTTAACTAAATTCTGAAACTTATGCAGACTATATGTTTGTTTTTGAAAACTATAATTTGAACTTTTTTGTAGGTAGACATATGTTCCGCCACATATTATTATGGCTGGTTGTTCATTCTCATTTAACTGTGTGTTGCCAAATAATCCATTTGGAATCATTTTAACATTTCTATAGTGAGAAGTAGGCATACTTTGTTGAAGAACATCGCATCAAAGCAAAAGTTGTATAAGAACTTTTGGTTTTTGCATCAACATTTTGAGTATTTTGAATTTGGTCGTCATCAGGAATATAATAACATACATCCAACTTGTGAATCATCAATATAAATATTATTAATCAGACAGAATTATAACAAAAAACATAATTGGGTATAAGAATTATTAAAAAGCGCTAAACGGGCAAGTTCATAGCAGCCGATAGCATGTAAAGGTGTTTTTTAGAGTAAGTTTGTTAAAAAGTAAGTATTTTTTGAGAATGAGTACTAAATTATATATTAAATTAAAGATGAGATATAGAGCTTTAAAATAATGCAAAAAAAAATAAATGTCATCACTGATTTTTTAAAGATATCTGTGTTCAAAAGGTAAGTAAAAAAAACATAATTTTTAAGAAGTTTATACTAAATATTTGAAAAAATATTGTTGGTAGGAAAATAGTTTTGAATTCATTAAAAAGATAGAAAAAATATCTTTCATTTGATACCAATATCATTTTCCTACGTGCCTTATATCGCGCGATATAAGCAATTATTGAAAAAAAAGGAGTGAAATTCTTTTTCTGAGTTAACCAACTTCAAAAGCGAATATCTCGAAAACCACATTGACAATTTTGGAAATATTGCACCCACATAACGTGCTAGATTTCACCTTTCATTTGATACCACTTTCATTAGTGAACGCACTGGGCCCAGGCTCCATAGAAAAATGGCGCATCTCCTTTTCAAAACTTAACTTACGTAAGAATTTTTTAAAAATTTTGAAAAAAAGTTAGTTTGGCCACCTTTGATGCCACCTCGAATGTTGGTCTTGGCTGACTATGTAAATTGGCTAGGCCCAAATTCTACCTTAATTATCAAATTATACGGTGAACAACCAAAACTGGTTCTTCTACTCTGTCCTATCCCTCCGGTAACGATAGGACACAGTTTTTCTGAACCGAAATCACTCAGCGTCGCCTTGTGCCAGGACTTGTTGATCATAAAAAAGCCGCCGCACCACTCCACAGTTCTAAGGCCAACGAGGTAGATTAGTGGAAACGCTTTACCCTGGATCAGCCATGGACTTTCTAAGTAGAGGAATGAAAAACGTAGAACCATTCAAAGGCACCACTCTCAAAATATTCAATGTTGGTGTAATAAGCTATTCCAGTGCAACTTCAAATCAGCTTTTGTAAGAAAGTATTTATTCTGTTTATTGGTTCCGTTAAATCCGTTCTATAGAACTAGAACCTGGTTGCAATGTGTGTACTCCGACTCTGTTGTTTTGTATAATCCAAGGCAGCGACACAGAAACTGTTTCTCAAAAACTCGAATCTTTTCTATTTGAGATGCTCCATCTGAACGTTGAACGAATTCGGGCAATCACCGGTCTGATAAGGAAGAACCTTGTTTCAAATCTCCATTACCCATGTGTCAAGTCGGGTTCTATTTATAAAAGAACCGTTTAATCAGGGCAAAGGTTTCTCTGGTTCTAGTCAGTTCTATCTATAAATACCGATCCAACCAGATGCCAATACTACACTTTTGCTCGTCAGTGAATTTCCATTTGGTCCTGCGATCATCAGTTTGCGCCAGTTCTTTCTCGTATAACATGGAGTTAGGGGCAATGGAGTCCTAAACAAAATAGGTTCTGATTTCAAAAAGTATTCAGATAACCTCGACTTTTGGAGCTGTTCTATGCACAATTAGATCGTCGGAGTACGCAATTGCATTAATAAGACTATCTATGAGATCACTGGTGTAAATGCTGAACAGGATCGGAGAGCTAATTGCTCCCTGCTGAAGGCAACCAGTACACATTATTTTCAATTTGTTCTATTGGATATCGGGAACGAGCTTAGACGCGGCATGTATAGTGTCATGTCCTGCCTTAATACTAAACTCATTATCCTGATGATATTATTGTCCTCCAACTACTTGGACAGAGCTCTTATTCTAATTTTCTCGAATACCTTGCTGATACTTCGCAGAAAACTTATCGAACGAAGATTTACTGGATTCGAGTTGTCCTTTCCCTTTTTCCGGAAGAGATGAACCATGGCTGTTTTCCACCGCACTGGATAGTATGCATTTTTCAGTGCGTTGTTAAACAGTGTGGCATATACATATTATATCAACTGCATCCTGAGGAAGATGTCGTGGTACATCATTGGATATACGATCGACTCCTGCTGACTTCTTTTTCTTCAATGACTCGAAGACGAGCTGGAGCTCCACCTGCGTAACTAACAGGGAACTGATCCCTCGGTCTGGTCACTCGATGATGATGGCAATCTCCAAGTGTTCTTTATTGAACCTGATGAAACCATAGTTCTCATGTCTTTACGTTATTGGTGGAGCAGGGCTCTGTTCTCCAGATCGTGGTTCGGGCGAAAACTAGCATTCACCTTGTACACTTGCTAGAAAGCAGCCCCAACGGCCTCCACTTTCTCCTGCAGATCTTCGACTATAAAGAGGTCATCGTCCAAGATGGCGGATTTATGCTGTCATCTTCTTTGTCGTTCTCTGGAGCTTATAAGACCCGGAAGGTCATTTTGATCTTTCCTTCTAAAAATTTTGTTAATTTGTGGAAACATACTCTAGGTGCTAGAGCTTACTGCCAGAATTTGGGTCTACAAATTAATGGACAGTGTATAGTTCTTCTTCATCAATTGATTAATGTTTTTGATTGACGACATTAGCGTCCTAATCTCCAGATCGTGTGGATCAGTAAACAGTATGTCGATACAATCTTGTCAGTTGTCTATTCGGTGCGGGGATATACAATGTGAACGAATTTCACTTGATAAGACATCGGAAGAAGCGTAGCCAGAGGGAAGTCTGCAGTGAACACGGTCCTTCTCGATCATACGTTAGCAGTTAATCCATAGGTACATTGTCGATCTTGAGTCTATAAGTAATAGATCGAGATAGGAACGGCTTCTTTCAAACAATGGTCTTGAAGCAGCCAGAAAGTCGAGAATGTACTCAATATTCAATTGACCTATCCGATCGAATAGATTGGTAACCTGTTGGACTAATGTAGTTCCTTACCAAGCTCAGTTGCAAGCAGTTTTGTGAAAAATTCAGTTGGCTGCGAGGTGATTCCGGTGCATAACCCAGCATATATTCCTAGAGTTGAGTTGATCCGGACTCTTCTTTAGAAGTTATGGCTAGTTTCGATAGCCATAAACACAAACGATCTTCCAACAATTATCTTTTTTATATATTCCAATACAACAAAAAACTGCACAAAAGAAGAAGAAGAACAAAAACTTACTTGACTTTCAAATTCCGTGAAAATATTTAATTTTTTCAAACTTTTTTGGCTTGTAACTTGTTCAATACTTACAATTTCGAAAAAAATATTTTAAACAAAAAAACGGGAAATTTTCTATATTTTATGTTTAGCAATTTTTTTTGTCGGATTTACATTAGGCGAGATATTTAATCAAAACTAATATCCAAAATGGCCGCCAAAAGGTGTATTTCATAACTATAGACTTATGATTTCCTCGTTGCATACTTCTTGGGAGTGGAAGAAAATTTCAGTTGTCAACTCAACTACTGGGGGAGATCATTAATGCACTGGACTATAAGAATCCCTACAACATCGCCCCACTTCCCACCTTCACTTGCCGTCTTAACATCTCATTTTCTTCACAAAAGGTTAAAACATCCACTCTCTGGTCTGAAGGAAAACAACTTACAGTATATAGTTTGCTTTAACATCCTTTCTTCTGCCCACCATCGTACAACAAAAAAAAAAAGATATGCAACCCCAAGGCGAAAGCAACTAAATATTCCACTGCATCAGCTATTAACACTGGTTCAAGTAAAACAGAGATAGCAATAGTTTGTGCCTGTTTTTTCTCTATATATATAGATAGGTAAGGGACCCAGAATGTAATAATGTGTCCTTTTCGGAGGATGACTCTGGCACTTCCTCTATATTTGTTGGTATATCCTCCTTTTGTTGGCCATTAATGCAAGTTGAGCGCCTTTATTATTCCAGGATTTAATATACACCATTTTATGGCTTCATAAACAGTAAGGTTATGGCTTACATACTCTCATTCCCATAGCCCCCAAGGCGGGACACTTTCGGACTACTATCATAATGGTTTTGTATGCTTTTGTATATTATGTTGATGAAGATGATGGGGAGGGTGAGGGGGGTATATAGACAAACAAGGACCATCCTGGAGATCGTTGGGAATCATATTTTATGCGAATCCCGTTTAGTGATTCCCTGCGTGAGCCTTTAGTTTATATTGAGTGGTTTTCCATTATGATATTTTACTCCTTACCACTCAATTTTATTTATTCTTTTGTTATAGTTTCCTTGAAGAGATCCTGATTTTTTTTCCCCTGACGCGACATCGAAGAAGACAAAGAAGAATAGTCCTGGATATAGACAAGAAACAAAACTATATCCTTCTCTTGCTGTGCGACACTTAAAAAAAAGGTGGTATAGGATTGCAGAATCCTGTTTTAACAATATATACTCAAGACATTATTTCAATTAAACCCAGAAGAACCTACCCAACCCACCTCCTCGTCGTCTAGTCCTGCTCCTTAAACTTTCTCTATACACTTTTCTTGCCACAATTATTGTTTTTATTGTTCAAGTTTCCATTCTTCGTTTCTGGTATTGTTGTTGTTTTTGTTGTTATATGGATGTTAAGGATAACAATGCAAATGATAACAATAAAAATAGCAACAGTGGTTTGACTATGTGGGACGACAACGACGACGACGGTGACGGTGACGCCTGGCCGAAGGTTTCCTCATCCTCACACCATTCATTCATTCACTAACCATCATCATCATCATCATCAACTAGACCATCAGCAGGTCCCTGAAGAAGTATAGCATTGCGCACTCTTAGACTCGAGAGTTCAAGACTTGAAGAAATTAAATGAAGAAAACGGGATTCATGCATGAATTATTCAAGAATTCACTATACCTACATTCACATCTTTTTCTCTTCTTCCCTTTCCCTCTGTCTCCTGTCTCATGATCCTGGAATGCTGAGCTGATGGAAGAATGAAATTTCTATCTGAATGGGTATAAGGAAGCATTCGTCCTTTGGACGCTTTAAATTTGGCCATTTCACTTAGATTTACTTGTTTTTTTATTTTTTTTTTTTTCTTTGTTATTGTTGTTTTTTTTTTTATATTTCTTGCAACTTGCACTCTGAAAGGAAAATTGAAACGGGAAACCTGGATTGTCTAGTGGGATACACTCACTATTATAGTATAGTGTTGGGTGTGATGATGCGGAGATTCGGGTTTTGCGCTGCTGGGAAGTAGGTATTTTAATTATTTATTATCTCGAGAATAGTGCAGCATGTTTTCAACGCCATGGTGCACAAATGTTGTTTGATGATGAAAACTGATGCTGTATACACTTCAAGTTGAACTGGGATTAAAGTTTGAATTGGGGAAATTTAAACAAAATATAAAAAAATAAAAATAACAGACATTTTTTTCTGCATAAAAGTTGAGAGAAAATAAAAAAGAGATTTTTTTTTATTGCTTTGATGTCTATTATTATAATGAGATTTGTTGATGAATTAATTGCATTGGGAGATCTACTCTGGAATTGCATCTAAAGTGAAAATGTGAAAAATTATTTAAAAACTAAAAAAAAAAACATTTGCATGAATTGCATGGGAAGTGAGTTTATTGGATTTCAAGACTTAAATTAGAATTAGGAATCCGGTTTTTGAAACAAAAAAATTATTTCAAAATTATATTTGAATGGTTTTAAGGAATATTGTGTGTTGACATTGAAATGGTGAACTTCTACCTACAACTGTATGTACATGTATTGTATACCCATTTTTTTTCAAATAACACTAGGTATAGTTTAAAAAATTTTGGATCACTGATGCTACCTAAAAAGGACATTTTTTTGTATTAATTTGGGGTTGCTCTTGCTGGAAACGAAAATGACATTATTTTTTTTTTAAAGAACGGTTTTCGAGATATGTGTGAAAAAAGGTTTTTTTGGTCGATTTTTCAAACACTGATTATATATCTCTTAATTGATCTTTTTAATTTACTTATACTAATTATTTTTGGAAAGATAACACTTTCTACTTTTTAACGGTAGATATATTGTTTGTTATAATCGAATTCATTAAGTTACAGGCGATCAAAAATTATAAATCGATTTTTTCGAGCTTTTTTGAAAATATATCATTTTCAATTGAACCGTGTGGATAGAAAAAAAATATATAAAAAAACATTTTTTTGCACACATCTCGAAAACGGTTCTTTGAAAAAAAGTCATTTTCGTTTTCAGCGACGCCAAGTTAGAAAAAAAAGTTTTTTTTTTTAGGTAGCATCAGTGACCCAAACTTTTGTAAGGTAGTGTAATTTTTGTTTACATTTTAAGTATTTGTTTTTAGAAATTCAACCCCACCTTCTACCTAAATTTTTTGTTAGAAACTACACTTTTTTTAACCAAAAAACAGTTTGATTTCAACACTGAAGATACCGCATCTTCAAAAATTATTAGAGCCGTTTTTTTTCAAAGAATAATTTTTCAAACATAAATACTCTACAAATTTTTTTTTTATGAAGAAAAAATTGGAATGCAATTTTTTTGTATTTAACAATATAACTTAAAACAAAACTTCAAAACATTGAGCTTTCAAAAAGAAAATTCAAAATTTCAAAAATCAAATAAATATTTTTTGATAATTTTTAAATTTTTATGATTATATAGGACTGACAATTCGTAAAAATATATGCGAGAAATTCGAACACAAGAATCCGGTTCTATATAAAATGAACCGTTATAATGGTCTTTTGAAAAACATTATTTTATATTATAATGACAAAAAAAAACCGTTTGTACCAAATTTCAAAAATTTGTAATGAGTCCTTTTTGAGCCAAGTTTGGTTTTCAAAAAATCATTTTATTGCTAATTTTAAAAATTCAAAAAATTTAAGTACTCTTTATAAATTTTGATGCTTTTGCATTAAAATTTTGACTATCAGATGAACCGTTTTTGAGAAAATCGAAAATAAAAAATTAAAATCTGATTTTCCAAAGAAGCAAAAATAAAATATTATGGAGGGTTGATGAAGTTATTTTTGGTCTTTAAAAAAAATCAAAAAACTTGTAGGATTACGGTTCGAAAAACAATATCCATCATGTTTCAAAAAAATCCACAAAAGCTTCAAAACTCATAAAAATCGAAAATCCTTTTTAATTTTTAAATTGCATTTTTGAAAATTTAAATTTAAATTGTAGATACATGTGTACAGCAAAAACAAAAAAAAACAATACAACATTGTCATAAAAAATTATTCCAATCTCACACCTCTTCAATATATCGGCTTATTTTTAAACACCGAGTTAATTACCTTCACGAGAAGCGAGAGCCATCATCGCAGCACCAATAAACAATCGCCGCAAATAAAATCCATTCGTGCATTTTATTTCAATTGAAGTCACCCTCACAACAACAAAGAAAAAAAAACAGAAAATTACTCAAAGATGCATATCTTGATTGGCAAGTATGTTAACGTGTTCTTGCATGCGATTAAAATTAAGTTAAAAAAAATATATTAAATAAAAAAATATTATTTATACAAAAAACAACAAAAAAAAATAACACTTGCGCGAACAAGAAAGACGTTTAAATTATTTCATAAATATGTTTTTCTTGCCAATTTAAATCGTCCAGCCGTTTCCTCGCCCAGTCCGTAAAATGTACAACAAAATCTTTAGTTTCCCAACGTAACAACCACGCAATCCAAACAACTTAACTTCCCGACACTATATTATTTCCACCCTCGATGTTGGAAATGTGCGATAGGATCTTTAACGTTGATGTCGCTCAAAAACCCAGGGTTAAACCACTTGTGCATATGCCTATACCTATATAGCTATAACATTGCCATCGTCAGCTTCGTCGTCATGCTATAACTCCCTCACATAAGTCTCCACTTCGACAATCGTATCCTTGAAATTGCGAGAAAAATACCAAAAACGGAATTGCTTATGAAAGTAAGTAATTAAATTGCCAAACACCATAGCTCGCCTGATCCGCAGTTGGCAGGTTGGCACTATACGTAAAGGGATCAAAAAAAAAAAAAAGTAAGGAAAAGGACCTGCAAGTGAAACCAAAGAAAATGGCTATCCAAAGCTCGCACTGTGCAAGGACCTCATTCTTCATATACGCATATCGTGTGCCTGTGCACACACATTCCGAAAAGGACATTTCGTTTGGCAGAATTGGTAATTAGAAATTCCTGGCACACACTACTTGCATAATCAAAAACACTCATTCACCAATACATAGACACACAGACACACACGCCAGACACCCCTACTCTCACACAGATGTAAATTATATCAACGGAATGGGCAATTAAATTCATTTTTGAATTAAAAATAACGGCTTTTCCTGCCATTACACATCGTCGTTCCGAGCCATAGACTCACCGACAATTGACACAGGCACCTCCCTATTATTCTACACCTACTTTTACATTTGCCGCCTCCTTCTCTCTGCCACACACCTCCAGACCTCCTTCAATTGGGAGAACTGTGTTTTTGGAACGGATTATTCTGCAATTAATCTTCGACAGTTCTGTATCCGCATTCGCATCCGCACACAGAATGAGAGGAACGACTCTGGAATATATGAGGCTTCCATCTAAATGTGCGGCGGCGGCAGCGACCACTCCTGCGCTCGTAAATTTCTCAATGCTATAAATACTCTCGGTCTACGCGATGTTTTATATCCTTTTCATTTTTGTGTTTTTTTTTTTAGATTTTTAGGAGGGGGAGGGGGGGCTGGAGGGTATACTATATATTTGGGTGCGGCTGAGGTCAATTCGCAGATCCTTAGGTATGCATTGCCACTTATAAGGATTACTGACAAAAAAGTAACTTCTCAAATAAGGTTGAATTGTTCTTAGAGAGGATTTTTTTTTTATTTGCTTGGGTGGATTTTCAAGTAGGTACAGAGTCACCTGTCACGTTTTCTATAGACCGTCGTTGGAGGCATTGATTTAGGGAAACGTTATTTCTTATGGTTTACTTTCATAATTATTCTCTGGATCATTTTTGGGTAGGTCAATAAATATAAAGCTATGTACATTTTAAGACTAGGTGGTACACTATGACGTATACGTACTTTTTTTCTTCTTTTCGTCTTGTTGCAAATTTTTCTTTACTTTTGCTTTTTTTAACTAATGGGTTTCTGTGGCAGTTGTAAGTCTATATTTTCACCAATTTAAAGTTAGTGGGATGTCTTGAATCTAACTCTACGCTGCGAGCTGTCAGCATGTATCATTTTAATTTAAAAAAAAACATCTTTGTACGATATTTAAAAGTAGACATCAAATAAATAATTTAATTAACCTATCGCGGTTTTTGAAATATTACATTTTTGAAACGTTTTTAAAATAAAATAAAATATTGTTTTGAACACATGATGTCTTTGCATGCGGTTGAATAGCTACTTGGTTGTTTCGACAAATTAATTTTGACAATTATTTTTTTTTAACAGTTTTGTTTGTCAATTTTTTTTTTTTTTTTTTTTTGAGGACGAACACTTTTTTCACGATTTTCTATTTTTATTCTCTGGATACAAAAAAAAATCACTTAGTTGTTTCGAAAACAAATTTTTTTTGGTGTTTTCTGAAGATGAAATTTTAATTTCAACAAATTTAAAAAAAAATTGATTTCCTCATAAATATTGAAATACATTTCTGAATAAAAATTCCTCGGAACCCGCAAAACGTTTTAATGGTGCCTGTCTGGTGATTTATTGAACATACCCTAAGTGTAGGACAGTGCCCTCAAAAAGTGAGTGATTAACTATGGTGAACAAAAATTACACGGGTACCTAAGGTCCTTTCTATTCTGTACTTGCTCAAATATTTGCCCTTAAACACAAATTTAATGTGTTTGCCCAACACAAATATTCTTCGTTTCAAAATCCAGTTTTCATTGGTTCAGTGTCACAAGATTAAGCTTTCTGAAAGTTGGTTATTTCATATAAAAATTCATACCTTCATATTCTTTTTTTTTCATTTTTGGAAGATTGAAAATTCTTAGAAAATCAATAATTCTTCTCGAAAACGGCTCAGATGATTTGTTAAAAAATTTCTTGAATTTTAATAGAAATTTGCTCAAAATCAAAAACAAAAAATCCAAAGTGTGGAAGGTACCGTTGCTGTTGATAGAATCATTTTTTGTATTTTAGATTGACTTACAAACGCTTCTTCAAAGTTTTTTCAAAATTTGTATGCAAAATAAAATTTATAAAAAGTATTCAGTACTTAAATTTTCAGAAACACATGTTTTTAAATTTTAAAAAATAAAAATAAAATTATTTCTTGAGAATTAAAAAAAGTAACGGCTCAATAAATATTTTTGAGATTGGGTATAAAACAGTATTGAACTAGGTATTAACAGTCGAACAACTCTATAAGCTTTAATTCGTACTTGCTTATGAATGCAGCACTTGAAAAGCAAGAACCGCTGTCACACAATCGGATTTTCTGGCCTAGGTTAGGTTAGGTAAGTGGGCTGACAGATGATCTTATTTCCATCAGACTTAAATCACTTTAGGCCCATTGTGATACCCTTATTGAGTAACCTATGACAAATCCTATGAAAGAGTTCATTTGTGGTGTATAAAAATGAGGTTCTAGCGAGCTATAGCCCGAAAGGTCGATAAGTGCCTACAAGTCAGTTGAATTTAGGTTTCTGTCGTCTCAATCACCTTGGTTAGGAGAAGTTTACTCGTCAAGATTATTCTGGGATGTGTTCCTCTTCTTTACCCCTTTCAGGTTAGATCATCCCTTCCCCAGGCCCGTAGAGGCAGTGGCCTTTAACGTCTGGTGGATGGGTTTGATAGACCGCTATATTATGTACGAATTTCTGTATTGTCTTGTTAATTTCTTCTGGCCTAACCGTATTTCCAATGGCTCTATCATACGAACACGTAAGATCACAGTTGATTGGCCATACGGTTCAAAAGGGTAACAAGTGCATTGAGGCATGCAGACAGACCTAGACCATGGGGCAAAACGTTCGAAGAGGAATCATCAAAACTTGGGAAGAGTTTAAAAGTTCTGAAATACATCTCCAGGAACCATGAACAAGGGGGAACTCAAGGACATTATAAGGTCAGAGGACCTTAGTAACTAAGTCAGTAAGCATTGTACGTACAACTACATAGACCTTTTTATATAAATTAGTAAAGCAATTCCAATTTTCCGAAATTGTAACCTTAATTCTAGAACATCACGCTTAAGTAATTTTATTCAAACATTTAATATTATTTGTTTAACAATTTATTTACATATTTAATTTTTTTTATTGTAATATCAGTAAAGACTAGAGTGTTAATAAACGCACTTGTAAAATTTAAATATTTTACTGTCTTGATATTCGAAATGTGGTAAAAACTACAGGTATATCTATCACTATCTATATTATTTTTGTTAGCCACAAAAGATATTTTGCAAAGATTTTTGATCCATAAACTAAAGACCAAAGAATAAATCAAATTTCAAATTAATTTCATGTCCATCTGCTTGATGAACAGCAATTTTTCGGTCTGCATTCCTTTAAGACTAAACCTACTACAGGTGTATAAAATAATTGTGGTGCATCTTCATATCTAGAACAAAACAATAATACAAAAAAAAAAAAACACTCATCCATCCATCCATTCACATAGATATGGACATTATGTACACCTGGACATCACTTCAATAAGTTGCATCCTCTTTCAAAGGAACCATTGTGTGTGAATGGATACAAGATTGTCTTTGACCATAAACCGGTAACCCTATATTCTAGTCCATACATACAAAATAAACCGACACAAGATGTCGCCCATGATGTTGATTTCCTTGAAAGATATAAAACATTTCCATATTCATATTCAATATGTGGATGACGATGATGACAAGAACAGAGAATATAAATTTCTATACTATATGCAATAAGGAAGCAAGAAAAGCATAAATGAAGGACCATCTGACACCAATGGCAATGTGGCATACCAAAGAAGAAGCAATGTGACACTCTTGATGTTCCTATATGTGACACTCAAACCGGAGGTCTCAATTTTATCGGTCTTGTTTTCTCTATAAGTACGATATATAGCTACCTAAATATATCGTCCTTTTTCAGCATTGGCATATTTCAAGGAATTCTGGAATATTACCTTTCATTATTATCCATGTCCAGTTAAACGAAATGTGTCCATCAGTTGTTGTTCTTCCGAACATATAATAATCTTTCTACAGGTTTGGGTAGAATGTGGATCAAATGAAGAGTGGGTTAGGATTCGTAACGAATTTGTTTACCTTACAAAATTATATTCATGATAGAAGCTTTTAGATGTTCGAAATCTTTGGTATTATGGTCGAGCTTTATCCTTTTATACAAGTACAACATCATCGAATCATGTTTGATAAGTCATACATTATTTCACTGAGACGTAACATAGAATATTAGATGCAGTTGATTCAGACTGGATAATGTTTAATATAAATGTTTTGAATGTTGAGCTGTACTGTACACCAATAATAACAGGAAACCCATATAACAGTAAATGTCGGGAAAGAAAACTTGAAAAGTTTAAATTAAACAACACCAAACCGTTCATAGCTAGTATCATAGCTACTTCATTGAGGCCAACTAAACCATCAGACTCGTTGAGTGGTCCTCACTCGCTTTAAGTTTTTTTTTTTTTATTTGAAAAACTATCCCGTGATAGTGAACTAACGATGTTGAGTTGCTTAACCTAGTGCACTACGCAGTACGCACTTCGCTACCCAACCACAAGAAACTCTCTTATTGGGACTTGCCGTGAGACGAGACCAGGTAAAACTATTGGAAGCCTCGTTTGAAGTTTTTTCAGTCGATAAATGTTTGTAGGTATGCCATTAATAATGGAAAAAATGGTCACCACGGCTTTGCTTACAGAAGCAATATCCTTTTCATGAAATTTTCAATCACCAAATAGCAAAGTGGGTGCTGTATATCCTCAAGAGCTTCATGAATTCCATTTTTGAGGTCTTGAATCGATGCTGGGCTTAGAAATAATCTTTCACGTGGTCCGAAATGAAGAAGTCGCAAGGTGCTAAGTCACAAGGTTTTCCGAGCCCAAGATGCGCTTGTTTGTTGACGTAGCCACCGAAGTGGGGCCTCTATCATCAGTTAAGATGATATTTCGATGAAATTCCGGATCATTTTCATGCATTTCAAAGACCTAAGCAGCAAAGACACGACGTCGTTGATGATCGGCCGGCTTGAGTGTTTCTGTTAACTAAACTTTATAAGCATTTAGACCTAAGTCTACAAGTAATGACGTTTGTGGGATGCCCAATTCCTAAGAACGACGATGGACAAACCTGGGGTTTCTTCAACATTTTGGGTTACCGCAGCAATATTCTCAGTTGTCCTTGAGCGACGTGCACGGTTTTTATTCTTCACATCGCTTACTTCTCCCAACATCGTTAGCTCAAATTTTTCTACCAATTTCTGAATAGCGGTCCGACATGGTGCTCTTCGACGACAAAAAAAAATGATTTAGTTTTACGAACCGTCTCTGCCATTTTCACCATTTTTATAGTGAATTTTAATAATTATTTCAATGCCTTGTTGAAGCGTGTTGCCAGCTTGAAATGTATTTTTTTGATCGTCATAGAAAAAATAGTGTGAACCTGACACCTTTGAGCCAATTACGGCGACAGAAAATGTAATGAATGTCCAAAGATAGTTCTGTTTTAGGCCTAATTTTAAAATAAATTTCAATACTGCCTTTTTTTAACTAAGTTTTTAAAGAGATTTCCTGGAGGCAAAGTTGAATTTTTTTTTTAGCTCCAAATATAATGTTATATAACTACTACTGTTAACAAAAAATACTTATATCGAAACTTTAACGATTTTAATGAATTTTTTTAAAAATAGAATTTTATCTTTTTTTCATATTTTTCTCTAATGACGTTTTTAAGGCTGAATACGTGACGAGACGAAGACAAGACTCAAAATTAAAACAAAAAAATGTCAGTCTTGATCTGTCTCGTTTGATTAAGTCTCATCTTGGCCTCATTGTGGGTACCAACTTATAACTTCTCCAATCAAGTTTTTTTTTTTTTGTGCAAAAAATGACAAACAACCATTTTTTTCTTAGCGATGTCTAATATTACTTTGAGTTATTCAGTTTTATATGTTAAAAAGGCAATTTTACTGACCGAAAACACCATCGTATCATCGAGATCCTCGGTAGGACTCGGTCTAAAAATTAGATTCTTGTCTCTAACTTGTCTCGGATGCCTTAAACTCAGTCTCGGTCTCTGTCTCGTGGTCTTACACCTTTTTGTTTTTGTAATTTTTTCTTTGTTTATTCTTTAAAATAGGAGCAAGTTCGTGCAAATAGTTGTCCATTGAATTTTTTTTTGTTTTAAAACAATTTTAAGAAAAATGGCAAATTGACTCGTTTTTGAGATTGTTACCGTTAATTTAATAAGTGCATTTCAAAGACATGACGTTATAAAGGGGGAGGGTGCAAATTTCAAAAAAGTTAAAACAGCTCTTTCCCGTTCAGCAATTCATTCTAGATTCGACCAGCATTAACCTTTAATCTTAATTTAAAGGCCTAATGGGTAAAAGTATTTTACTTGATTTTACAGTTATTGACCATTGAAATCACAAAAACAAACATAACAATTTTTCTAAAAAAAAGAGCAACACGAATACTGTACCTAATGACATATAATAATAAATAACATTTCATAGTTTAATTCCCAAGAACTAAACGATAGCAGACTCAGAAGTCAGTGAGACATAACTTTGCAAATCTAGTCATACCTCACATAATCAAAGAATACTTAACTGGAAAAAATTAATTTTCCCGATCACGGAGATATGATTTAATTTTCGTTGAATGAAAATAAATTGCCAAGGGAATTCGATTTCATATTCATTTCCTGTCTCATACACTTTGTAATTCTTGTTTGGCAAAAACAATATGGGGGCTAAATTTGTATGTGTGTCTGTATGTTATGAAGGACTAGTCTTGATTTCCTTAGTTTTAGGTCGAATTGGATGATATTTAGGGCTGGGAAGTTGAAAAAAGTGATTTTTTACACTGCGGAAAAAATGCTTTAATTTATTATAATAATAACTAGGTAAATATATTCAAAATAATCATTTTTTCCAAAAAAAAAGTGTTCATTACTATCCAATAACTTTCACTAAAACTTTCAAACGCTCCAATGTAATTTTAAGTGAAAATAAAAAGAAATGGTCCAAAATGACTACCCTGAGGTACACACTCATAGAACAATTTTTGAAAGATAGTTTCCCCTACTTTAAGAGATTTTTTACTTGTTATTGAATATAATTTTGATCACGCCAAGGTGAAAAATAATTTTGACCATCTAACCGTTTCATTACCATTCAAAAACAAGTTACGAACTTACTTTTATCGTTTTGTTATCTTAAAAATTAATTATTTTTGTCTGAGTGCATTTTTTTCAAATCAAATATTAGATTCAAACAAAAAGCTATCCTTCATAATACTTAGACCTACTAATAGTATTAGCAGTGTTATAAATCTGAAGCAGTTGTTGTAGTTGTGATGGGAAAATTGAGTGCAAATTTTCGCACATTTTACATATTAATATTTATAGCCGCCAGAATGTGGCTGGCCGACTAAAAAAAAGGCTCTTCAATGCTCTCTAGACCAAAAATCGAATTTCGGCAGCTGAGTTGAATTATTAAATATTTTTTTTTTCAAAAAGAAAAATATCTTCACCTAAGAGGCAAAGCTACAAACAGAGAAAAGGATATTCAAATCGAATTAATGGTGAGAGCCATAGGAAATATTGAAACGTGGTTTGCATCCTTCAACCAAAAAGGATGCCTCCTCCAGATGGTGTCTTCTATTGAGAATCAGTTAAATATTATAACTATTTTTTTCTTCTTTTTCTTTTGAAAGAGAGAGAGAGAGACGGAATGTAACAGTTTAGCACGATCCCAAGAGACATATTTTTAAAATTTATACAGATTCTTTGGCTATAAATAACTTTTTTTTGTGTCTATGACGTAATTTTAAAGATTTTCAAGTGATATATGAGAATTTACTTACAAAGGTATAAAGGATTGGGATAACAATGGTGAAGATATTCAAAAAGATTCAAAAATAAAAATTTTTGGTGTACTGTGAAAGAGTAAAAATAATTTTCATTTGGTTGAGAAGGAAGTACATTTTTGTAATGATTGCGTTTATTGGTTTTGAATTAATTTCGCTAGTAATTGCTAAGGTAGTCTAAAAATATATTTTTGAAGAAAGGTTTCGTTAAAAAAAGTTCTATGAAAAAAAATGTAAATGTAAATTGTGAAAAAGAAGTTTTGTAGAAAAAAAAAATTGTTAAAAAATTCTAAGAAAAAAGTTTTCTCGAGAAAAAACTGTCAAAAAATGTTGGTAAGATAAAAATACTTGCAAAAAATGTTATTCCTAAAAAGTTTTCAAAACAAATTTGTTCAGTAAAATCTTCAATTTATAAGTCGTTTTAGTGGCTTTTGAAAAAATGAGTTCAAAGTTTTACAAAACTATGCCTTGCAGATCGCAATCTTAAGTGACGTCAATTAACTCATTTCCGGCGGCTACCAGTTCCAGTTAGCTGAGAATCTTGAAATTTAACATTATGGCAAAGTTTTGGCTTTCACAGAAAATTTGTGTTGGTTTTCGCAATGCTCGCCGAAAGGAGTTTCAAAATTATTGAAATAACTTTATTTTGCGTGAGATACCTAGATACACTTGGTAAAGAAAAATTTATGGAAAATTATTAAAATTATCAAAAAAAAAAAATGACCTGAAAAAATAATATTAAAAAAAATTTAACAAGAAAATAAAAATCAAAAATTGTAAGAAAAATCATTTAAAAAATTCATTTTTCCCAAAAATCAAAAAAAAAAGTAAATAGCTTTGTTTACCCAAATTATATTTTCATCTCAAAATCAAGCAATAATTATTTATTTATTTGTTTAAGTTTGAAGTTTCCGAAAAAAATCTTCAAAAAAGATAAAAAAATCAAAAACTGCTAACTAAAAATTGATCCTAAAAAGTTATATTTTTTTTTTCAAATTCAAAAAAAGTTTAGCTTCCATGGACGAACAACAAAACGATTTTTTATTGGAAAAAATTTGACAAAAATTTCCGTCTCTATTTTTCCTTGCAAAACATTCTTTTTTGTAGGAAGATGGCAACACCTTCCTACTTTTGTAAACTTGTTTAAACATTTTTCTAAAATAAATGAGATTGTTTCTTCGCGAATGGAAGCTTACCCAAAAAAAAACAATATGACAAACATAACCTTGGACTTAACATTAATTTTGAAATACATTTCAGTGTTGCCACTTTTCTTAAATACTCTCTTTTTGTCATAAAAAAATTAAATAATTTAAGAATGTATTTTTATTTAAGTGGGTTAATTGCTGTAAGCGAAACTTGTAAATCAAACTAATGAGGTTGTATGTCAGCCAGTAAGAAGTATCAAAAATGAAGTTCGGATTCAGAAAGTCGAAAAAAACCTATTTTATTTTTTCCTAAAACCGACACTTTTGGAAAAGATTTATTTAGACTCATATTGATTCGAGGATAGGTGCTACAAGACACATCCATCTAAAATCTTTAGTATTTGAAGAAGTTTCAATTTCTTTTGAACATTTTTTTGCGAATCTGAGTGGTTTTCAGAAAATCCTGGACCGTCTTATAAACTTGCAGCCATATAATTTTTAGATAAAAAACAAATAAAAAGTTGGACTTAAAAAAGAAACTGACTTCAATGTAATGACAAAACAAATTAAAAAAAAAAACTACTTATAAAGTAAGAATTTAACTTAATTAGAGTTTTTATTTTTAAAATCATGCCAGAAGAAAGTCATAAATTATTTTGAAGCACCCACGAGGAAAACTCAGCTACAAAATAATTTTTTTTTTCCTATTTGGTTTTATGTGTGTTACTTTTGTTCTATATTTTTTTTTTCAGAATCATAACATTTCACACAAAAGTTTTTTTTTCTTTTTAGAATTTCACTGCTCTACTTATGCTTACAAGAACATAAACCATAAACGAGTCCAGTTGGGAGGATTACATAAAAAAAATCCTGCCACGCGAGATAAAAGAGAGAAGATAGTTTTTCACCTTAACTTCAAGTCAAACACAAATGTACATTGCTCCTGCATTTCAAACTGTGTGTACATTGTACAGCTACCTATAGGTATATGTATATGTATATGAACTTGTGCATTAGTTGAAGAATTGGAATAGCCAAGACGATCTTTCAAGCTACTAGCTATACGAATACGAACTGAACTTGACTACGAGTTGCTCTAGGAGAACAAAATCATATATGGAAAGAAGAGAAGGGCAACTTGCACTTGGAAAGGTATTCTTTTAGTTTGGCAAATGTAATGAATTTATTTATACATGAATTATGGCCCTCTGGTTGTTTGCAGGAAGAATAACTAATAAATCAATGTCAAAAAAAAAAACTTAAAATGAAGAATGGGAGCAAGATGAATCATAGTTTTGTTGAATAGCAGCTAAGAAATAAATAATCAAAAAAAAAATAAAAAGATACAAAAATCGATATTGGATAAAGTTTGACTGATTTAAAAATATAAGATATTTGTTAGAAGAGATAAAATGCATTTTGAATTATTAAAGGTGTGTTAGTGTTAGGTATAGCTTCAGGATGAACTCGTACACAGCATCGTGAAGAACATTATTTTGAAAATGATGAATAAAATATTTTAGTTTCTATGCAATTTTAAATTTTTTAATAAATTATAAATCCGAAAAAGAATTCATTGTCCTTTGAGACTTGGAAAGTTATTTTGAAAAAAAATATCAAAATACAAAATTTTATCCAAAAGTGTACCAACTGTTGCTCAAGTGGGGAGAGTAGGCGCCAAGATTTAATAATGAAATTTGATATAGAACACTTGAAAAGAATAGAAGGGGCTTAGGCCCCCCCTTCCGTTTAGGCTGGATGCTACTACTGTATTTATTTATTTATTTATTTATTTATTTATTTATTTATTTAACATCAATTAGAGATCTTTCAATCTACAATTAGACTAACGAAGGTAACAATAATAAAAATTACAAAAAAAAAATTTTTTAAATAAAAAAAATAAATAATAATTGAATATAAATATTTACATATTATTATGTACAAGTAATATAAAATAATTTACTAATTTGATAAATACAACATTAAATTATTTTTTAAAGTGAGTCTACTTAAATGAAAATTAATGTCAATACTATTCGAAACAAGATTAGTTTCTCTAACACAGCGAGTTATAGGTTCGTTCAGTGCATAGTTTACCCTGTGTTCATTTTCACGAAGCATAACACGTTCTCTTAGCTGTCGAGATGGAGCGTAAATATCAATTGAAGATAATAAAAAGAGGCATTTAATATGGTTAGATAAAATATCACCTACGAAACTTCACCGAGAAAACTTTCCTTCTATTAACCAGTGACTGAATTCCAAGAAGTTGACATCTAGTTGATTACGATGGTGTTTCGATGTTCCAACCCAATTTCCAAATTACGAATCTAGCGAAGTTTTTTTTTGAATCTTTTCTATTCTAAATGAATCAATATTGAAGTATGGATTCCAAATCACACAGCAATACTCTAAAATAGACCTCATATATGAGAAATATAGGGTTTTAAGCGTGAAAGGATCTTTAAAGTCTTTGGAGTTGCGTTTAACAAAACTTAACATTGAGTTTGCTTTGGCTACTATATATTCCATATGCTTAACAAAATTCAATTTAGAATCAAAAACGACACCTAGGTCTTTTTTTTCGGATACTCTTTCTAGAATATGGTTATCAATTTTGTATTCAAAGAAAACTGGTGAGAAATTGCGACAAAAAGAAAAACAATGACATTTTGAGACATTTAAAACAATAGGTCAGTAATACACTATTTAGTTAACCTTTGAAGGTCTTCTTGCAACAGAAAACAATCAACAGATTTTATACATCTGAGGAATTTTAAATCGTCAGCGAATAAAAGTCGACTAGAATTTAAAAAGATGTTTGGCATGTCATTATTAAAAATGAGAAAAAGAAGTGGGCCAAGATGGCTTCCTTGAGGAACACCTGACAATAAAGTTATTGGATGGGAAAGGAATTGATCAATTAAAACAAATTGTATTCGACCTTTTAGGTAAGATACTAGCCACTTCAACATACTTGAATAATGTACAATAAAATCCAGGTTAGGTATTGTTTTTAATTGCCTCTCCCACCTAAACGGGGGATATAGACCCCTTTTGAATGTTTTATTAAAATCCGTTATTCTATGCTGTCCCCTAAGTTATCGTACTCGTGCCCTTAAGCGCCCGTTTGTTACGACTCTGAGGTACAATATCTATTTATGTCACCTTTAAAAGTAATATGTATTATCGTAAAAAATGTTTGGAAAATCGTGCAAACCGTTTCTGGAGAATGAAAAACTTAGAAATTGGAGGACATATTTTACCACAGTAATTTTTTCTTGTTGAAAATGAGCGCACGCCTTAAAAATTTAATCAACATCATTTTATGAGCTACCGAGAAATTGAGAATACGTTAAAAAGTATCACACAAAAACTATATAATCTTTAATGTTTGACTTCAAATTGAGAACTTAAATAATTACCACCAACGTAATATTTTGAAAAAAAATCGGTTTAAACAAAAATTGAGTTAAAAAATAATTTTTATAAAAACTTCAGCAAAGCAACTTGATTGGAACACACATGGCAAAGAAACAGTTCTAGACGGCAACCGAAAATGATTGGAATCGCTGCTACTACGTTCTGTACAAAAGTAGGTTATCAGAAGACTTTGAAATTCAATGTTGGGTCAGGCAAGGTAGTACACTGTCACCAATACTTTACTGCGCTTTAATCTATTCATGAAGATATTTCTAGACAACTAGTAGAAATGATTCTATATAAGCTTAAAGACCAATTCTTCGACTTTTTCGCTCCACTGTTGAATTCGTTCTTCTGTGTGAATGCAGCGTTTTGAAAATTATATCCGCTGTGCCAAACGTTCGTAAATAGGAAGATGTCTTCGAAAAATCTGAAATATTGTTTATCTGCAACGAAGAACTTTATGCGAGAACAGGTTAGGAACCCTAAATGAAGAAGTAAGAGGCAGTGGATAAGTCACACTCTTACAAAAAGTAACCATATGCATAACGACTCGAGCGATGCAATAAAACCCTTTTCAGACGAGCTGGCCAACTTAGAAGTACCTACTTGGTGAAGAACAGTCGAAATCGCATAATTGGCGAAGATTTAGAGAGATTTGAAATATACCCCCAGGAATCGTATGCTATGGGTAATGTGGAGGCTCTATAACCCAAAACGTGATCATTAAAAAGTAATAAATTGAGCAATTATGAACTTCCTAGGTAGAAAAGAGTTGCATTTGAGTTTGATGACAGCAAAAAATGCATGATGATCAATTTTCGAAATAATCACCGCTATTAGGACTGGCCTTTCACTAAAACTATGGACTTAATCTGATCTCTACTCCCCTTACAATCATACGCCATTTTACTCTACTAAACACAAACTGTTGGATCGGATATAAAACAGCTTCATCATCATCATCATCGGCTCGACAGCCGGGGTCTAGTCCTGGACTCCTTCAACAAGACTTTCCACCTATCCCGGTCTCGAGCCGACGCCATCCAGTTGCGCACCCCAAGGCTTCAGGAGTCCTGGTCTACGCCTGGTCTTGAGCCATCGCAAGAACGCTGCCGTCTACCATAGAATGTACCACAAAGGACTTTCCGAGCCGGATCCTCTTAACTCATGCTAGCTAGGTGCCCTGCCCACCGGAATCTACCGAGCTTAATTTTTGTCACTATGTCTGCTTCAAGGTAGATTGCGTACAATTCATGATTGTACCTTCTCCGGAATCGTCCTTCCTCACATATAGGATCAACAAGTCAGCTTACACTGCAATAATTCATACCAGTGCACGACATACCAACCCAGTTCAAACCGAGGGACACTTCATACCCATTACTTGGTATAAACTGGGTTGGTATGGTGTGCGCTGGTATGAACTGAACAGTGGCGGTATGAACTGTGGTATGGAGTGCGATGGCACGCCAACTGTCGGTTCTGGAGACAAGTTGCTTGTCTCTTATTTTATTGGAACGCCTATGTAGGAAATAACATCATTTGCAAGTTTTGCGTAGCATTCTTTCCAGTCTGATGTACCGTTAAAAATGTATGCATTAAAACCATAAGTATGTCTATACACCAAAATGTAGCTTTCCACCAATTTTCCCGAAGACTTTAATGACTTGGAAGACTTTAATTAAGAGTGTGGAATGAATATTTGAAAAAAGACCAAACACAATATATTCACTTCTCTTGAGTTCCTTTAAGTTTAACCTAAATAAAAAAATATTTAATCCTTTTGTAAAATGTCATCGGTAATTAAAAAATCAATCGACACTTAATACCACTTTTCAAATTTAAACCCAACCTTAAAACCATCTGACATCCCTTAGCTTTTTGTTAAAGGTCTCTCCTTAGATAAACCATATGGATCCAAGGTGTTTCCTAAACCTACCTTTACAAAATTCTTATTTACTAAGTAGAAGCCCACAAAATATCTCCACACAAACCTCAAATAAAACTTCATTATCATCATTTACACATTAGAAAGAGAGAGAGAAAGAGAAATTAAAAACACCTACAGAAAAGAAGGTTATAAAGCTTAACAAAAAGCAAACCACCCTCATCCACCCATATAATATAATATTACCGAATAAACCAACCTTTATTATATCTATGCATGATGATGACCCCCCCCCCCACCCCTCCTTAAAGAATCTAAAAGGCAAAAGATGTTACAGAAGTGAGAGGTCGATCGAAGACGACGATGATGATGATGACGACGACGATGAAAAACTATACCAAAACCATCTTAATTACTTTCAAGCTCAATTAGTTACTCAAATGCCCGATAATCCTTGGAGTGGCACTTAACTGCTTCACCTGGTTCACACAGGGTCTTGCACAGAAAACCAAACAAAATACTGAAAATACTATACCAAGAGGTTTCGTCTTCAATCCTCCCTTCGTCTTCTCGTCTTCTCATTTCCCCTTCTCTATTGTCCTTGCTAGTATACGAAAATAGTCCTTCCTTACACTACTTCTGCTGTCATCCTCTTTTTTGCGTGTATCCTTGTTGTTCCAGCATTGTGTGTATGTTGTTTATTGTGTTTGTAAGAATCCATGGAAGTCGTGCATTTTCTCTCTATTATGATATGAATCCAAGACATCAGTCCCCGAACGATGAAGTTTTATCCTTTTACGCCTTCGAAAGTACTGTTTTCCAAAGCAGTTTTCAACAAACAACCCTCTATATATATATTTTTGGAGGACTTTATATCGACTTTATCGCACTCAAAACTACGACACACATGCCATCATCATCAACAACAACCCCAACCCCTAGTCTCTTCGCAGGAAGGTCGTGGATCCCTATGACAACATAATAATCATATTAGGCAAACTTCCAGGCATCCAGGTTGTGACTGATATACGTGAAGTTGGCCCTTCAAGTGTCCCTATATAAGAATGTCGAGCATCCAGGGAAAGTCTTCAAAAAGTCTTCATCTTCTTCTATCTACTACCTACATACACCAAAGCAAAGAAGAAGCAACATATACAATCTTCAAACAAGCATTGTATGCAAATTTCTCCAGAATAGCACACAAGATCCAAGAATTCAAGAGTTCTTAGAAAGACGCGCAGATAAAACTTCATCTTCTTAACTGACTCTTTACTCAAAGCTTGAGCACTTAAAAGGTGTGATGAAGATTTAACAATGGGGGTGCATATCGCGCATCAATCGCCTTATATATGATGTCTGTCTATTGTCATCTCTGTCTGACATTATTTATATTAGCCTGACAACCATGTGCACAATCGGGAATAAAGGTGTGACGACGTGTGTGGTTGGTTTGGAAGAAAAAAAAAAGAAAAGGAATTAAGGACTATTACAACGATATGAAAGTGAAGAAGTTTAAAGTTTCACAACCTTGTATATGGAAAACGACAATGTAACATTTTAAATTGAGATCAAGGTCTCAAGGACTTTTTGCATACAGCAAGTAAATTCTGTGCGCTAATAATATAATGTATGACAAGAAGTGATAAGAAAAAGGGGAAGGACTCGAAAGAGCTATTTACTATAGGAAAATTTACTATTAACTAAAATTTTCCTGGGAAAAGTTGGTAAATCTCCTAACTCCCATATCCCATATCCTTACTATAGAAGTTTTATAGAAGTTTACCTACTTGCGTTCGATGATGATGAAGACGAATAAAACAAATTTAAGTTGCCAACTCGTAAAAAAGTTTTTCGTATGCAAAGAAGGCGGCTTACTACGAATATTATGCTTAACAAATGTTGTAGACTTTAGTTCTTAATGATAAGAACTATTACTTATAAGAGCTTTGACAAAAACGGTTCTGGATGCCTCTAAGCGGTTTTTGGTGGGAAATATGTATTTGGTTAATGAGTGTTTTGGTAAATTTTTGATCGTATCGTATACGAAAAAAATTATATTTGATAAATTTTTTGGGCTAGTGAGATTTTTGAGCAGGCGGAACAAAATCTGGGGCTGCACATTAGTGAAGTGCGAGAAGAACAGTTGGTCAAACAATCAAGGTAGCGGAGCATGAATTTTAAGTGGTGCAATCCTTTAAATACCCTGGGTCAATAGTAGCAGCCTATAACAATATAGACGAAGAAATACGCGGGCGGCTGCTCAATTCCAACAGAGCCTACTATAGTCTGTCAAAGCTCTTCAATTCCAGAAATCTCAACATAACTGTACAGGACCATGGTCCTGCCAGTACTCACGTATGGATCCGAGACTTAGGTGCTTAGCAAAAGACACTCCGACGTCTTAGCCGCGTTCGAGAGAAAAGCCTTAAGGAGAATTGTTGGCCCCATATATGAGGAAGGATGATTCCGGAGACGGTACAATCATGAATTGTACGCAATCTACCTTGAAGTAGACATAGTGACAACAATTAAGCTCGGTAGACTCAAGTGGGCACGGCACCTAGCTCGCATGAGTGAAGAGGAACCGGCTCGGAAAGTCCTTTGTGGTACATTCTATGGAAGACGGCATCGTGATAGACTATGCTTGTGCTGGAGAGATGGTAAGACCAGGACGCTCGAAGCCCTGGGTTGCGCAACCAGATGGCGTCGACTCAAGACCGGGATCGGTGGAGAGACTTGTTGAAGACGGCCAGGACCGGACCCCGGTTGTAGAGCCGATGATGATGATATGATATTTGACGACGGCGAGAACTGTCCTCCGAAATGTGAAACTATTCGGTTACCAAACGTTATCTTCAATAAATCAATTGGGTCACGAGCTGTATCCCATGTTGTGCCGTCTTGTTGAAACCACCGCTCCTGCACATCATAGTTGTTCAATTGAGGAAATCAACATTCAGAAATCAAGGTTCTTTAGCGGTCACCATTGACACCATTGACAGTGAGTTTCATCGCTAAACAAAATTGTCTTATGTAAATAGGGATCAACGGCAATCTTGATTTGGGTCCATTCATCGAATATACACCTTGCTAGGTGATCGTGTTGAAATACCAAACTAAACACAAATCACTTAACAGCTGTTAAAATGGCGGTCCGTCAAAAAAGTGTTGCCAACTTGCATTTCGTGAAAACTGAAATGTCAGGAATTGGGAAACTTAGTCGACTTTACAGCTATTAACAACAATAGCAACTACTTCCGATCTATAGTTAAACTATGGTATACAGGATTGGGTGAAACTTTTGTGAGTCTCGTTTCCGGAAAGCTCAAGAAGGCGAATTTCACCTGTTTCCTGAAATTGTCTAGTAAAATTCTACAATCAAAGTTTCAAAAACTTTAAACCACAAGTTTTGCCAATGACCATCAGAATGTTTAATTTTCTTTTTTTCAAATGGTAGAGTAAAAATAAATTTTATAAATAAATAGTTTCCACATCCGTGCACCCATTAATAAAAATCGTGTTCGTGTTACGTTTAATTTTTTCAATTTTTTATTTTTTACCACTTCTCGTCGTTTGTGTAGGTCGTCTGGCTGAATGCACTTCTTTATGCCAATATACGAGCATTATGTACCTAATACACATTTCATGAAAAAACCATTAAACAATGTCTCAAACTGGAACGTGTCACTTGAAATATATTTCCTGAATGTGCGGTGTTCCCTATACATACAGCTTCGCGACGTGTCATTCATGTAGGAGCTCAGAATTACAGTCAAAGCTCCGTTTGTCGAAGTAAAAAATATTTAAAAAAAAATATTTATAAGAAAAATTGTTTATTTTAAGCATAGTTCACTAATTTCATTAATTTAAAAAAAAAAAATATTATTTTACTGTGAACCAAGTTTGTTTTTTTAATCCAATGATTGTTCACAACTATTTTGCATAGATCCACCGGTCCGTTTAAAAAATTCAAAAAAACTCAACAAAGCTTTTATTTTGCATATGCATGAGTGCTCAAGACTGTAAAAACAGACCATAATTTTTATTTAAATTGTGAAATACAAAATCTGAAAAAACAACTTAATAGCTAAAAGTTTCCAATATTATATTTTTTGCTCTTGAAATTTAAAAACTGTAAGGCCTAGTTTTTCAGTTCGGTGACTTAACTCATCGAAAAGTTTGATCTGCAAAAATTGTAATTCATTCTTATCACCACTAAAAAACTTGGCCTTAGTGTTAATATAATTTATGTGACGACCATCTTTCTATTTCTTCTTCCATAGAATCTCCAAAATAAATACCAAGAAAGCAATTGCATTAAATCCAACATACAACTCAAATGCAAAAGAAAACTGTCCAAATCCCAGTGGTAGGTCCTCGTCCTCCCCATCGTTAGCCACATATGAATTTCCAAAATCATTTACATTCTCAAAATTCTTCCTGAAATAATGTAATATCCCAGCTTCTTCCATTTTCTCAATAATCACATTCACTTCTGGAGCAATAACCGAATGCTGATTGAAATACATGCAAACTTGCTCTCCGAAAATTGCTTCCAGCACCATATTGCTTTTTTGTTTTGGTGAAAAATTGCTATACAAAAATAAATATGTTGTAAAAAGTGCTGATCTCTTGTCAGTATCGAAAAACAATCCAAGTTGCTGTGATTCTAGTAGCGTTTCAAAATGAATACTTTCCATGCCAATTAGATTATTTATAAATGATGCATAGTAAGTGTGGGCATATAAAGTGTAGTTTTGTTCTAACAGATCCATAAAGTCACGGGGCTGTTGTTCCATGTTTAGGCCACGATATGCATCAAATAGCTTACCCAAGTAGGCTGTCCGAAGAACCAGAGCTCCCAAACTGATAACTACAAATGCAAACTGTAGGCTATTTTTCTTCGGCAAGTGTTCGACCGATAATCCCAAGGTTACGGCCAATATTTCCATGAATCCCACATTCTCCAGCTGCAAAATACTTTCAAATCTTTTGGTTTTGTTGATATAATAGGTGCATCCAGAAATAATTGCAACAGACAGAAAAATGCAGAACCATGTTTTAGAATCAAATGCTATTAAAAGCCAAACATAGGCTTCAAGAATATTTGGCCGATATTGAAAACCAATTACAGCTGGAACTAGAACGTACGGGGAACTTTTTGACATATAATGGTTTATTTTAACATCGTTTACGTATAGACCGAAAATCAAATCAATTTCTCCATTTCGTATTTGCTGTGTGAAAATAAAGAAAATTAAATAGGTATGCTTTCTGAGAAAGTTTTCTAAATAACCAACCGATTGTTGATAGGGTAGACTAAAATTTTCACTCAGCATATCTGGAACTATTCGTTCTGTAAATTGGGCTAAGACGATGTCATTAGTAAAATTAAGTCTAGACCCCAGTTCTTTGATAATAACAGTTTCCAAAAAGTAGACCTCAGAACCTCGTAATTTGATATAATAAGCGTTTCTAGTTTTCAATCGAAGTAGACAACCAAAAAATTTGCTTGCTTTTGGCGGAAAAAATGCAAATCCGCTATGTTCCATGGAGGAATTGTGATTGAACTTGTAAATGACAAGAGGATTTGTTGATCGGCATGCAAGTTCCTGATACGGATAGAATGTATAAAACCAAACTTCTCCCCAAGTAGTCTCAATCATTATATTGACGTTGGCTACCATCAGTCTCAAGAAGTCTGAGAATATTTTCTCCATCACTTCCAAATATTCGTCGTCTTTGTTAGAATTAGCAGAAAATTTTAGAACAATAAAAAAATAAAGCTGTGAGTCCCTGTGATATTGTTCGACCAATGGAAGAAGCCGCCTTATGAAATAAAAACCAAAATTATCTAATTTTTTGATATTATTTAAAATACTCACCCAAATGCTTCGTACGAATCAATAAACCATAAGTTCTGGTCACTCACCACCACATATTGGTCATTTTTATTATTAACATCAATTTGCAATCGAAATGACCAATGATTTTCAACAACAAGAAAATTGTCAACAATATCAAGAAATTGTAAAGTATTTTCATTGTTATCAGTTTCAATGATCATATGAACCAAATCTGCAGTATTGTTGAAAGAATTGGTGATTGCAAATTTTACTGCTTCTGGTAAAACAGAAGCAGTCTCGACGACAACTCCTTGAAGAACAACTATTACAACTATTAAGCTCAAGACCAACATATTGAATAGCAAACAAATTAAAAAAAACTACTTTCTTTCGAAACCAATGTTCCAAATGTGGGTTTCAATATAATTTTTGTTTTATTGAAAATGAAAATGTTGTGTCGTTAAAAAAGATTGAAATAATTATCATTTTCATATGAAATTGTTACTGGAGTGCAATAGATTATCATTTTAATTTGTAATAAAAAAATAGATCAAGATAACAAAATGACGGCCATTTGTTTAAATATTTTTTTATTATAATGAATTCATATCCATACAGATCGCACAATATTTATATTGAGCCTAGATTTGTAGAGATACACGTGTATTTTATTAATTTGAAAATCTGGAACAAAAATATTGTAATAAAAAAAATTGCAGTTTTCTTTGAAAATGTTGATTGAAAGGAAGAAGGATACATTCTTCGTAAGATATCAATTATTCAAATAACAATAAAGTAAAATGCACGACTGGGTCGCACGTTTTTATAAAATTAATAACACAAATGCAATTTTATTAAAATGTAACCCTTTACTTTAACATTGTTCAACGGAGTGAAATCAACTCCCCGAGAAATTTTTCAAGATACATTACCATTGATTAGGTCAGCAAAAATGACCAAACATTAAAATGATATTCATATTACCTTCTGTTCCGTGAAGGAATGTGCACACCGTAAACTATTGTGTGGGAATAGAAGATTTCCCATATTAAGAATTAAAGGTATCCGCTAACCGGATAGCTGGTAACGATGGGGAGGAATGTGTTCTATACATAACTCACGTATTTGTTTCTTTGTGCGATGACATCGTTTTTAGGTCTTGATGTGAAACAATAATTTGACTCATCAAAATTCTCGGAGCCGTTTTGGAGAATTTCGAGATTTTTAAAAACTACTATTTTAAACATTTGTATAGTAGGAACGTCTTAATTGAATTTTTTCTAATTAAAAATATTATGTTCCGAAAGATTGCAATAGTTGATTGCGGTAAAAGAATTGGCAAGGGCAATGTTGAGTGCACAGTTTGAAGTCGCAGTTTTCAAATCTGAATTGGTCATTGTTTAACCATTCTTTAGTGAAGAAGAAGAAGGTCATTTCCAGCAACTTACTTGAACATCTTGGACAGTATACATAGACGAGCCTTCAAAATTATCGGAGACAAGAACATCATTGATACTTTAACTCGAATACCGACGGAACGTTTCCTGTCTCTCACTCTTGTATCGATACTTTTACGGTAAGTGCTCCAACGAATTAGCCAGTTGCATTCCTCCCCTTAAACGATTCAACCGTAATACACGCGCTTCCAAGAATGCTCATCAGTTTACTCTTGAACCTAACTTCGGTCGTACTGTCAAGTATAGGAATTCGTTCTACAGCCGTACTAAGCGAATGTGGAATACCCTTCCCCGCTCTGTCTTTCCCTCTCATTGTGATGTAACAAAATTCAAGACCAACATCTCCTTTCAAATACCCTCCTACGCTGTGTGAATGATCAAAGCAATGGCTACAGAAGCTGAAGAGGCCGCAAGTAGATGTCACAGTAGAACCGTTTACAGAATTTCCAAAGAGCTAACAATAATTCTGCACACGTCTATACAACGCCTGGTTAAAGATACAGAAACATCACTCTGCTTGTTATGGATGAAGACCATCTCAAACGAAGAAACAAGCACTTTTCCGCGGTTTTAAACCGTGTTTTCACCAAAGCTCAATGACCAATTCGACTTAACATTTTTGAGAATACGACCTTGCCCTCAGATTAGAGAAGAACTTTTTGATGTAATCGAAGCGCTGAAGAACAAAAAAGCGGTTGGACTTTCCTCATAGCTATTACAATCACCGCCGGCCGTTAACATTTAGTAAGCTACTGACACACTTATAGGGATACTTTTTAAAACAGATAGCTTTCCTGAAGAGTGGAAAAAAGGAATGATTGTCAGGCTCCCAAATAATGGTGACCTAATGCATTGCAAAAACTGGAGCGTGCTTCATGTAGTAACTAAGGTAATAGCAGAAGTCGTCTTGACGCGAATAAAAGAACGCCACGAAGACACACTCGACACCGAACAAGCGGGATTCCGCACTAAATCTTCCTGTGTGGACCTCATTAACACCCTGCGGATCATCATCTAACAATGTTCATCGACTTCCGAAAAGCCTATTTTTGATAGAGAATTTATCTGGCTTGTCAGGAGGGGGATCCTAGACCCTAGATATTTTGGCCAAATACACTATTTGTTACTTCTCCTTCATTGTAGAATCATTGAACTCAGGGTTAAAGAGTTTCGACTGTATTAAATGGCTTTTTAAGTTAAAAAATAAAACATTTTGAAACAGCAACATCGTCCATGAAAAACTTGTTCTCTTTCTGAATCAAGATGCCAATTTAAGTTAGGTTGTTTTGAACATTTCTAAGCAAGCTATATTCTGCCGTCTGTATACGGACGGTGGCCGAGCAGGAACGAATTGCAGGAAGCTGGTCATCTCTGGAAAAGGACCAGCCAAACCAGCACATACGAGTATACAGTACATACATTATTAAGTGCTCCCAGAAAGTACCTACTCCAATAGCATACATACAACATCAATGGATGATGAATGTGACAAAATTCCAGGACCCAAAACCAACGCCCATACTTTTTATATGGGCGGACATTATGTGTACCTTCATGCATCCGATACAAGTCAGACAGGATATACCTTTGCTGCATGCCATACTTTTAGCTTTTTTTTTTGTTTCTGTATTTTTGGGGTGTCATCATCCACAACGCGAATTATTCCACCAGGACAAAAATTACTCCGGAGGTGGCCTGCCATCGAGCGCTTTACGAATCGGACAGCTACATCCGTCACAAGGATCGGATCGGATAATAGTTTGCGGAAATGGATCAATTATTTACAGCCCTCAACAGGATTTCATCCGATGCCGGATGATGAAGGTATGATGGTGCATCATGGCTGCTCTCTGTCGATGACGACCAATGTAACACACGACCAACGGTAAAGAATCAAACGGACGGACGGACGGTACTCGCATGTGCATGATGATGATGATGATGAGGAAAAGGACCAAAAATTGCTGAATGTAAAACTTCAAAAACCTTGTTGCAGGAGAGATTGAGATGGATTAGCTGGTCCCCAGGTCAATTCCACAGGACCAGCATGACATTTGGGCTTAGGATGTTAATGGGTGATGCAATCGTTTTGTATACGGAAAAGGATTAACATCTATATATTCGATTTTTTTCCCATTTTAGCCGTCATGTAGGTTTCTACATACTTTCTACATCATCCACAAGATCTATTATGCTCACTAGATGTACCCCGGTACCAGCTGATTTATTATTGACGGTGGTAGTTACTCCCCAGGAACCGCATATATAGATATTCCAAAAAAAAAACTAAGCAATGAACAGTCGTATGTAATAATCAAGTCGTAGCGTCAGAGGGATTAGAATGCCATACATATGTCATTTTAGCCCCTGATCCACCTCACTGTAATATTCGTTTGTTCATCTGACATGGTGTTGTTACACAAATGAAATGCGTGCCAATTTACCTTACCCAACAAATAAATGCTGTCCAAGTTGCTGGCTTATTGCACAGCCATATCATATGTGCAATGATGTGTGTGGTTTGGTTAGTGCCATATACTATGTAGGTTGAGATGTGAATGGAATTTTGAACGGAATTCCCTGAAAATTATACACATCACACACGGATTCACACGATGGTTGGAGTTGGAGTTGGAGTGGAGGAGGGTGGGGTGGGGAAGAAAAAGGCATTACAATGGAAGAGAAAAAAAAAAAGTTGGCGCGTTGGCAATTCATCGCCGATGGCAGCATTCAGCGATGTGGAATATAAATTGTCACCCGGTTTGAGAATGGTCACAATGTGTATATATATATATTTTTTGATGAAAATTAAAGGAAATTGAGGAAACTCTGTATGACGAATGACCAAATCACCAGCAGTCAGGTCATTGATCCTGGTCAACGTAATGAACTAAAAATGAGTTATGACGTGTGCCACGTTGGCAATGCGTTCTGAGGAGGTGATAGTAGAAGTTGTGTGCATGAAATAAGGATGATAGATAGAATTTAAAATGTGAATCTAGTTTGGTGTTACAACATGATAGTCGTAAAATGAAAATTAAATGGAAGTAAAAAGTATATCCACACATCGTATTATATACTCCCTGATGAATAAGTGGAGTCATTTAATAGTCTCAGGGTGTGGAGTTTCTGATTCTATGGGGCCATTTATCAGAATGTTTAAAAATGATTTCGAAATGTTTATTATACACTTGTTGGTGATATGGAGGGAATTTAAGTGAACTGATTTTATCATTGGTGAACTAGCTAAATGGATTATATTTTGAGTGCATATAACTGAAAAGCTTTGATAAGATAACACTTACGGAAGTTAACCGAATTTGAATCCAAACTCAGAATTCTTTCATCACGTCAGGTTTTTTTTGGCTATTTGTGAAGCATTCTATAAATGCTTGGCAATTATTTTCAGCAAATCTGTATTATTATTATTCTTTAAAGTTCTTGAATTATTCTTCATGTCCATGGCTTTCAATAAAATATTTGTCCCAAAGTAGAAGAGAAATAAATATTGATAAGATTTAACATTGGTTTTAAAAAAGAATATTAGTAATTTTGAGGATCTTTCAATTAAAAAAAAATGCTGGTAATGCTCTCATAGAATAAAATGCTTACAGCAATAGTTTGCTTACTTCCCGGACTTATTACGTCCGTTAGTTATCCTTTACGGGACACAGGCCCTTTAATACTCCTAGCCATAGGTGCCATCGTGTACGGTTTCTGGAGATCCACTTCAGGTCTCTCTCCAACTCTTCCCCAGTTGTGCTGATTCCTCTAAGACCCTTTTTCCCCAAGTGCTTTTAGGTCGTCCCGCTTTAGTGTTCCATTGTATGCCTGGACTCACAATGCAATCGTCTGCCACTTAAGTCTTCGTATGATAGAGTCAGTAAGTTCTTGAATAAATCTCATCACCGTAGATATGGTTGGGCCTGAAGTTACGCAGACAACTATTATGAACATTTGCAGCTTTGTTGTGATAGCGGATGTGACTTTACAAGTGCTGCATCCATAAAGAAGCACGGATTCAACATTTTTTTAAGCTCAAAAACTTGTTTCTCCAAATTTTAGACAGCGTCCGGCCGTCTGCAACTCCACCTTTGCTTTCCCGGTCATTAACTCAATTAGTTCCACCATCGGTGATGACAAAAATGGTTTTCCCGAAATATTTACTAGAGCAGAAGAGACAGTCTCCACCCTTGTTGTCATTTGAAGCATGATTCTATGAGTAAGTAAAAGTCCACTGAATTCCTTTATTTTGTACGACAAAGCTGCGTACAATACATCATCAATAAAGCAGAAGGAACAGTATTAGTGACTTGAAAGGAGATGTCGGTGAACATTTAGTTCATCACAAGTAGAGGGAAAGACAGAGCGTGGAAGAGTATTCCACATTCGAGTAGAACTGCTAAAGAACGAATCACTCTACTTGACAGTACGACCGAAATTGGGTTCAAGAGTAAACTGATAAGCATTCCTGGAAGCGCGAGTATTACGATTCAATCGTTTACGGAGACGAATGCAACTGGCTATTTCATTTGAGCACTTACCGTAAAAGTAACGATAAAAGAGTAAGAGACAGGAAACGTTACGCCGGTGTTCAAGTGACGGAAAAGTATCGATGATGTTCCTGTCTCCAATCATTTTGAAGGCTCGTCTTTATATACTGTCCAAGCTAGGCTTAAGTAAGTTGCTGGAGCACCAGCCCAGAGATGGGAGTTAAACTCAAGCCTTGGACGTATATAACTTTTATAGATAATGGCCAGATCAGAAGGGGAAAAGAATTTCTTGCATCTCCAAAGGAAACCGAAACATCTTGCAACATTTTTGATAACGTTAAGTATGTGATCATTCAACAAAAGATGGTTTGTGATACATCCTAGAATCGCAAGCTGATTAGTTTCTTCGATGCAAGTGCCACTCATAGATAATGGCTCGCTTTAAAGACAGAACGGAGCATTGAGTTTTCGAAGCATTAAATTCTACGCGGTTTCTTAATCCCTTTTGTACAATGCTGTTTAAGTCAGAATTTAATGTACTCATCATATTTAGCCGTTTCAGTTCCATGTCCGAAAAGCAGAGATGTGAATCTGGAAACGAATTTGAAAAGCTAAGGGTGCTATCGTCAGCGAAACAATTTGAAAGGTTAAAAGTTGTAGACAGGTGATCATTAATGAAAATGAGAAAGAGGGTCGGAGACAAAACGGAACCCTGTGGCTCACCAGCATTTATGTTGTGAGTTTCAAATATGTAGGAAAATATATGGATACCATCTTAGACAAAATTAGGGCATGTGAAACTAAGCTGTGTACTATCACGTAAAAAGAAGATTCCCTAAAGGCGCTGTTCAAAAGACGCTCCAATTCCAAAATTTATGGAAACAAGTCCAATGAAACTACAATGCAAAACCATGCAGCCCATGTCGAAGTTTTCACAGTTCAAGCTTGGAAGCCTATGGTGCTTAACAGTAACATTGCACAGGGTAAAATCTAACATTTTATCTAAAAATCCAAGCAAAAGAAAAAGTGCTTTTTAGCACAATAATCCTCTCAAAATCCATTCAAAAATTGGTTTCCCTGTGTCATTTGTAGGTAGCGACAAATTCTATTCAAAACCAAACCAGAAATTCAATCCTTCACTAATGCAGAAGTATTAGAAATAACCTTTGGCTTTTTCCATCAAGGACATGCTGACGCTCACGCTATGCTCTATGAAATATACCAAGGCTTCGCCATCTTCAAGTTTCAATAAGAAGAAGAAATTTTACATAATTTTCCAAAAGAAAACTTCTTCTTACGAAGGCGTACTTAGATCCTTTTTGATTTTCTATCATTCAACGAGAAAATTCACTTCACTCCCAATGGCATGGCTGATGATCTAATATTTATGTCCATTTTGGCAGCAATGAAATATAAATGGACCTACCTTCATTGAATTTTTTTTTTTGTTGTTGTTGGTTAGTTGCTCATCACCCACTTCTGGGAATAAAGCTTAACCCATAAGTTTCCTCTTTTGTGTGTGTGTGTGTGTGTTTGTGTGCTGTGCTGGCGCGCGATTCGCACTCTCTTTTGACATTCATGATCTGGTCTGTGGTCTTGGGTTAATGGAATTTCAACGCATTCTCTTGGTTTACACACTGAATTTTCAAATAGGAATGAATTTCTACATTTAGCCGCTGTGGGCCAGCCAAAAGCCCAGGTATAAAAGGAAAGGTAAAGCAGATTCGAGGCTTTCAAAGGATTTAACCACAGTTGTTACTATTCCTTTTTCATATAAGAACTGGTTATGGTGGAAACGGATGTCAGGCAATCCTTGACGGTATGCATTTCCATTCAAACGGAATAATCCAGCATAGTGAAATGCTTACACTCTGGCCATCATCATCCAGACTCTTGCGATGGCAAAACTAAATTCAGGCCACTGAAAGCCACAAGCATGTTGTCTATGCGATGCTTTGCATATACTACTAGCTGATGGACTACGTCTGGTTATTCCACTTCAACGAGGTCCTTTGCTCGTTGATGAACAACAAATGGTGAATGCGAAAAGTGAAAATGGTGCAAATTCCTTGGATCATTAGGCATTCACTTTGACTTTTTACGTTTTTCACCTTGTTAACCCATATAGTCCTTGTCAAAATCTCTATGTAGATTCATTATGGCGTGGGCAGTGTGGATGGGGATGTGCTTCATGGGGAAGGATATTATTTTGTGGTTCATCATTTTTTCCTGTTCATCATTATGAATTAACTTTAATTTTTTGTTTAAATGAACAATAAACCATGTGTGGGAATTGAATCCTTAAACGGAAGCTCTGAAGTTCCAATGTAAGTAAAAAGTACATAAGTTGTTTGTTTTAGTACACTCAAAAAAATAAATATATGAAGACAGAATTTTTTTTTAGAAAAAGCGTTAGCTAAGTTAAAATCTACATTGGTCAAGCACAATTTAAAAATATATTATTGTGGGATTTGAACAGAATCTCAAATTTAAAAAAAAAAACAGAATATGTACTTAGAATCTATTAACCTCAAATTTCAAAATTCAAAAATTCCGAAATTTGGAGATTTTCGAAAACGGTGGTTTCTTTACATTTCTATGGGAGGTACAGTTAAAAATGTCTTAATTTCAATTTCTTATAGTCTTATAAAAATGCATAATAAAACCAATTCTAATACACTTTAAAAATTTACAAAATTGCAGGAGCAGTTTTTGAAAAAAAATTGAAAATGGTTTTTAATCTTTTTAAAGGAATTTTATTGTTTTTCAAATTGAAATTGATTTTAAATCAAAAGTATTAAAAATCCAGTTTTTTGGTAAATTGTAAAAATGTGATATCCAAAATGCGTTTTTCAAATTTATTTTTTTCAAAATTCGAGTTTTTTTTTTAATTTTATTATTGAATACTTTTTACATTTTTTCTTTTACGGTATATCTCAAATTTTAATTTTTTTCATTTAGAGTCAGTCATTAAATTTACGAATTTTTTCGAGAAATATTTGATTTTCCAAAAAGGCGTAAAAAATTTATGGCAGTTACCGTTATTTCAAATAAAAAAAAAACGCGTGGAGATACGGTTCAAAAAATATTTTAAACCAAGTTTCAAGAAAACCTACTCCCCGTTTAGGTTGTACTTTAACAGACAGACAGACAAAATTTCGAGACCCACTTTTTTCGACTTCCCTATCATAGTAATGCCAAATTGAATCAAAATCTCGAGATTGAGTTTTTTCACGAATCCAAAACTTGTCGCAAGTAAAAATGATTAAAAAAAAATTCAAAAAAAAAATTGTATCAAAAAGAAGTAATTTTTTTGAAAAATCAAAAGGAATTGTTTTTTATTCAGTGTACCTTATTGACTGTGAGGCTGTTTGTTTTATTTTTATTTATTTATTTATTTTTTCCTTTGATTAAATATCCAAGAAATTCCAAGTGACTTATAGAGTTGGATTCTCTTACGTCTCTTCCATTTATGTACGAGTATGTGGAAAATGGGGGCTTGGGCGTTGTCCTTTAGGGATGTTCGTGTGTTGTCTACCGAGTATATATATGTAGGTACAACCATCATGTGAGGACAATGGATAATTAGAGAAGTAATTTGTAATATACTTTTATCGGACAACAACCATCGATCTAGATAGAGACAACTGGGCGACAACTTAATGAATTAAAGTGGGTTAGGTCTTGGTGGCGCGCAATGGTGGTGAGATACGAACCTTAGTCAGCTGGCATATTATACGTACTGTATAGTGGGTGATAACAGAGTTGGCTTGAGGGAATTCATTGGTAATTCGGTTGAAACTGTGTGCCATGGTATTTAATTATATATTAAGTTTGTCCTGAAACACACACACTGAGATAATAATGTTAATACAAAATAAAATTGAAATAAAACAAAACAATACAACAATCTAATTTGTAATGTATAGAATGAGCATTGATTTTGTTTAGGCTCCTTATAGACTGTTTGACATTTAATTAAAACTGATATTTTTATACAAAAAAAATAAGAAGTTGATTTTGGTAGTCAGCGGTTTTTGATTCTCCACATGAAGTTAAATGGAAATAATATTTTTATCGAATCGAAATTTATTATGATTTATGGGATTTTACTACCTACTTGTGTGTTGGTTGTTTAGATTGGTAGGCGGAGGACCTTAATGCTAATTTGAGCCTAATGTCAAACTATTTTTGTTTGAGTGACTATTGAGTTTATTTACGCCTTAACAAATTATTCTTCTATAGTAAGTTTAAATGATTTAAAGCATTCTCAATTCCCAACTATAGATACCCTTATAATGTTTTAAAACAGTGCGAGCGTATTAGGAAAAGCGGAGAGGAGTGGACAGGAGATACTGATGCTAGGGCTGATGATTCCACCCGGGTAATCATCAACCGGGGTACCCTGTTATCTGGGTTGCTTGTACCCGGGTAGTAAATTACCCGGGTATTCGGGTATAATGGGTATTACCCAGGTATTCGATCACTACCCGGGTAACTGGGTACCCGGGTATCATCAGCCCTAATATGTATATTTTATTTAATAGAGTTTGATCAATGTCTCCAACATCTTATTGATGAGACATAAAGTTAATTAGTTCAAACTTACTTATTTTACAAATGGCTGTGGTTCGTACCCGGGTAATCTGTTAATTGGGTTAGCGGGTAGTCGGGGATTCACCGAATTACTTGGGTACCCGGGTATTACCCGGTTACTCGGGTACCTGGGTATCATCAACCCTAACTGATGCACATATGGTTTTAAATGTCTGGATATCTCAATGGGAAGGAAGAATTGAACCTGGTAAAGCATTTCACATTCGTGTAGTGCGGCAAAAAAAAAATTATCGTAATGTTTTCTGCCTTTTATTGTCTTATTACTAGACCTCGTGGATTTTGCATATTTCCATATTTTTCATCCGATTGATACCAAACTTTGTATTTAGACGTTTCATCGTTCAATTATAACAAATTATAATACATATGAAAAAATGCAAAATATATGCAAAAAATATGCAAAATATGTACATGCTACATATGCAAAAAATTTGCAAACGAATTTAATCGAAAAATTGAATATTGAATTCTGAGCAACACAAAAGTATATTTTTCTTGATTTTAAAACAATCAACTAGATATACTTAAAACCAGAGCAGACTTTTCTTGTTGTAACGCCAAGCAAATTAGCACCAAAAACCGGTAAGAATTGTTATTAAAACTCGACTTGTTATTAATGATCATTTATAACAACAACAATGCTTATTACTAAGCACCAGACTAGCTGTTGCCAATAACAGGTGAAGCTTCTTTATTTGAAGACTCTCATATGAATTATGTTTATAAAATATGAGGAAGAGAGATAGTATGTTAGTTTAGTTTGTTATCTCTTTCATCTTTACCGTAATTTCGTGCATTTCGATTTCAATTTTTGTCGTACTTTTTTACAGTGGTAAAATTATCCCATAAATAAATTAACGTTGATATAAGTGCAGTGTGTTGTGTAGTGAAATGCCGAAAATTAATAAAAATAAGAAAAAATTGTTATAGAAAAGTGGTTCAACAGCCTTTCTGAAAAGTGTTACAAAATTGATGAAAATAATATAATTTGTACAACTTGTGACAAAAAGGTGAAATTTTAATATTCAGTCTTATGCAAACCATTTTTCAATTTTTTACAAATTTTTTCATAGAAATATTTTTTTGCTAAATTAAAAGGCCGTACTAATGTTTTTAGTATTTTAGATTCCTTGTGAAAAGAAATTCAGCAGCATATTGCTACTTCACTTCATAGAAGGTTAAAAACATCCATTAACAACAATGACGAAACTGCGCATACTTCTAGCAACACGTCCAGCAACTATTCCGAAGCACATGGATTAAATTTAATCGCTGAAAAAGTGAGAACATCGTTACCTGTCGCTAACTCTTTCATATCCTGTGTGAAAAAAATTTTCATAAAAGCTCCGCTTAGAGTACAACTCTACAAGCAAATGCTCAATAAGTAGTTACCACCAGAACCAGATGGGGTACATGGTTGAGTGCGGCATCATTTTATGCAGATAACATGGAAGGAATAACAGAGGTAAATTTCGAGAGAGTTGCCGAAATCATAACTGCGTTGGAAGCGAAGGGGTTACCGTTAGCAGAGTCCTTTGAGTTGTTTAAGGAAGCTGAAAGTATTGACAATAGCATAACTGGAGATTTTGGAGTGACTTTAAAACAGAAATTTGAAGGCATTTTGAAAAGAAATCCAGATTTTATTATAATTTCAAAAATAAACAGTATTTTAAATTTTAATACTGAAGATTTGTCTGGACTTGAACCAGTGAAAAGTGAAAATATCTGCAAATACAAATTTGCTCCAATTACTTCCTGTGACGTTGAAAGAAGTTTTTCAGCTTACAAAATGGTTTTTGGAGAAAAACGTCAAAGTTTCTCAATTAATAATTTAGAAAAAATTATGGTTGTTTATTGTAATACCAATTATCTTCAATAATTATTAAACTTATGATATAATAATTAATAAAATTTCAATAAGTATACCACCCTCCGAATCGCTTTTTTTGATTTTTTTTTTTAAATAGGAAATGTTTGCATATTTTTTGCATATTTTGCATATGTTTTGCCTAATTTGTATATTGTTTGCATATTTCGCATATGTTTTGCATAATATTGTGCATATGCATTTTATGCAAATATGCAAAAAAAATTCAATATGCATGCCGTTTTCAGTTCTATTTTCAATGAAATGAACTTTGGTCTCATCAGAATTTTCCTATATCCTCAATCATTCAAAAATATGCAAAAATGCAAAATCCGAGGTCTACTTATCACTAAGTATTTCTACAAACAACGTTCTAGTGAAATAGCCATTCATTCCTACAGACGAATAATGCCGAGCACACCAACTTAAGGTGAGCGTAACGCATACGCAAATCGCGCGTATCAAACTATCAACAATCTTCCGAATTTTCATCAAAATGCCAAAAAAGAAATGTTAAAGAAAAATCGTCAAATATACATTGGCAAAAAATGAATTGTGAAAATGTTTGTCAAAAGATTTTGAATTTTTTGAACAATCTTACAGAAAATCTTCACTATTTAAAATTTTGTAATCAGTGAGAAGAAAAAATGGCTTTCTCTTATTAAAACAATGTAGAAAATCTTATTGACAAAATTATTGTTTTGTTTATTTGATATTTAGTTTAACTAATTAGTAATTAACCAGAGACCTTAGGAATTCCAGTCAAACTATACCTATGGGCCAATTATTGATGTAATTTTTAAAGCTTCAAATACATAATATGAAAGTTTTATTAAATTCCAATTCAAATTTTTTTTACATTAAATCTGTCCCATATCTCTTTAGAAATATTTGGAAAAAACTATCCTTTCATCACCATTCAAATTCTTTTCGAAGTTATCATCTAATATTAAGATATTTGAACAAAAAATCTGCTTTACAATGTGATTTATAAAAAAAAAGAAACAACCGTGGCCCAACATGATTCCCTTGAGGAACCCCGAATAGAACATTAATATTTTTAGACGTGCAATTTTTGTAATTTACATACTTCTCATCACTTTCAAGAATATGAGACTATCATTTATCATAAATCACCTTAGCTGATTCCAATCTTGTTTTCCTTCAAGAGGTACATAAGTGTACATTAATAAAAGTTAATCAACTCTATGCAATTGATACTACCCACATCATTGTGTTGAGTTCAATTTAATGTGGTCACAATGCACTTCATCGGGTTTGAAAACAACAAAATTAGCTACTCCTACAAATGTTGTAAATTATAACAATGTTTTATATATATATATAAATATCTTCCGCCAACGATTGCGGTTGCATGTCGAAAGAAGTTTATAATCTATATCAGACGCAAGGGATGAACAACTGTAATACCCAGTGGTAAATAGGTTACGACATCAAATCATTGATTTAAAAGCAATTTTGTGCCAATTCATGCCGACGCCATTGATTAGTTTCGTTTCTGGCATCCGCCACAACAGCACAACCAACAAAAGGAACAGTCAACTTACACAACTATATCAGCCATATTATCAGCAAACTCCTGATATCGGGGAAGAGGTGTTGTTTGCTGCTGTTTTTTTTTTTCTAAATATATATATAATGTTTTTCTTCGAAGCTTCAAGAATCAATTTCACTCCCCACAGACCGCAGTTTAATTTCAATTTGTTATTTTCTATTGTTTTGTTGATTCTCAATTTGATTCTAAACTATATAAAGATCTGAACATGATGGAGGAAAACGTAGAGTAAGTCTCTATTGGAGAGGTCTTAGGGGAATAAGGTCGAATGCAGTATGTGCTGGAAAAAATAATTAAGGAAAAACGTATTGAAGTTAAGATGTATTATGTGAGGGAAAAGCTGTTCTCCTTCGCAAAGCAATAGGTTCTGAACTTGCAATCATTGTATTGCTAGTTTTTTTTTAACATTGGAACTGGACGTTAGGGAGAACTCAGAAAACTTGAATTCAATACGACTTTAAAATAATGTTATTGGAAGTAACCAGAAGCATGAGAAATTTAATAAATCATGTACGAATCAACTACTTTAATAAATGAATCACTGAATTTTGGTTTTAGCCCTAGGAAGAGCTTGGCTACTTTCATAATGCAAACAATGTGAATGTTTCGTCAGCTGCAAGAATAGTGCTGCATACTGAAGATCTTAAATATTCTGAATTGTTTCTGTCAAGTTTTGATGGAAATAATATTATTCAGAAGAATCTAAACAAAAGGAAGTTATTGAATCGAGTAGGTCTGTTGCACCTTCTTTCAAAAATATTAAGCACTCGATTCCGGAACATTCAGGTGATGAATTATATGGCAATATACCAGAACATCTATATCTTTATAGGCAGCCAGGTGATAAGGAAAGCTATTTCCTCAGCTGAGAGTTCTAAGCACAACGATCACAGTTACACTTCGTTGGGAGCCTAGACACAGGGTACATCGCAATGAACTGGATCAACAATTTAACCGAGCCAAATTGTATCTTGGGTACTTATGACAAACAAGAATCTTCTTCACCTTCTAATTACCGACCAATTGCACTTACGTCCCTTCTTCCCAAGGTCATGGAAACTCTGATAAATTATCGGCGAAAGAAATATCATAAAGATCGAAAGTTTCTTAATGACCGGCAATACGGCTTTCGCAGCAATAGGTCCACTGGTGACTTGATGGTTTATCTCACCGAACAGTGAAACAAATCCTTACATCATTTTGGAGAAAGTAAGATTTTTGCATTTGTTATTTCCAAAGCATTTGATAAAGTTGTTCATCCTCCTCTTTTATTGAAAATGCGTGCTTTTGGTATCGATGAAACCCTTCTTCGTTGGATTAGTAACTTTCTTTTGAATCGCTCTATAAAAGTAGCAGTAGACGGATTCAAGTGCCACAGGGTTCCGTTTTGTCTCCAACCCTCTTTCTCATTTTCATTAATGATCTATTGTCTGCAACTACTTATCCATTAAATTGTTTCGCTGACGATAGCACCCTTTGCTTTTCATATTCGTTTCCAGATTCACATCCCTGCTCTTCGGGCGTGGAACTGAAACGGCTAAATATGATAAGTACATTAAATTCTGACTTGGACAGCATTGTACAATGCGGAGAAAGAAATTATGAGTGGAACTTGCATCGAAGAAACTAATCAGCTTGCGATTAAGGTATGTGTATCACAAACCATCTTTTGTGGAATGATCACATACTTAACGTCACCAAAAATGCTGCAAGATGCTTAGGTTTGCTTTTGGAGATGCAAGAAATTCTTTTCCCCTTCTGATCTGGCCATTATGTATAAAAGTTATATACGTCCAAAGCTTGAGTATAACTTCCATCTCTGGGCTGGTGCTCCAGCAACTTACTTAAGCCTCTTGGACAGTATACAAAGACGAGCCTTCAAAATGATCGAAGACAGGAAGATCATCGGTACTTTTACGTCACTCGAACACTGGCGATGGCGTAACGTTTCCTGTCTCTCACTATTTTATCGTTATTTTTACGTTAAGTGCTCTACTGCAATAGCCAGTTGCATTCCTCCCTAAACGATTCAACCGTAATGCTAGAGCTTCCAGGAATGCTCATCAGTTTACTCTTGAACCCAATTTCGGTTGTACTAAAGATAAAGTCCCGTTCTTGCCACTAAGGTACATCATGCAATTTGTTCAAGTTGTAGGATGGTTAATGAAAGTCCCTGAACCCAGTTTCCACTAAATTCTTCCCTTTTTCATATACATTCATATACAAATCCTACACAACCTTACTCCAAGAGAGCACAATGGATCCATTGAGATCCCATAGTAAGATCATCCAATTAACTTACACCTAACATAAGAAAGCTTGAAGTCCATTGCTTTTGGGAATTGAAGAATCCAAAACATACTGAATTCTGATGAAGATTTCTTTCAAATTAAGACAAAGTTACTGGGAAAAGTTAATTCGAAAAACCACCAGCAGCTCAGAAAAATCTTCAATTTTAGGGGTTATTAGTTTGAAGATAGAAGAACTGGCTCGTCGTGCTAGAATTATGTAGTTATGTTTAAATCATGTAAGCGTTTTTATCTGGCCATTAAACATTACGTTGATACTAAAAAAATTGAATGTGGAACAATTGAGTCTTCCGATTTTCGTGGAGTTGGTAATTACCGTGAATACGGTTTCGAATTTTTGATTTCCATCTCAAGAGTTGATCAGCTTCCCGGAAATAGTGGAATTTAGCTCGATCAATTGAGGCTGCATAAAATTTAACTCTTTTAATTTTTTTCTTTTTGAATCTCCATTTTTTTCTGTATTCTGTCCAACACCTTTTTACTAGAGTTATTAAAGAAAGAGACATTCTCCCTTTAAATATCCTTTCGCCCATTTTTAATATCGACAAACATAATGAACTTTAAGGCAAATCATTTTTTTCTTCATCAAACAATCAGCTTTAGTCCGCTTTTAGCGAAGGAATTAATTTCGTTATTTGACATTTTAGCATGTTACACATCCTGTCGAAATCTCGAACAAATCAATGGAGCTACAAGCTCCCAGCCTCTGAATTTTCGAAAATACTCCACAAACTTCAACTTCTGTCTAGATTCTAATCTCTTGCAGCCTATATTCCCGTTATTATTTGTCCAAAGAAAAAATTAAATTAAAAAAAAAAACGAAAGGAAAACAGATTATATCGTGATTTATTGCGGTTCGCCGTTTTAGAAAATTTGTTGTTTTCTTTTCGGCTTCGTGCTTTTGCTTTTATATACGCACGTCCATCTCGAGAACGCCCTCGTCGGTCGTCGGACGTTGGAGCTGCCACCAATTCACATTGCTCCGGTCTGGTCTATTGTCGTATAGACCGATAGTCACTTCCGATTTTTCATCTAATAATTTTTGCTTCTCCTGGAACAAAGTCGTAAATTCATAAATATGAAAGAAGGACGTTATAATGAAAAGCTATAACGCCAAAGTAAAACTCTATCTTCGTCTTGGTCTTGTTGGTACCCCTGGCCAACAGACGCACTGTGAAATTAAATCAAAAAAAAAAGGACGACGTTACACGCTGTTGGTATAGATATATACAAAGTTGGCGTGCTGATGCCGTGCCGGGTCTGTGGGTCAAGCCAGGCCGCCTAACAAAATTAAAGCCACAAATTATTGCGTAATCTGATTGATTGTGTTTTCTGATTTAACTTCACAATCCGTTGAAACTTGGAAGGTGTTCACATTTTTTTGTTGTTGTTGTTGCTGTTGTTGTTTTAAATCTTGCAAGATGGAAGTAGAAGAGTAAGAGGTACACAGCATGTCTTTTGATTGACATAGATTTGGAGAATTTATAGGGACATCTAAAGGGTGTTTTTCTTAGATGTATACAATTTTGGAAATAAATGGATGGCTCGGAAGTACTTCAACGCCGTGAATGTTGTCCTCCAAGTGATGGTTGATCGTTTCATGCTAAATGCAGCTACTTCAGACGCACGATCTTTGAGGTTAATTAATGGGACCACAACGTGCAACTAACGAAGAAACAATTTTTAGTTTAAAAGAGGTTTATAAACCGATAAAATTACTACAGCTGTAATTTGGCAACTGAGGTTATCAATTGTGGCACGATGTTTGTGACCTGCACATCATGGTTGTTCAATTAAGGAACGAAAAAGTAACTAACCATAACTCTATGAGGGCAAAATTCTGCACATCATCTTAATTCCTCCAGCCCATATAAAGCATGCCAAACTGTCAGTTATTCTGGATGTAACGGTATCTCAACCAAAAGTGAGCCTAATCGCTATACCAAATTCTCCTATAAAAATTGGGATCAACGGCAATTTTGTTTTGGGGACATTCACCGAATCTACGCCTTGCTAGGTGATCGTGTTGAAATACCAAACTAAACACAAATCACTTGACAGCTGTTAAAATGGCCACCAGTTAAAAAAGTGCTGCCGACTTCAAGTTCTATCAGAAAAAAACTTTCCAGAAAATTTTGGTCCAGAAAATTCAAATCTGTTTATTCATTTTTTTTTTTCAGGATGTTGGAAAAACTGTACACAATCAAATGACGTTGAGTGTTTAAAAGAAAAGCTATAGAGCGATGCGGGAAAAATGTATTAATTATTTCCATATTTTTATTATTATTTCTCTTTTTTTTTCGTTTTCTTGTTGAGATGTGAAAGCGGGAGTATAGAAGAGTTTCATTGTAATTACTTTTGATAAATCGGTGTGCCTTTTATTATTATTTCGGACATTTTTTTGCTCGTTTTTTTTTTTTTTTTTTTTATGGAACTTGGTGAGAAGCGGAAGTCGTTTGTCATTTTGTATTTTGTTATATTAATATTTTTTTGTTTTTTTTTTTTTTTATTTTGCAGGGCGTGAATAACATTATTCTTTTTAAATGACACAATGAAGGTTAATTTTTTTTTTGAGTAAAAAAACAAAATAAAAAAAAATTTGTCTACGCATGAACGGATAGCAAATAAAGTAAATAAATACAAAGGAAAAATAAAAACTATATTATTTCAGATACTAGATACAGCACACATTCCTGCGAAGCCTACCTAGTAAAATATATATACCAAAAAAAATTATAAACGATTTATGAAAAAACGACCGCAATTGGGCAAATTCAACCTATCGCAAGTTTTATGAGATAGTTTTGTAAGAACCTAATACAGGACTAACATAATTCTACATGTTTTGGAAAGAGAATTCTAATCGATCATAGATTACGCCTGTAACTATAGTTCAAAAACAAATTCAAAATAGAATCAAAATGCACCGTTAAAGTCAACCTTCTTTTTAATAATAAACTTTTGAACTTTAAATGTCTACAACACTAAATTGGTTTGGCCTCCTTCAACAAGTCTCTCCGTCTATCAAGGTCTTGAGCCGACGTCATCCAGTTGCGCACCCCAAGGCTTCGGGCATCCTGGTCTACGCCATCTCTGAAGCGCAAGCATGGTCTACAGCGCTGATGTCTACCATAGAATGTATCACAAAGGACTTTCCAAGCCGGTTCCTCTTCACTCATGCGAGCTAATTTTTGTCACTATGTCTGCTTCAAAGTAGATTGCGTACAATTCATGATTGTACCGTCTCCAGAATAGTCCTTCCTCACACAACCAACAATTCTCCTTAAGACTTTTCTCTCGAACGCGGCTAAGAGGTCGGAGTGTCTTTTGCTAAGCCCCCAAGTCTCGGATCCATACGTGAGTACTGGCAGGACCATGGTCCTGTACAGCAGCAGTTTTGAAGTTATGGTGAGATTTCTGGATTTGAAGAGCTTTGACATACAATAGTAGGCTTTGTTGGAATTGAGCAGCCTAGCCGCCCGCGTATTTCTTCTTCTATATTATTATCGGCTGCTACTATTGACCCAAGGTATTTAAAGGATTGCACCACTTCAAATTCGTGCTCCGCTTCCTCGATTGTTTGACCAACTGTTCTTCTCGCATTCTACTCCACCATGAACTTTGTTATACCTTCACTAATTGTGCCGCCTCCTGCTCAATCTGGATGAAGGAATCGTGTACAGCTTGTTCGGTTCTTCCGATTATGTCGTTGTCGCCTGCGTAAGCCATTATCTGGTGGACCTGTTGACGATGGTCTTTGACTTGTTGCCAAGCCAGAGTCACGTATTGCTTTCTCCAACGCCAGGTTGAAGAGGAGGCAGTATGAATATCTAAGGTGACAAAAAGCTACAAATCGATTTTTGAAAAACCATACATTTTTTGACTTATGATTTTCTGATTCTATAGTAACTCTTCTTGCAGTGTACTTCAAATATTATCAGACTGACTCCATTCAACGGTGAAGGCTTATCTCGAACCAGCCTGAAAAAGTGGCCTCGGGAATTTTTGGAATAAAGCCATCCGAAGGCATCTAATTCTTTGAAAGTCGCTATAGGCGAACTTACAACCGCTTTTCCGAAAAACCACAATTTCTTCTTTAAACATTTACAGAAAAAAAAATAAGTGAGGCTAAAGTGAAAAATTTTTTTTAACTCTCCGGATACTGGTGCGTTTACCCTATGTTTATTAAATTTAAATTAGCTAAAGTACTTCTTAACAGGTCTTTCGCAACAATGCTCTTGTTACAATCGAACATGAAATGTGACATAACAGCATGGAGAAGGATCAATGTCCTCTATGAAGGCTTAGATTCCCAGGCGGCACAGAAGCTCGACACGACGACCGACCGACGTGCCATGGATGTCGACAATTACCCTTTCCGTGCAGCATTAGCACAAAACTATAATGTTGTTTCAATTTTTTTTTTTTAATTTTTGTTTTTGTTCCTTTTACTGTTGTTATCAAGGCCAATCATAATTGGAGCGCGAACAATATTGTTATAACGGTATATCGTGTATTAATGCACCTCAAGCACATACGAAGAGTATAACGGTATACCTACCAACCTAAAAAACTAAAATTGAGGTGTTCATGTAAAATTGTATCCTGGCCATTACGTGTGAGCAAATGAGTATCGCGTATCAAATATCGATTCGGCGAAAGTATAGCGTGATGTATATGGATTGCGGATAAAAGGTGCGGAGGCGATGTAACGCCCTATATAATATTCGTGTAGCAAGAATAATTCTCCCAGAAAAACAACAACAACATGAACCAAATACAAAGGATAACATTTACGGAACGACTAGCTCCTTGTTTATTGGTGTACTACTTGGATGTAGTTTTTTTCTATATCAGCGGACAATAGCGTTTCATCGACTATAGAACGTAACGTAGGTAATCGTGGTTGACTAGAACTACCAGAAATGTGTGTCGTGCTTTGTAGCTGTTGCCTATGCATATGCATGTTGAATAGCTCCTCCAATTTCCAATTTCCAGTGATAATTAGAAATTTGCATACAGAATTGTTGGTTAAGTTGATGGTGGCTGATTGCTGGGGATGGTTGTTAAAATATATTTTACAGTATATGTGGGGGTGCTATGATTCAATGAGGTACATCTAATTTGATAGGCGAAATTTTTGCCCCGAACGATCTGAAAGGACATAAGTTCATTTTGTTTGGGGCTAAACGACCAAAGTCGATAGAAGTTTGAGTGGAATGAAGGTAGTAGTTTTGACACTTAACATAGGCGGATGAGGTATAGAATTACCTATACTTAAACTTATCGACTGACCCGACACCTATTATGGCACCATCGAAACATTTTTGCGGGATATGAATTCAAGCACGATTTTGTGATATCATACAGGTACCACATATTTGGCCTTGAACGAGAGTGTAAAACAGAAACAAATAGAAGGTGAATTTTTAGTTTGGAACAGCGGAAGTTGTGTTTTTTTCTAGAAAAAATAACTAAAAGAAATTTTTTGATTGCATTAAGAAGAAGTCGTTAGCCGTAAAGAACACGAAACTAATGACACTGACAGATAATTGCCAGTTTTGGATGAGAACAGTGTGTCCAACACCCAATGACGAGTTCTACTTAACAATTTCTCGAATACGCACTGTAACCTCGAAAGCACTCAATAACAACAAACCGGTTGGTCATCCTTCAGAGATCTTACGAACAGTGCCAGCACCATCGAATGAGCTACTGCACCCACTCATTGAGAGAGTTTAAAAAGCAGAAAGTTTTTCGGAAGATTTTGAAACGGCTAGTCCTATAGTAGCCAACATAATAGCGAGAGTCATCCTGAAGCGAATATACGAGAACCTCGAAGACGTACTCCACACTCAATCTTCCTGTGTGAACCGCACTAAAACCTTCCGGATCATCTTGAACAGTGTGTTGGATATCGATTACAATACTTGCTATGTTCATCGGCCTCTAAAAGGAATTCGACAGTGTCAATAAGAAATTTTTCTGGCTTGATTTGCGTTTGAGCAACATCCCAGATCCAAATGCCAAGTTATGCACAAAGAAAGTATATCAGAGGAGTTTAAAGACCAAAGTGGTAATAGACAAGGTTGTATACTGTCACCAATACTATTTTTTTTCGTGATTGGTTATGTTCTGCTTGCAGCTTGTCGATTAGAAATGGAGAAATTCTCTACAATCGCACTTCAAGCACCTAGAACGATATACAATTGTTGGGAGAGAATCTAAAACCTTCTAGCTAAAGCAAGAAAAAATAGGATCAGCCTTGGAATTTTGTCATCGAGTCAAGCAGATCTTACTGGACAACCAGTAGAAAAGTATTGGTGGAAGTATTGTCTCTATTGGTTGCGGAATCGAACTTGATGTTAACAACCAACAACTCTATCACACGCAGACTTAATTGGTGGTGGATTGGCTATACGCTTCTGAAAGGGAACGAATCTATTTCGGGTCAAGCTATGCAATGGAACTTTTTCACAAAAGCAGGCAGACGAGTGGACCGACCTAGAAGCACTTGGTACAAAAGGGCTGAAGAGGAACTAGAAAATTGGGGAAGGGTAGTAAGAGCTAAAATACATCCCTAGGAATAGTGCACAATGACGCGTAGGAGTAGTAGTGGCTCTACACCCCGCGGAAACTTACGGATATTATAAGACCCGAAGACTTAAGGTTGGGTAAGGTTGACATAGCTATTAGTATAAACTGACACTGACACACTTAGGCCAGAATTGGCCCATTGTGATACCACATGAATCTAGAGATTTACCTCCCTACTCGTTGAACCATCCGGAGCTTCTTATGAAGCGTGAGAGACTGTTTATATTTTTGTTAACAAGTCGCTGGGATCGTTAACAAAGTCTTCTCCTAAGTGTAGCCTAAGTCTTTGGGATAAAACAGGGCATGTACAGAGAAGATGAGAAATTGTTTCTTCCTCCTCTTCATCCATGCAGCTTTTGCAGAAGTCGGTAAAGAAGACACCTAACCTTGCTACGTGCTTCCCAATTAGACAGTGTCCTGTAATGACATCAATTACGGAGCTAATGTGCGATCTATTTAGGAACAACAAGCATCTAGTTCGACTCAGATTTAACAGTGGCCAGAAAGACGAGCCTTCATAATGATCGAATACAGGAACATCATCGATACCTTTACGTCACTTGAACACCGGCGTTACGTTTCCTGTCTCTCACTCTTTTATCGTTACTTTTACGGTAAGTGCTCAAATGAAATAGCCAGTTGCGCATTCCTCCCCTTAAACGTTTCAACCGTAATACGGAATGCTCATCAGTTTACTCTTGAACCCAACTTCGGTCGTACTGTTAAGTACAGGGGTTCGTTCTTTAGCCGTACTACGTTAATGTGGAATACCCCTCCACGCTCCGTCTTTCCCCCTCATTGTGATGTGACGAAATTCAAGACTAATGTTCAGCGGCATCTCCTTTCAAATCCCCTCCAATTTACCTGAAGCTTGCACTGTGTCTCTGACAAAAAATCCCCTTTAGTGTGCGCTAAATTTAAAAAAAAAGTGTTCAGTCCAATAACTCATTTGAATATAACGTACATGAGCTTTTACTCCAATAACGTTATCTGAGAAATTAATATATCAGCTTTTACTCCAATAAAACTACGTGAAGAATGACTATCGGCTTTCACTCCAATAACGATAACTAAGGAATAGTTATATTAGCTTTTGCTCCAATAACGATGTGTAAGCAAAAAGTTATATAAGTATGTTTACTCATGAAAAGTATCTAATGACAAACAGCATTTACTCCAATAACGGTTCTACTTCCAATCAGAAGATCTAGTAAATCGGAAGTAACTCATTCTCTCTCATCTTCAATATAAATGTCCGTCATTTGATAATTGAAAAATGAAACTCAAGTCAATTTATTTATATTGTAAATTAATATATGAATATATATATTTTATTTTACTTTAATTTAATATACATATTTTATTTACACGTAACAAACAATATTGTATAGTTTTTTTTTATCAACTCATTTTCTCATTCAATTTTTTTTTATTATAAATGTTTTTTTTTTGTTTCCATTTCCGTTTGAGTGCGTCCACTTTTTCATTTTGTGTGTAATCGCTTATTATTTACTTTAGTATTAAAAAATATTATATACCTAAATATATATATATATATATAAATATAAACAAAACAAAACCGACAATTTTCTCAGCAATTTACTGCAACCAGCCGAATAACCACACTCACCATATGACACACACAATGGCACAGCACAAAATAATGTGTTATGTCACAGTTAAATTTTTTGTCATATTCTTAAACAATATATATACAAATACATATTATATGATAGTTAATAATAAAAAAATGAAACAAAATATACAATTAAAAAAAAAAATCAAGTCAAATCGTAACCATTAAGTTGGTATGCTTGGGTTGAAAATTAATTAATTGTTACATTGTTTTCCATATGAATTAATTTATAATTTATTTACATGTTTTTTTTTTGTTGTTGTTGTTGTTGTTGTTTTTATACAAGAGACTGGAGACTGAAAATAAAAATAAAAACACAATTATCTATACAATCAGCAACGAGACACGTATGTATGTATGTAGGTAGAAGCATCATAATTAATTCCCCACCAATTGGTGTACATTATCTGCTTGGCATGTGTTTTATTGAGTTCAGGACAAAACGACACGACGACAATTACAAACTACCAACGCGTGACGTGTAGTTTCGGTCATCATTATCATCCTTTACAGTATATGCAATATTTAATTGAAAATTAATGCACGTTGCTATATGTTTTTTTTTTTATTTTTTTTTTAATATTTGTATTTTACAAGAAATTACCTTACTAATTAATGTTAATTTAAAATATTTATTTTTTATATTCATGATTGGGAAATATTTTGTGATGTTATATTTCTTTTGTTCTTAACAAAAAAAAATAATAAAATAAAATGCTATTTTACATTTAAATAGAAACATAAATAATAATTATGCAATTTCGTTATTGTGTTCTTTTGTTTTTGTTTTTATTTTTTTTTTTGTTTTCCTTTTGTTTTAATGTAGCAGTCATGGAATTCAGCATTCATATAAAAATATCAAACTAATTATTTATTTTATACACATTTTGTTTTAATTATATTTGTATTATTATTTACTATGTATATAAGAAAGATAATAACAACATTTAACAATTATCTAGATTAATAAATTACAATTAAATAATTTTTTTTTTATGCTTACAGTGTTTATTTTTTTGTAATGCTTAGTTATATTTTGTTGTTTTATTCTAATTCTAGAGAAAGCGTTTTAATTATTCTTTTTTTTTTAATAATAATAAAGGTCATAAATAAATAAAAATACTTTTTTGATATTTAATTTTTTTTTAACATTTTTTATACATTTATGTATAAATATTTACTTTTTAGAAATTATTCAAGAATTGTTTGTTAATGAAGAGAAATTTCCTTAATAAAAAAAAAAGATTTCGAAAGGATGAATTCATACAAATTAAATAAATAATATAGGTTATAATTATTTAATGAAATTAAAATAATTTGGGGTGTATTTAATATTAAAATAAAATTCTTCCCAGTTGTTAGACTTTTTTTATGTTCCTTTGAAGTTCGATCCTTAGACCTACCAATTTGAAATTTGACTAAGAAGTTTAAATTATTAGTGTTGTTTCTGAGTAGTTGTCTTTTTAAAATAATAAGAATAATTTTGAATTTTAAGTGTTGTTCTGTCTGAAATTTCCTTCTGTATTTGTAATTTTTTTCGAAAATTAAAAACGAGAATTTGAATCGTGCGGCAGAAGTTCCCCCAAGAAAATACAAAAAGAAAGATTTTAAAATAAAATTCAATAATATATGAAAAAAATGCGTATACGCCCGAGTGCACCGCGTCAAAGTTGACTTTGATACTTTATTTTCAAAATTGCCTACATGTCTGGTTCTCAGTCATCAGAAGAAAAAAAAATTAGTTTTAATTTTTCTTTTAATTTTTGTATTTTGAGTTTGATAGTCAATTTCCCAAAAACGGTTCACTGAAATTAATTGAATTAAAAGATCAAATAAAAAAAAAATATTTGAATAAATGAATAGCGACTTTGTCGATACATTTTTTTTTTTTTGAAACAAAATTGAGTTTTTATCAATCTTTTCCAAATAACGAATAACGAATAACGAACCCAGGAAAAAGATATCGTAAAGTAAAAAAAAGTAGGTACGTAGAACAACACCACTCGGAAATGAACAGTGGCCACTGGCCAACCAGGTTTTGGTAACAAAAAACAATAAATGTTACTTAACCTAAAAAAATATTTTATATGCTCACCTAGAATTCCAGCTCAAAATTGCTTCATATCAGTTTGAATTTTACTACCGTATCCAACAAAAAGTCTAAAAAAAGCCTCAACATTTTCAAATGATTTGGTATTTCAAAATTCTTTAAACTTTTAGAATCCACAAATTTAAAATCTATCATCACAAATTCCACAAACCGAAATCCCTAATACCAAAATCTAAAATTCTTAAAAGACTAAAATCCTCAAATCCAGAATCCACAAATTTTGTTGGTTCTAGGATATCTAGTGAATTTTGGTTTGCTGATATTATTTTCACTGTCGTCGGGATGACTTCCCGACCACGTCAAATATATTTAGTTGCGAAGCACCAACAAGCCTCGGATACGGACGGATGCTGAGAATATGGAAAGACCACTTCTCCAAGCTGTATAACGGCGATGACAAATCGAATTACGCTGCAAGGGAGATAGCACCATTCGACCTAGGTGACGCAGACCAACAATTCCGCCTACCCTACCTCGACGAAGTGAGGATCTTGGAAAAAACCCAGGAACTTCAAATCGATACCCACCACCTCTTCATCGATTTTAAGGCCGCGTATGACCACATCTATAGAGAAGAACTGTACAGAACAATGTCTTCTTTTGACATCCCTGCCAAACTTGTCAGTTTGTGCAGAATGACGATGGAGAATGCACGCTGCTCCATCAAAGTCGGACAAGATCTCACCGAAGCATTTGATGTCAAAAAAGGTTTTAGACAAGGCGCGATGCACTGTTATGCGACTTTTTCAACATCGTTCTGGAAAGAACGATGTCAGTTTCGCGTTTGTGATCATTGAGACGGAAGCAGAGAAGATGGGTTTAGTGGTCAATGAGGGCAAGACGAAGTATATGCTCTCTTCATGAAAGGCCATAGAAGGGTGACATCTTGGACAAAACGTCACCATAGGCAGTAATAACTTTGAGGTTGTTGAGGACTTTATCTACCTAGGCACCGCTATCAATTCAGACAACGACCCCACCGCTGAAATTAAACGGAGAATAACTCTTGCGAATCGCTGCTTCTTCGGACTAAGAAGGCAATTGAGTATTAAAGTCCTCTCTCGAGGAACTAAAGTGACCCTTTACAAGACGCTTATCATCCCACATCTTATTTATGGCGCTGAGGCTTGGACCATGTCAAAGCAGGATGAGAACGTCTTAGGACGCTTTTAGAGGAAAATTCTCCGGGTCATTTTTGGTCCCGTCTGTATAGATGGTGAGTGCAGGAAAAGATACAACCATGAACTGTACGAGCTGTACAGCGACACTGGTCGAACGAATCAAAGCCCAATGACTTAGATGTCTGGGTCATGTAGACGTAGAGCGAATGGACATCAACGCTCTGGCCCGGAGAGTCTTCGAATCCAATCCCGAGGGACGGCGCAGTAGAGGAAGACCGCGGCTTAGGTGGCGCATGCAGGTGGGAGAGGACCTTAACCAACTTGGCGTGCGAAACTGGAGACAGCTAGCTAGGGACCGAGCTGGCTGGATACGCACGTTGGTTGAGGCCCAGGTCCATCCCGGACTGTAGCGCCACCTTAAGTAAGTAAGTAAGCAAGTAGTGATATTATTTTCCAATCCAATCAGCGTCTAGTTAAAATTTAAAAAAAGAAGTGAGTCTCATCCTGCTACCAACAGAGAATTTTTTCTGATTCGTACACATTTTGTAAGAATAATGAGTAACAACCATGAAATGTTCAATTTATTGTTTGTTTTAAAAATACAATTTTATATGTTTCATTACTGAAAACACCAACGAGACTCCCGTTAAGTCTTGGTCTAATAATCGCTTGTCTCATCTCGTTCCTCGAAACAAGACAGTGACAGGACCGAGACTGGTCTCATATAGTCTCATGGCCAGTACTAGCATTTCTCAGAACGAACTCTGTATTCAACAGAAAACAGAATTCCATATTGTTACGAAAAAAAAATAATATGTTTATGACACTAAATCATCAAAATTTGAAAACAACATTTTTTCACTGGAAGTCCATTTTAAAGTTTGACAGCAAACAAAAAAAAAATACACAACAATAATAATAAGTAAGTAAGTTTAATCATAATGTATATATCCATATCCTAGAAACACACAAAAATGCCATTTTATCCGAATGACAATGAGTGATATTGAAAACAATGGTAAATACACTCGTTTCTTTATACATACACACACCTGCCAATTCGACATCATTTTCTAAGTCAATGTCATACTCTGCAAAACAATATAAATATTTTCCACGTACAATATATTTTCTCATAAATAAACTGATGTACCTCTATTTTTATTTATGTTTTCATAACGCTTCACTGTCATCCTTTCAAATCCAATATTCCAACCTACATTTTCAAAATGTTATATATATCTAAACAAACCAAACGCCATACTAGAGCCCTCTAGCATATCCTACGAGTATTCCGCTCCACTTTGCACCATTCCATTCCATTGCCACAGTCATGTGTCAATTTTACATTTATCTCATTGTTACGGGATATTCGCATTGTTATTGTTATTATTTTTATTGTTATTGTTACAAAAAAAGGAGAGGTCCTGCATTACAATAGAATAGATATAGCACAACAACAATAAGCCAAAAGCTGAATAAAAATGGCAGCCCCTATAGTAAAGAGAAAGAAAGAAAGAGAGAGAGAGAGAGAGAGCTGTATTGATGGTATTAACCCAAGTCACATTGGAACGGAAGTCGTGTGCTATAATACTGCCCTCGAGATGATGGAAACGAAAAAAAAAAAACAACATAAGAAAACGACCCTTAGAAGTCTTAGAATGAGTGGTAGTGGAAGTGGAAGTGAATGCGTGTAGGGAATTTGAAATGAGCCAAGAAAATTATATATTTTTATGATGAGATGATGTCTCAGTTGAAAAATCGAAAACATTCTTTATGACATTAAGTGCCTCAACATGATAACGAAGGCCAACAGATGTCGCTGTATATATATGTAGCTCTATGCATGCCGCCGCCGCGCCGCGCCGCCGTAGCCGCAGGACTTTTTACCATTCATTCGCGTGTGTGCACTTATTTTGTTGGTTAACTTTTATTTTATTTTATTTCTTTTTCTTATAACCGAAAAAAAATAAGAACGAAGTTCTGATATTGCAAAAAATTGGTAGCCGATGGCGGCATCAGGTTTCTAGTACCTAGTATTTTCGTTTGATATTTATTAGATATTTTTCGTGTTTTTTGTTTGTTGGCACAAAGCAGGATCAAGGAAGTGGCCTCGTGGACTTTATATCTCTCAAAAAAAAAAAAAAAAAAAAATTGCTATAGGGGTCGAAGTCGACAAAAAAAAAAGAAACAACACATCTTGGGCTGATGATGATGATGATAATGGATTTGAGGAAAAACGAAGACGATTCGATGATGAGGCTAAAAACCAAAAAGTAGCAACGCAATGCTAATGTACATTTTATTATTTCAAATTATCCTTATCCCCCATATGCGGATGGGTGATGATGGTGGTGGTTTCTTTTTTTTTTTTGTTATTGTTGTTGTTTCAAAAGATTAGAGATTTTTGGGCTTGACGAAAAAACAAGAAATTCCTTGATCCGTGTTGTGTATTATTATTTTTTTGATTTTTTTTTTTCTTAGAAACCTCAAGAAGATTGAATTAAGGCCATGACTTTGATTATTTTCTGGCAATATGTGTGAGAGCAGATGGTGTTGAATTAAAATACTATAACCAACATCACCACAAAAATGTTATAGGACTTTTTTTTTTTTTCATTTTTGTTGTTTGCCTCTCGACATTTGGAAATAAGGCTCAGGAAATTCGTCGTGAAGAAGGAGTTAATGGGATCTTAATGGAAAAATAATTTATTAATATGAGAAAAAAAAATGTGGGATGTTATTTGGGTAGGCATTTATATATGTTATGGTAGTATAGAAGTGTTGATAAAAGACGATATTTATAGAAAAATTTAGGGTGGGTCAGAAAAAAAAATACTTAGCATGAATCGTTGAAACTAGCTAAATGAACAACATGTAGGCATTAGTATGGAAAAAAAAACTATCTGATGGACATAAGGGTGTGGTTGATGATTTAAGAAATTTTGAACAAAAATAGAAAATAAAACATTAGAAGTTTTCCAATGAATTTATCAATTGCTGGTATTTTTTCTTAAAGTACGTATCGTTACGGTTACGGTTACGCTACCCAAACCAATGCTATACGTCTCGGATAATGACGTTGACGACTTTTGACTGTATTGCACCCAAGAAAAGATAGGTTTTTGGAAAGTGAGGACTTTCCTCGACAACTGAAGTGAAGGTATACTCAAAATGCTAGATTCCTTCAACTAGAGAAAGAATTCATGCGATACAAATGGAGATTTTGGGGTTCAGCTAGGTTAAATGGTTTGGCTCTGGCAAGTTTAAGTCCCCAATCTGCAACACAGTGCTGCTCTTTTCTGAGAAGGCACCTGGAAGCTATCAGGAGTCTGGCGTAGGATTGCTGATTTCCCAACCATCTATCATAAGCTTGACTTCTTGGGAGCCTTTAGGTTACAGGAACCTGAAAGCCAGGTTCCGCACCAGAGAACCAGGTCCAATTTTCGAAAATAGTCTACCGGCGTTAAATCGCACGATCTTGGAGAGCAATTCCTTCAATTGAAGAAAGAATTCATGCGATACAAAATTGAGATTTTGGGGTTAAGCAAAGTTAAATGGTTTGACTCTGTCAAGTTTAAGTCCCCAACCCGTAACACAGTGCCTCTCTGTTCTGAGAAGGCACCTGGAAGTTATGGGGAGTCTGGCGTAGGATTGCTTTCCCAAACAGCTCGCATAAGCGTTATTCAGGCTTCAGAGTATTCATGTAGAAATGCTGAACCAAACAAAACACAAACCTCGATCGAACCCTCCAAGTGGATGCCGGGCGGACAATAATCCCCACAGTTTATGTCTGTACGATGTCAAGGCGGGGACAGCTAAGATTAGGTTGGAGTGCTTAGCGATTCTTACTTTTTAAATAGAACAACTCTCAGAAATCCAACTTCACCGTAGATTCGGGGTTCCTAATTTCAGTGGTGGTGTGAGCTTATTGAAACCGTGCCGAGGAATGCAAGACTGGGGGATAAACCAGTCACTAACGAGCTCTTTCGGATGCCTGGCAAGATCCGAAATAGATTAGCCTTACCCCGGTACAAGGCTCTGCCGGGGCTGAACTTTTCTTTTCTTTCCGATATTACTCGTGGGACCTTCTTATGAACAATTTAAACAAAAAAACAAACAAACAAACCAAACATGGTGGGAAGCAAGACTCGCCGGCCACCTGCTCTGGGATAGCTGAAGAGCCTACTTGAGCTTGTGAGCCGACGCACGACGGTCTTACCAGCTGCTACTACTAGCAGGATGGAGTCAAATCCGACTGCTAGTAGTATAAACCATCTTCCTGGTACGGCGTCTCTGCTGCCACCGGTTTGTTGTGAGGAAGTGAAAAACGACCTTATTATCTCAAGAAAGGCGCTGAAAAAAACAGGAAATGATGTCCGGAAGGGAGGAACAAAGCTGTTTTTAGCAACTCGGCCTCCACCTCCAATGTCCCTAAAGCCAAGCGACATGGGGAGGAATATTTTGGGGGGAGGGGTTAGTGAAGCGAATAGCGAAACTATCACCTCTGGTTAGGATAAGTCCGCCTCGAATAGTTGCTCTATCCCAGGGTGGAGCTGCAATATAATATTTCGGAAATTTGCAAAATTTTTCAGAACCAAGGGGAGGGCAACTTAACCCCCTGTCTAGCACCATCCTTCTGGACGCCTATGACTATAAAAAGTTAACTAAAAGCCTTTCCCGGATGATAAAGGAAACGATTTAGTAACCTTACAAATTTAATTCTTTCAAATACTAAGTTAAGTCAGATCTGATGAATTTTCAAAAATCTAACGATGCCCAATCAAAACAAATGAATCACAAGCAAAAAATTACAAACAGATCAAGAGAGATTTTAAACCCAAAAAACAACATCAGCTAATTCGTAAAGTTTGACTGTTGGAAAATTTATCTACTACTTCCTAAAATGAATTGCATATATTCCACGAACCGATTTATTTTTTTTTTTCAAAACCAAAAAAAAAATAATAATAAATATTTCACAATATTGTTATCTACAAAAAAAAAAAACTTTGTAAATCCCTTCCATATTATTCACACCGTAAGAGTAACATCATCTATTTATACATAATAGTTCTTGTTGTGATAGATTGTTGTTGGTATAATAAATATAGGTAAAGTTATTTTTTTTTTCATTCTGAATAATAATACACAAAGTTATCCTCGAGGCCCATATGTGCCGTTCCATTAGACTCAAATATCTCTCGATAAATAAGTATAGAGGCGACCTAACAAATATTTAATCTTTAACTAAAGGACACAAAAAATGACATATACTCATATATTATAAAATGTTGGAACATTAATAAAACAACTTTTTATCAGTTCAGTATTGTTAACAGGAAGCACAAACAAAACAAAAAAAACCCAACCGAAAAAAAAGTGTCAAGCTCAAAAAATCGACGGAAAACATTTGTGACAGAAAATACAAAAAAATAAAATTCCAAAGCTTTGACCCTCATGAGTTTTGGCAACAACTACAACAACAGAAAAAAAAAATACTTACATTTCCCAGCAGAGGGCTAAACAAAAAGAAAAAAAAAATCATCCAGGAAGATTAAATCACCAGCTAATATCCTGCTGCTTCGTTTTTGTATACAAGTTCTACTACAATCTATAAGCCGGTTGGTTTTTTTTTAAACTTTTGCTCATACCTACTTTCTCATCTTTCAGCAGTCTCCTCATTCCTCCCCAGAAAAAAAAAACACCAACAACCAGGAAAAAAAGCGGTCCAATTTAATTCACATACAAAACATTTTAACGACAGTTTGAGAACAGAGGGAATAAAATTCCCAATAAATCATCAGAATAAACGAAATCCTTCAACAAAATAAAATCACAAAACAAAAAAAAAAAAGAATTAAATTCGATCCTAGAGAAATAAAATCGAACCGAAGTAAACCTCTTCCACCCAACGAGCCATCAAGTGCTGTTCGTTGTTTATACTGTTACCATATCTCGTATATAGGAACCGTAGTCATATATAGATACCCTTATCCTTTGCAAAAATGGTGGCTAAGGGGAAAAAAGAGACGGGGGAGTAGAGCATAAAACTGCAACTGCAAATCATCGAAATAAATAATCGAAACCTTTTAGCTTATATAAATTCGAAAAAAAGAACTTTTTGATCATTTTTCATATACGACCTGGTTGAAAATGTCCAAAAACAACAATAACAACATAACGTTAACATATAAAAAAAAACTAAGAGCCATGGATTTCCCACGACCGAACAGGACAAAACCATAAAATGCAATAAACATAGGAAGCAAAAAACAATGCAAAAATATATATAAACAAAAACAACAGCAAAAATAAAATTTCAAAATTGAAGCGAAACGTTTCTAAAATGGAAAATTGCTAGAGTCCTGTGTGTTTTTCTGTGAACAACTGGCACTATAGAGAGAACTCCGAAGGGCATTGAATAGGAATAGGTAGGTACTATGTGTATAAAGTGTGTGTCCACTCTAAGGACACCCAAAACACCATTCAGATTACACACAATAGCATCAGAGGAAGAAGAAAAAACGACTTAAAATCTAAAAAACCGGAAACAACAAAAAAAACTTTTCGTTTTAGAGAAGAGCAGAGATTTTAGAATCTGATGATGGTGGGAGGTGCCGTTTATTCTCTACTGAATATTTATACAGGAGGGATTTCTCAGAAATTAATTGTTTCCAACAAATATTTTATCAAAAATATTTTAAAAAATTAACTGTCGAAAAAATTGTAAGAAAAAAATTTGGCGAAAAAATGTAATGAAAACATAATTTTCGAATGATTACTGGAGACACGCCGAGTCTGGTCTGGATACACCAGCAAGACTCTTGGTGAGTTTTGGCTTAGATTTTGATTTACACCAAAAATATTGAAAAGTGACCAGTGTGACCATTCTCACAGAACCAAACGGGTGAATTTAGTAGCATTTTTGATATTTAGCATCCTTATTCAACAAACTTATAAAACCTTTGCACTAATTTGTTTTCTTCTTCGCTCAATTTTTCTGCTTCTTTAACAGTCTATTATTTCATCAGGCATTTTGAGAAAGCAGAAGTTTGAAGTTCAGAATTATGAGCTATCGAGACCCAACTGTTTCAAGAATGAAGTTATACACACTGCACTAACTTCTTTGACTGCAATTTCGGTGACTTATTCGCTTGTGACGTATAGCTACGGGAAAGCATAGACTCAGAAGTTCAGAAAGTCCACAATCTTTGAATGATTTTGTGGGAGACTGCTTAGTTATCAAAAAGAAGAAACCTCGTGGAAAGGATGGGAGATGTGGAGGCTTTGGCAGTCTCTCAATAGGGGGAGTTACTACTCAACCTAACGGTAACGGGCACCAAGAGGAACTGACAGTTTTAGCGGAATTGCTTCTACTGAGAAGTTCAGATCGTTCACAATCTTTGAAGGATTTTGTGGGAGACTGCTTAGTAATCAAAAAGAAGAAACCTCGTGGAAAGGATGGGAGATATGGAGGTTTTGCCAGTTTCTCAATAGGGGGACTAACTACCCATCAACCTAACGGGTACCAAGAGGAACTGACAGATTTAGCGGAATTGCTTCCACTGAGAAGTTCAGATCGTTCACAATCTTTGAATGATTTTGTGGGAGACTGCTCAGTTATCAAAAAGAAGAAACCTCGTGGAAAGGATGGGAGATGTGGAGGCTTTGGTAGTTTCTCAATAGGGGGAGTAACTACCCAACCTAACGGATACCAAGAGGAACTGACAGTTTTAGCGGACATGCTTCTACTGCTTCAACAATCGTTTAGCTAACTCAAAGCGATCTTTTATTTTCCTTAAGCTTGATAAAATAAAAGTTCTCCCAAAAGTTTCCCACAAGGTTGTCCCCACAACATCAGGCCCTAGTTTGTTTCTTTTATTGATTCCTCCCTGCCGTATACTTTCCAACACTTTTCGATTCTAAGAGCCAAACCAAACTATACCCAGACCCGGCCATATTTTATAAACAATTAAATATTATTAGGTTAATTTATTTATTTCGCTTAATTCAAGCTATAATACTTATATCTACGTTAACAATATTAAGATAACTTAATACATATAATAAAAAAAAAAACTTATTCTAACTTAAGAACTATTGAAGGAGCGGGGGGTTAAGGATAAATAGAGTATAGGTTTCTTCTAAGGGAGGAGATACTAGGGTTGAAATCAAGGAGATGCTGTGCACTGTTAGCTAAACGTAACATTCTAGTAATTGGGTTAAAATGGGCATAATTCGTACGGTGAGTAGGAAGACAAAAGAAGGGAACAGATCTTAGGTTACGTGGATTGGTGTTAAAGAAAACTAATTCAAGAAGGGGCGGGGAATCGATGGCTCCTATGAAAACCTGGTGAATAAAAAGTATGTCTGCAACAATACGACGTTTAGCGAGGGTGTTTAAATCAATTAAAAGTAGACGATCCTCGTATGGGGGAAGGAAAAAAGGATCAGACCATGAGAGATTTCGTAGAGCGAAGCGGAGAAACCTACGTTGCACTGCTTCAATTCTAAGTGAATGGGTGATTTGATAAGGGGACCATACTTGACTGGCATACTCAAGAATAGGTCTGACATATGTGGTGAAGAGAGATTTAGTTACATATGGGTCTGAAAATTCTTTAGACCATCGCTTAACAAAACCGAGGGAAGAGTTTGCTTTAGCGATAATATTGTCAATGTGGGAACGGAAATTGAGCTCTTTATCACATAAAATGCCGAGATCACGAATGGAGAAGACTATGGGAACCGGAATGTTGCAAAAATGATAAGTACGAGAGGGTAAGGGCACACGCTTACGAGAAAAAGTCATGTGTTGACATTTAGTGACATTGAGCTCAAGGAAATTTTTAGTGCACCATGTGATAAAAGAATTTAAGTCATTTTGAAGCAGGGAAGAATCACTAGGAGTAGATATTGCTTTCATAATTTTCATATCGTCAGCGTAGATGGAAAGGTTTGAGAAAAAAATAATGTTTTCAACATCATTTATAGAAAGGACAAATAAAAGTGGACCAAGATGACTACCCTGAGGAACACCTGAGGTAGCAAAGATGGGATTGGACACGGAGCATCTGAATACAACACTATACTGACGGTTTTCCAAGTAGGATCTCACCCATTGGATGAACATTGTAGGAAACCCAAAGGCTTCTAATTTGGTATATATAATTTGATGAGAGATCTTATCAAACGCTTTGCTAAAATCCGTAGTGATCACATCAACTTCGTAGCCTTTCTCAAGAGCACAAAGCGTCATAGAAACAAATTGCGTTAGGTTCGTCGTAGTGGACCTGCCCTTAATAAAACCATGTTGTTGAGGGGAAACTAAAGACTTACAATGAAAGCATAGAGCATCATAGACAATGCTTTCGAAAAGCTTGGGTATTGAAGAGAGTTTAGCTATAGGACGGTAGTTTGAGATTTCGTTTTTATTACCCTTTTTGTGAATTGGAAAAATAAATGAGTTTTTCCATATAGCAGGGAAAACTGCCTGCGAAATAGAGAGTTTGAACAGAATTGTGAGAGGTTCGCAGAGTGCGTTAGCGCATTTTTTGAGAAATATGGCTGGTAAGCCATCAGGACCAGGGGAGAAGTCGTCCTTAAGCAGTTTTAATTTTTCTTTCACTGAAGAAAGATCAATATCAAGAGAAACTAAAGAAGTTTGTGAGCTGCTTGACAAATACTCAAAATATTCCAAATCAGGATTATTAACAGCATCACTATAAGATTGTCTAAAAAAATTCGCAAAGAGGTTAGCAATTACTTCTGGATCAGCAGAAGAGGTGTTGTTAAAATTGAAGGTAGAGGGAAGACCATCAGATTTTCTTTTTGCAGCAGCTGGCAGTAGGTATCGCAACGATGGCGACGCTCAGGTTGAAAAGGTTAGAGTTGCTATTCAGAAGTAGAAAAATTCCTCGGTGGCTGGTAGCGGGTGGATGAAGTTGATGGGTTATGATGTTGCTCGGTGGAATCGCAATATGAAATTGGGGGGCAGGAGGAGATTCATGTAGCATCAATTTTGCTTCATAGGCAGAACATATACAAAATAAAAGTTGCACTCACCGAGCAAGAAAGAAACAGCTGCTTAATATAAGCTGATGGGTTAATTTGTTGTTGTTATGACGATGAGGTTAGGAGAACACTTTCTCGGCACAGGCACTCGATTGATTTTTTTTTTTTTTTTTTTTTATTTTGTTGTTTCATGCAATTAAAACGATGCAGATTTGTGTAGGCTCACTTATGCTTCTATGGCAGAACATATGCTAAAAAAATGCACTCACCAGGGAGAAAGAAAGAGAGAAATTCAAACGGGTAGTTGAAAACAAAGGAAAAACTCTTTTAACTCAAAGAAGCAAATCGAAATTATATTTAATTAACTTTAAAATGCTACAATAAAAAGCTAGCAAGTTCAAAAAGTCACAAGCTATATAGGGAGGTTTAGGTTGGTTAAATGATGCACACGAAAATTGTTTTTTTATGTATAATCAAAAAGATATGTTAATTAAATAAACTCGGGAGCGATTCAAAGCACAAGCACAAGCACGGGCAGCAGCGATTGAGAGTAGTAGTCATTCTGTAGTTATAAACCCTTTATAGAGCAACGGAGCCACAGAGAAGTAAAATGCAATATCCTTTCTGATAATCATCATTTTCATCTTTGTGGAAAAGAGAGAGAGAGAGAAAGAGAGAGATGCATGAAAAAAAAATATATGGTAAATTGTATATACGGGCACTATGGAGCATTATTCTTGTCATTGTTTAGCTTCTTTTTTAGCCTGCTCGTTGGCACCTTTTACAGTTGGCCGCCTCCATGTTGTTGTTTTTTTTTTTTTGCAGATCTAATATTGTATAATGTTCCGTTATTACTAAGATTATTCTATGTTTCACACAATACACATTTCGACTGACAACTATGCTAAAGGCAAAGCAATGGTCCTTTCTCCACATCTCCCGGTGTGCATTGTTAGATTTTCATTATTTGTAACCAGGAACTAGATATTATACATATTGCCTTCTCTCTCTCTCTTATTCTTCTCTAACTGTAAACAGAATATAGTGAGTGCATTCCCTTAATATGTTTGTGCGGCGAAATGTAACAGGGGCACAATGGCGCACATGTAATTTTGAAAATCGACATGCAATGCTGCACTGGGGGTTATAGAACGATATAGAATCGTCTCCCTCCCACTTTCCCCAATATAACCACCATTTTATAATGTAGAATAAACCCCAACTATGAAAGAGGTTATATATTTGTCGTTAGATTCGTAGTTTAAATGTGAAATCCAAAATGAGAAATTCAATTCACATTTGATTATTGTAGGAGCAGAAAGCAGCACCGCAGCACATCATGATTTAAGTGTATGAGGGACTTCCGACAAACGTCCGTCCACTAACGCCTCCTCTTGTTCTGGTCGAAAGGATCTTGGATTAGAACGAGAGGTGTTGGTTTGGATTTGGATCGAATGTTCTGAGGTTGATTTGCTATAAGAGCAGCTTGGAGTTTCTTCCTTTCCTTGCAAAGGGGTCATTCCGAGCGTTGGTTTAATATTATTATTTCTGTATTTTTTTTTTTTTGGGATGATGGGTATTTGTTCAACCTGCATTTGATTCGATTATATTGGAATAAGGAAATGCACTTGTGGTGCCAGGTGTGGCACAGAGATTCGGGTAAATGGATTCCTTAAACAAATTTGATTACTTTGTGAAAGAGAGAAGTATGTGGGGATGTATTATTTTGTTCGTTGGGGATGGGTATGATGGAGTAGATATGGGTTTAGAGTGAGGTACAAAGTGGATAATCATTTGCAACAGTGGAAAAGATACCAAAGATATTTTTTTGTTTATTTTTAGGTTTTTTTTTTTTGTGGAATTAAGTTTATGTGTTTTTGTGTGGATGAATTATTTATGAAGCTGAAAAAGGTACAAAAGATTCCATTGCGGCAGTGAGTGCAAAATCAGAACTTGCAAAAAAGTGTTGCCACTCTCCTAAAAACTATACTTTTATTGCAATAGAAAAAAGTATTAATTTTTCTCCGATTTTTAGACAAAAAAAAACTGGGATTCATTCTTTGCATGTGGAAGCTGAAAGAGTGACTTAAAAAGGACAACAGATTAAAATATAGGTCGACACTTGGTTTTTACTATGAAATATTTTCCAGTGGTGCCAGTTTATTCAAAATATATTATTTTTTTCAGTCGAATTGTAAACGCTTCTTTACAATAAAACCGGATTCGTTTTTCAAGCCCAGAATCTAAACAAAACTCTTAAGGATCTGTAAGATAGATTTATGCAAGGGGTTCATTCAGAAATGTTTTCTAGAGTTTTCTATTCAAAATATTATTTATTTAAAAAAAATCCGGATTGGAACCTTGCAGCTAGACCCTAAATTTTAAATAGTCACATAATATATTTAACGAAAGCTCTGTATTTGGACTGTATTTCGACATAGTTTCGGGTTTGCCAGATATCTGAGAATGTATTTTTTTGTCAATTATAAAATGGGAGTTGTTAGAAACTAAGCGTGTTACCGAAAATGTTTCGGAAATATTTCAAAAGACAGGATTAAGCTAGCTTATCAATTAAGAGTAGCTATATTTAATCTTAACCAAAACTTCATATATTAAACTTTAGAAGGCAAAATCTGCCAGTTCTCAGGTATAGATTCGAGAATTGGGTGCTTAGCAAAAGACACTCCGACCTCTTAGCCGCGTTCGAGAGAAAAGTATTTAGGACAATTATTGGTCCCATATGTGAGGAAGGACGACTCCGGAGACGGTACAATCATGAATTGTACGCAATCTACCTTGAAGCAGACATAGTGACAAAAATTAAGCTCGGTAGACTCCGGTGGCCAGGGCACCTAGCTCGCATGAGCGAAGTGGGACCGGCTCGGAAAGTCCTTTGTGGTACATTCTATGGTAGACGGCAGCGTGGTAGACAAAGCCTGCGCTGAAGAGATGGCGTAGACCAGAACTCCCGAAGCCTTGGGTTAAGCAACTGGATGGCGTCGGCTTGAGACCGGGATAAATTGAGAGACTTGTAGAAGGAGGACCGGACCCCGGTTGTGGAGCCGATGATGATGATGTATTAACCCATAAAATCTATTTGGCGCTAAGTTACTAAACAGGTTTTACTGTATGTGTTTATGTTTTGCGTCTCGTCTTAGCCGCATACGACGCTTTTTTGTTTATCTCGTCTTTATTTCAAAGGAACACCCCACACGAGGCAAAAGCTTCAAGTATTCTTCCGAGCATACAAGCTGAAAATCACCTGGCGTACAGTAATATGTCACCTGATCACGTGACCTTGGCAGCTTTCTGGGGGAGCTTGGTCTATGTTCGATTCCTAGCTGGGCAAAAAGTTTTTCGAATAAAGATTTAACACCAAAAATCACATTAGGTAAGAATTTTGTCGGCAATTTTCAGAGTTACCGGCCGCCCGCCATTTTGAAAAAAAATTACTTTTTGCAAATCAAGTTCACATCTTAAACGTCGATATTTAGAAAAAATGAGCAATGACATTAATTTTTTAGCAGCACTTTTAGAATAACTTTCCAAATCTTATTTACGAGCTAGATAGTGCGAAATTTTTAAAGGTATTCCTTTAATTTTTTTTTTTGAAATTTTCACGGTAAAACAATTTTTTTTAGCACTGAGTTAGACAATAACAGCTATTTTCCTCTTTTTAAAAATTTTCTTTAAGTAGGTACCTACCTTAAAAAAAAAAAGAGGCTGGGTGCGACCCACACTGATAACTTCCCATTTATGTGATCTTGAAAACTTTATATTTAGTTTTGTTCAAATAACCAAATTTTCTGCGAAACAAACTTTAGCTGTTAAATTCAAACAATCATTATTTTAAGATTGAAAAGCATTTTAATTATCTAAAGAGGTTTACGAAATGCACATATATTATAGAGATTAAATACCTAATGGCAAAGTCAATATCATTGCTCGTTCTCAAGATATTCGAGTCGAAAAACCAATTTTACCACTTTTTAGTTTTTTTTTTATATTTTTGTCAAAAACTGTCCATTAGATATTTGTCAAAATTTCACCTTTCATAAAAAATTATATAAAATAAAATATTTTAGAAGGCACAATCGTTGTTCGTTCTCAGGATATTCGAGCTGAAATACAATTGTAACTACTTTTCTTTAGAATTTTTAACAGTTTTTGATTTTTTTTTGAAAAACTGCCGATTCAATATTTGTCAAAATTTTATCAATTGCTAACAATTATGTTATGTAGAAAATAAAACAAACAAGAAGTCAATATCGTTACCCGTTTTTGAGAAATTTGAGTCGAAAGAAAATTTATACCAATTTTTGGTAGAATTTTTTGTAGTTTTTAATTTTTTGTAAAAAAACTGTCCATTGAATTTTTTTGAAATTTTCACCAGTAGTCAAAAACAACAATTTTCGTAAAATAAAATTATTTTAAAGTTAATATCGTTTTTCCATCTAAGGATATTCGAGTTATAAAAATTTTTTTTTTAGTTTTTTTGATTTTAAAAAATAACGGTATATTGATTTTTTTCCAAATTCATATCAAATTTGTATGACGTCATAATGTGTCGAATAAAATTTATTTTAAGTCAATAGCATTATTTGTTCGTGAGATATTTGAGCCCAACCAAAATTTGCACTTCTTTTTTAAACTGCTATAGTAAAAAAACAACTGGTTGAATATTAATAAACGCCCTTTCAGCTTCTTTCGAAGTTATTATCTGTAAAACAAAATTTATTTCAAGTCGATATGGTACCAGAACGTACGAACGTACGAACGTACGAACGTACGAACGTACGAACGTACGAACGTACGAACGTACGAACGTACGAACGTACGAACGTACGAACGTACGAACGTACGTACACACGCACACACAGACATCTCTCTAAAAATGATTGATATAGGCTCTAGGGACCTTGAAACGTCGAGAAATTTCAAAAATTTCAATTTGACAAATCGGACCGATTACAATAACTCCCTATGGGAAGTTAAAAATAGTCGTTCTAATTTTCTTCAAACATTTCAAAGGGATAAATTTATTTAAAAGAAAAAAAACTGAGGCTGAAAAACATAAAGTAGGACATGATAATAACTTTTAGGAAAATTTATAATAATTCTTCCAAAAAACCAAAAAAAAAATTTTAATAAAAAATGTATTAAATTTACCTATGCTTTTATTATTATATTTTTTGTTTATATATTTTTATGATCTTGATTTGTATTTCCCACAACTGCCCTTAATATACACTTATCTACTCTTTATAACACAGATACTCTTCATCGCTTTTGTTTTGTTTATTCATTTCATTACCTATACGAAATTTTACACACGGTCAATGTTTTAATTGTTCAATCAATCATCAATCATATCAAATTGTATCCTTGTCAATAAAAATAAAAAAATGTTAAATCATCAACACGAGCGAACAATAACTATTTGCTACTGATAGACAAAATTAATTAAAAAATTATTCAAACGATTGACATTAATGCTTTGTTCATCTGCTTTCATTAATTAAGTGTCGATTTTTATTGATACCATGTTGTGGTGGGAATTATTCATCAATGTAAATTGACAACAAAATATTTTTTCAAAAAACATTTCCAATAATGAAGACTGACCGAAGATTGATCGTGTGTAAAGTCCATTAGTCCTTCTCGTTTAAATTTTTAGCTACATTTTATTTTATAGGTATTATAGTTCTTATTTTTCTTTTAATGGAATTTTGAAAAAAAAAAGCAAAACTAAATTTATAATATAGCAATTTTTTGTTTAATAATAATTTAATAATATTGGTTCATAATCTTAAACTAATGACAACACTATTGCCGTTACCTTTTGTAGTGCTGATTCACAAGCTAAGTTAAGGTTAAAGTTCATAAGCCGCAAGCACACTGATGACATCCATTGACTACACTTAACTATTCCTAAGTAAATTTCAATGCAATTACATCTAACTAATTCCACTAAAGTTAAATACAATTTTTGGCAATTGAAAACGCATTGTTTGTGCATTCGCATTGCACCGGCAACAGCCGTAGTTCTATCCTGGGCTTGTACCATCAGCACCAAGGACGACCACACACAGGTGAATCCGCATTGAAGCCATCGTATGACTGCTGTTGATGATGGCGGTGGTTTAGTTAGGATGCGGTTATGACCATCGACGTCGTCGACGACATTGTTTTTGTTGTTATTGTTGAATGTGGACTTGAGCTCCCTGCTGAGTGGGGCACTGCAAAAGCCACCACCAGTGTTGATGGTTTTTGTGCTTACACAGGAGTAACCACCAATCAATTTGAACATATGATGTCCGCTATCACCTTCGCCATTCATTTGAATTTGAAACTGGAGTGAGTCCTGTTTGGATGATGACGACCATGGCGATGACGACAATAACGACGACGACGACGACGATGATGATAGAGAGCTGCTGATGGTTGCGTTGGGCGCCATTTTTAATGAATAGTGACGGTATTGACCACCAGCTCCACCAGGTCTTTGTAATCCAGGAAGAATTCGAAATAAAATTGTACGCAATGCCAAAACAATGGCCACAGACGTTTTATGCAGCCAATGATGGATGCGCCTTGGTAAAATTTGCATTGCAGCATTGCAGGACAAGGCCAGCGAGAGCAAGAGTATTAATAACGAACACGATTGCATAGCTGGCGAATGGGAACGTAATGCGCTTTGCTCCTTCTCCAGGCATTGTCGGAATTCCTTGTAATCAACACGAGTTATTGCGCAATAGTGATTTAACATGCAAATACCCTCACAAGGATCTGTTTGGTAGCGTACGGTGTTTGCTCGGTAATATCTGAAAAGAGAATTTAAAAAATTGAGAAAAGAAGATTAATAACTTTCTGTTTTGTACAACATCATACAAAATGGGAATGTGTGTTATTATTGTGTAAGTGACATGTTGTTTTTGGGTTAATTATTTAATGGCAAAAAGTTGAAAAATATCACTCATACGCCCGAGTGTCATATGTATATATTTTAACATTTAAAAAAAATAGTAAATGTTTTATTTAAGAAGATATTACCACCCACACGTTTATGAAATAGAAGATTTTGAAAAAGTTAAGACCATTTTTTTTTTTGATTTCGATATGCAAAATATCAGTTGAACTTTTTTGAAGAAAATAATGAATTAAACTGATATTACTGATGTAGATGGCGTTAAGAACCTCTTAACTTTAAATTTTTGTTGTTCCAATGACAGGCCGTGCTAAGAACACTAGACATTGTCAAAATTCTAGAGCACCAGGTTTTGAGAAATTTGACTGGTATAACAAGAACAAAATTTTAAAAACCTTTGAGTACCTGCAGTTTTCGAAATACAGTAGAAGCTCGATGTAGTGAAGTATTAAAAATCAAGAATGTTCACTATTTCGAGATTGTTTTCCATTTTGACAGTTTTCTCAAGTTGAATTGGAATCAAAATATAAATTATTTTGGTGAGCAAAATTTAAAATAAAGTTATTGAAATTTAAAAAAATATCAGAATGAACAATAAAATGACCAAGAAGTGAATATAAATATTTTTTTTTAAATAATTTAAAAAAGTGTTTACAAAAATTGTATAAAATGTTTTGTGTTCAATATTATACAGTACTGTTCATTCTTACGAGATTCACTATATCGAGCGTCTACTGTACAAGAAAAATAGTTTTTTTTTTCTCAAAAGTCAAATCCTACTTTTTGTAAAATTTAGCTATTTAAAACTTTTATAATTTTATATATTAAATAGACCGTTTTTTTTTTAATCTGAATAAATAAAATTCATGACTAGATCACATATCTAAATTTGTCTTATAATAAGAGAAAATAATAAATAAATCAAAAAAACGTTTGAACATAATATGACCCAAAAACTCTATACACCAAGTCTCAAAAAATCAACCTACTAGCTTAGGCTGTAGCTCAACAGACAGAAAAAATTGTTAGACTATATTTTTTTCCACTTCCCTGTAATAATAATTTCAAGTTTGATCAAAATCTCGATATAGAACTTGTTCACGAATGCAGCACTAGCCCTATAGAAGATATTTTACGCCGTTTAGGTGGGATGGAAAATTTTCCAAAAAAAAATATTTACTTAAAGCGAAAAAAAAATTATCAAAATAACGGAAAAACTTACAGTGGCGTGCTAATTCTTTTTTTAAAAGCCAAAACTTCTTTCCTTAATACTCTTTTTAAAACATACTTTTTTGAAAATGGAGTTTGAAAATTAATTTTTCAAAACTACGCACAGGAACAACTTTTTTTGAAAATTTTAGTGAAGAATTAATGTTTTATTTTTAAAAACTTGAAAATTTTTTAATTTTTTTTTTTCCTTTTTTTCTAAACTAAATTAAGGAAAGTTTATTTTTCTTTTTTCGGTTACTTTTTTTTTAATTTTACCTACATCCATTTATTACGGCATAAAGATATATATTTCCAGAAAGGTGGCAGCACTGAAAGTCATTTCTCCATCAAGAGGTTTTTTTCGGCTTACCAAGAAGTGAAGAAAAAACTTAATTTTTTTTTTCGAAAACTAAAAAAAGTATACAAACCTCTTTTTCAGTTCACAAAAATTAAGTTTCTAGGAAATGGCAACACTTCCATTGGGTCTAATTTTATTTGTGGAGAATCTAAAGGCTTTGGGCAAATCTAAGTATATTTTTGATTGCAGTAAACATAGTGTTTATGTTTCAAGCTAAATCTACTGAGAAACCTGTTTTTTTTTAAATATTGACTCATCTTCAGCGCCATCTAGCGACGAAACCTTTGAAGCAAAAAGTTGATTTGATTTATTTGTTTTGAATAAAAAATTATCTGTAGAGATTTATGCACCCAAAAAAGTGTGGAAGGATTTTGTTTAAGCTTAGCAATTTTTTTTTCGTTCCGTTCCGTTCCCTATAATCAGTTCGTTTTTTTTTTAACGATCTCAAAAAATTTACATTTACAGCTGCTAGAGCTCTTATGGGACAACAGATTGTTGTTTTAATAAATTAAATAATTTTCCGATATCGTTTTCTGAATAAATCTTTTTGTTTCCTTTTTTATTCCGGTCATCGCAATAGAAAGGAAAAAAAACCTGTCACTTATCACATAAATGATTGATTGTAATTTTGTTGATTTACTGCGGCAGGAGCAGTGCTACGGGGGGGGGGGGGGGCTTTTGTAATGCTTCCTTATTAAAGTTGTTGCTGGTATATCTAATATACACAATATAGCCTTGTATAAAAATGTTAAACGGATATATTTTGTCAATATTGTCAAAAGGAAAGGACAGCATTGTGGCCATCAATATGCCATAGGAAAACAAAAATTATCAATTTATGTACATAAATTACAATTTGGCTTTGGTTATTCTTATCTTTATGGGAATGTGGGGCATCGTACACCGAAAAGAATGCGCAGTTGGTGATTTCTCATTCAACATTGACAATCGTTTTGATTTTGACTAAGGGTTTTTATTTTGGAGGGTTTTTTGAGAAAAAGTATTGTGTTCGTGAATTTTTTGCAGTCAATTTTTTTTTTAATAATTAGTGCGCACTTAAGGGGATTTTATGTACCCTTTATATGTCAGAGACACAGTGCGAGCTTAAGGTAAGTAGGAGGGGATTTGAAAGGAGATGTCGGTTAACTTTAGTCTTGAATTTCATCAGATCACAATGAGATGGAAAGACGGAGCGTGGAAGGGTATACCACATTCGCGTAGTACGGCTAAAGAACGAATCCCTGTACTTAACAGTACGACCGAAGTTGGGTTCAAGAGTAAACTGATGAACATTCCTGGAAGCGCGAGTATTACGGTTGAATCGTTTAAGGGGAGGAATGCAACTGGCTATTTCATCAGAGCACTCACCGTAAGAGTAACGATAAAAGAGTGAGAGACAGGAAACGTTACGCCGCCGATGTTCGAGTGACGTAAAAGTATCGATGATGTTCCTGTCCTCGCTCATTTTGAAGGCTCGTCTTTGTATACTGTCCAAGAGGCTTAAGTAAGTTGCTGGACGTATATGATCATTCCACAAAAGATGGTTTGTGATACACATACCTAGAATCGCAAGCTGATTCATGAAATTTTATTATTAATATCAAGAGAGAATTTAACACTAATAAAGACATCCAGAGTAGGTACCTCAAAATCCCCTTGTTGACTTTTTGAACAGATGCATTTTAAAAGTTTTAGAGGTGATAGAGGTGCGTAATTATCAATCTGAAGAATTTATTTTGGTAAAATATAAACATATGGCACATTATTTAAGTGAACAATGAAGTTTTGGCTGAAAGAAAAACTATATTTAACAACATTTTAAGTTTTGTCGTTGTTTTTTAATTATTTTTTTTCTTCTTTCATAATTTTTTTTTGAAAATTGTCGGTCCCACAGAAAACAGGGGAAATCAACCCTCATCCCCCACTCGATTATTTTGTTGTTTAACCTCAGCTTTTTGTCTTATCTCACGTTCAAACCACTCTGCATGAATAAGGTACCAGCATACATACAACTTTAAAAAAAAAAAAAAAAATACATACAGCTTCCGATTTATTTTCAAAAATTGAATTCTCGAGTTAAATTCCTACAAAATAATTTTAAAACTTTATTAAGATTATTTTTCTTCTAAGAAATCTATTTGATTTCTCATTCAATTCTAAATATTATGTAACTACTGAAAAATTCTCGTTTTCATGACGTATGTACATATTAAAATGTAAATTTATAAATTTCCTAGTTGAGCAGGTTAGCTATTTGCAGTCATTAGACAGCCTTAATCCCCAGTTATTGGAGGAGTTACAGATGAAGTATAATTTTTCTTTTTAATAAATTGAAAAATTGGGTTTAAGTTTTTTTTTCAATCGGTTGCTGAGAAAAAGGTATTTACTGCTTAACTTCACAGTGCAGTTGGTAATACAGGATTTTTGATGAACTGGAAAATGAAGAATAGAAATACAAAAAAATCGTAAAGTCCTGCCAAGGTCCCGTTATTTTAAGTGAAAAAAGTTCTACTAATTTTACATGCGTTAAAATTGGAAAAAATTACTTTTTCAAACTAAATATTATGGAAAAAATATCTTTCAAAAACCAAGCACAGATTTTATGAACCGCCTACGACAATGTACACACTACACATCTTAATTTAAATAATCTTTTTTGTAAATTTTTTGGTTTGAAAACAATTGCTTCCACAAAATTATTTCTAAGATAAATTTCATTTAAATGCAAAATAAAATAAATTTTAAAATCTTATAATTAAAAAAAAACTAGATTTTAAAAGAGAAACATTTTTAAAAATAAAAGTATTTCGTTTCTTAAATTTGCAAAACGGTTTCAATTGTTTTTGAATGAATTCAAAAAACATTCAAAACGGGTTTTTTTGAAATAAATCATGTTTTGAAATACATGTAACATTTCCTAAGAAAACACCTTTAAATTCTTTTAAAAAAGAAAGTACGATCCATTTTTCAAATTTGTATTTAAAAAAAAATAAATAAATTTCTTAGCGCAGAAAAATATTTGGACTTGACTTATATGTATGTAATACTAGGAATAATATTGTCAGAATTTTATAATTTATGTGTTTTTAACATCGATATTTTGTATTGAAAAATTGCCTCTGGGAAATTAGGCCCCAGGTGATAAGGCCCAAAGAAAAAAATGAAATAATCGCGCGATTTTTTGCAGCTCATCCGTTACTCCCGGATGGTTTTCATCTTTCGTGTTGAATTGAAACATGATTGCATGATGTACACTAAGCGATACTTAAGCAGCCGTGGGTCCCCGATTAGCGAGTTTTCACATCATTTTTTGTAAAAGACAATGTTATTTTAGCATTTTAAAATTATGAAATAAGGCCCCAAATTGTTTTCTTAAAATAAAATGAAATTAAGCCCTAAAAACAATTTGGGATTTTATTTCCCCCCTCTCCCCCCCAAAAAAAAATAAGACACCAAAATTTGAGAAATTTTGTTGTTGTTGTTTTGTGTAGGTACTTTTTTTTGGGGCCTTATTTGATTTTTTTTTGTGGCCTAATTTCGCGGAGCCGAAAAATAAATGTTTAAACAAAATGGCAGACCCATGCAGAAGGGAAATTAATATTTATTTTTTTCTTTTATAATATTTATATTTAAATCCATTTTCAAACATGTAGTATTTGAATAAATGTAATTGCCTTCTTTTACAGGACTTTTTTTCCTCATCTAAAAATATTCCCATTTTCGTCCAACCTGTTTTTCTTTTTTATTTTTAGCCAACAAGACCTTACGACAAAGATATGAATAATTTTCTTTTCATTGAAATGGCAAAAGAAAGACAAAAATAGTAATTTTGCGACGTAAAAATGCCAAATTTGAATGATTTGAATGAAACCAAACCAAAAAAAAAAGAAAAAATGAAGAAGGTTAAAAACGGAAAAATATATAATAATTTTTCTATTTATATGGAAAGTGAAAAGGGACACCAGACTTAAAAGCATTTTGGTCTTCTTTTTCTTATTTTTTTTTTTATTTTTGTTTTTTATTATTTTTGGTAGGCTAGGCACCTACTTAAATAGAAAAGAATATGACACTTTTGAGTGAAAGCTAAATTGATGTAAATTTGGTTTTCCTGTATGTGTCTGTGTGTGTGTTAACAAAACTCACAGGAAGGACGATGAATATAAAATTAAGTCGTGAGGTTCAATAAATGTGACCAAACACTGAATATCAAATAGATGAGGGTATAAGCTCTTTAAAAGAAACGACGAACAAGTCTAATCAAATGGATGTTCGTTTTTGGGTTCGGGATATTTTTAAAATTGATATAGGTACCTTAAGGTCTCAGAGTAATACGCACAGAAATTCACAAATAAATGTTTTTTTTTCCTAATCGTTTTTTTAGTGCTCCTTTGATATTGAAATAACAAAATATCTATTACTAGCACCAACAAATATTGAATTGATTTTGGTGAGTTATTTTTGAAATCACTTCTCTGTCTATGTAGCTACTACCGTCCATTACTACTATAGCTATACAAAATCGATACAAAAAGTTTTAGAACTATAATTGTATTAAAGTTTTGTTGATGTTTCACCCCATCATCATCATCATCACCATCATCAATGAAGTGTTTGGAAAGAATTTTTGTTGACAACTTTTGTTAATAGTTTGCTAAGAGTTTTGATTAAAGGTATAGGTGTATAATTCAGTGTTTAGGCTCCAACACGCTTGCTGATCAATTAAATCATTTATGACACTTGTAATTTTGATTGACGATGTAATTATAATGGATGTTGAAAAAGTACGTTATTAGAAATTGTTTCATTTAAACAGAAAAATCATAATACTATTTTTATTAATTTAGGAGGAATAAAAATACTATAAGTGACCAGAAATATTGTGCCTAATATACAGTAAAGTGTATACTTTAAAGTATTAAAGGGTGTTTTTTTCTTAAGGTATACACCTTTAAGTTGGCAACACTTTTTGAACTGGCGACCATATTTTAAGAGAAGACAATCCTCAAGTGTGTGTTCAAACACCGTTACATCTAAAAAAAACCGACTGTTTGGTAAGATTTATGGGCTGTTGGAATCAACAACAAGACGGAAAGGCGCCACATATCACACAGCTCGTGCCGCAATTGATTTATTGAAGGAAACGTTTAGTAATCGTATAGTTTCACTTTTCCGACCCGTGAATTGGCCTCCGAAATTGTGCAATTTTACGCCGGTAGATTATTTTCTGTGTGCATATGTGGAGCCACTAGTCTACTCCCGTAAGGCCGAAACGATCGACCACATGGAGGGCACAATTGTTGCAAAAAGTGATCGAATATTGGACCTCCTAATTAAATTACGCACGAGCCAGCCGTGGCTGTCATATGCCAGATGTAGTAATAAATACTCATGATTTCTTGAACATTATGCGCCGGACATTGAACATTACCGAGATAAAATTATCATAACAAATATTTTCCAAAAAGATAGAACTAAAAAAAAAAACTTCTGTTCACTGTGTCGTATACGTAATTATTTTTATTTAATTTTTGAAAGCATACGTAAACTTGTTCGGGTTAAACCATTATTTCACTGTCTATTGATTTTTGGTAACCATACAATTATTTTTGAAGGCATAATGTTGAATCGCTTAGCGGATTTTCAAATGTTTGAAATTTTGAATTCAAAAAATTTTCTCTCACTTTTTTTTGTGGGAAAAAAACAAATATTTTTTTTAATGGAGAATTTATTTTCCTTTGTATAAAGGAAACTTTGTTGAATTATTTTCAAGAAAAATCAAAACCATGTAATTAACCAAAAACGGTTTTTTGCACAAAACCTGATTCTAAGTGAATCTTTCTAAATAAAAAAAGTGTTTTTATTTGTTTCTTATTCATTGATTTTTGAAAGAAAAAATCAAAACCAAATCATTCAAATCTAAAACCCTACATTTTAAAGCTTCATAAAATTAAAATCCCCTAAAACAAAATTCAAAAAACGTAGTTCTGAATTACTACTTTTTTAATCAATAAAAAGAGCGCATTTTGGTAAACGTTTAAAACAAAAATGGTTAAAATTCAAAATATAAGGAGTTTTCAAATTCAAAATTCTCAAAAGAAATCTAATTTTTTTTATTTAAACTGTTTTTTTTTTTGTTAACTTTAAGATTTAAAAAAAATTGTTTCCAAAATTCAACGTTCTCATCAATTCAAAGTTTAATATTAAAAAACAGATTTTTTTGGAGAATAGACAGTGAGAAAATATTTAAAACAACTTTGTTGCAAAGAAGAAAAATCCAATCGATATGATTATTTCAGTTACCAGTAGAGGGGAATCAGATGCAGCGTTTATAATGTTTATTAAAATTGTTTAGTGCTAAATGACAGCTAGATGTGTAAAACACACATTTTTGTACACTCACTTTTTATTTAAATATTTAGAGGCTATTTCATTTGAACATTTTTTACTTGCGACTATAGGTACTATAGGGCAAATTTTTGATTCGTGCAAAAAATCGACCTAACATTACGATGATAGAGAACGCGAAAAAAAGTGATCCCGCAGTTCTGTCTGTCTATCTGTCCGTACCTCGATCGCAGCCTAAGCTACTGAAGCGATTTTCTTCAAACTTTGGACATAAGCTTTTGAGGTAGTAGTACCGTTTAGACAAAACATTTTTATCTCGAAAACGGCTCTACCGATTTTGATGATATTTTTAAATCGGTTTTGTCAATTAACCTTAATAATTTAGTCAAAAATTATTTTTGAAAAAACCGTTATTAACGTTACTTGCTATAGAACTGGATATTTGTTTTACGGTTTTCTCGTAACTACATTGGACGGATTTCAATGAAAATTTTTCTAAAAGAGGTCCTATATAATCTCAATGTAAATATAAATTGCCTATCAAAATGTTCAAAAAAACATTTTTTGTATTTAAAAAAAAATCATTTTTTTTTTGAAAACTCAATATTTTGAAAACTAATTTTTTTTTTTTTAATTTGGTTTTAAGTGTATGTTATCAAACACTAAAAATGTGCATACGAACTTTTTTTATAAAAATACTTAAAAAATTATGTACCTATATAAAAAATAATTTTTTGAAAAAACAGCTCTAACGATTTGGCATTTTTATGATACAGATGACATCTTTGGTTTAAAATTAAACTTCTTGTTAAGCTTATATTTTATCAATTCAAATAATGAATTTCAGGCTTTTTTCATATTTTTAATTGTGACTAATATAGTATTTTTTTTTTATTTGATTTTAAAACAAGATGTTATCGCACAAAGGAGCAAAAACGTGCGACCTAGTCGTGAATTTTATTTTAACATTAATATTAAATTCGAATTAATTTGTATCCAAGTAAAAAAGTACGAAGAAACTATTCGAAAGATAAAATTCTTCAACACAAAATATTAATACATACTTTATCAATATTGCAAAAAAAAATTGTTTTTCAAAATTTTATATGATGCTTTTATTAAAAACAAGAATGCCACAAGTGAAAAATAAATTTATATTTCTAGCTGAAGAAATAAAGTTGTAACAGCTTCAAGCTAAATTTAAATTGAAATTTTTGAAAAAAATAAATAATTTTGTATGAATAGAAATTTTTATGCATTTATTTAAAAAAAAGGTAAGTATTTTATTTAATATACAGTTAAAAAATAATATTTGTTTTTAATTGAAAAAAATATTTTTTTGAAAAATTTGACATGCGATATTATTTTTTACTATAACGGATTTCTCTCATAAAAAAATGTGATCGTTCTGCATTGAACCATTTATGATAAAATCGAAACCTAAAAATGCAACTCTGCCTTGACCTCCGCCGTATTCTCCAGGTTTACGGTTTTTTTGGAATATACATATGTTTCTAACAAAACATCAAAATCTTTAATAACTGTTGCCGTATTGAATGACAGGTACATTTATTTTTAGAGCTGCAAAAATCAATTTTGCCTTTAGCTAAAGAACGTAAACAAAAAACAGTTTTTGACTTAATTTTCTCTCAAGAAAGGTCATCTATCTATTGACGTCTCAGACTCTCATTGCGTAAAGACAAATAATATGGCCTTGAAAGTTAAGACAAGATAATAAAATCACAAAGTACCTAGGCTAGGTATTGTGTATAGGTATCCATCTATACGACACTCGTTATTATCCCTTCAAATTTATCAAAATTTTTGTTCTATATTCCAAGAAAAAAAAACAGCTATAGCTATCTTTAACCTTTTTCCATGGGATAAGGATTCGGCACTTTTCTTAATTAAGCCAAATGTATCTAAAATGTCTAACCGTGTCTACCTTCAATTTATAACCATAAATTCAAATATACTTGACATTAAACACTTTTCCCGACACAAAAGTGTCACAAAATAACCAAAACAAAAAAAAAATGAAGAGAAAGGGAGCATTGTATACAAAAGAGATGTCAAATAAAACTCAATATAAGAATATAATACCCATAGAAGAATAAAGAATAAAGGTAGGACTAGAGCCGTAGGTTTTTTTTTGGTTTAATAATAAGAAAGAAAGAAAAAAAAAATAAACATTGGACACGGGTTATATTATATCTGCGACTCTGCCTGTGTCCCTGTCCGCCATCATTAATCATCATCTCCCCTTGTTCTTCATCTTCTTCAGTCAGAGTCGCTGCCACAGCCGCCTCCCCACCGCCGGCCGCCGACAAACCTGGACTTCGTGTTTCTCTATAGTTCCACATAATGATTTTCTTGATAACAAATCTGCATAAATTTCTCCTCAAATTTGCATACAAATAATCAGAGAAATCTCTCTATGAAGAAGAAAGTAGAAAAAAAAGGACATAGGTACCTACAAATCTAACTAAGGGGTGGAGAGGGAGTGATGGGGTCCTTCTCATACAACAACTCTAGAAAATCTAAAATTGAGGTAACAACAAAATTGAGTCGCTCGCTACGACGACGACGGATGAAACACCGCATAACAAGCTCGCTGACGAAATAACGACAGCAAGGACGATGACGACTACAACGACGACGACGTCAACATCCGCTGACAGACGACAAACAAGGAACAAACATCATGTCTTACCGTTAGCTTGTTTGCCCTCAATTTGCAGCAAAATGGCTGCTTATCCCTCCCGTGCGGCCGGCCGGCGCGCGTGCATGTGATATTCTCCTTGTTAACCGTACTTTGCTGTCCGTCCTTACCGTTGCCGTATAGACATAACTAGATCGAATTATAGTGTTGGTCATTTTTTGGTTGTGCTTTCTTGTTGACAGCAAAAGAAACACAACAACCTATATGCCTCCCATAACCACCCAAGTCCGTTATTTTTTTTTTTTTTTCTTTCTTCAAATATTTTCCTTGTCGTTTCTTTAAAAAGATGGAAATGATATGCAGTCGGTTGTTGTATCGTCGTCGTCGTCGTTCCTCTGTGTTTTCTTGTTCTAATGCATAAATTCAAAAAGAAAATTCACGCGGAAAAGGCAAATAACAAAAGAGACTATTGACCGCAAAAGTATTATAACACACAATGTATTCCTTTTCTGAGTGAATTGAAATGAAGAGAAAATGGCGCGGCGGTGCGGTCAAAATGAAAGGACACGTCTTGTAGCGATTTCTCAGTGTCTGGGATGATGGCATGTAAATGAAGCTATAAGCCATTTGGAGTATAAGGATACCTTGCTGCAACATATCCATAGAATATGACAGAGGGGAGTTTTATTTATGATTCATGTTTTTCGTACGCTTTTTTTTTACTGTTGTTGTTGTTCAAATTGATAGTCAGAGCAGAGGAGAGTCCTCCTGTGTCCTGTGTGTGTTTCCTTAATATGGGATACCATAATATGATGTCTAATGCCGGAAGGCCCATCAGACAAAAAGAAAAAAAAAAACATTAAAAGGATATGCTTGGGGTCGAATGACATTAGGATATCCAATATAAAACACAAGAAGGTGTTGAGTTTGTTGAGTTATGGCATTTAATTTGAATAAAACAAGCTTCTATCACATGCAGGTGTTTATAAGACGTGACCATAATTTTTTTCCCCTAGTTGTTGTTGGTTGTCTGGTAGATGAGTATAGTAACAGGTTCCTTTGTGACTGTGTAATGATATAATGTGGTGCATGCAGTAACAACAGGAAATCTTATTATTTTTTTTTTGAAGTGTCTAAACAAGTTGATAATGTTTTTGCTTCTGTTTCAAAAAAGGTATAGGGGAAATATTTTTTGCTTGAGTATTAGATGAAGGTATCAAAGAATTACAATTATTGATCAATTTTACTGTGGATGCAGTAATTTCACACTATTCTGCTTCTTTTAGCTTAGTATAGGACCGTTAGAAGCTTGGGAATTCGAACTTTCCGAAGAGCGAATCTCTAATTCGAATCACGGAGAGGCTCAAACTCCTAAACATTGTTTTTGTCTATTTTCTCAATGCAGACAAGTATTTTAGTGTTTTCAGCTTATGCCTTCACTTCTCTTCTTAGGCCTTAAAGAATTTTTTTCGATAAAAACTCATGCTGGTGTGCGTTATTTATAATTTTTCAAAGCACAAAAATCGAAGAAATTGTTGTTTTAAGTAAAGAACTCTCAAAATAAAATTGAATTTTAAATGACAAGGAATGTACAGTATATTAATTATTATTGCACTAAAAAGGGATGTTACTCTCAAACACTGAAGCAACTCCTTCTGGATCTCAACCTAAAAACTAAACTACTGAAGCGATTTTCTTCAATATTTGGACATAAGGTTTTGGGGAGATTGCCTAGAGGTGAAATCTAAATTTTTTAGCTCCAAAAATAACGGTACCTGTCATAGTACCGTTGAGACAAAACATTTTTATCTCGAAAACGGATCTAACGATTTTGATGAAATTTTTTAAATCGGGTTTGTCAAGTAACCTTAATAATTTAGTCAAAAAAATATTTTTGAAACAACCGTTATTAACGGTACTTGCCATAGAACCGGATTTTTGGTTTTCGGTTTTCTCGTAAACTATTCGACGGATTTTGATTAAATTAATCTATTTGAGGAAGGGAGGTCCTATATAATTCTAATAATATTGGATACCTATCAAAATTTTCTAAAAAATATTTTTTGCATTTAAAAAAAATCATTTTTTTTTTTTGAAAACTCAATATTATTAGGATTTAAGTTTACAAATACTAAAAATGTGCATAACAACTTTTTTTATAAAAATATTTAAAAAAAACAATTTTTTGAAAAAACAAACTAACAATTTTTGAAATTGGTTTTTCAAAAATTTGTATTTTGAAAAATCTGGCTATTATTCTGAATATCAGTATTAATTTTTTTTTTTTTAGAAATGAGTATTACTTTGAAAACATGGAATTTAATTTTTTTCCAAAACCTCTGATAAGACAATCGTAAGTAAATCGTGGCATTTTTGTCATTTTTAGTATTATGGTTTTTCAAAATATGTGCAAATGAGTCGCATATACATATGTATTGACAATATGGGATTTTTTAACATTGTAAAAATTATTGATTGATTGATTGAGAAAATTGAAAATTACTAAATCTTCATCCTTTCTCATAAGAATTTTTTTGTTTCTTGTTAAAAAACGTTTAAGGAAACTGTTCAATGAATTTTTTGGAATAAAGTTTACAAAATCATACCTACAGCATCTGCGTTTCGTTATTTCTATTTTACTGATGTACGCTCAAAAATGTCGGTTTGTTGAAAACACGGGAATGGAAAAAAAACTTACATAGCGAGTTACTTCAAGACATCCCAGTTTTTGGACTAATAGCCTTTTCACACCAAACTCAAAACGCGGTTTTCAGCTAAAAGTTTTCGAAAACACGAAATGCGTTCACACTGCATATTACGTGTTTTCGTTTGACATTTCAATTTTTTGACAACACTACTGTCAAATTTTGTGTTGAAAAATTAAAAACTTATTTGTGTTTACATATTTGCAACAATAAATGAATGCTAAACAAATTAAACTAATTTATATACCTACACAAAAAGAAAATTGAAGAAAACATGAATATTTTGTTAAACTTCTTTTTCTTATCTGAAAACTCTTACATGAGAATCAGAAGAAAGAAATTACTTATCACAAAAAGTTTATCAACAAAACAAATCAAAAACTCAAATAATATTTACAGTCAGCTGTTTTTAATTTCTTTTGAAAACATTCCATCAATTTCTTTCTTGTCGATTTTTGGGCGCTGAACATTCCATAGGTGTGTTTGATTTAATTCATCTATGAGTTTCCACAAGTTTTCGACCGGTTTTATATAAAACTTGTAGTTTATGAAAACCTGAAGCTACAAAAAATGTATGCGAAAACTTGTGTTAGGTTTTCATCGAAAACCGATGTTTTCATCGAAAACCGATGTTTTGGCGAAAACCGTGTTTTCGGCTTGGTGTGAATACCGTATAAGACTTACCGAGAGTCTCTGTGATTTTTCACTAAGTACACAAAATCATGCAAAATTGTTGCTGTAAAACATTAAGTACAGTATTTCAATGCACATATTGCAGGATCTACAATAAAACTATCGTTTCTCATTTTTCTCACAAAACAAAAAAATACTAAATCGGAAAAATTCTGAATTGGTACCAGGACGAGACCCATCTCACCGAGACGAACGTAGTCATACGAGACCCAGATGAGTCTCAAATCGTTATGCACACAAAAACATCAGTGAGCTATATGACAACTTCCACTCCAAAAATGTTCTCTCTTATATTGTTTAAACAAACAAACTGTAGCCATATTTTATAATTTGCAGTTTTCATTACTCGTCAATGAAATTCCAAATAAACTTTGATTACAAATCAAATTACGTGTAGCTTCACCAAACTGCCTACTATCAATTTTCAAACCCAGTTGAACCTTGACAACGGCTGCAACAAATTAGTTCTTTTAACTAAAATTTTCGGCGGCAAGTGAAAACGAAATAATCTATTTATACCAATACAACATGCACAACAGTTACAGTTTACAGCTTAACACACAATCCTACCGAAATAACGGAAAATATAAATATTGTTCACAGTTAGCTGATATTTCGGTACAACTATACACAATTTTCAGAAAGCTCTTTCGTCCTTTTTTTGAAGCAGCATAAACAAAAATGAACGTTCGTACGGATATAAATGTATAGAACGGTTAAATTTGGTTGGCTCTCTTGGCTCATCATTTTTCATTTTATATCACTGTACTGTACGGTATACGTTTTGTTTTAGAAAAGCGCGCTCGCTAAAATCATAAAACAAGGTCACAGCCGCCATCCCGGGATAGGTCCTCTCTGTATAATTCTGGCACTGACATCCTGGGTTATATTATTCTTTCGCCAGATGTGTCAGCCATTAGCCTATTCGGCTGTGTTATACAGGCGTCCGTGTATACACAAGCTCGGGTGACTGGATCATAATTAAGTTATGAATGTCAAAATATTTTCTCTGTCTGACAGTCAACGGTAGAAATGGTTGGATTGGTTTGGTTTTGGTTGGTCGTAAAGTGTTTTCATACTGCAAATATACACAGGACACTAAAGTATGCTTCTTATATATATTTATAGTGGAACATTAACTGACACAGCTTGAGGTGAAGTGAGGTATAATTGGATTTCACGGCGAAACATAACTGTATTATTGTATCTACCAATTCAGAGTGAGGAGTTTTAGGACTGATGTGATATGGTAGGTATAGCAGGAAATTGTTGCTTGATTTAAGTCAATTTGAAATTATATCATAATATTATACGACGCCAGGGCTGTCAATGTGACATAAAGTAGGACTTTGTCTTATATTCCAGAGCTTTGCAATCATTTTATCAAATTACGTTGAATAAACAGAATTCTTTTAATAAATTCATGTTTAATGTTGAGTATTTGTGAAAAAAGAGACTTTTGAATTTCAGTAGATGAAAGAAAATTATTATACAGTAAACATTCTATACATCAAAGTAACAAGTCACTATTTCTAGATTGCTTACACTTTCAATAGAAAGAAAATCAAAGTCCTATTTTTGAAGCATATACTAACAGTTTTTTAATATAATTCATCAGAATTTTATATGATCACACTTTCGATTACATTATTGGAGTAAAAGCTGATATAAAATGCTCCTTAGACATCGTTATTGGAGGAAATGGTTGTAAAATTATTTCTCAGCCATCTTTGTTGGAGTAAACGCTGATATAAGACATTTCTCAGAGTTAGTTATTGGATTAAACGCTAATATTGTAGATACACTCATTTTTACTGGAGTTAACGCTGTTATAATCAATCTTCAGAGATATCTTTATTGTAGTTAAAACCGATATAATTATTCTTCGAATATAATTATTGGAACACACTCTGATATCATCATTTCTCAGATATGTCTTTATTGGAGTAAACGCTGATGTAACCAGTCTGCTGATATCTCTTTTGAAATTAACGCTGATATACAATATTTGTTCAGGCATTGTTATTGGAGTATACGCTGATATTTTTCTTCCGAAATTTTTACTGGAGTAAATGCTGATATAATAATTTATAGAGATAACGCTGATATAAAACATTCTTCCTTATTGTTATTTTAAGCTTCTCTTAAATTGGTTATTAAACTGGAAGCAATGCAACCAAAACATGCATTTTGAAATTGTTTGTGATTTTTAACAGGCCGTTAAAGAAAATGGGACACAAATATTTTTGTATTTTTTTTTTTGTTATTAGAAATTGATTTTTTTTCTTTTGATCTTCATATAAGAGGCCGTGAGAGCAATAGTGGCGTAACCCATAAAATTCACTTTAGAGCTACGAGAGATTTAAGAAACAGGGTTTCTTTAAACATTTTTTGTATTTTTCCTTTGACATTTTTGATTAATCTAAAAACGTAGAAGAGTTTGAAAAAGGACATACTTTTTAATTCAACATTATTTTGGAAAAAAAAGTGGGTTTTCATTAAAAATAAAGAAAAAAGAAAGGTTACGCCAAATTTATAATATTATTTTTTTTTTTATTTCTTTCAATAAACAAAAAATTATGTGTACTTACATTTTTACTTATTTTTTAATGATTTTATTCCTTGTCTGATAAAACGTCAAATTTTTCAATTGGAACACCTGTTGACGTTTTTAAAATAATTATTATAAAAAAAAAAATGATGGATTGGTGGAATAAATTGAAGCAGTTCTATTAAGTCTCTCTTTTTTAATCATTTATTTTAGGTTCCTGGTTGAGTTTTTAATATCCACGGATTGCCTTTTTTACATTTACTTCTTCGAGTAAAACATCAATTTCATTGGAATACTTATGTATAAAAAATTGAAAATGTTTTATTTTTTTCGAAATGTAATTACTGAATTTCAAGCCATTCAACCTTGGAATTTGAAATGGACATATTCCTATTTGTGATATTTTCTTCGAGAGATTTTTTGGAAAAAAAATCAGATGAAATCATTTTCACAATTTCAAATGGGTTTCTCTTTCTGCCCGAGGAAATGACATTTACCCAATCATTTGGGACGAAGATATCCTTATAAAATTTTTATTCTTTTCTATTAAACCAAAATCTTGGTCAGATGGCAAATAGGAATGGCCACTAACTAAAAATTTACGGTTCATTTCTTTAACAATAAAATTGGGATGGTATACCTAAAATTGGCACAACAGGGAAAGTTTTATATTTCTATTTTGGCCCCCACATTGGTCAGAATACATAATAATTTTTTTAGACTATGTTACTTTCTTTAAATAATGCATAAGACAAGATCCAATTTCTTGAGGCCCCCTTCATGCTGTAGACTCATCCCAAACATACATGTGAACTTTTTCACTGCCCATATTATGTGTACCGAAGCAAAAGGTCACAATCTATACCGAAGCAAACCGTTTCTAACAGAAGTATGAAGGTTACACCACTATTGCACTAATAGCCTCAAATATGATGAGGGTTTTAGTTGATTTTGACGCAATTTGAATATTTAAATAGAAAAAAAAAATAAATTTTTAGTGATTATAATTTATTATAATTAATTAATTATTATAATTAATAAATCCCAGATTTAAGTCTTGAAATTGATTTAAAAAATATTATCTTTGATCTCTTTAAACTGAAGTAAAGGAACACAAAGACTCTTGTTTTCAATTCTAAGAAATAATTTTCGCACACATAAAACATAACCTGATTTAAAATACAAAAGCAACTTTCTCATTTAACTATACTAGAAAGTACCTGCCTCAAATAATTTTATACCATAATAGAACTTTTTACTTTTATGAATTAACTCACATAACACAGCAAAGTCCTTACAAAAGAATTTCCTTTTTTCCTAAATATTTTTTTTTTCATATATACGAGTACCTATGTACATAGGTAGATTATTAAGAAAGTTCTATCCTTTTTGTTGTTGAAAATTTCTTTTCAATAGACTTAGCATTATTATAAGATATGCATCATTTTAACATACAAAATACCATGTACGAGATACCTGCGTAACACATTAAAACAACAGACTTATTTTAAAGCTTAGATGAAACATCCCAAAACAATATGTTCCACATTTACCACAATGTTCTATGTAGGTAGAGGTATATAGGAAAGATAAACGTTTTTGCCATCATCCCCTACCCAAATTATTATATATTCTCCCTTAAGGCTTATAATCTTGTAAACCATCTGAACAACAGAATAATTGACAATCTTTTTCGATGTCGCTTTTATTCATTCAGTTCAGAGGACGACTTTGCACCACCATTTTCCACTCAGCCTTTTTCATCTAGTTTCTATAGTCGGTTAAGAGAGAGAGAGAGAGATATATACAAATTGATTTTTAATGGCACTTTAAGGACTTTCCTAATTGTATCTCTATACGTTTATATGTATACCTCTTGTTTTATGTCACCACCCTTTGGAATCCGGCCAAAAAACCAACCAAAACCAGCCACTCATTTACCTTTAAAACAAACACCCCCTCTTGCCCTCCCTCTCTATACTCACACCGCACCCCAAAAAAATACGAAAGATCCTCTATTAGTTCCTGAACATTGATTCAATAGTCCCCTGGGGCTGTGTATATATTTTGCCTATTACACAAAATTATATACATTCATATCCAAGGGTATTCTATATAGGCTCTAGTAATTTTGCCTTCGAAAATAAATTATTATCCTTGCGATATTAAATCACTTTCAAATGGTGTATACCAAAATATTGAACTCAAGTTGTGAAGGCATATTTTTTTTTAGGTAGGTACCTATAGTCCAAGCCTATGCCTATGCTTATGTATGGTATATAGAAGATAAGAGAGGGTAGTCTTTTTCCACATAGCCTCAAGATGAGAGAAAACAAAATCATCCTTACGTCCTTCATCCGCATGCCATAAAATAATACAAGAAGTAGTATAACAACCAGCATCAAGGAGCACAACCTCTTTTGCATGTTTTATTCGTAGCCTTTGGGTTGTTAGTGACCTCATTTACACAGATTCTTGACTTCTTGGAGGACATCGAATGGGATGATGGGCTTGTTGTGGGGCACTTTCATGGAGAATATTATATGGCTTGCAGTTGTTTCAAGGGTGATGGTGTATGGAGGAAGGATGAGTCTTTTGAGCCCACTTTAACCAAAGATGAAGCCTATACAGATACACTATAGGTACTCATCCTTTTTGGCCAAAAGGCATGTTATTTTTGTAGTTTGTGTATAGAGTAGGAACAAAAAAAAAAAAAAGGAACCCTCTGGCAAGTCGACACGAGTCAAAGCAATAGGTAAACTCTGGCAGAGGAAAAAGCACTATAGGGATTTATAACCAATTCCGAATTTTATGTTTGGGAGGAGTGACGGCGCGGCGGCGGCCGGCGTGATGGTTGGTTCTTATAACTTAAAACAAGTCTTATAAAATCATTTTGTTTTTCAATATCTTTTTTTTTTTCAGTATAGGTAGATCAGGCCTCTTAAAATAATATGTTGAAATATTGGTTTTTTTTTTTTGAGAGAGAGAAATGAGAATACTGAACAGTTCTTGAAGATGCTAAAGTATTTTAAGTTTTTTATGCATAAAATGTCTTAAGTGTGCCAAGTCAGCAAAGATGATGGAAAAAGTGCGCCAGAGATTTCAATCAGTGATTGATTTTTTTTTCTTGTTGTTTATAGATTGGAACATGAAATTTTAAACGGTTTTGAAAAACTTGATTAATTAAATGATTAAAAGTAAAAAAATTTATGGGCTGATATTCCTGTAGGAATGAAAATAAATTTAAGGGATATTCGGAGTCATTTGAGTGTTGACCGTCCTTAACTGCTGAGAAACTTCTGCAGTCGTAACAGATGCACGATATTAGAGAAAAATGTAAGAAAAAGATATCAGCCATTTTGGCTCTTAAGTCCAATAACGATGAGTCACTAAAGTATTTGATAGAAATTTTGAGTGGACCACTAACTCCCGCCAACCAAAGTGAACTAATTTTCACCCAAACTTAGTTGGGACTGAGTTTATAAATTTGTGACTTAGTTCATTTTATATTGAGAGTTAGTTCCAAAAATAATTGGTCTTAGATTAGAACAAACCAAATCCTAATTTTCTTGGGAGTTAGTTCATTTGGGATGTAGTCCATATAGGGCCATTTTAAGTACTGGACATTTTTTTTACAAACGGTGGTTCCAGCTGCCGATGATTCCGGAGACGGGACAATCATGAATTGTACGCAATCTACCTTGAAGCAGACATAGTGACAAAAATTAAGCTCGGTAGACTCCAGTGGGCAGGGCACCTAGCTCGTATGAGCGAAGAGGAACCGTCTTGGAAAGTCCCTTGACGGTAGAGTGGTAGACCATGCTTACGCTGGAGAGATGGCCTAGACCATGCTTACGCTGGAGAGATGGCGTAAGGAGACCAAGACCGGACCCCGGTTGTCGAGCCGATCATGATGATGATGGTTCCAGCTACGACGATGGATTGGTCTATTCAACAACGTGATTTTTTTTGTGAAAGTCAAATCTTCAAATACCTACATTCGTGCGAGTTAAATATTGTTGATGATTTCCTGATTGTATTCTTACTTGAGTTTATATATTGCAGGGTCCTAGAAATGTATCTTCCATTGGAAGGCTTCTGAGAACTGTCTCTGCATCAGGAAACATCGATAGAATTTCAGTTGCAATTGAGCAATCTCCCATCTTGATGAAATTTGACATTACCGTACTTTCATTTTTTTTTTTTATAGACTTGACAGCTGTCATACAGGGCCGTAGCCCAGGGACTTCAAGTGATGCTTTTATTTCTACAATGGGTTCAATAATAATACACAACTTAAAGAGGTAATAAAATAGGTATCACACGTAGCTAAGGGGCGCTTCCGCATAAGTTTTAAAAATTTAGTAGAAATTTTTAATTTAGACAATATTTAAGTTTTCAAAATTAATAAAAGCTCACTCAGGCCCGTAACTAAAGGGCTACCAAAGGACACTGGATTCTATTTTGAATGGGCCATACAGATTTTGTATTTAGTTAATATTCTGATTTCTGAGTTGTACTTACTAAAACAGTAAGTGTCGCCATGGAGCGTCGCAAAAGGCCCAAACGGCTCTAACGATCATGATCTTCCTTTTCCTCCTCCATATGTTTTTTTTTTTTTGACGGGAAAACTCAATGCTTTTTCTTGGAAACCACTTAAATCATTAAGATAATTTTTTCAGAAGATGTTTTTATTAACTAACTAATTGATTCAACTGTATTTCTGATTTAATTTATCGTTTGCAATATAGATCGAATTAAGAAGGCAGCAACCCCTGTATGAAAGTCTAGCACCTGATTTCTGAAGTTTCACAATATACATAAGGTTTATACTCAAATTTGAAAAATGCTTCAAAATATCAGATTAAATAAAAACCTATAGCTGACCAAGTTCCACAGCCAAAAATGAGGTGCTTCCAGCCCATATTTGAAAATCCATTGATAACTTACAAACCACAACAAACAAAAAAGCTAACAATTTTTCTACTTTAGATAAAATTCAAAATGCTGATAAGGTCTGTTACTTCTGTAACATTAATTTTATCTGCGTATTAATTTTAGACTCCCGAAATGTCAATTTGCGGTTTTTCTTATCTTCTTATTAGAAAACCGCACAACGTTAGAATTTTGATAGATAAATATTGGATATAATTTGGGGTGTATTCATTTCTGGAACGGGTCACTTTATCTTGTTGTGGTTATAGTTAATATTCAAGATGGTACTTCAACACCAAAACTTCCAATTTTTTTTTAGTATAAAACCAGCTTAGTGTACATTAAAGTTTTTAGTTGACTTCTTGATTCACTAGCAAACAGTAGTAAAAGCAAACAGCGTTGAGGACTAAATTCGACGAAAAAAACAAGCAAAATGGGTAAAATGAAGCATTCTGAATTTTAAAATAAGAATTTCTTTCAATAATTGTCATTTTCCATTTCAGCACACCAATGGATCAAAATGACACCCGATTCGGTGATACCACCATCTGCTGTTATCGCAGAACCAGACTGTAATAATGGGTTCCCAACTTATGTTGGCCGTGCCTCTCATGAAGGTGGCACATTCCCAGCTAGAGTGGATTCCAAAAATAACTGCGCTTATATCAGCTATGGAGGCAGTCAAATCAAGAAGACGGACTATGAAGTCCTAGCTGGCGATAACTACAAATTTGTAAAATACAATCCCGGTACGATCCCAACAAGTCTTGTTCAGGCCGGTAACACTGCCAATGGTGAACCACTTTGGGTGGGACGTGGTATTGTGGAAGGAAATCTGATTGTTGGTAAAATTCATCCAGTCCATCAGTGCTTGTTTGTTTCCTTCGATGGACAAGAACACCAATTAGATCCAGAAGAGGTTTTAGTTTCCGAAGCACCACAATCATCAAACACTGGCATTCTTTCGAATGGAGGTAATTGTTCCCAGAATCAAGTTGTCTCAGGGGCAGGAACCTGGAATTCATCTAGCTTTTCGACAGAAGCAGTAGTTGAACAAGGTGCGTTTGAGGACTCTAAGATTGATCATGGATTTGCTGGGCAATCAGTTACTGGAAACGAGCATGGTTTTGCTGGGCAATCAGTTACTGGAAACTATCATGGTTTTGCTGGGCAATCAGTTACTGGAGCCGATCACGGTTTTGCTGGGCAATCAGTCACTGGAAACGATCATGGATTTACTGGGCAATCAGATACTGGAGACACAACCAATTACACAACAACTGTTACTACTGAACACTATACCGTAAATAATGCTGATGAGATCACACCGCACAGTTGGGTAAAAACAACCTTTGATAATATTCCCGAAAACGCTGTTGTCGCAGGTCAAAACGAAGATGGATCAAAAACCTATGTAGGCCGTGGTGACTACAAATCTGATTTTCTTCCAACACATGTTGACCCTAAAAAAGGCTTGATTTCTCTTTCATTTAATGGTCATGCACCAATATCAAGAGGTCCATTATTTGATGTTTTGGTAGGTGAGGGATATAGTTGGGTAGAAGGAAAACAATTTGGAGATAATATTCCACCTGGTGCTGTAACTCCCGGAGTGACTCCGGCCGGTAAGGAAATTTATATAGGTCGTGGATTATGCGAAGGTTCAATGATTGTGGGAAAAGTTTTTCCAAAACATTACGCTGTTTATGTTCCATACAAGGACCTTGAACACGAGATAAACAACTATGAAATTCTTATTAAGGAGAACTAATGTCCAGTAATTCTGAAATACAACAAGAAATCGAAATAAACTGATAGATGAAGTGTTTTTTTTTATATTGAAACTTCCAGATATAGCCGCTTTATTTCGTGATTGATGAATTGAATTTTAGAAAACAATCCAAATCATAGCTGTGATTTATAAATTTTTTCTTTGCCACTTTTTGGTATTAAAAAATCAGAAATTTTATATAGATACGGCCGGCTCTAAAAACACTCGCTTCACCAAGTTCCAAGAAAATTTATCTCTCCGTTTAATATGTGGGTCAACGGACAGACAGACAGAATTGGGTTCGATTTTTTTAAGAAGTTGTGATATAGGTACAACAAAAAATTAATATAGGGTGTTTTTTCAGAGGTACCTACAGAATAACAGAGCCTACTATAGTCTGTCAAAGCTCTTCAAATCCAGAAATCTCACCATAACTTCAAAACTGCTGGATACTCACCTATGGAGCCGAGACTTGGGTGCATAGCAAAAGACACTCCGACCTCTTAGCCACGTTCGAGAGAAAAGTCGTACGGAGAATTGAGGGCCCCATATGTGAGGAAAGACTATTCCGGAGACTGCACAATCATGAATTGTACGCAATCTACCTTGAAGCAGACATAGTGACAAAAATTAAGCTCGGTAGACTCCGGTACTTCGGTGGGCAGGGCACCTAGCTCGCATGAGCCAAGAGGAACCGGCTCCGGAAAGTCTTGTGGTACTTTCTATGGTAGACGGCAGCGTGGTAGACCATGCTTGCGCTGGAAAGATGGCGTAGAACAAGACGTCCGAAGCCTTGGGGTGCGCAACTGGATGGAATGGCCTCGGCTCAAGGCCGGGATAGGTGGAGAGACTTGTTGAAGGAGGCCAGCCGATGAAGATGACCTATAGAACTTTCAGTTGACATCTGTGGTTTCAGCAAGATGGCGTAACGTGTCACACAGCTAGTGCTACAAAGCTTTTGATAACTAAATAGTTTTACGTTTCGGACCCACGAATTGGCCTCAAAGATCATGGGATTTAACGTCGATAAATAATTTTCTGTTCTATACCTTTTAAAGAAACCCCTGCATTGGCCACGTTTGGAAAAATATTCAGAGCGATTCGGATAGGATTAAGAAACTTGAACTGAGGCTCATCACCTTATTTTGAATCTAAGAGCTGATGAAAGCCAGACTATTTTACATAGACTTCTTTCATCATGACAATTTATAAAGGTAGGTTTTTAAAAATAAAAAAAAAGCTACAAAACGTAACAAATAAAAACGCAGGTGTTTGAAATGACTATTTTTGTATAATAAACAACACAATCTACGCCATCATCAATTTTTATTCTTGACATTCTCATTTCCCACAAAAACATTGCTTTCAATTTATGAAACCATTAAAAAAAACAAACATGTCACTTCCCAATTCTGTAAATAAAAACAAAAAAAAAAATATCTCCCCCTTCAAAAAATAAAAAAAACAACAAAAAACTTACTTTGGAAACCATGATCCATCATTGCTTGTAAATCGATCAACGAAATTGTGCAGTGAAATTGCTGATATATCATTCAATCCATAGTAATGTGTCAAATTGTATTCCGGTATCCAATTTGGTTCGCCCAATGTATTCGCCATCCCCAGATCCAGATAATATTGTGTATAATCCAGAACCTACCCAAAAAAAAAAACAAAAATTACTCAAACCAATGAATCAATAAATAAAAATAATCTTAAAATAACTCATAAATTTTATATTGTGCCATCAGTTTACGACATAAAATAAGAAATAGAACAAAAAAAAACCAAATCTGTTACAAGAAGAAATCCAAAAGTAGTCCAAAACGAGATGATTGTGTCATAAAGTTTTGAAGTCTAAGAAAAAAAAAATCAATAAATCAAAAGAACAGCTACAAAATTTATACATACATAAATAAATATATAAATAAAACTTAGAAGCCCCACTTTTCACAAGGACAACGACGAAGATAATACTGACCTGGCCCGAATCCGTATCGAACTTGTATAACCGCATTGCTGGATTATTGGATCCGACGCTCATTTTCCTCGGTGTAACAGATGGAGAAATCATCATCCATGACACTGGCTTTCCTGTGAAATACACAATGAAGAAAGGAAACAGTTATTAGAATGACTTTTAGAAATCATAAAGAGAGTGAGACGAAAGGCGGAAGGTTTACTCAAAAACTTTGCGTGATAAAATGTTTGTATAGAATCTTGAAGACTCAAGAAGACGAACGACGAACAACGATGACGGCAAGCACAGTGTGCGATGAAGAAAGCAGAATTAATGTTTCGCACTCAAAATGATATTAAAGCGAAAAACTCTCATCCCTTTCACAGAGAAACCCTCCTTGACACACAGGAACGACTAAGAAAGAAGGTAAAGTAAAAGTGGCGCCCAATGCGAGGGCTGTCAATGTCACAAACCGAATAAACGCAGTGACCCGAAATTTTTGGTAATCCTTAATACCCCCAACTCGAAAATCCGCAAACGTCTAAATCCACAAAAGCTGAATGGATCTGATGTCTGGCGAACCGGAATAGTGAACTATGTGCTATGGGGCATCAAGGAGAGTATTTTAGTAGCAAGGAATAATTTCGGCAACACTTCATGATGAATTAATTAAATAATATCCTTCGACCAAAAATACTATCACACCGGAGCGATGCCAAGGCGAGGAGCTCAGAAACGAGATATTTTGTTATGATCACGTGGAAATTAAATTAGATTTTTTTTTTTTTTTTTTGTATAACTTCATTTATCTTCACCCTTCCAATTCAGGGAGTTTGCTAACATTTTTATTTCTTAAACTTTTAATTATTTCCTCTTTGAGAATTCACCTCTCTTATAATTCCAACCGAAAACATCCGGAATTAAAATTCCATTGGAGAGTCTTCTTTTTTTTTATTTTAAAGAAGGATATGGAAAAACCGAGCATGTGGTTAGACAGTTGTTGGTAGCCCCATAATTTGGGTGTAGACTACAACTGATGGCAGCATTTTTACCCCGAGCACAGATTTTTTAGAAAGAAGAAAAATATTTTTCGCACGTGACAGATGACCCCTTGAAAAGTTGTATATACTCGAATATAGGGAAGGTCGAAAATGAAAATGAAAAAAAAGGAAGCATCAGCACACTTAATCCTCCAACAATGTTGGAAATATCAACCTTTTTGTATAGCAAACAGAACAAAAAAAAACCAAACATTGAGTTGGGTATTTCCGGCACGGTACATATTATTGGTGTGTAGGTTTTGGTGATGGGTGAAAGAAAGAAGAAAAAAAAATTATTGGTCTATACAACACAGCAATGTGGTTGCACGTTTTCGATTCTTCTGCCACAAACACACATTCTGTTGACAGGGTGGTTTATTATGACATTATTAATATTAAATTAAGAAATCAGAAGAGAGCCAGCAACAAGAATAAAAGAAAACGAAAAGAAATTAAGAAAGAAAAACCAAACACGAACGACCATAATAACTTGCACTAGACGCGTTATAATCCTGAAAAAGCTTGGAAAATTGTTAGAAATATGTGGCTAAGACCGCAAAAGTATAGAATTAATATGGAACACATTTTTGAGGTTTAAAGGTTTATGAAAGAGTTCTTGGGAATCAATAAACCTACACAAAACCAATCACGACTTATGTGAGTTTATTAAGGCAAAGAATGTCAAAAATGGAAGAAATGTTGTTTAGGGCTTAATATTCAGTTTGAGAAGAAGCGAAGCAGTCAATGAACAGCTTGACCTTATCAAAAATACAGGTGGTAACAGGCGACCATTCATTTTGTCGTATTTCAACGAAAAAACGGAGCGGACTTCATTCTACCAGACTAGATGCCCATTTCTGCGGTAAAATGTAGTATTTTAACAGCTGTTCTATAATAGGTTCTTGAGATGTAAAACATCAGTCGAGACGGTACATGTTACCTGAAAAGTTCCGAGTTATTGGGTCTTTCAGCGTTGTATTAACTAAGAAGAAAACGATTTACAATTATTGAAATTAAAGAAAAAGTTTGGCAAACTTTTCAGTGATATATCTTCAGAAAGCAATTGAACTACTTACTTCTTCAGGCCACCGAGTGGTACACTTGCAAGAAGAATTGATTGATTAGAATAAATTGATGTCTTTCCTTCTGATTTGCAGAAATAATTTATTGTTGACTACGTACTAGAAATACTTGACTGGAACAAAGGTTACAAATGTAAGGGCTGACCAAGGGATATATGATGATTAGTTATCGTTTCTGAGATATGGCAGAGATCGAGACTTTGTCTTAGGTAGTCAGGTAGGTAGAGATGGTCAGCCTCTAGCCCTGGCCTTGCGACTCAATTAGCGCTGGAGAGTACCGCTTTGGTACCATTTACTCGTGTCATCCTAATGGGGATTTAAAACGGAATGATATGGCTTTTATAGACATTGACGAACCATTGTTAAAGCCATTTCGTAGCATTCAGAAAGATAATTAGGTCCTTGATTTTCTTCTCAGAAAGCTCACTTGAGTCATCGAAGAATACTTTTCCAAAGGAAGTCATTCTAAAATAGACTAAGGTGGGGCAATTGCAAAGAAAATGAACCACAGTTTCTTTTTCTTGTTGGTCTCCACAGCTACGATAGTGAGAGTTGTAGGGGGTTCCCAGCTTTATTGCAGTACAGACTGCTGTGATCCTGGCTATATCGTGCCTGGGCCTGCATAAAAGATCGTTAGAAATTGTGTTGTTTTAGGTAGGCCATATCTTTCTTGATAGGATACAGTTTGTTCCACTTAGAGCTGGATTCATTGAGAAAAACCAAGAAAATATGTCTCTTTACAGCACCAAGAGGGATGTTTACATTTACCGGTAATGAGCTATGAAGGGCCGAGACTTGTCGAGCCAACTCGTCAGCCCGGTGTCATTCATTACCCTCTATTTCACTATGACCTGGGACCCGAATGGGAGTGACGCGAAGGTTAGTGTTCAGACTCGATAGTTCGTCCCGACATTGCTGGACACGTAATGAGGTAGATGTGAATGATTTGATGGCCTTAATGGGCGCCTGGCCACCTGGCTGTCAGAGCTGTATTTTTGGTTTAATTTGAGCAATTTGCATGCTTCCCTAATTGCTTGTAGTTCAACTGGAAATTCATCTTAGACCCATCAGTAAAGATTATTGTGTCGAAGTCTTTCATCACACTTTCGTTTTTCCAATCATCTCTTGTTGGAAAAACAGCTTTTAAATCTCCGATTAATTCGAGAGGGGGTACGGAGTAGTCGGTGTAACCTAGAAAAATATACGGAGAAATCAATTTTGTGATATATCCATGGCCATAGGGCTATTTTATGTGAAGGTCGAGTGGTAGAAGGTGCAGGATAACGCACCTTTGTCTTACCAGAACAAAACCGGAAAGAGACTTCAACTCATCGATTTTGAGATACCACGAGACTCGTTGGTCTCGCCTCGTGGTCTATCACCTATAGTCAAGTTTAGAAAAGAGATCATAAGCCTTTGATCTTTATTTCAGAAAGTTCGTTAAGGTGGTCAAAGAAATTCAATCCGAGTGAGTGGGGTGCTCTCGTTTTGGTCAAAGCGGGATTTTTTTTACAGAAAATTAATGACTGCTTCCTTTTACCAGTGATCACCACAATAATGACATTGAGTATTGTAAAGAAAGTGTTGTTTTGGTGGGCATATTAGATCATCTATTTGGGACTTATTATATGTGGACCATATCCATAAATACTTCTATAAACTGGGTCCCAGGTAGGAGTATCATTCAAGACAATTAAAAAGTCGGCTTACACATCCCATGAGTGTAAGGCCGTTTCAAAAATCGTTCTAAACCATCTTCTCAGTTGCATTGTTAACCGAAATTGGTTTTTAACAGTTGGTAGATAATTATTACGATGTGGTAAGAACAAAACCGATTGAAGGTGGCTAGAGCCTTGACCAAACCATTTAAAAAACCTTTCTTAACCGACTTGTTGGAATGTTCACCGAAATAGGTCTATAGATAATGAATCCGTGGTTAGGGACTGGTAGGCACAAGACCAATTAATGGCGACTAGTTTCGTGCAGGACATACGCGCCCGATGAATTTTTCTTAGGAGAGGACAGACTGGTGGGCAAAACATGAAGTTCATGGTAAAAAAAATTCAAAATATCTTGGAAACGAAATTGCCAGACCGTTTGCAATACCCAAAACTGTTTAATAAATTATTAAATAGGATGAATAAGCAAATAAGCCTCATACAGAAGCAGTAGAAACAACTCTCTCAAGAAAGAAGAAGAGATTGGGGTTATATCAAAAAAAAAATATTCTTAAGTAATCTACCAGGACTTCAAATAACACAACAAAGATCACCAGAGATCTTAAAAAAAATCATTGAAAGTTCATAAAAAAGTTGACTTGGAAATTAGAATACATCCAAATGTTACTGTGTTTTATTTTCAAAATAACCGATGTTCACAAAAGTGTCTAACGTTATTCTTAAATCATCACAAAGTTTGTAAAATCCTAAACTTGGTGCCACAACAGCTCATGAAGAACCTAGGCCTAAGTGACTTATAACTCCGTCTTAACCATTCCTTAAGGCGAGCTACAATTTTATGTCTGATTCGAACGGCTAGGGTGAGAAGTACTCTATTCTTGACAAGTGTAAGACCTGGAGAATTTATGAATTTCTTACAACAGGCTAGGTTTTAGATGGACGAGTCTGGGAATAGAACTCAGACGTCCGGTAAGACAGTTCTATGCACTAACTATTATCCCAAGGGCTTCCGCCGAACATTTTAAGTAAATCGAAGGTAGTCTTGTCCACAGCATTGTATCGTCAGTCCTTAATCCAGAAGTACTTTCGCAGCAAGTACCTATTTTATTAACAGTTACCCCCAAGCCAAATTCTCAAGTCCTAAATAATATTTCTCACCACGTACGAAACAATCAAAAAAAAAAACCCATCCATTTAAATATTCCAAAAAACTTATGAAACCATATACTATACGAACACGAACAGCAACAGAGAAAAAAAAATCATTCAATTTATTTTGATAAATGATTTCCACTAAAACAACCAAAACAACGACCGTCATCGATTTTAGTCCCGCGCGTTCAATATCTTTACCGAACGAATAATTTCTGACTTTGACACATTAAACAATCCGTAAAGTACTAAAGTATAGAGAGAATGAAAGAGAGAGAAAGAGCGCCATTATAATATTATGTATGTACCAACATTTTACAGGATACAAATGGAGTGTTCTTGAATGTGCCATAGCACCCAATAATCATAAGAGCCAAAGCCAAGAACAAGAAGAAGAAGAAGAAAAAGAAAAAGGACTTCCCAAAAAGACATAAAACAAACAAATCCAGAATCATTAATCTTATAAAAGACACCTGGTATTTGTGTTTGAACCAATCCACTTTTCTTATAGCCATTTCAAAGAATACACACTCACACCTACTCATGATATCCAGTTATTTCTTGTTATAGGTATATAGATGCTGGTATGAAAAAGAAGTCCTGTTAAGGGGATGACGATAAATTAGCTTAAAAGCTACAGATAATTCAATTTATTTCTCCATCTTCGAAGTACCAAAAGGCTAAAAAATGCAAATCGGATAAAACTACATCCAGATCCAGATCCAGGCAACAAGGACTTTATACGAACTTTTACAAAAAAATCGACCTCCAAATTCAATACCCTACAGCAAAAAAAAAAAAATGGAGATCTTTTTGTGTAAAAAAAAAAAACCGAGTGAGTCCAGGACCATTCGAAAAAAAAGGATATATTGTATAACGCCTTGCCTTTATCTCACTTGATGCTATAATGTTGTTGATATATGTTTCACTCTCTTACCTTTATCATCGTAGATAATCCTAAACGAGTCCGAATGCAAATGTCCAAAAAACTGACCCTGAATAATTGATGAATACTTGCGAATGAGTTCTAGATATCGCATATTGTTGCTCTCGGTGAAGGTTGTATGTCCGTTTTGTTGGCTGCCAACGTGTCTTTCATCCGATCCGGGTGGTATGTGTCCGACAATGTAGACCTGAGGGTGAGAAATAGTAAAACATGAAAACGGAAATCCAATCTAAATGTTAAGATCCATGAGAATCATACTAAAAAAAAAGGAATAAACGAATCAAAAAGGGGAGAAAAAAAATGGTGAACAGGAAATATTTTTTGGGAAAGTTCGTTACCGTTACCGTATACCTACGTAGTCGTAAAGCAGATAATATGGTTGAAAGGTATACCTATTGAATCGTATTCAATTAAGGAAATTGAAACAATTCGCAACATGGGTTTTTTTGTAGATTAGTTGCGGGAAAGGGATGTTGGGTATTGGTCATATCAAAAATATGTACATCTTATATTTTTTGCAGTGCAGAGAACAGCTAGAATTTTTTCTACTGCAGGGTGTTTTTTTAGAAGTCTAGAACTTTGAAAAAAAAACAAAGATGAATTTTTAAAATTGACATGACTGGAGGTCGATCGTTTCGGGCTTATTAGCGTAGACCAGTGACTTCACATATCATCATCATCATCGGCTTGACACCCTGGGTCCTTTCCTGGACTCCTTCACCACATTGACATTGTGACAAAAATTAAGCTCGGTAGACTCCGGTGAAGGAGGCCAGGACCGGACCCCGGTTGTCGAGCCGATGATCATCATCATCATCGGCTCGATAACTTGGGTCCGGTCCTGGCCTCCTTCAAAAAGTCCCTCCACCTATCTCGGTCTCGAGCCGTCGCCATCCAGTTGCGCACCCCAAGGCTTCGGGCGTCCTGGTCTACGCCATCTCTCCAGCGCAAGCATGGTCTACCACGCTGCCGTCTACCATAGAATGTTCGACAAAGGACTTTCCAAGCCGGTTCTTCTTCGCTCATGCGAGCTAGGTGCCCTGCAAACCGGATAACCGGATCAAGGTAGATTGCGTACAATTCATGATTGTACCGTCTCCGGAATCATCCTTCTTCACATATGGGGCCAACAATTCTCCTTAAGACTTTTCTCTCGAACGCGGCTAAGGGGTCGGAGTGTCTTTTGCTAAGCACCCAAATCTCAGATCCATACGTGAGTACTGGCAGAACCATGGTCGTGTACAGCAGCAGTTTTGAAGTTATGGTGAGATTTCTGGATTTGAAGAGCTTTGACAGATTAGATTACAGTAGGCTCTGTTGGAATTGAGCAGCCCCCCGGGTATTTCTTCTTCTATATTGTTATCGGCTGCTACTATTGACCCAAGGTATTTATAGGATTGCAGCACTGTAAATTCGTGGTCCGCTTTTTTGACCAATTGTTCTTCTCGCATTCGACGCCACCGCATGCACATTGTTCTACCTTCACTAGATGCCACAGGAAATATGCTAGCGGCGGGCGGTAAATCACAGGATCTTGGGTCTTGGGATTCACGGGTCCGAAACGTGCAACTATGCGGTTCGTAAACGTTTCCTTCAATAAGTCAATTATTGTGGCACGAGATGTGTGACATATTGCGCCTTTCCATCTTGCTAAAACCACAGCTCCTTCACATTATGGTTGTTCAATTGAGGAACGAAAAAGTCAGTACCTGGTTCTATAAGAGCCAGTATTGACTTTAACTTTCGGGTCCTTAAAGCACACCGTCAGTTTTTTCTGGACGTAACGGTGTCTCAACTCGTTCCAGTAGATAAGACTGTTGGTCGAAATAAAAACAGGCCGATAGCGGACAAAACAACCAACGACAGACTTACGAGACCGACTTTTTCGTAATTAATTTTCCTAAAAGAAATGCATGAATATAAATTTTCAACCTAAACTCTTTCCTCAAATGAAGATAATAACTTTGTTTTGTAGCAACAGTTTCAAAGTGGTTTTCGAAAAAGGTTAATTTTTTTTTTCTCCATTAAATCAGTATATAATACTGAGCCAAAAGAAGAGGAAGAAAATCTACCTAACAAGCTTTACTGTTATTTTTTTTTCTCCCATAAAAGGATAACAGGCTATACCAAGGGAACACAAAGGAAAAAAAAGGATTTCCTCTTTAGGTAGTATGTATGTACTTGCAAAGATCCTATTTGGAAGAAAATTTCTCTCGGTTGAAATTTGAATAAAAAAATGTCCTACCTTTTTTTTTATTGAATCAAGAAAAGTATTGGAAATGCTATTAACCTCTTTTTAGTTGTGTGAAAAGTATAACATGCAACAACGAAAATCACTACAATTGAAGTTTATTATAAACTTTTAAGTTAGAAGTTTCACTTTCGATTTTCTATTTGAACATCAAGAAAGTTTATATAGTTCTGTGACACGAATAAAAAAAAAATCTAACTTTTTCAAGACGATTCTTTTTTTCCTGTGCAGTAGAAAAATAGGAACATTTCACAGAATTGACTTCTTTTTGAATAGAAGAAAGTTTTCCTATTGTTCGGTATCGTTTTTTTATATATGTTTACAAAAGTAGGTAGGTGTTTTTGTTGGAGTTAGTATTTTGATTAGATTTATCAAACTAACTTCTAAGAATTTTTTGATTCCCTTGTGTTTGTTAGGCGCTTTGGTTGCAAAAAAGTAAAGTGAAAGTGAAGCAATTGAACTGAAGTAAATAGGCTATTCAAAAACAACGTTTTTCTTTCGGAAAAAAAAATATGAAAATAGTTAGTTCGAATTTTTCAACTATTGGAAAATTTCAAAATTACTGTCAATTGTCAAAGGTTCAAATTATATTTCAAAATATTATTGACGGAATTTTTAAGAATAACCTATCCCAAAGCATTAGAAAATTTAATAAATTATTTCAGTTCTTAGCGTTTCAAAATCAGAAGGAACGGTTTTATTTTTCAGAATATTGTATGTTTACTCTCAATAAATTATTTTTTTCTTGTGTCGTTTTTTTTTTTTTCAATTTTTGTACAGAATTTCATTTTTATCTTGTTTGTTTTGAGGTTTGAAATTTAAAAAGCGTTATGACAATTTGGTCTGGATTTTTGAAACAAACTACTTTAAATATTTTCAACGCACAATTTTGATTGGCTGATGTAAAGTTAAAGTACTTTTGCGTTCGAAAATTCCTTGGAAAATTGTATGGTTGAAAATCTTTTACAAACTCAATTCGTGGTTTAAAATCACAATAGTGCGGGTGTATATTTTGTGCGAAATATGTATGAATTATTTCGAAAATAATTCATTTCACTAGAAATTTTTATTACAGGTAAAAAATATTTTTGGAAATTTGCTTTTAAAAAAAATATTTTGTTAATTTGTATAGGTATTATTATATTGATAAATTTAATATTTTTCTATAAACAAAAACCATTATATATAATATTTGAAAAAAACTTGTTTCGATGTAAGAAGAAAATTTAATTTTAATAATTTTGATACTTCTTCAAATTGAGTTTTTTGGAAAAACATAAATTAGATAGGTACATATATCTTCAGTAGGTTGAAATTTCGAATTTCTCAATAAACTTTACACAAACCTTTAAAAAGTAAAACACAAAAATATTTCACTTAACTGAAAAAAATACACGGCACACATAACTTTCAAGCTTCTCCCCGAAAAAAATTCTGAGGCAATAAATGTCCAATGGTTAAAAAAAAGTTCTCTCTCATAAGCAGGTACCGTTAATAACGGTTTTTTCAAATATATTTTTTGACTAAATAATTAATGTTACTTGACAAACCCGATTTAAAAAATTTCATCAAAATTGTTAGAACCCTTTTTCGAGATTAAAATGTTTTGTCTAAACGAACTATGACTGGTACCGTTATATGCAATCTCCTTATGTCCTTATGTCCAAAGTTTGAAGAAAAGCACTTCAGTAGTTAAGGCTGTAGGTCAAAGTACAGAGAGACAGACAGACAGACAGACGGAATTGCGGGACCCACTTTTTTTCGCGTTATCTCTATCATCGTTATGTGAGGTCTGATTAATATCTCGAGTTTGATTTTTTGCACGAATTGCAAGTAAAAACAAATACATTTTACTTTGCCAGTTTTATTTTGTCGATAAGACTTTCTTCATTGTCCTCATACGACGTTCTCCTTAGTTGGAAAGCATAACAATGAAAAAGTTCATCCATTTTATATCCATCTTCGATTTTTTCTCTGTGTAAACCGTAAGACTACAAAAACACCTGAGTATATAAAATCTCTACACAACTAGGTCATAAAGAAACATACTTTCGATAGCAAAAAAGCAACAACCCTTTTCAAGTTTCTCCAGAAAATATAGATAGTCCAGGTCGAGCTTATTTACTCCACCAATATTATTGTTTTGAACCTTAATATGTTACGTAGTATAGGTATACCCTTTGAGATACTCTTGGTACAAAAACATATAATTTTCTGATCAGAAACAGTTCTTCCGTAACTTTGCTTTGCTTACTCAAATGGTTATGTATGTATGTATAGGTAGTAGGTACATAATATTTGTATTATGTACCTGCATTCAGCAAGCTCTTAACGAACTTTTAGTTTTGGTTTGTCTTCCGCCACCAGTCGGTTAAGCAAATTTAGTTTTAATTCAAAACTTCCATCTCGTTCGTTGACTTTACAAAATCCATCCTTCCACCCTCCCCAAAAAAAATACAAATACCCACATCTACATAGCTAGCTCTAACTTATAGATACATACATATAAAGAAAACTAATAAGGCCAAAACGCAAAAACAGCTTATCTGGAATCAAGTCTTCTAGTAGTATTATCCATACTCTCCTCGAACTTTATAAGCCAAAAGTTTGTCAAGAATTTCAAAAGACCCTGGCTATTAGATATGAATATTTCACAAGAGTTGTAGTAGTTGCATCCAGCCAGTAGTTTGGTTTCCTTCCTTCCCGCATTCATATATGGAAACAACAAAAAGTCAAATGTATACTAACTGCATTCAGTTTCTATATAACTAATGCTTGCTTTTGTAGAGTTTTTAAGCAAATATATTCATCTGGTATCTATCGATTAAGTTTCTCAAAACGCAAAAAAGTATATAGAAGTATATCTTAGAGATTTGCTTTGAAAACATCTTTTTTGTTAGAATGTTTGTAAGGAGTTTAGTTTTGAGATATAACGTTTTCTATCGTATTAACTGTGTTTGCTTAAATTCATCATAGTTAATAAAATAATATTATGAGTTTGTTTGTTTTTTCGAACTTTTATTTGAAAAACATGTCTTCTTTAAGTTCCTAACGGGAGTTGGAGTATAGTGACTTTAACTCTCAGTAGAATGTTAAGGCGGGACCGAGACAAGTCCGAAGAGAGTAACGGATACCGCCTTGGAAAAATGTTTGCCAATCATTTTGACATTTGAAACTTTGCAGTACCGCTTATACTTATCGAGATCCTAAGAGCTTTAAAAAAAATTTGGAAGCAGCGATCTTTAGTCTCAAGCTGATTTCACCAGCTGGTAGAGATAGGTCGTCTTACAGCACTTCCTCCAAATTTATTATTCCCGACTATAGAAGTGTACGTTAATTTTCTCAACTGCAGTGAAGTGTAAACTTTCGTTTTTCAGCCGTGCTACACGAATGTAGAATTCTTTACTCTACTCTGTTTTTGTTTCTCCATTAAAAATTTAGACATTTAAAAAAAAAGATACAGAACAGCGTTTACTACTTAATTTTTCTAACACTCAAATTATGAGCAAATATTTTGACTCCGTTCTAGGTCTTGTGTCAAAAATAGAGGTATGGTTTTTCTTAGCAACACAGTTACTATATCGCAATAATTTGGGAAGCAATACTTTTTTTTGTGAGAAAAAAAACTTTAAAAACTATTTTCCTATTTTTTGCCAAGATTAATTAAACCACAACACTTAAGATAATTTATTAACAAAGATAAAATTATGAAAAATTGCTGACAAACTAATTTTGAATTTCTAACATTCTTTTTTAAAGAAGTCAAATTTAAATTTGTGGTTTTGTAATAACATGTAATTACAAAACCACACAACATTAGAATTTTGATAGAAAAAAAAATTAGATAATATTTGGTATCACCTTATCGCGATGCGGTTATCAAAACAATTCCCGTCAACAACCTTTCCTCCAAAAAACCCAATCGTCTTACTATAAAACCAGCTCAATTTCCATGAAATTTATAGTTCAACTCTCGATTTACTGGCAAACAGTAAAAAACCTAAACCAAAATGGGTAAAATCAAACTTTCTTTTTTAAAAAATCCAGAATTTCTTTCACTGAATGTCATTTTCCATTTTAGCACAAAATTGGATCAAAATGACACCCGATTCGGTGATACCACCATCTGCTGTTATCGCAGAACCAGACTGTCATAATGGGTTCCCAACTTATGTTGGCCGTGCCTCTCATGAAGGTGGCACATTCCCAGCTAGAGTGGATTCCAAAAACAACTGCGCTTATATCAGCTATGGAGGCAGTCAAATCAAGAAGACGGACTACGAAATCCTACTTGGCGAGAATTACAAATTTGTAAATTGCTCGGGTGATTGTATTCCAATGAACGCTGTTCGCGCAGGTAACACTGCCGATGGTGAGCCACTCTGGATTGGACGTGGTATTGTCGAAGGAAATCCGATTCTTGGAAAAATCCATCCTATCCATCAGTGCCTGTTTGTTCCTTTTGGAGGAGAGGAACACCGTTTATATTCATACGAAGCTTTAGTTCGCCAGTCATCGGATCCGTCACTGCAATCAAACAACTGCGGCATTAGTTCGGAGTTAGATAACCATACTGAAAATACAGTTGCTTACACTGGTACACCATCAGTTAGTAAGATTTCAGTTGTCGAACCACCACCGCCAGCAATCATTCCTCAGACTGTGCCAACCGCAAACGAAGACACAGGCCCCTGGAAAACTTTAGATTGGGATAAAATTGAAGAAAAAGCTGTCTTTGCAGGTATCGACAATAATACCAAAAACGAAATTTACGTCGGTCGTGCTGAACACAACGGAGAGATCCTTCCCGCTAAACTAATACCCAAAACCAAAGAGGTTTTTGTTAGCTGTGATGGCCAAGAAATCCCCAAGACCAAGTTTCAAGCTTTAGTAGATGAAGGCTATAGCTGGAAATTAGGTGAGCAGTCTGGAGATAATATCCCAGAAAGAGCTGTATCAACTGGACTAACTAAAGATGGCAAACCAGTCTATGTGGGACGTGCAGTTCATTCAGATACTCTTACGCCGGGAAAAGTTCATCCAGGTATTTGCAATGTTTCCATTCCATTCAACCAAAAGGAACACAAGATCAGCGACCGCTACGAAATACTTGTTAAGAATCTAGAAAATCCTCCACTGTATTCAGACAAATGGGTCGATGCTAAATTGGATAATATTCCCCAAAATGCAGTAATTGGAGGTTTGGACAAAAATAAAGCCCCCATCTATGTTGGTCGTTCTTACAACCTTACTGAGAACCTTCCAGCAAATGTAAGCCCTGCTAAGGGCAGAGTTTCGGTTAGCTGGTCACCAAAGGAAATTTGGAAAGACAAATTTGCTGTTTTGGTAGGTGATGGATATACCTGGGTGCGAGGAAAGAAATCTGGAGATAATATTCCAGCTGGAGCAGTGTCTACTGGTAAAACTTCCAACGGCAAACCAGTCTATGTGGGTCGTGCACTTTATAAAAATGCACTTATTCTGGGAAAAGTTCATCCGAATGCTTACGCCGTTTACATCCCATACGAAGGCAAGGAGGAGAAGATTTCCAACTATGAAATACTTATTAAGAAGAACTAATATCCAAAAAATATTAAAGAATGTACTGTATGGTGGTTTGAAACATCGAATGAAATAAATTGTTGCAAGAAATTTTAGTTTTTTAAAATAGAATTTTATAGAAACCTCAGAATATTTGAAATCTGGGGCTGGTTACCGGTTGTAAGGGAAATTTGAAAATCTTAAGCATTTAGAACTTCAAGTCATCTGTTTTGTTGCTAAACGAAACACGGGTAATTGAAATTCCTTGCTTTCAGAATTTGATCGGTGGGTTAAAGGTTAAGGTTAGGTTGACGTGGCTGTCAGGAAAACAGCTGACACGCTTAGACGATTATTAGGTCCATTGTGATACGACACTTGGAGAATGAGGAGATTGCCCTTATTACGATAACCATTCGGAGTTTTAGATGAAGTGAACGAGACAGTGTACGTGAGGCTATGAGTGCAATAGTGGCGTATTCCATAAAATGCACTTTAGAGCTACGAGAGATTTAAGAAATACGTTTTCCTTAAACGTTTTTGTATTTTCCCTTTGAAATTTTTGATTAATCCAAAAACGTTGGAGAGTTGGAAGAAAGCCATATTTTGTAGGACACGATTTTTTTTTTAAATTCAACTTCTTTTGAAAAAAAAGTGGGTTACGCCAATATTGCACAAGTAGCGTTATGTCTATGTTGGAAAGAGCACTTCATCCATGCAGAAGTCGTTTAAGAATACGCCTTGCAGCAAGTTTACTTATGAGTCAGAGTCCAATTATGTTTGAGTCTTGTCTTAGCTATGTTTAGCTTGCTAGGCGGAATGGATATTGAAGTTCCTTTTCAGCTTTACAATTTCCCGTAATGTCTCTATGGCTCGGCACCCGAAATAGGTGACTGTTGAACTGTTCTACCAATCGCATAACGATATGACCGACAGCATTGGGCAGTAATGGATTTGGGGATTTGGTGGAGAGATTTTAAAGCTGCTTGTCTGTCCAAAAAGATGCGGATAACCGAAGTTGATACTATACGCATTTTCTCTCAGCCAAGATAGAGCTTCTTTGATTACCGGTATTTCTGCTTCGAACACACTCTAGAAGTGTTTAGTCTTTGACCCGTCAGTGTAAAAGTGTACTGACTTATCTTTCAAAGGATCACCATCATCCCAAGATGATCTTGAAGGGATGTGACCCGAAATCTGTTGCCAAAACTTTGTATAACCATTCGAGTTTTTGGTCCATTGAGAGACCGCTCGACCTATATGTCAAGGGGTAAAAAGAGTGTAAGGTTGAGCTTCATTGAAAAAGAACCTAGAACACCATTAATATTTGAGGGATTTAGTTGCTGAATTTTGTATTTCCTTGAGAAATGTTTTGTGGGATTTACGGCCAGGCCACAACAATCTGCCCATTTTATAAACTTATTAAGCGCTTTTTGAATAAGTTGCGTCAGAATTTGGGGTGCTTCCCTAATATAGCCATTGCAACATCATCGTCATGTGTAATGATATTGAGTTGTCAATTCTATTCTATTCTATTTTAAAACACTAAAATTTCTTGCAACAATTTATTTCATTCGATGTTTCAAATCACCATAAAATACATTCTTTAACATTTTTTGGATATTAGTTCTTCTTAATAAGTATTTCATAGTTGGAAATCTTCTCCTCCTTGCCTTCGTATGGTATGTAAACGGCATAAGAATCCGGATGAACTTTTCCCAGAATAAGTGCATTTTTATAAAGTGCACGACCCACATAAACTGGTTTGCCGTTGGAAGTTTTACCAGTAGACACTGCTCCAGCTGGAATATTATCTCCAGATTTCTTTCCTCGCACCCAGGTATATCCATCACCTACCAAAACAGCAAATTTGTCTTTCCAAATTTCCTTTGGTGACCAGCTAACCGAAACTCTGCCCTTAGCAGGGCTTACATTTGCTGGAAGGTTCTCAGTAAGGTTGTAAGAACGACCAACATAGATGGGGGCTTTATTTTTGTCCAAACCTCCAATTACTGCATTTTGGGGAATATTATCCAATTTAGCATCGACCCATTTGTCTGAATACAGTGGAGGATTTTCTAGATTCTTAACAAGTATTTCGTAGCGGTCGCTGATCTTGTGTTCCTTTTGGTTGAATGGAATGGAAACATTGCAAATACCTGGATAAACTTTTCCCGGCGTAAGAGTATCTAAATGAACTCCACGTCCCACATAGACTGGTTTGCCATCTTTAGTTAGTCCAGTTGATACAGCTCTTTCTGGGATATTATCTCCAGACTGCTCACCTAATTTCCAGCTATAGCCCTCATCTACTAAAGCTTGAAACTTGGTCTTGGGGATTTCTTGGCCATCACAGCTAACAAAAACCTCTTTGGTTTTGGGTATTAGTTTTGCGGGAAGGATCTCTCCATTGTGTTCAGCACGACCGACGTAAATTTCGTTTTTGGTATTATTGTCGATACCTGCAAAAACAGCTTTTTCTTCAATTTTGTCCCAATCTAAAGTTTTCCAGGGCCCTGTGTCTTCGTTTGCGGTAAGCAAAGTCTCAGAAATGATTGCTTGCGGTAGTGGTTCGACAACTGAAATCTTACGAACTGATGGTGTACCAGTGTAAACAACTGTATTTTCAGTATGGTTATCTAACTGAGAACTAATGCCGCAGTTGTTTGATTGCAGTGACGGTCCCGATGACTGGCGAACTAAAGCTTCGTATGAATATAAACGGTGTTCCTCTCCACCAAAAGGAACAAACAGGCACTGGTGGATAGGATGGATTTTTCCAAGAATCGGATTTCCTTCGACGATACCACGTCCCACCCAGAGTGGCTCACCATCGGCAGTGTTACCTGCGCGAACAGCGTTCATTGGAATACAATCACCCGAACAATTTACAAATTTGTAATTCTCGCCAAGTAGGATTTCATAGTCCGTCTTCTTGATTTGACTGCCTCCATAGCTGATATAAGCGCAGTTGCTTTTGGAATCCACTCTAGCTGGGAATGTGCCAGCTTCATGAGAGGCACGGCCAACATAAGTTGGGAACCCATTATTACAGTCTGGTTCTGCGATAACAGCAGATGGTGGTATCACCGAATCGGGTGTCATTTTGATCCAATTTTGTGCTAAAATGGAAAATGACATTCAGTGAAAGAAATTCTGGATTTTTTAAAAAAGAACGTTTGAGTTTACCCATTTTGCTTTATGTTTCTTTCACGTTTATGTTTTTTCTGTTTGCCAGTAAATCGAGAGTTGAACTATAAATTTTATGGAAATTTAGCTGGTTTTATAGTAAAACGATTGGGTGTTTTGGAGGAAAAGTTGTTGGCGGGAATTGTTTTGATAACCGCATCGCGATAAGGTGATACCAAATATTATCAAATTTTTTTTCTAACAAAATTCTAATGTTGTGTGGTTTTGTAATTACATAATTATTACAAAACCACAAATTTAAATTTGACTTCTTAAAAAAAGAGTGGACAAATCAATTGAATGTTAGAAACTCAAAAATAGTTTGTCTGTATCAGCAATTTTGTATTTATTTTATCTAATCTGTGGTTTTATTAATCTTGGCAAAAAATAGGAAAATAGTTTTTAAAGTTTTTTTTTCTCACAAAAAAAGTATTGCTTACGAAATTATTGCGATACAGTAATTGTGTTGCTAAAAAAAAAACTATTCCTCTATTTTTGACACAAGACCTAGAACGTAGCCAAAATGTTTGCTCATAATTCGAGTGTTAGAAAAATTTAGTAGCAAACGCTGCGCTGTATCTTCTTAAATGTCTTAATTTTTAATGGAGAAACAAAAACAAAGTAGAGTAAGGAATTCTACATTCGTGTAGTACGGCTGAAAAGCCGCATCTATATTTTTGCCATCTCTGCAGTTGTAAATAATAAAGTACACTTCAATAGTCGTGGGTAGCGAAATTGGAGGAAGAGTTGCTCCAGCGGATAAAAGTTAAGAGAACGCGAAATTTTCGCTATATAAATTGTCTTCAATTTCAGCCAAATACCATTTTTTTGAAACATTTTTGAACTTTTATTGTCACAATACTGTCACTAGGTTTATTATTTATTTCAATTTAGAAAAAATCTGTTTTCAAAATCTGTTTTTCTTAAAAAAAAAATGTGGCGATGTAAAAGAAAACCGTTTTGGTAACGTCAAAAAGAGCAGACATTTCGCCCTATCTATCTAACGTCTTTATTATTTCGGTAAGGACCAGAGCAAGACTATCAAACATTGTTGTGTATCGCATAAAAACAAAAGCCATAACAAGGAATACAACTTGAACCACACTCTACGACAATTGGCCAACTTAATTGAGAAATACAATACGTGACTAGCAATCTAGCTATTTGTCCCCTTTAAAACAAAAATACCTCCCTCAATAAAAACAGATGGGGTCGTTGAATTAAGGCGGCGAAATAAAAGGCTCCAGTGAGGACCGTTTGTTTATTTTGTTTAAATGATTTTATTTTCATTCTCAAAATTAAACTCGAACTTGTTGTTTAAGTCGAGCCTTTTATCCCTAAACACAAAAAAATAACCTTAAATCCACTTCTCTTCCTCACCCATTGATGGCTGACGAATGGGAGAAGATACGAAAAGCATCCTTTGCATTCGCACGAATGAAGTTTCAGAGAACCAGAAAGATTTGGGTAAAAATAAAAATAAAATTAAAAAAAAAAAAAACGGAACTTCAACAAAAACTCCATCACAAATCCTGTGAAAAGAGAAAATGAATCCTGTCAGGTTCACACACCAGAGCAAGGGATTTTTCAACAATTTTCCGGTTCTTCCTGGCAATGTCGATCTGCCATATCCTTGTTTTGTGTGTGTGTGTGTCTCTTCGTCGCATCTTTGCCAAATACTTTCCTCTGTTCATCCGGAAGTATTTTTTTCATTGCGTGTCGCTCCTGAGGCATATGGCTTTAAGGGAACTTTGTTGGGGTTGATATGGTGATGGTAATGGTGGACTATAATAAATAGTAGGATAGGTCAGGGGACGACCTTTTGATTAAGGCTGAGTAGTACTCAATGAGATTGAAAGCATTGCTTCGAGTGTGTATTGCAACATGAATAGGAAGCTCTACACGGAGGTAATTGGATATTGAGGAAGGTATATTCCTTCGTTCGCATGGAAGGTGAATATACCCAGGACTGCAAGTATCTATATCAATATCCCATCGCTCACCCATCAGATGGATAACGTTTTCATAGACAAAAGCTGACAAACTGTCAGAATATAGACATACCTACTAGTTTTCGTAGGAGTTATTTTTTTTCTTCGTCTCATTTTACACCGATGAAGCTATATCGAAATTGAAGTTGGCTTTTCAGAGTCAGAGGATATACCTCGCTGTGATGCGTAGCTACCGGAAGCACAAGCAAACATCCCGAAAGAACTTGTAGATTCAGGGGTGTTAATTGGTTTTGAATAAAAGTGCTCAGCAAATAAATTACACCACCTATACATTTGCTCTGAGTTTTCTAGGAGTTTGTTCGCATTTAATACTGCTGGTGAATCGTGAGGGATGTTGAGAATTCAGAACGCTGTTGGATTGGTAGTGTAGTTATGTACACTAGGCGAGTCATTCATTTTTTGAGTTATTTCATTTTTTTGAAATGATGAAAATAATTTAAAAATAAAAAAAAAAAATATTCTCCAAGTTTCGAGTACCTGTCTCAATTTTATATTTTCAACAGATAATATTTTCCCAGTCCTTACAGGGTCTTACTTAAGATCACGCTGCATATTATATTTTAAACTAAGGGCAGAGCATGGTTACCACATGCAAGCGTGGGGTAAGTTGGTTCAATTGAACCAAATTACTCCACTTGGTGAATGCGCCTAGCATTTTAGAAAATAAAATTCTCCTCAATTCTCCTGCTGGGATAAAAACTGTCTCAACTAGTCTCACCCTACTTTACAATTACCGTTATGTTTGGTTAGATTGACAAAGCTGTCAGCAAAAAGACTGATACACTTAAGCCAGAGATTGGGTTCCTGGAGATGCATTTCAACTTTCTCCAACTCCTCTCTAGTTGTGCCGAATCCTACTCGACCGTTCTTCGCCAAATGTTTCTAGGTCGGCCTTAGCGTATGAATGAATGGGTTCCATTGCATCGCTTGTCTCGCAATACACTCGTTAACTTTTTGAGCTTTATGACCACTGCCATTCACGTCTCCTCATAGAGTCAATGTGTTCCTGGCCTTTCTTCCTATGAAGTTCAAAAAGGAAACATGATTGGGCCAAGATGTTCCGCAGACATCTATTTAGGAATGTTTGCAGCTTTCTTGTGACACCGGATGTTACTTTCCAAGTGCTGTACTTATTAAGAAAGACGGAGCCAAGATTGCAGTGGAACTTTCGTAGCTTGGTTTTTAAGCTTATAGAGTTGTTTCCCCAAATTTTGGATAGAATCTTTGAAGCAGCCTTTGCTTTCCCGATTCAACTATTAATGTTTAGTTCAGTTCCGCCGTCAGTAAAGAAAATGATTTAAAGCTTACGTCGTCCGCGTAGCCAGGGTGTTGAGGTATGATTCAACCTGTTTTCAATCGACAAAGCTACGTGCAGAACATCACTAATCACCAACAGGAACAATGTTGGTGAAAGTATACAGCCCTGCCCTACCCTACTTCGTCTTTCAATTTTTTCTCTGTCAACCTTCCAGTATGCAAAAATTCATTACCTACTAGTCATTGTTCAGGTGTGCGAAAACTCTTTAAAATTAAATTATCAATAGTAAAAATTCATCGAAAGAATTTGTATACAAAACCAATTTGAACTATTTTTAAACCAACTACGACGAGTCGACATTCAAATCTTGCAATAAAAGTGTCGCAGCTTTTTGACTGGATAAGGGGATTCAAGGGGATCTTATGTATGTATACCATTTATATGTCAGAGACACAGTGAGAGCTTTAGGTAAGTAGGAGTGGATTTGAAAGGAGATGTCGGTGAACATTAGTATTGAATTTCACTCCATCACAATGAATTTCACTTCATCAAAACAGAGCGTGAAAGGTTATTCCACATTCGCGTAGTATGGCTAAAGAATGAATCCCTGTACTTAACAGTACGACTGAAGTTATGTTCCAGAGTAAACTGATGAGCATTCCTGGAAGCACTAGTATTACTGTTGAATTGTTTAAGGGGAGCAATGCAATTGGCTATTTTGTTAGAGCACTTACCGTTAAATTAACGATAAAAGAGTGAGAGACAGGAAACGTTACGTCGGTGTTCGAGTGACGTAAAAGTATCGATGATGTTCCTGTCTCTGATCATTTTGAAAAATTGTGGTTCCCAGTGGCTACCAGTTCAAGTTAACTTAGAAAACTGGAAAACTTTTTCCTTACTTTTTTGAACACGAACGAAATGAATAAAGTTAGAAAGCCAAATTAAAAAATCTAAATATGCAATCAATTTTTATTTCGTTTAAAAAACTAAGCCAAAATAATTTTTGAAATTTTTTTCACAATTAATTTTGAATTGAAAAAAGCTACAATTAACTGCTTAGTTCCTATTTACAATTTCCAAAAATGTAGTACTAACTTGAAATAGCAATGAATTTGTTACAAAGTTGTATCATACAACAAATTAATATTTATCTTCATCATTGTGCATCAATAACATGAGTTTTTATTTTACCATCTTTTCCATCCTTTTATTGTCATCGTTGACCTTTAATCCAATTTAATAATCTTCTGCTTCATGAAAGAAAGAAAATTTAAGACTTTTCCGATTTTCCCCATCAAAGGAGGGCAATGGCTAGCAGTTTATTGCATCCAGAACATCGCTTAAGGATAAAACATAAAAGTCTTTCTCATTTTTCTAAAAGGTGTAATGTCGCCGCTTCCATTGTGGTGTGTAAAAGGTGACACGGTGAGCGGTGGCAATGGCGGGCAGGCCTTAGGAACAAAGATTCATGTCGGTTGCTAATGCCTGCACTGCCACCCTTATCAATGTTTATTTTTTTTTTCTCATCTGATACTGCGATGTATCCAGCTCCAGCTACTGGTTTAGTGTGCGGAGCGATATTATATTTTCTGTTATGTTGGGTTTTTGCTTTCATCTTTTATTTTCATTTCGCGCGAGGTAAATTAATTTTCCCTTTTCTTTATTTTTTTTTATTATTATTAATTTTTAGTGCGAAGGGAAATTTTATGGCAGAAATTAAATTACATTTTTGTGACGAAATGACTGCTCTCGGTAGTAACAAAAAAAGAAATACTTAAATTTCATCGTTTTCATCGTTGTTGGCTGTCCTGGTAAATTATAATCGGGATATTCTGTTAGATTAAAGGTGGAAAATTTTATAGCAACCAAAAAAAAAAAGAAGCTTTATAAAGTGCATATAACGGAGGATTGGTAAATTTTACGGGCAACAAAAAATAAAAATAACACAAAAATGGAATGGTTGAAAGAAATTCGTTGATTGTATAATATTCATGATTAAAGTAGCGCAAGATATTGCAAATAAAAATATACAAACGATTTGAACAGAAATGTGATTTTGAAAAGGTAGGTGGGTTGGGTATACATTTTTTTAAAGGATGTAAGTTTATTATGCTGCTTTGAGAAATATAATAAAGTTAAATATTTCTTAACATTTTTGAATAAAATTTTAACGATGTTTTTTTTAAACTATTACAGTTTTCGAATGGTTATGGAACGGACGGATTGCTATTAAATCCGACAAGGGGATGGTTTGGCCTGCCTCCTCTTTAACCTGGGGTTGAAGGAAGCAATCCGAGACTCTGGCCCGGCAACAAGAGGAACCGTCGTCAACAGGTCCAGCCAGATACTGGCTTACGCAGACGACATTGACACCATCGAAAGGACCGAACAAGCTGCACACGATTCCTTCATCCAGATCGTGCAGGCGGCACAAAATCTGGGGCTGCACATTAGGGAAGGCAAAACAAAGTACATGGTAGCGTCAATTTCGCGAAGAACAGTTGGTGAAATAATCAAGGTACAAATTTAAAGTAGTGCAATCCTTTAAATATCTTGGGTTAATAGTAGCAGCCGATAACAAAATAGAAGAAGAAATTCGGCAGCTGCTCAATTTCAACAGAGCCTGCTATAGTCTGTCAAAGCTCTTTAAATCCAGAAATCTCACCATAACTTCAAAACTGCTGCTGTATAAGACCATCACCTGCCAGTACTCACGAATGGGTCCGAGACATGGGTGCTTAGTAAAAGACACTCCGACCTCGAGAGAAAAGTCTTAAGGAGAATTGTTGGCCCCATATGTGAAGAAAGACGATACCGGAGTACGGTACAATCATGAATTGTACGCTATCTACCTTGAAGCAGACACAGTGACAACAATTAAGCTCGGTAGACTCCAGTGGGCACGGCACCTAGCTCACATCAGTGAAGAGGAACCGGCTCGGAAAGTCCTTTGTGATACATTCTATGGTAGACGGCAGCGTGGTAGACCATGGGGTGCGCCACTGGATGGCGTCGGCTCAAGACTGGGATAGGTGGAAAGACTTGTTAAAGGAGGCCAGGACCGAACCCTGGTTGTCGAGCCCATGATGATGACTATTTCTTAAAATTTAAAAGATTACACTTCAGTTCGATTTTTAAATCAAGTTTTTTTCAGCGCTTAGTCCTTGAAACATTTTTTTTCATACTCGAAAATTTAAAGAAAAAAACCATAATTATTTTAGTTATTAAAAGCAATTTTTTTTTTAAATGCAATATCCAATACTCATATCAATTCAATGTCAAACACTGATAAACGGATGGTCCTACTTTTTATGGTCTAGAGCCTGGCTGTCTAGATAGCTGGAACCTAAATTCTCCCATTTCACTCTCTTACAATAACGCTCCACTTATCGGGTTAGCCGGGTTGACCTCAGGGAACGTCGACAGGCCTCCCGGTTTTGGACTGCTCCATGTCTAAGGCCAACTAAAAGCAGAAATGATTACCGAACCACAATTCTTCTAAAGGGAGAAAATAAAAATTGGGTGCTTCACAAACTACTGGGTCGGATTAGAAGTCATTCTAAAGATCTAGGAATTGTGTGCTGGTTCAATGGTTTATGGTTTTTAAGATCGTTCTTCAAACATTGCTCATCTTAATTTGTTCAAAGTCTATTACGCTTAGCTAAGGAAATCACACAGTTTGAACAGATTTGAAAATGATACTTTCATACATCATTTTTAGAATTTGAATATACGTCGAAGCTTGTTCCGCTGCTCTAATTCAGTTAAAAAATTGTTGTTCTATGATGATCCCCAAGGATTACTATTGGTTTTTCTGAGAGCATGACAATTATTCAGTTTTTCCACTTCTCAAGAAAGGTTTTCGTTTCCCAAATTGATATTATTAGCGCTGATCGTAAAAGCTCTGCGGGCATACCGCTAAGTTCAATCCCTAAGTGGGGTACCTAGAGTGCGTATTTGGAGAATTGTTACAGGTGTTATTTTGTAGTTTGGAATCCTGTCAGCTGTTTGGCTATTCTGTACTACAGTCCTTTTGTGGCTTTTTCTGCTTCTTTAGCCAAGTCATTGATGTAATTACGCTTATATGCGATAGCTTAGCGATATGTAGACTCAATAGTTCTTTTCTCCTGCTGCGGTAGTAACTAAGATGCTAGCTTTGCTTTAAGATCCTTGCCCAAGTTTCTTCGGAAAGCCAATGAACTCAACTTTTTCCATGAACCAGATGTAACCCAAACTATTGATTGCTCTTAACCCTTGATGAAGGTGGGTCCCCAAGTGTTTTATGGACTGCGAGATCCTTTAGTCTATTCTTCAATCGATAGATTAGGCAACAAGGTATTTTCTTGGTATTTCTGAACTGCAGCTGTCCATAATTCTACTGTAACAACCTGTAGCTGACGGTCCCAGGTCATTCCCATGTATGCACCACTTCTATTTTAAACGTTCTAGAGAATGCTTTTGAATGATGAGACTGCTGTCTCATCGATAAGTGGTAACACAACTGACATTGTTGTAGTACATTTTACATGCTCAATAATGGTTTTTCTTATAACGAAGAGAGTTAGTGTACCAAAAAGACCACAAAGCTTTCACCATTGTCGTGCATTTACAAATACCATGTTCACCATGGTGATGTCTATACATGAAGTGTAATATGCTTCTTCCATCTCGGTAGAAGAGTGTTCCGTTGGGGCGAAGCTGTAGCATGTGACGTGATGTACTTTAGATTGGCACCTGGATTTCAGAGTTGTGTCATTTGAGAGCTTAAAGCTGTTTCAGAAAACTTTCAACGGCATCCAAGTGATTTTCAAGAATATATAAGGACAATATTATGAGTTGGAGACCAAAACTTACCTGGGCCCAACCGTATGAATTCCTTCTCTATAACAGGAGAAATCTGGGATTTCTGGGACCTTCATTTTCGTCGTTCAGAAACTTCCTCAAACTCCAGATACCTTTGTCCGGACATTTAAAATAGACAAAAGTCGCTTACATCTCAGGTGTAGTTACGAAGAATACTAACAGCCGTAACCCTTTTTGAAAAGAAAGGCAATTCCCACTTGTAATTTTAGCGTATCTACGTCATAATATATTGGTGTGCTAACAATTTCCCCGTGACTACCAAGAAGGTTTTACTTCTTCACTAACTAGTGGCTGATTGCGCTACAGACCCAGTCAAAGTTCTGAGCAACCAATGGTCTCCCAATCATTTATGGACTCTAATTATTCTTACTGTTCAAACTTTAAATTAGGGCCCTAATTTTGAACAACAACAAATTGATTAAACCCATTCTTTAAGTTATTCAGTAAATCTATTGATAAAAATGTTCCCAAGCACGTTTTCTAAAAAGAACAGAACAAAAAAAAAAAAAACAATTCTCAAATTATTGCTCCCCACACCCCACCCATTTCTGGAGTTTAAAACTTTTTTCAAATAAATGACCCTTTAATGCAAATACCTCCCCACCCCTCCACCATTTATAATACGAAAGGACGACAAATTTAATACTTCGATCTATTTTAATGAGAATCACTTCAAAAAATATCCTTTTTCAAATTGTCAATATTTATCGAAGAGCTTAGGACTAAATGCTCTCGGCCCTGTTGCCCAGCCGTCGCCTATCAATAGATACATATAAAAAAAAAAAACAAGAACAAACAAAATTTTGAGTTAAATAAAAGAGGGAGTTCCACAACCCCCCTAACCCAAACTCGTCTTGTGAGCTAAAATAATTATAATTAATTGGCAAAAAGATTGGACAGCATCAGAATTATTTTTCAAGTTTTTGCTCGTTACCGCACCATCAGGATTTAAGATTAATGATGAATCCTGTGTCCGTGCGTTTGCATTGCGTAATTGTTTATTTTTTTTTTTTTTTTGTTTTTTGACAACCTTCAATTTTCATCCCCTTGTCCATGGGTCTTCGTCATTAATGGTGATGGGAGGAATTATATTTGATGTAAGATGTAACAATTACATTCCTTCCCCCGCACTTCCTTGGTGGGGTTTTCATTTCACGCTGTCGTCGTCGTTAGTGTTTGCTTGTGTCCTTTTTTTTTATTTTGAATAAGAGACATTTAATTAGAGTCAAATATGCAGACGCATTTCCTGCTGGCGCACAAGTCAATGATGGTATTGTTTTTTTTTTTTTTTAACTTGCGAGGAAAACCAAAAAAAAAAAAAACATTTATGATGTTTATGAATCTGTCGGCAAAGATGACAACTACGCCAACGACACGAAGACAGGATGCGAATGGACGGACATAAGGTTTGTGAGTCTTTAAAAATTAATGCAAATTAAAATGCTTTTGACAACATTCTCATAAAGTTTTAATTTAAATTGTGTTTGAAGAGAAGAGAAAAATGTTTGATGAGATCTTATGACATAATCGACTGAGCAGAAGGGAATTTATGGAAATTTCACACTTTAGGTATATGTTTTGATGGTGATTCACCCGCTTCCTACGAATATTTGGAATGGGATGGGATTTGAACGAACTTGATCTGGTAAACAGTTTTTGACTGAGAGCTAATAATAAATAAATTTTGCTTAGCGCCGTACATACTCGTATATAATTTAAGGAAATGAAAATTTTTTAAAGTGTTCCTCTGCTTGGACACTCAAAAATTCTCCAAAAACACCTTAAATACCTAGACTTCGTGGACGAGAAACGTTTAAGCCTTGGATATTCTTCATCTCTTCAAGAAGACATTTCTGGACAATCACCAAAGATGGTAGAACATTTTTTAAACATCTTAGAAGTTTGTCTTTACTGATGAAAGAATCCATCTAGATAACAACAATCCAATCGGGAAAGCAAGGGTTGCCTTGGGAATGCTGTCCAAATTATGGAGAAACATTTTTTTAAGCTTAAAGACAAAGTTATGAACTTTCCGCTCCTATCTAGAATACGTGTTTTTTATGGGACGTGGAAAGACACATCTGCTGCCACAAGAAAGCTAAAAACGTTGGTAATAGTATGTCTGCGAAACATCTAGAAGATTTTCTGGTTTAACCGTGTTCCGAGTCCTCAAGGGGAAAGCGCCATCGAATTTTTATTTGTTGAAATCATAGGTAGTCAGGGAAATTTACTTTTGGGTGCCATCTACAGGCCAAATAGATATATTGATTTCTCACCGCTGTATGCGATTTTAGAAGAAATCTCTTTGACCTCTCCTAATATTATGCTTTGTGGTGACTTCAACTGCAATCTCTTGAATCCTAATGTTTTCACAAATCACATGTTAGCTTTCAATTTAGTACCAGTTAACACCAGTACCCCAACACACTTTTTTGGAAGGGATTCCTCGTTATTGGATCTTATGTTTGTGAGTGACAAGAATAATGTTGCGTTGTATGATCAACTTTCGGCTCCTGCTTTTTCAAAACATGATTTACTTTTTCTAACACTCAATTTTAGCCTTATTTACTCAGATGAGAAAATCAATTTTCGAGATTTCCATAATATAAATATGCAAGAACTTGAAACTCAAACGCGAGAAACGAATTGGGATTCTATATATTACATGACTTCTTCAAATGAGCAGATTGAATTTTTAACACATCACATCTCTGAACTGTTCAATACCCATGTCCCCTTAAAAACAAAAACTCTTCAGCAAAACAATAATCCATGGTTTTCTCGTGCCATTAGAGATTTGATGAAACAGCGAGATGACGCCTACGCGAATTGGAAAAGGTATCGACTAACTGAGCTGCGTCGTGTGTTTTGTTTACTGCGTAACAGAGTAGTTACTAAAATACGCGAGGCTAAATACCAAAATTTTTCTAAAGAGTTAAGCACTAGCTCAAACGGTCGCCAGCTCTGGAAAAACTTACGCAAAATCGGTATTGGTAAAACAAAATTAGGAGTAGTAGAGGTCATTGATGGCAACAAACTTAACGAACAATTCATTTCTTCTCTACCGTCACAGGTCCCCTTGCCTTGCTCCTCAATTAGTTTTACTGATCAACGCGATCGTAATGAGGCTGGTTTTTATTTTTCCGCAGTGGATAGTGCCGATGTAGTCGAAAGCGTTCTTTCTATTAAATCAAAAGCTGTTGGGCTCGATGATATACATCCATCTTTTTTGTGTATGATATTGCCACTAATATTACCATATATCACTTATGCCTTCAACACCATATTGACTTCCGGGCTGTACCCAGATTTATGGAAAGTTGCTAAAATCATTCCACTTCCAAAAAACGCTAGAAGAGATGAATTTAGACCTATTTCTGTATTGCCATTTTTATCAAAAGTGTTTGAGAGGGTCCTTCAAAGGCAAATAAATAGTTTTATATCTACTAACTCACTGCTCAGCCCTTTTCAATCTGGCTTTCGGAAGAAACACAGCTGTGTTACCGCACTTTTAAATGTTACCGACGACATCAGAAAAGCATTGGATAAAGACGAAGTTACGTTCCTAATTTTGTTAGATTTTTCGAAGGCCTTCGATTCTGTTAATCACGTCAATCTATGTAGAAAGCTTATGCTAAATTTTAATTTTTCGCCAAGTGCAACAAATTTAATTTTCTCCTATTTAACCAATAGAAGGCAAGCAGTGCAAGTTGGGGACTCCCTGTCAAACTTTTTACCGAATGTTACTGGGGTACCACAAGGTTCTATACTGGGCCCTCTTTTGTTTTCTGCTTATGTAAATGAACTTCCATCTTCCTTAGTAAATTGTAGCTCTCATTTGTATGCTGATGACGTTCAGCTGTATTTCAGCTGTCCGCTTGGCTTAATCGAACATGGAGCGTTCTGCGTCAATGAAGACCTGAAGAAAGTTACAAATTGGTCTTTGGCTAACGGACTAATTTTAAACCCAAAAAAATCAAAATGTGTTGTCATTTATAGAAAATCTCTTGACCTTTCTTATTTTCCATCGATTGTTTTGGGCAATGCTCCAATGGAATATGTGCTTACAGCGAAGAATCTTGGTGTGACTTTTAATCGTTTTTTGACCTGGGATGATCATATAAATGGGCTAGTTGGCAAGGTGTATGGAGTTCTCCGTACATTATGGGTAACACAATCTTTTACTCCACCAAAAACGCGTTTGCTTCTCGCTAAAACCTTGGTAATACCTATCCTGGTCTATGGTTGCGAAATCTATTGCAACTGCAGCTTCATGAGCAGGCGTAAACTTAATGTAGCTTTCAACTCAATCGTTCGTTATGTCTTTGGATTACGACGATATGATAGAATATCTAGTTTCGCTCCGCAATTATTGGGCATGCCTTTCGAAAAATATATTGAATTTCGTAGTTTGATTTTGCTTTCTGACATACTTCTCACACGCCAACCACAATATTGTTTTGAAAGAGTACGAACTGGGTCCTCAAACAGATCTCATCAGTTGATTATCCCTCCTTATGCATATTTAACATCGGAGCGTCAATTTTTTGTTAATTCTATTAGGCTTTGGAACACCTTACCTCGTAATATAAAACAAAATCTGAACATTACAAACGTAAAAAGGGTGCTTAGATCTTGTTTTTCAATATGAAAATTTAATAAACTTTTACTTTTATTTATATAATGATAGTTTTGATAATTAAAGTAACTTCCTTTTTTTTGAATTTTTGCTCAGCCATTGTTTTTGTATTATAAGCTTACAGCTACCTTATAAGATTTTAAATCTTACTGTTGTTAAGCATTTTCGATATTAAATAAATAAATAAATAAAAAATGTCTAACTTCACGGAAGAAAAATTCAGGAACCCATTGACTCTTTATACGAAGACGTGAGTGGCATAGGAATAGCGATAAGTTTCGAAAATGTAACGAGGGCATTGTGAGTCAAGCAATGCAAAGAGGAAACAGAACAACTGGCAAATACCTGGAGAGAGCTGAAATACATCTCCAGGACCGTACTAGAGCCAGCCAATTGCACGAGACCTATCTCCGAAGAAAAGTTGAGTTGACCGATGTCACACTTAGTCATACGAGACAGAGACGAGATTGTGCCCAGCCGTCCTTAGCCCATTTTAAGGGCACATTAGAGTCGTAGTGGGCCCAAACACAAGGCGAAACTTACAAATTTGCAAAATTTGGTCAAAAAATTAATGAAACGCTGTGTTCTTCCAATTTTGTGTTGACGTAGTAGTGCATCACCTTTTTTTTCAAACCTTTTTGCCATAGAAGCTCCAGCAGCTTTGTTGTGAACTTAAGGTTGGACGCTTTGGCAGTGAAAAACGCTGCGAGGCATATATCGATGATGGCGATATGAAACGCGGACATCACTTTTTTCATTGACAGCCAGGCAGCAATAAAATCTCTGTCTGCCACTCAAATCAAGTCGAAGCTTGTTTCTTGCTGTAGCGAAGAGCTAAAGGTTCTTGGTATACAGCATAATGTATCTAAGACTCTGCTGGGTTCCCGGCCATAGTGGTGTGCCAGGAAAAAAAAAAGCAGATGAGCTGGCAAGGGAAGGCTCAACACTTGAACCTTCTCTCATAGATCACAACATAGGAATCCCACTATGTGAATTGAAGCAAAACGTCGGTAAAAAAATTATTCAAAAATCCAACGATAAACGGAACCTCCTAGAAACCTGTGGTATTACCAGGAAACTATAGCCTAGATACGATAAGAAAAGGTCCGATAGAATTTTAATTCTTAATAAACCTTCCTTAAGATCCCTTATAAGCATAATAACGGGACACAACCTACTTGGAAAATGGGGCTTAATACCGACGATCTCTGCAGAGGCTGTGGCGACGAAGATGAGCATGAAGACACAGCTCACTTTCTTGTCCAGCACTCTGCCAAACTAGGAAAAAACCTTAGGCAACTACTTCTTTAACGAATTAGAAGAACTATCAGAACTTTCTAGCAAGAGCTTACAGAACTGCGTCAAGACCTCCAAATGGCTAGACGAACCATCGGATTCATAGGTTAACACTTCAAGAAGTTATAACACTTCAGGGTATCACAATGGATCTACTTTGATCTAAGTAAAAAACCTAAAAAGTGTATTTCACTTAAATATTCAATATATATACTTCCAAAACAAAATCTTCTGTCATATTCCCACTACATGATGCTCTTTAATTCATGCAACCTCAGCTGTCAATTCCCCCGACTTATCTTTAATTTTGTTTTTTTTTTTATCTCTCATCTCCAATTTCTAACAAATTACCAATAGTAACTGACAAAATCCTATCGAATTATTTCCGCTTAACTTTATTTTCTCATGAATCTCTAAAGATATCACAATCTAACAACAGATTTCTTCGAATATTTAACCCCAAAAAAAGAAGAAAAAATCAACCACAAATCCCTTCGACAGCCAAAAAACACAAACCAAAACATTTTACCTATCTCAAATTTACGTAATATAGTAGTAACCTAGGCTATCATCATTTCTATTAAATATATACATCTACCATTAAAGCCTAAGGTTGTCTATATAATATCTATTTCTGTTTCCGTTCCCTGTTTACTTCTATAGAAGCTATCAGTTTTGTTGGGCATCAATTATTTTGGAATTATGTTCTTTGATAAATTCTATCCAAAACCTTTCCAATTGTGCAACTTAATCTTATAGATTAAGATTTAGATCCAAAAAAGCTATATTTGAGATATACCTATACCTACCTAGAAAGTGTGGGTTGTAATATATAAGAAAGAGTCACTGTACTGAGGGAGCCATTTCCCCCCCCCCCTTCCCAAACCCCAGCAAGCTAAAGCTATGTTATAAGAGAAAATTAAATAAAAACCACAAACCATCCCAACCAAAAGATATAAAGAATCGATAATGAAAACCTCCACCCCTTCCCCCCGCACTAAAACCCGCTATACAACCACATAAAACTCCCTCGTCCGTTCACCCACAACTCTAACTTGTGCCCTTGTTAATGTCAAGATACAAGAAACTGATTAAAAACAAAAAAAAAAAAAAAAACCCTATAAAAATGAAAAGGAAAGAAAACCAACATCATTGAAGTCCTGCTGGAGGGAAACATCCAGTAAAAGAAGCTGCTGCAGCTGTGCGAGAGGATAAAAATCCTGAATAACATTAGAAGTCATTCTTCAGCCGGTGTTTGGTGTCTTTTGGTTTCGACTTTTCCGACAAATTCTCCTCCGTGTTGGTATGGTGGTCGTTGGTCGTTGGTCTTCGGTCGTCAACTTTCCTATTCCTTCCCCGGAAACTGTCTTCGTTTTTTTTGTTTTTTTTTTTTGTTGAAAACGGATCTCTGTTAGAAACGAACGAGAATGTGCGGTAATTCTTGTTTGTGATACTGGCCATATCGATCCAAAGGCGGACGACACCCAACCAACATCACACCGCACAAAAAAAAAAAAAAAACAAAAAAATAAGGCCGCATGTCAGCCAAAAGACATTCACCACCTCCTTCTATAGGTAGCGATTCACATCCCTGGATACTCTACCCGCATCCATCTGACGGACGACCACCGCTCATAGTGAAGGAGTAATTAAAAATGGAAACTCTCTCCCCACCTCCTCCTCTACAAATATATAGGCCCCATCATCAACATCATCCTCCTGATGCTCTGTAGTGTTCCCTTTCCTTTATTATATCCTATAGAATCGTCCTGATGGGCAACAACTGGAATTTGTCTTCATCGCAGCAACTGATGGTGAAATGCGGTGAGAGATGCGGATACCGAATCATCTCCTCTCTCCTTTGATATGGCGTTGGGCAATGGCGAACACCTGCTTGGCGTGTATTTTAAACTTCTGCTTTAATTTGCATAACGACTTTTAATGAAATGTCAGGAGAAAGCGAGTTGCGCCCAGAGACAATAGCACATCACCAACCAACATCCGTATCTACATATTTTTGTTTCTGCTACTATTTTTTTTTTTTTGTTCTCGACAAACCCTCAGGATCTAGAACTTCAAAACCAAAAAAAAAAAACCACTCAAACAACAAACGAACAAAAAAAAAAAAACATAAATTTACATATTACATGGCAACGGCAACGCTGTGTACTAGAAAAAGGTGGTTTTCTCTTTATTTGCTGAAGTGCTGACCAAAGATGTTGGAATCAATGAATCTACAAATAAGAATCTAACATCTCTCCCATTCCATATATGCATCAGGGGAAACTTTAAAAGTATCTCTTCCGCCCACTCATCTCGGTAATACCTACAGGGAAATTCTTGAGATAATTTCCTAACTGCACAAGAATATACTAAGGAAAAAACACCGTTTACTCTAGTCACTTGGCCTTAATGGACAATTAATTACCGTTGAATAATTAGTTATTTTCGTGAGATCTTTTCTGTGTATAAAGTCCCTGATGCTACTACTTTCGCGGTGGATAAATGTGTGATGTCTGGAATTCAACTCATGCTGCCTCTCTTCTTTGCCGCAGCCAGGATAACGGTCCTTAGAGATAGATAGCTATTACTTTTTTTTCCAAACCAAAAAAAAAAATGTTACACATCCGCAATTGCATTTATTCGCTAGTTTTTTTTTTTTTGTGTGTGTTCCATTTTGTTCCCAGGGGTGCTTGAGATAGCACACCTAAAAATTTTGGTGTTGGACTCACTGTTTAAATGTTCGTTAAGGATCTAGAGAGGAACAACTCTGTTGTGAGTGAAAGAGAGAGGGAAAGCTTACCGCAGTGAATTATTATCATTGTGAAGTGGACGAGGTGTTTTTTTTTTTTTTTTTGTTGGCCGTGTGTTTTGGGTTTGTGTGATGCAGTTGAAGGTAATTTACGCCATTGCTACATAAAAATTGCTCCATTTTGTTGATTTGGTTTAATTTGAACGTTTTAATAGAGTTTTTTTTTCAATGTGGTATAAAACTGAATTTTTCCCATTACTGTAAACTATTAATCAAGATTTGGATTAACAGTGGGGGTAATTTATTTGAGATGATTTGGATTGTTAAGTGGTCATTTGGGGTCAGTTTAAAAAAATGTTTGCGTGGGTATAAATTAGGAAAAACAAAGTAATGCAATTTAACTACTGGGATTTTATTAGTTGAAATTTGTTCAGTAAACTGTTTTATTATTTTTTAGATTTATTTGTTAAAAAGTAAGTAAAAAGAGAGCGTTTCATTTCTGTCAGAAAGGTGGCAAAATAAATGTGCCTCAACATTGTTTACGGAATGCCTTTTTTATGGCAGCATTTAATGCGTTTACAAGTGAAAAGCCAAATGACAAAAATTTTACCGATAAAATAGCATTTTGCTCGTACGGCATTATTGATAAATCATAAAAATTGAGAAGTTCCAAAAGTCCTTGTAATTAGGCCACAACTGTAGGTCTTGTGATACATGAAAAACCGAGGTAAAAAATCGCGGTAACTGTATAGAATACTGAATAATTTGGTATAGTTATGCGGCAGAAATTTTAGTACATGCAAAAAATAAAAATTGACAACTTATGCTTTTCTATTTAAAGACCAGGTTTGGCATCATAGTTTCGGGTAAATATTTTTTTTTAAAAGGTATATTTATTTGTCAGAGACACAGTGAGAGCTTTAGGTAAGTAGGAGAGGATTTGAAAGGAGATGTCGGTGCACATTCGTCTTGAATTTCGTCACATCACAAAGCGTGGAAGGGTATTCCACATTCGCGAAGTACGGCTAAAAAACGAATCCCTGTACTTGATAGTACGACCGAAATTGGGTTCAAGAGTAAACTAATGAGCATTCCTGGAAGCGCAAGTATTACGGTTGAATCGTTTAAGGGGAGGAATGCAACTGACTATTTCATTAGAGCATTTACTGTAAAAGTAACGATAAAAGAGTGGAGACAGGAAACGTTACGTCGGTGTTCGAGTGACGTAAAGGTATCGATGATGTTCCTGTCTCCGATCATTTTAAAGGCTCGTCTTTGTATGCCTGTCCAAGAGGTTCAAGTAAGTTACTGGAGCACCAGCCCAGAGATGGGTTATACTCAAGCTTTGGACGTATATAACTTTTACAGATAATAGCCTGATCAGAAAGGGAAAAGAATTTCTTGCATCTTCAAAGGAAACCTAAACATCTTGGGGCAGTTTTTGCGACGTTAAGTATTTGATCACTCCACAAAAGATGGTTGGTGATACACATACCTAGAACCGCAAGCTGCTTAGTTTCTTCGATGCAAGTGCCACTCACAGATAATGGCGATTTCTTAATCCCCATTGTATAATGCTGTCAGAATTTAATGTACTTATCATATTAAGCTGTTTCAGTTCCACGTCCGAAGAGCAGGGATGAGAATCTGGAAACGAATATGAAAAGCTAAGAGTGCTATCGTCAGCGAAAAAAGTTTAATGGATTAGTAGTTGCAGATAATTAATGAAAATGAGAAAGAGAGTCGGAGACAAAATGGAACCCTGTGGCACACCAGCATTTATGTTATGGGTTTCAGACTTGAATCCGACTATAATACTACTTGTATAGAGGATGCGAAAGAAAGTTACTAATCCAACGAAGAAGGGATTTCATCGATACCAGAAGCACGCATTTTCGATAAAAGAGCAGGATGCCAAACTTGTAAAGATTTGTTCAACTGTTCGGTGAGATAAATCATCATGTCACCAGTGAACCTATTTCTGTGAAAGCCGTATTGCCGGTCATTAAGAAGCTTTCGATCTTCGAGATATTTCTTAAGCTGATAATTTATCAGCATTTCCATGATCTTGGACAGAAGGGACGTAAGTGCAATTGGCCGGTAATTAGAGGGTGAAGAAGTTTCGCCTTTTTTTGGGATAGACTGGACAAATGCTGTTTTCCAAATGCTCGGAACAAGCCCAGAAGCAAAGGATAGATGGAAAAGCTAACGCAGGGGTTTTGTAATAGTGGAAGAACACTTCTTCAGAACAATGGCGGGGATACCAATCGGACCAGCGCCAGCGGTTTTGTGTATGTTGAGATCTTTTAAGACTTTCGCCACAGCTCGAGTACGAAAGAAGATTTGTAACTCGTTTGCTGTTCAAAAGTAACCTTGGTGTTTTTAATTAAATCAAATATTTTTTAGAGATATTGAAATAATGTTTACTGTGGCGTTTACGTACTATTTTGTTAGTAGAGGAGAAGGTGAGAATATGGAACTGCATTTGGTTTTTTAAATTTTTTATCTATACCAGAAATGGTCGTGGCGAAAGCGAATAAGTTTTATAATATGAGCATTTGGCTTGAGTCTTCGCAATTTGTAGTTATTCAGTGATAAATGTCATTGACGGTTTTTGATATAGAAGGGGGTTCCAATTTAACAACATGTTCCATATTGAATACCACCTTTTCCTCTACCATAGGTAATTGACGAGTTTATTTTTTTTTCGAAGAAAACATACCTACTTCAATGAAAACACTCAAAACCATAAATAAACATCATTTTATTCAACAACTATGTATGAACCCAAACTTTGGAAAGTATTTGTAAAGTGCCAATGATTGTGTGGTTTACCCTATATTGATGAGATCCTATCCCAAAAAAAAAATCAAGGTATCTATACTTCTCATAAGTACTGCTTTGTGAAAAGAGTTAAAATATTCTAAGCAAACTGGACCATTAAAAGAAAATCCGCTTATTACTTCCCATTGTCAATCAACAAAGATAAAAAATGAACAATAAAGAATCATTATTACTATTTTAACCTGAAACAATTCCTTTGTAATAAAAACAAACAATGTGGGGTATTAATTTAATCTCTTCTTCGAAAAGTTGCAAGGTACAAAGGTACATTCCTCTACTATGAGCTACTACTTAAAAATACAAATTGAAAAAAAAACTTAAAAAAACAAAAGCCCTCTTGAGATGCAATCAAACTAATTAAATGCATCCCATTCGAATTAAACCGAACATAAAACCGATTTTGTTCTTCTTCTTCTTATATTTATTTTTATTTTTGAAAATACAGAAGCGTTTGTCTCGATTGGGGGAAATAGACACAACAGCGCACACGATAGGGCGGTCGGTGGTGGTGGCGAAGAAAAGAATCAGGTTCAGGACTCCAGAGAAATGAAGTCGATGTCTATTGTTTTCTCAAAATTCACCCACGCTCGCGGCCATTCACGACAACACACACAAAACTATAAATCGACTGATATTCTTCAGTATTGTATATTCCCCATGGCTCCAGCGTCTGTACTGCAATTCTATGGACTCTTCCTTTAAGTCTCTTGTGAATATGTTTTTTTGTTATCCTTCAAAATAATTTTTTTTTTGCTGTCTATAGAGTTGCCATTGCTCGTTTAGTTCTCTGTCTTCTTATATTGGCAAAAACAAGAGACATTGGGCATTGAGCATTGGCAAGCAGGGCATCATCACCACAAAAGCTCCACAATGCCCTTTCAGTCTATTGTGATGCTTATTGTCGACATTGCACATTTTCTTTATATTTAGATAGGTACTTTATTTTTCTTTTATATTTATTTTTGGGGCCAAACATTCTTACGATGGCGATATGGTAGAATTTGGTGAAGAGAAGAAGAAAAAATTGACAACGTGTTCAAACAATTGAGAGAAAAACCATGACCGACTGAGCGTAAATTTAGCAGGAACTGGTTAACAGAGACTGGGCCATTATCTATGATCGTTCAAGACAACAATGGAAAACATTGTGCCATTCTAATACTATGTGACCTCCATATTATTTGTTATTGTTTGAACTTTAAAAAAACAATGGAACAATTTTCCAAACAACTATGTACTGTCTGTCTAATGGAAGAGTTATTGGTGGGTATGCTTCCTTGGAGGTATTATAATTATCCACCTAGTGGGGCACAACAATTTTAATATCAAAACAGTGGTGAATTTTTCTAAAGGCAATTAGCTTTTTGTTCCACAATGAGAAGAATTTCTATGCATTTTCTACTGAAGAAGATGAAAGAAATCGTCTAGCTTCTGATTAACAAAAAATCATTGTTTCGTGTTTCATCATCTTAGATAAATATTGGATGTTCAGTTAAGTTAAATATATTTTTCAAAAAAGACCATTCTTGCAGTAATTCAAGAAAAAATGGATTGCTTGATTTTAATGTTCAAGGTTCAAGGTGTCATTCGCTTGAGCCTGAAATGTAACGTATAACTTTTTCAAAAATTATGCACTATTCAAAAAAAATTAAGGGATAAGAAATACCTTTTTTAGGTGATTTTCAACAGACTTTGGCTTCTAGAAAAAAAGGCAAACAAAAAACTACCCAAAAAGAAAACTGTTGTTCTAAGTATCAAAATTTTAGATTTTAACTTGAAATTTTTTAAGCGTCAGCGATTTTCGAGTAATCAATTATTTTGTAATCTTTTTTTTTTACTAAATTTAAAAAAAAAATGATATCCCCAACTGAATGTTGACCTTTATTTACGTAATTTCAGCTAATGCTTTTCTCAATAGTTTTTCTCGAAACTACTATGAAAATAAAGAAAATTTTTTTTCTTCTGTTAAAATATCAGAGATTTTGAGCAAAAAACGTGGCCCTTTAATTTTTTTTTTTTCAAAAATTCAATTTTTGATCCCCTATTTTTTCCACTGATTTAATATTACTTTTAAAATGAAGATGACATTGGTCAAGGATTATTTTTCTTAACTTTTAAATCGATTTCTAAAATAAATTATTAGGTACCTTAAAAGTTCAGAGCTATTTTCAAAAAATTCTTCCAGAAATTTCTACGTTGAGTCTTTTTTAAAAATTTCGAACTTGAAATATGGTCAAAGTGATACTCTTAAAATTTATTCAAATTAATTATGTTGAGTCAGCAAAAAATATAATAGCAGCAAAAATATTAAAAGATAAATTTTTCAAGTATGTGGAATATTAATGACTGTATCAATATTTAAAAACAAAATATTAAGGAGAGAGCTAGTACATTTTATTTATTGTGAAAAAAGGCTTTTGGAACCAAGTAGTGGTATAGTCAGGAATTTTTTCATGTTTAATGCTTTTGGGGATGCTGAAACTTTTTCGAGAAAATGGCAACGACGATTTTAAAGAATAAAATCTATTTATTTAAAAAAATATTGGCTCACTTTCAAAGAACAAAAACTATCAAAATTTAGATAATAAAGTCATTTTTTGATTTTTTAAAAAAAGTGAGTCTGATTGTATTTCAACATTTAATTTTTACTTGCGGCTATAGGTACATACTATACTCGTATAGGGCAAGTTTTGGATTCGTGTAAAAAATCGAACTATAGATAGATACTAATCAAACCTTACATTACGATGATAGAGAACGCGAAAAAAGTGGGTCCCGAAATTCTGTCTGTACCTCGACCTTCAGTCTAAACTATAACTGAAGCGATTTTCTTCAAATTTTGGACATAAGGTTTTGGGAAGATTGCCTACAGGGGAAATTGAAATTTTTTTAGCTCTAAAAATAATGGTACCTGCCTAGTACCGTTTAGACAAAACATTTTTATTTTGAAAACGGCACTTACGATTTTTATGAAAGTTTTTAAATCGGCTTCGTCAAGTAACCTTAATATTTTAGTCAAAAAATTTTGTTTTAAAAAACATTTATTAACGGTACTTGCCATAGAACCGGACTTTTGGTTTTTAGTTTTCTCGTAAACTATTGGACGGATTTCGATGAAAATTATTTTCAAACAAATATTTTGTTTATTTAAAATAAAATCATTTTTTTTTTTGAAAACTCAATATTTTGAAAACTAATAAATATTTTTTCTTAAATTTGGTTTTAAGTGTATCTTATCAAATACTTAAAATTTGCTACCAACTTTTTTTATAAAAATACTTAAAAAATTATTTAAAAAAAAACAGCTACTAACGATTTTTGAAATTTTTTTCCAAAAAATTTTATTTTTATAATACATAAGATGGCATCTTCAGTTTTAAGATTAATCTTCTATTTTGGCTTATTTTATCCATTCAAATAATGAATTTCAGACTTTTTTCATATTTTTACTTGTGACAATAATAAATAGTATGATGATTCTATTCAAATAAATTTGTTTTATACTCAGGCTTTAAAAGCAAGATAACATCGCTCATAGGAGCAAGTACGTGCGACCCAGTCTTGCATTTTATTTATACTATTTTCAATAATTTAAATAAAAATTATTTTAATTTTCAAAAATATCGCTACACAAATGTTTAAAAAAAATTAGATTTCACGTAACAGCACCGACAATACAAATTGAAACTATAAACGATACTTCCCATATAAAACTTTAAAAAAAACCCTTCTCAAAAATCTCAAATTTTTGGAATACGATTCCGACGATTTTGATAAAATTTTGTATGAGTATTTTTATTGATATTAGTTATTAACTTGTAATAAAAAAAAATCAATAGAGACATTAGCCGTGTTTTATGAACAATTGATAGCAACTCAGTAAAATTTTTACACACAAACAATAACAAATAAATTTATTTTCACTTTTTGTTTTGCTTAGAAACAATAACAAAGTTTTTATAATCACTTTTTTGTTATTGTTTTTGTGTGTAAAATTTTTTGCTGAGTTGCTATCAATTGTTCATAAAACACGGCTATTATTACAAAAGTGCAAATAATAATATTCACAAAAATCTTAAATTTCTGGAAATCAGATATAAATTTTGTGTGTACTGATATGAGTACCTACATACTAACACTACCTACCCATTTTATTTTTATTTTGAAAAATTGATATTTTATAATCGTGTAAGTTATATATGTATATCGAAAAATTCCATAGATCATCTTCTTACTATTTTTTTCTTATCTACATAAATTAATATCTATACCCACTTACCACTCCGATGACTAGGGAATATTAAAATTTAAATCTGTGGCAACAAGGAATAACAGCATAAGTCAACTTATGCCAAAATTGAGTTTTTGATAACATCGGATGCGTAACTAGCAATTCTACCTCCAATATTTTTTTCGTATTTGTATCTCTTATGGTTTCTGAATTATAGCCTAGAAAAAAAACAACAAAAGTCGTTTTCTATGCTCAGTTTGCACAAGCAAAAACAACACAAGTGAATGAATGAATGAATGTATTGGGTAAACATTTGCACTGCGACCTTATGATCTATTGTGCCCCCCTTTTGATGTGGATGAGGTTTCTCATCTACAATTCATCCTCCAAATTCGTTCCTTTGAGGAATTTAATGATTTGGGGTATTTTTAGAGAATGTAATTCATTCTCTTCTATATGGTACTTGCCCAGATATTTATGTCTATGATGCATTAGTGCATCACATTTTCCTATTATGTGGTCCGGTGTCTCCTCATGAGCGTTGCAGAATCTGCAGGAAGCGCTGCTCACTAGACCAAGGATACTGAGGTGTCTTCTCAGTTTGCAATGGCCGGAGAGGAGACCCGTTACTCTCCTAAGATTGTTCCTACTTAGGCTGATGCAGGATAAGAAACGCTCTCGGTTATATTCCCCGAGTAAGAGTTTTGACTGTCTCAGTTTGGGGAGTTCTTCCCAGATTTTTGATCTTTTAGCCGAAGAGGAGGCTAAAAGAACATCACAAGTAGACATATTGCTCTTTTTACAAAACTATAGCAATTCCTTTTGAAAAAATAAGTCGACTTGTGTCGTCACTTGTGTAGCTATTCCAAATAAAAATAATTTATTTTTTGCGGAAGCGCAATGCGGAAAAACGACATAAGTCGACTTAAGATCAGAACATTTACAAAACTGCATAAGACTACATAAGGAAAAACATAACAAAAATTCAAACTGCTTTCCTGAAAAATTACAAAAATTGACTTATGTTGTTTTTCCTTATTGCCACATAATACATTAAATATTGTTTATTTAACTTATCAACGTAAATAATTGTTTTTCTTAAATTTTATTATTGAGTTACTTTTTTTCTTTTCCATGCACCCAATTTATTGAAATCCACCTACATACATCGAGATTAAATTCTTAAAAAGAAGAATAAACAATTTTTAATTATTTATACAAACAATGATATATGTATGTACGAGCATGTAAATTTATATTATTCTTGAAATTTTATTGAAAGATTGTTTTTGACATTATTGTGCCAAATGTTCAAATTCTAGTTAAATGGACAATAAAGATTGTATGAGAATAATCAAAACCACCTTCAGCCATTATAGATAGGTCGCCTACACACATTCTTTGCCTAGATAAATAATTATAAGCAGCTGAGTTTACTTCAATCTTCTATACACAGACTAGACAAATGTCGCCCTAAGCCATGAGTCCTTGAATAAAAATATTATATAAAACTTTGGTATATGTATGAGGAGTGTTGGAATGTGTACACTGATAGGAAAAACCGCAGTTTGAAATTAAGAACTTTTTTTATTTTTTGTTTTTTAATTAGTTTTTAAAACTTTGTCTTTTTTGAAACTTTATATTGGTATATTGGTTTTTGGTTGAATTTTCGGTTTTGGAAATATTTATTGAAGAATTTTTTATGTTATGAGGGTATACATTTTTTATTAGAATACAATATTACTTGGAAGGCATTTTTAAAGTAAAGAGGGTTTTTTTTAGAGGTATAGAATTTTAAGTTGGTAACACTTTTTTAACTGGCGGCCATCTTAACAGCCGTTCAGTGGTTTGTGCTCACATTGGTTTGGCAAACAAAGATGTATCTATTTCCATCGATCGACTGAAACCAGTGCTTAGTACTTTGGTCGGTATGAACCAAAGTATGTAAAAAATGATCTCAAGGATGGGGGCTCGATTGGGGGAGGGTGATGTAGTGAATATTAATTTATTCGTTATTAAAAAGTTACATCGCACCTAATGATTTAAAGTTGTTTGCTCGAACGCGACCAAATTCAATTTTCCAAACACTTCCTTAATCTCTATCTCCTCGCTCTCTATCCTTACTTATCCTCATTCTTGTTCTGCTTTCTAACTCGTGTGCTGGCGCAATTAAAAGCTCCCAACCTAAATTATTAATTAAGAATATTGTAAGATTGTAAAATTGAAAGTTAAAATTAAATTAAAGTTGAAATCGCCACCAAAGAGGCTATACAACCATATTGTTGTGGAGGAGCTGTGGTTACACGACAAGGCGTAGCATGTCAAACAGCTCGTGCCACAATTGATTTTTTAAAGGAAACTTTTGGTAACCCCATAGTTTCACGTTTCTGAACCGTGAGTTGACTATTTTCTGTGGGGATATGTGAAGTCGCTTGTCTACGTAGGGCTGATGATATCAGGGTAACCGAGTACCCGGATACCCAAGTAATTCGGGTAATTCCCGCGTACCTGACTACCCGATTACCCCATTAACAGATTACCCGGGTAAATAGGAAATAGCAAAAATAGGAACTAGGTGCGAACCACAGCCATTTGTAAAATAAGTAATTTTGAACTGATTAACTTTATGTCTCATCAAGATGTCGGAGACATTGATCAAATTCTATTAAATAAAATATGGTAATTTTCTACCCGGGTACAAGCAACCCGGGTAACCAAATACCCGGGAAGATGATTACCCGGGTGGAATCATTAGCCCCAAGAAACGATCGACTATTGGGGGACAACGGCCACAAATGTTGGTAAGAGTGATCGAAAATTGAACTTTCAGATTAAATTACGTCCGTAAGTGCCATAAGTTTCAATGCCAGAAATAATATTTAAATTATAATGCCTCTAAAAAAAACCCTTATTTTTAAAAAAATCGTAATATCAGCAAAGCAACTATTATATTTAAAAAATGTTTTCTAATAAAAATGTTTTGTGCAGTGTAGGTTACACTGCACAATGTAGAACCTAATGCGTATGGAGCAAGTGGCAAGTGAAGTTAAAAAGTAACCCATCTACTCCCTTAATTACTATCGCGTCTGAATAATTAAAAGACCTCTCACAAGGAATTTTATTTTAATTTGAATTGCAAATAAGTTAATATGGGGCGGCGGATTTACTTTAATAATAATTCTAATCAATTCTCAGAATTTAATTATTTAATCCTTAATTTACTACTCCCAAGGTATATAAATACCCCGAGCAATCAAGTAATAAACATTAGAATTCATTCATCTGCAGTTCCTTGCACATCATCTCTCATAGTAAAATCAGCTGATCTAATAGCGAAAAATAAAAAAAAAAATATGTCGTCTCCATCTGTAAAGATAATTTTAACTTTGAATTGGTTTTGTTTGTTGCTGATCTTTTGTATCAATACGCCATCTTGTGAGGGACTTCAGAAGTTGTGTGGAAAAAAATTACCCGATACATTGGATTTGATATGTGAAAATGGTTTCGGTACTAAAACAAAAAAATCAAGTAAGTTTTTTTTTTTTTTTTTTGATAATCCTTTCTAATTTATTTAATTTTTTTTTTTTCATACAAAGTTATTCCATTGGACTATAATTACAATGACATTGAAGATGATGCATTTAGTCAATTTTCATTGATACCAAGCTATGAGGCAAATGCTTTGGCCAAAATTCGTCGCAGGAGATTTGGCGTTGTTGATGAATGTTGCAAAAAATCTTGCACAATGGCTGAACTAAGAAGTTATTGCCTTTAAAGGAAATGATAAAGTAATAAAATTATGTAAGTTTGAGGCTTCGCTTGGATTTGATCATGAGCGAAACATTAACTTTGAATAAAAAGGAGCTAAAAATATATAATTAAATGACAAAAAAAACACAATAAAGCGAATTCTGAAATCGACCTGATCAAACGTTTTCTTCTAAGAACCAAAAAGTTTTTTTTAAATTGAAAATTAATTTTGCAAAGCACAATAGATGTACGTTGGGACCTCCATTTTTGATTTCAAAATTTAAAAAATGTGCAGATTAAGGAAGTTTTGGAATTTTTATAAATTTTTACTTGTGGCCAAATAATTCAGATTCGTGAAAAAAACTGGAACTCGAGATTTTGATCGAATTTGAAATTACTATGACAGGGACGCCGATAAAAGTGGCTCTTTCAACTCTGTCTATCTGTTGAGCTATAGCTAAAACAGTTGGGTGGATTTTCTTAAAACTTGGTGTGCCATACATCTTTTTGGCCTTTCTAGAAAATCCTATTTTTATTTTGAGCTTTGAACAAAAAAAAAATTATTTTTCGAAAATTAAAAATGTAATTTCAAAAACTGCTCCATAAATTATTTTGAAATTTATTACATTTTTTAATACTATCTTTGATAATTTGATTAAAAATTAATTTTATTTTCAAAAATAACGGTACCTTCGTTCGCCTGATTTTGATAATTTTTTTATACCAATTGAGAGTTTTGAAAAAAAAACCTAACATTTTGAAATTATTTTGAATGTGTTTGACAGTTTCTTTGATTTCTTAATTTTTTTTTATCACATGATTCGAAAAAATCTACCCATAATTGTATATCCAAATTCTAAAACAAATGTGTTTTTTGGGATTTCTCTTAAAACTCAAAAAATAATTTTTTGAACATTCTAATCCTATTTCAAAAATATAATCGGAAAAAAAATGTTTTGAAGTTTTTGATTATTATCTACTAAAGTGAAATTTTTGAAAAACTTTAAACTTCTATTTTATGTTGGTCTAATTTTCTGAGTAAAAAATAAATTTTGAAAAAGTTATTAAAAAAAAGTTTTCTTCAAAAAAAATTAATGGTTACGTCAGTTTTTTCTTACAATTTTTGAATTCCATGCTTGTATGTTCTGATTAAAAGAAACAACAAATATGTACAGTATTAAAAATTCTAAGTTTGTAAGTAATCTGAAACTGGTAGCCGTAGGTAAATTGGTTCAGTAACCGGAAAAAAACACAACTTGCAAACATTTCGAAATACGTTCAACTTTTTGTAGGATTACTCAAATTTTTGCAGCTTTTTACTGTAGTTAACGGTAAATTAAATATTGGAAATTATGAAGCTTAGTAATACCTGTTTTGGTTTTCAAAAAAAAATGTGCTGTAATTTGCTTAGGTTCCGCTGCCGTAAATATTTTTCAAAATATCACGAAATTTTTTTTACATAATTTTTTTTTTTTTTTTTAAAACCGACGTGCGCTCTTAAAAAAAAAATCAATTGAGACTTAAAAATTGTGAGAGTTCTAGTAATGAAAACCTAAGTGCATATGAGATCTAGAGAAAATATAAGCTCCCTGTGACCCAGTTTGTGTACTTCATTTCCTATAAAAGCCTTTACTTCATACTATAGACCATTATATTAGTAATTTGAAGAGATTTTCTAAAGTACCTAATAGTACGTTGGGTTTATTAGGTATGAAGCTTTTCTCCTCCTCCAAACAAGTTGAAAGTATAATACAGGCATAGTATACACTCTTTATTCCTGCCCTTGCTCTACATTCATTACATACATACATAAATAATTTTTTTTCAAAAAAAAAAAAAAAAAAAAATAAAGGAAAAATAAACAAGAAAATGTTTTCCTATATCCTTTGCCTATAATGTCTGTGAACCTTTTCATAAAATTTATGAACATTCTAGAGAAGAAGGAATTATCCCTTTTTACTTTGTTTGTGTGTGTATACATATTTTTTTTTTTTTTAAATAATAATTTATGTATGAAAACGGACGTTCTCATTTTCTACATTCAGTAGGTTGGTATAATACAAGATATAGGAAAAAAAGACAACAAGGACGATAAAATGAAATCTAGGCCTAGGAAGAAACGGGTTGGGTTACTTTTAATTTCGATTTTCACGGAGGATAGCATTTCCTATAAATTATTGTACCTTATAGCTAAAAGTTAGATCGAAGGTCACCTACACAATATAACATTCAAGAAGAAATATAGGTATACAATACAATATACAATATATTATGCGTATAGAAGGACGAAGGATGAATTTCGAAAACTAGGTTATAGAGGAAATTCATATGTTAAGATTTTTAATTTTTTTTTTGTTCAAAATGAAAAGCCAGACGTTGTAATCGTAGTCATGTAAATTGAGGCATAAATAAAATTCAACAAATACTGAATTCAAAATCAAATAAATAATGATATTGGTTCTTACCTTTTTTTTCTCTCAGATTTGTTTGTTTTTATATGTATGAGGAAAATTAGGTACGATAAATATTTATGTAGCTATGTAAGACAAATCTTTAAAAAGAAGTTTTTTTGGAATTGAAATTTAGTGCGTAGCGTAGTAGCGCTCTGGTTGAGGATCTAGCGGTTATGGTATGCAAACTCATATAGAGTCTAAAGGAACCACAACAAAACCTTCTTTCACTTCCAACCATTAAACAAGAGAGCAAAAACCATTTGCTGGTTGTTACCAATCAACCAAATAGCTTAGACGAGCTACATACTATTTCAAGAACCAAACAACGAGCGTTAACCCCCACCATTTTATAGTTTCAAACATTTTTCAGATATCACAAAAAAAAAGTTACCAAGATCTTGGAAAAGTAGTCTGACATCCTAACACCCCCAGATTTGCAGTCAAAGCATTATAAAGTACCTGTGCGGGACCTTCATTAGTTTAAGCTTAAAAAAAGTTACTCACTTTATCTTATGAATATTATAACTTTTCAACAAGCGTTGCAAAACCCATGTATCATATCTGACCATGCCGAAAATAAGCATATGATTTTTTTTTATAATTTGCGCGCGCTCAAGGGGATTTTTAGTGTACGGTGTACCCTTTATATGTTTCAACACAGCGCAGGCGTGAAGGATAGGGATGGGAAGGGAAAGGTGTATGGAAGGGTGTGGAGCAAGGTACTGAGACTGAAGGTGGTGGTTGTCTCAGATATTATCTCCAGGGTTGGTAGCTTGGCTAAAGCGGAGAAATGCCGTGACTTATATCAATGTCCCTTTATAATTCGCATTATTTTGTTCATTGTCATATTTGTTGGGCATACTAGTATTTACTCAATCACATGTTGTAAGTGTTATGCCTGAACAACATGTAATGAGTAAACCAGCGGCCCAACAATGATCAATGATAATGGAATAAAAACATGACAAGAACTACGGCAGGGATCGAACCTGTGACCTGTGAGGTTGACAGGCGACCACGCATACCATCGCGCCACGGCCAACCCCTAATAAAATAAAATAAATTTAAATAAACAAAATAAAAAGAATTTTTTTTCTAAATATGTCTTTGCCGTGTTTTTTGTTGGAACATTAGGAAATTTTGAAAATTTTGAGGTAGAATTTTTGAAGTGTTGAAAAATGTCATCAAGATTATAATTTAAGAGGTGAAGAGTGTTTCATTTAAATAATAGTGTTGAGGCAATTTATATGAGCTACCTTATCTAACAGACGTGTAATTAAAGCGCTGAGTTACGTTTTTAGTTTTGGTGATTTTTTTCAATCTTTTTCAGGAGGTTTTGATTTTTTTTATATTCGGTTGTTTGGAAATTTATACAGCGCATAGAAAATTTCGGTTTATTATATCTTTTTAGTGTGAAAGTAATTTTAGTGTAGGGTCCTTTTTTTTTTTTTATTTTTTTTTTTTTTTTTTTTGTTAACTCGTTTATTTTCACGTTTAGGTTTTTTAATCGCAATCCACGGAAAATATTCGAAGGGATGTAATTAAACAATCCCATTAGCAAACGTCATATGATTGTCCCAAAGGTAATTGCAGTGCACCAAGCATATTTTGAAAACTCCAATTCGTCTGTGTTCATTCCGCCACGGCAAGCGATGGATCGTTTGATCCAAAATAAATGCAAACGAATTTTGAAAACTCGTCACCGCTAACGAATGGTTTGCGGTAAATGATTTGGTTCAAGATATGTTTTAAATCATAAACAGAGAGGCCAATAGCCTTATTTGTTTTGAGGATAAGAAATTCATGATTAAAATAATAGACTTATGTTTGACATAAATTAAAGTCTACTCGGACCATTTTTACTTGCGACTATAGGTACTATTATAGGGCAAGTTTTGGATTCGTGCAAAAAATCGAACTCGAAATATTAATCAGACCTAACATTACGCCAAAAAAGTGGGTCCCGCAATTCTGTCTGTCTGTCTTTACCTCGACCTACAGCCTAAACTATACTGAAGCGATTTTCTTCAAACTTTGGACATAAGGGAAAATCGAAATTTTTTTTAAGCTCCAAAAATAACGGTACCTGTCATAATACCGTTTATACAAAACATTTGGGTCTTGAAAACGGGTTTGTCAAGTAACCTTAATAATTTAGTCGAAAAATATTTTTGAAAAAACCTTTATTGACGGAACTTGCCATAGAACCGGATTTTCGATTTTAAGTTTTCTCGTAAACTGTTGGACGGATTTCGATGAAAGGAGGTCCTTTATAATCTTAATAGTATTGCATATCAAAATTTTCAAAAAAATATTTTTTTTAAAAAAAAAAATCAAATATTTTTTGAAAACTCAATATTTTCAAAACTAATAATTTTTTTTTTATTTGGGTTTAAGTGCATGTTATCAAATACTAAAATGTGCATACACATTTTTTTTATAAAAATACTTAAAAAATTATATTTTTTGAAAAAACAGCTTTAACGATTTTTGAAATTTGTTTTTCAAAAATTTGTATTTTTATGATACATAAGATGGCATCTTTAGTTTTAAAATTAAACTTCTTTTTTGGCTTATTTTATCAACTCAAATAATGAAATTCTGGGATTTTTCATATTTTTACTTGTGAAAATTGATGAAATGATGAATGATTCTGTTCAAATAAATTTGTTTTTATACGCAGACTTTAGAACCAAAAACCCAGTCGCGTATTTTATATTTTTTTCAGAATCTAAACGGGCTTCACTTAAAAATCAGCCAATGGCTATAATAGGAGAGTGCAATCTCTTCTTTATATTTTATTTCTGTTTTAAGTTGAAAATAAATGTTAAAAATGCCAGCCAACTCCGATGATAGTTTCTAATTTCGGTCTAGAAGATCTTTTCATTTCAAAAATGTGATGTTAATTATTCAAAATATTCGTAAATAAATTTTTAAAGCAATAATATACAATATTAAAAAAAAAAAAAAACTTACATCGCCGGCGGAAGTTGAACGAAACCTAAATTTTGTTAACAATGTAGATTCTAACACAGAAAATAAAATTTGAAAAAAAGTCTCCTAAATTCAAAAAGATTTCATCACTCAACACATTCATGCCGACTAAAAAATAAAATACTCCCAATCAGATATATCCTTATTTCAACAAAGTGTCCTTCTTTTTTTTCTCCCACACCCACTCATGATGATTATATTAAATTGTTTTATTGATAAGATTAAAGCTAGGTTCTTTTTTTTTTTGCTCAACTTTAAACCGTCTAGCTGTGATGATGCTGCTGATATATCCTCGTAAATTTGCATTCAAGGACTTAAACAAATAAACTTATAACAATTTATTTTCCACACATGATTATGTTGTGACATATTTCTTATCACACTCCTAGACCTCTTATGTACGAGGCTTTTCCTTTTTTTTTAAATAGACAAAAAAAATTTTTTTTCTTATTTATTTTATTCGAGGCTTATATAACACTCTCTGGGTTCTGGGATGGAGTTGGATGCTGGTGTATTCTTCTGTTGTTGTTTTTTTCTGCTTGTTATTCCTTCATTGCAAAAAAAAACGAAAGAATAAATATTATAATCCAAGTTAAGTAAAAAAAAAAAACAACAACTTCGTTAGATACACATTGGGTTGAATTTAAAAAGCAGCAACAAAAAAAAAGGACTTTCACCCAAGGATAAGCAGAGATCCACATCCACCCGAATGAGGTTGTACTAGATGTTTATCGACAAAGAAAAGTCAAATCGCACCCAACTTGAATGAAACAACACGAAGAATTTAAGAAACAACAATGATGGGTGGTGGTAAGGAGGGAAGAGAAAGAAACTCGTTCGCGTATGTGATGCGAGGTGAATACGAAAGTTTTTAGCGGACGTCATGTACAAAACACGTTCATCGCGACGCGGTTAGTGGTGGTGATGAAGATGATGATGATGATGGTGCTGGTGGTGGAGTGAGGTAATGGAAAAGCAAACTTTTCGCTCCTTTATCACCGTCATTTGCCAAAAAACCCATTCCTACAAAAATATATTTTAACTAAATATATAGACAGATGGAAAACGCGCAACAATACAAATTTTGACCAGTGTTGTCACTTTGACAGTTTTTTTTCAAAAACGATTGGTTTTTAAAAAATTTAAGGGTTTCAAAGGTATTTGGAAATAATGGAATGGATTCCTGGAAAACAACATTCAAGAAGTCCCAACATTTGGATGTATTTTTTAAAAACCTATAGTTCCAAAGATCGAAAGATAGCTGGTGTATTTTTTGTGCAGTTTTTCAGGATTTCCATTTTGGTTCTAAGCTACGAACATATTTCCGATTTTCTAAATTTTCTGAAATTTTGGAAGTGGGTTATTGGAATTCCAGTATTCGGAGTTTTCCTTAATTTGTGTTTTCGGGGCTTTCGCGATTTTGTTATTTTCTAGATTTTGAGTTATCGGGGTTTCTGGTTTTTGGAATATATAATTTTCAAGATTTTGGTTTTCCTAGATTTTTAGTAATAAGGGTTTTGTATTTTTGGGTTTTTGATTGTCTTAGGTATTTTGGGTTTTTTAAGGCTTCCTTGATTTTGGGTCTCGTGTAATTTTTGCTCGGAGTTTTCGGTTTCAAGATAACGGTACTTTAGGTTTTATCGATTTGAGTTTTTCATGATTTTCGGTTAGCAGAATTTATCGGTTTGGGTTTTCGGTTTTCTAAATAATTTAAGTTATAGAGATTTTGGCAAATTAGTGATTCGTCCACGGTACATTTTTGTTTGTGTAATTTTCGATCTTTTGGAAATGTTTTTGATTGGAATTTGGGGTTTCTGGGATTTTGGGGTTTAAAAGTTTTAGTTTGAAGGATGTCAAAACTTCTGGGTAAAACAAGTGCGACGATACCCCCATTTAAATGGCCTCAGATATAGAACAATGCAAAACCGGGATTTCTGAGGTTAATCCGGCAAACGCCAAAAAATGATGCCACAGGGCGGTGTAATGGAATGGAAAAAACGATAGGTCCGAAATTTTCAAGCTTTTGTTAATTTGCTTTTTTTTGGGAGTTTTCCAAATGATGGGTTTTCTGTATTTTGGATTTTTCTAGAATTTGTACTATATAGATTTCGGGGTTTTAGGATATTGGGATTTTCGGTTTTCAAGATCGAGATGCGTTCCAGGAATTTACTGAGATAAAATTTTCGTGATTTTTGGTTAACGGAATTTCTGTAGTCCAAAAGCAATTAAGGTTTTTCAGAACTTTGGTGCCCAAATTTCCGATTTCTTTTGTCGCCATCTTTTTTTTTTAATTTTCGTATCAAATACATATTTTTTTTCACAAAAAAATAATAAATGTAAAGTGGCATCGCTGGCACTACTATATCTAGCATTTGTTATTTCTACCTCCAACCCCATAGATGATGCATGACAATAGGGTAGCTGCCTATATCTACCTATATCCCTATCGCACGCGTGCCAAACAAAGTCAAAACGATAGGATCATTATTCTGGCTCATCAATCACCAACTACATAACATTATCAAGCAATGTGCTGTCATAATCGAATGAATCCTTAATGTCATTTTGGCTCCCGATCTCAGTATGGGTGGTTGGATGTTTGATGATGAGAATGATGACAAAATTGGAGGGTGAGGGGGGGATTCGAACAAGAGAACGATGTTGAACCATCAAGGACGAGAACGAAGACAACAGTCGCCGTCGTCGTTTCTCGCTGTCGCTGGTCCTTGGAATCTTCTTCTTTCGTCGTTTTTTTTTTTTTTGGTTTTTGGTTTGGTGATTGAAGCTTATGCTATTTTTGTTGTTTGCCATCAATGACATGGTGAAAATATCCGACCCTTCCTTTTTGGTGCTCAAAAGGACGAAAAATAGAATAACTTCTGTATGTGTTCGTGATGTGGTGGAGCATCAAATTTGGCAAGTGGATGCGATATAAGCTTATCGGGAGTTGGGGTTCACTCTTCGCTATATTAGATATGTATACTAGTGATGTTTATGCTAGGACGTGTGTGAGGTAAAGTATGACGGATGGCATTTGACTTCATACATGCGAAAAAGCATTAATTGAGATCAATTTAGATGAACGGAACGTCTATTTGGGAGTTATTGAAATTGGAAAGGAGGAGACGCTGCTCATAAGTTTATGTATGCATAGAGTGGATTTAAGGAATATTTTAGTGAATGGTAATATTATACGAGTGGGATATTCTATTTATAAATGGAATAATGTAATATTTGGTTAATTGAAAATAAAAGAAAGAAAAATATTTACTTATGAGGATTACCTACTATTTTATTAAATGTATTTTGATTTGCATTGAAATGTGGTAAGATTATTGAACTATCTATTTTCAATTCTAAGTATACATGTGTTCCAAATCTAACGCAAGTCATTCCAATAATTTAGGCTGGTGTTCAGTCAGTGCTCTTCTTTCCCTCATTAGCTCATAGAAGGGAAATTTTTATGACGTTATGAGGAAAAGTTTTTTGAATTAAGAGGCTCTTAAATTTAAGACTGCTCGGTGAATACCAGCCTTAGTATTCAGCGTGTAAAAGCAGGTTGTGCTGTGATTACTGAACGTTTTTTCTGAGCAAGTCTTAACTGATGATAATTTTATATAAACTAAATATTGAATTTTAAAATTAGTCCAAAAATCTTTAGGTTTCTTTTTAAGATTTTTTCAAAAGTATTAAAATTTTGTATTTTTGAAATATCCATTAAAGTCATTAATACTGACCAAATTGATATGCCTAACAGATGTGAGATGAAGAACACAAAGCTTGTCAGATTTTGGGTGTAACCATTTAAATCAACCGTTTTAAGTAGTTTGGTTTTGGATCGAGTATTGTGTGTTTCAATTTTGTCTAGTTCTTGAATATTTTTTTTTTTTTGAATTTTTGAAACAGTTTTTTTTTTTTTGTATTTAATTTTGTTGAGGGTTGTTCTTAAAAAAATCAAGTTAATAGGGTCAAGAGGGGTAATTGTGAACAGGGGTAGTTGTAAACACACTTTATTCTCTAAAAACCGGTTATAATTTGAAGTATACCATGACATTATTTGAAAAGACATTATATTTCCATTATGTTGACGCATGAAAGGCGTTATCTATCAAAGGGTTATTTGTGTTTTGTTCGTTGATGTGAGTCAATCATTTTTCTGCGTTTGTAAGTTTTTCAGTCCTCATTAAAATTGTTTCAAAATAAATAAATTCGTTCAAATTAAGTTAAATTTTATATTTCAGAATGTGAAATATAAGTGCTAATGCAAGCCATATATGTTTTTATTCTTCTCCATAACAAAATTTTAAAGTTATTGGCTGTTTAAAATTACCCCATTGTTTTCCTCTCATGAGTAAATGTAAACCCAGAAATGGAGTAAAAGCGTAAATTTTTGCCCATAAATTTCGTTTTGTAATAAATTTTTTTTGGGGTAAATGTGGACATCATTTTTTATTCTACCTGACTTAGATACCAAGTTCTATGTTTTCATCTACCCCATTTTCTCGTTTGCCTAAAAAATGACGGGGGTAAATGTAAATACCCAATTTTATGAAAAATAATTAACACCTTTAAAATTTATTACTTTTTAATAGATGATGCAATCCAAATTTAAGTTGCAACAACAAAAATGTTCAATATCGCATAGTTAAGCTGTTCATCATCATCGGCTCGACAACCGGGGTCCGGTCCTGGCCTCCTTCAACAAGTCTCTCCACCTATCCCGGTCTTGAGCCGACGCCATCCAGTTGCGCACCCCAAGGCTTCGGGCGTCCTGGTCCACGCCATCTCTCCAGCGCAAGCATGGTCTACCACGCTGCCGTCTACCATAGAATGTACCACGAAGGACTTTCCGAGCCGGTTCCTCTTCACTCATGCGAGCTAGGTGCCCTGCCCACCGGAGTCTACCGAGCTTAATTTTTGTCACTATGTCTGCTTCAAGGTAGATTGCGTACAATTCATGATTGTACCGTCTCCGGAATCGCCCTTCCTCACATATGGGGCCAACAATTCTCCTTAAGACTTTTCTCTCGAACGCGGCTAAGAGGTCGGAGTGTCTTTTGCTAAGCACCCAAGTCTCGGATCCATACGTGAGTACTGGCAAGACAATGGTCCTGTACAGCAGCAGTTTTGAAGTTATGGTGAGATTTCTGGATTTGAAGAGCTTTGACAGACTATAGTAGGCTTTGTTGGAATTGAGCAGCCGCCCGCGTATTTACGTTGGTCATGGTCAACCTACAAAGTCGTGTCAACTTATTTGGGATGCCGAATTCTCTCATGGCTTTGTAAAGTTCTACCCTGGCTATGCTATCATAGGCGGCCTTAAAGTCTATAAACAGATGGTATGTTGGGATGTTAAATTCTAGACATTTTTCCATCGCCTGCCTAAAAGTAAGCTGTTACAAACTACAAATTAAAAAAAAACAAAAAAAAATAGCAAAATCGTTTGCAAATTTTTTCAAAAATTTTGGTACCTACATATTGTTTTTATTTTTAATAAAAAATTTAAAAAAAATCATAACGATTGTTCAAAATTTCATTAAAATTAAATTGGAGCCGAAAAAAGAGTTTTCAGTCTTTTCTTTCTTGAAACAAAATATTTTTCGTGTTACTGATGTTGTCCTTAAAATAATATGGAAAATCTTGTTTAATCAATCTGATTTCTCTATTGAAATATGTACATATTTAGAAAAATTCATTTTATTTTGTGACTATCAATAAGTAGATTAAAATGTGAATCCTATTGTTTTTGAACTATTTTCTAAGCGTGCAATGGGGAGGGAGGAAATTCCATCACGTCAGATTTTTGAGATTTTCTCGTTGTAAGATTGAAAAATATCTTGAAAAATTTTTTTTTCGTAAATGGTCAACAAAATTTTCTAAAGCTTCAGAACATAATTAACTCGAATTCTAGCTCAGAATTGCTCTTTATAATATCGGATTTTTATGACATAACTAATTTGTATGGATTTCCCTGTTTATTAATCTACTTCTTTAAATAAAACCAAATTATCACAAAAATACCAACACCAACTCTCGCAAATAACATCACATGGCAACTGCTTGATATATGGTGGATATTAAATCCGAAAAGCGTCACTCGACTAAAAACAAATAACATGATATAGTAAAATACAAACTTTAATTAAAATAAAATGTTCACTTGTTGACCAATTCTGTCCCATCACCCACGAAAATCCTGCCTTTGACTTTGAATGCGTACATATTACACATGTTACCTTCTATAAAAGAGCAGTAACCCGTCGCATAATGGTTAGTGCGTAAGACTGTCTTGCCTTGGTTCGATTCCCAGCCTCGTATGTCTAAAAAAAAAAAACAAGAAAAAAATTCTTTCACGGCTGTTTTCTCTTGCGTAAAATTTTCCAAGGTTTCACTTATCAAAAAAAAAAGTTTGTTTCTCACCATAGACGCTTCGATTTGGCAGAAAATTGTAGGTTACCTCAACAAAATGGCACAAAATGGTTGAGAGTTGTAAGTCACCGTGGCCCTGTTTCCTCATAAAGTAACCCGTCACTAAATTTATCTATTTTATGCTATTTTATTTATTATATTATAAACTACAAAAGAATTGTCTATTTATAATTTTTCTGTATAAAAGCTTAATTGAATATAAAATTACAAGAAAACATAGATTACTTAAAATAACACCTTATTAAAGGGAGTAGGTACAAAACTTCTCCTTAAAAACCAAAAATCCCCAAACAAAAATTTAATATAAAAAAAAAACAAATATACTTAACTCCCAACAGACTCAAATATATTTTACTTCTTATTTTACTTTAATCCGATTTCAGTTTAATTAATTAACTTCCTTCGGATTATATAAATATCCCATTTATTCATTTCAAAAAGATTTTCGTTTATTTTTAATTTTATTCCTTTGCAAAAGTTCATTCTCCCATTGAAGAACAAAAGACCCGCCCGATGAAAAGTTTTATCCTTTATATTATATAGAGTTTTGTACTTTTTGAATATAAATATATCTATGTAGAACAAAACCAGACCCAAAAACAATATAACTTGCAATAAAATTCATCTCAGCAAGGATAATACAAAAAAAAAACACACCTAAAGATACCTACTGCACAAAACTTCCTTGTGAGCTTGAAAATAATTCAATCTCTTTGAATAAGGATATTTTTTTTTTCAAAAGTAGAACAAGACCAAGGATTTAAGCTTAACCATATTCGAACTTTGAAACCATACAATATTTGACTTCGAGGCGAAAATCTTTAAATATTTCACCTCATTGTACATTGGTTTTTATTCCATATCCTGGACCTAATGTGAATCATAAAAAAAAAACAAATCTCGGTGTATAACGAGCAAACCAGAAAACAATAAAAACAAATATCGAATAAATTATAATATACATTCAACACAAATCTAAGTACATATTATTATGTTCTCCCTTCGAAGGATATATGTTCAAAAAAGGATATGAGAGGAATAAACAAAATAAATAAAAAAAAAACTTACCGTTTCCTTGTTATTTTTTGATTTTGTAAGGACATCCTCCAGCCAAATCCATTGTTTTTCCGTATCCTGATTTTCATATTCCGATAGAGCACTAACACGTCCACCACCATCTACCACCATCCCTCCAACAGCCCCAATTCCACTATTAATCCCACCCCCACCAATCTGACTGCCACGGGACATATGGTGATGTGATGTACCATAACCGCTGCTGCCATCACCATGGTAATGATGCTGATGCACTCCGCCATGGTGATAGTAAAAGTTTTTGTATTCCGTTGAATCCATGCTGCCACCGCTGTTCGAGCCACCATTGTTACCGCCATTCGGCTGCCTTTGTCTAACTGCAGCCAAGTGGCTCTGTGAGTACTTGGGGTCATGTCGCATGAAATTTGTATTCAAGGCGATTATCCTTAGACGACTTTTTGTTTGTTCAATTGAATAGTAGCCTCCTAAAGTTTTTTTGTATTTTTGTTTTCGGGAAGGAGAAAAAAAAAATAAAGAAAATACCGTTAGAATACACAAACATGTACAAAAAAAAATATATTATTATGTATATACATGTTCCTAACAGTATATACAAGACATAAAAGTGGAAGAATATAAATACAAAAGAGCATCAATATCAATGGTTTAACTATATGGATACTTTTTGGGCATTCGAGAGTTCATCGAAATCTGACATAGAGGTTTTTAGGGATATGACATGGATTTCACTTTGCAACCATCCATAGAAGAAAAAAAAAATTGAAACTTTTGTGATGGTTGTCTGTGGGAGTGGGGATGATCAGAGTATCCTAACTGATGTATATGAAGAGTGTTCTCCCTCTTAAAATTCAAAATGGTATTTTATTAAATATTTGATACGATTGTCCCGAATCCATCCATCAAAATCTATTTCGAGATTTTCCCTTTTTTTGTTGGGCAAACAAAATAGACAAAAAAAATTGAATTTTTTCGACTAAATTATGCTTTCGTAAAAATGTCAATAGTATGAGAGTACAGCGTTGTAAACATTATGGATTTGTTTTATAATGAAAAGATAAAAATAAAATGATATCATCTTTAAAATATATGTATTAGCTGTAACTAAAAAATTTATGAAGTTTGAACAACATTAGAAAAAATAATGGTTTGGTTCTTCGAGCCGGATTTTTCATAAGTGGAATAGGCAATTCATGGGAAAGTTGACCTTAAATCATTAAATACCTGTTTCTACTAGGAGCTTTTAATTAGATGACGTATTCACCCTAACTACGCATTTAATAAAAACTGTTATTTGGTGTATCAAGAACGATTTTACACCTTTGGAAAATATAATTCTCTTTCTAAGGAACTTTGAAACTGTTAAGATATCACAACTATATATATTCACCTTCACTAAATATTTCAACAAAATTGTACTAGATTATTTTGTCTTATTGTAGGTATCTGTCCATAAATTATTAACCCTCAAGTAAATTGTCCACGAATTGTAAATATTTGGTCCTTCGAGCCGGATTTGAAGCACGTGGAATATATAAATCTGCGGCTAGGTGGCTTTGAATCAATAGGAGAATTACAAATATGGGATTGAAAGTCACGGGAAAAGCATTGTCTATTAAGATAATGCTGAACTCAAACCCACACAAAGTATATAAGTATGTACTAGAATATTTGATCCTTTGAGGTACATTTTTCACATGTGGAAGAGCTAGTTCTGAGAACGATAGCCTTAAAACATGGAAGTATCAATTATTTGGTCCTTTAACCAACATTTGGACATGAAATTCAAGAAAGGATAATTTTTAATCATTAATAATATGTTGCTATGGGTGCTTATATAATAACAATTAGATTTATTCACCCTTACGAAGAACTTCAACAATTTGGTCCTTGGACCGGAATTTCCACTTTTAACTTTTCACCCGTACAAAAAATAAAAAAAAAAATTGTCCCAGTTAATTTGGTCGTTCGAGCCGTATTTTTTTTATCTTCAGAATTATTTTTACCTCCTAGACTATAATAAATGAATAAATCTCCTGTGAATAGTTTTTTTTTTTAAATAAAAATAAACACACAAACCTTTTTCAAATGTATGCAATGCCTCCGATGGCAACCAGTGTCTCCAGAGATCACCCATCCGTCGAAAGTTTGTATTTGTGCCATCCTCATGGCCCAGCACGGGAAATACAAATTGTGATGGAAATGTTCGCCCCAGTAAATCGGTTATATTTCGTAGAATTTCCAATTTTTTTGTTTCGAACATCGGATGCGCTGAATGTGATAAGCCATCACTGCAAAAAAAAAACAGAAAAAAACAGAAAAAAAAACTTGAGTATTATAGAAATATGATGTATACAGAACCTAGTTCAGAATGTGAATTTGCGAATCTATTTGTATAACTATTTTGTTCCTATAAATATAAAAAAACAGAGTAAGCCAAAGCCGATAGAAAAAATGTTATCTCTTAAAAAACTTTTACAAAATTAGTTTGACTAGAGAATTTAAAGATAAATATTTGTTTCTATCCAGAGAGAAAATATTAAACAACAAAAAAATTTGAATGAAAAATATAGATTGTATACATAAAAAACTTCATTTTAAATAATTGACTTCATTGTAGGGGAGAGTTGGGTTAAAAGTAACACAATTTAATTAATTTGACAGTCGCAACTTTTGAAAGAGCCACATTTCAGTTACAGATTCTGTCTCAATATTATTAAACACATATCAGAAGGTGTCCCTGCTGTTAATTAATGTCGTCTTCCGTAATAATTTCAAAAAATATTAAAATAAAAAATTAACTACATAATATTTATGTCACAACCCGGCTATAAAATTTTGACACAATTTCACTTTAAAAAAAAAAAACATTGAATAGCTCACATAGACTTAGCCAAAACTTACATATGTAGAAGGTCAATTTGTAGCAGTTACTTTTTACTCCTTTTATTTTTCTAGCCCCGTTCTCCCCTAAAAGTCATAAAACCAACCTAACTCAATCAGACTTGAAAGTTTAAATTTATTGTTTTATACAACAAATTCAGCATTGATTAAATTCTTATATGATTAAAAGTAGGTGGTGGGTCCAAGAGTGAATAACTCTTGGCAAAATTAAAACAATTGTCAACAAATCCCACTTCACACATCGATGCTTACGTCTCATCTTCATACCGGTACAGAGAAATTACTCAACGAGAGATAACTTTAACACTGGTGGGAAATAATTCCTCTTTTTTGACTGAAACAATTTCATATTTGAAGTATAGCTAATTTTGAATAAAAATTTATTTTATTTCTTAACATCTTTATTGGAGTAAAACTATTTCCAATTTTTTTCTTTTTTAAGATGAAATTATTTCATATATTTAGTGGGAAATAACTTCACCGGAAAACAACTAATAATTTTGCTTCCGATTTCCAAATCGAAGAGTTATTCTTAACCAGTCCTTCTGAATGACAGTGAAATAGTTATTGAAGTAAAAACTGATATAATCAAGTCCAAAAAAGTTTATTGGAGTATTTGCTCCAATATTAAAGAAGTATTAAGTATTTGCTTCAACAAAAAAATTCCTTATTAGACTAAACACTGATTTAGTACATGCCGAGGATATTACTATTGGAGTAAACACTGATATGTACTCATTACACGGACATGTTTACTGGAGCAAACAATAATTTAATCATTATTCAGATATTCTTATTGGAGTAGATGCTCCGATATTAAAGAAGTCAGGAGCATTTGCTGTGTTATTAGTGTAAATGCTGCTGTAATCATTCTTCAGCTATATTTATTGGAGTAAACGTAGGTATAACCATCCCTTAATTATATTTACTGGAGTTAGCGGTGATATAATCATTCCTCAAACATTTTTCTTTTTTTTTTTTGAGGTAATCAGTAAACACTATTTTTTTTGAGTTCCAGAAATAACTGTCATTTACCCTTAAAAAAAAAAACATTCTAAAAACTTTAATAAAATTTTTTCAGTAGAGTTTTGTAGGTAGGTAAAACTATTTAGTCAAAAAATACTTGAAATGGTACCTGTCAGAGAATCGGATTTTTGGTTTTCGATTTGCTCATAAGCTCTTTGAAATCATAATATTATAATCTTAAAATTGCACATCAAAATTTTCAAAAAAAATGTTTTTTTTTGAAAAAAAAACATAATTATTTTTTGAATATTCAATATTTCGAAACAAGTGAATATTTTTTTATATAATGTTTTCTTTTTTAGAAAATTTACCATATTTTTCAAACCGTTAATTCTTGTTTTTACCCAACCATCGTGTCATAGCCTTTACCAAATATTATACGAAACACCCTTTATTTGGCTTTAGGTATAATAAATATTTTGTTCAAAACTTTCTTGCCGTTCAAACCAACTGTTGGCCTTCATCGTTATTATAAAAGTTAAGATGGATATACATATTTATGTACCTTGTCTTGTTATCGCATTTTCTGTGTTCAATTTTTATTTAAAACCATTCATTTAAAAAAAAATGGCTCTTATGTCTCAGAACAGATGTGTTTAATTTAGTAAAAGTTTTTAATCTTCTTCCAACAAAATATAAACATTTATTTGTTTTTTTTTGTCATCAATCTTATAATAATAATAAACGATGATGACGCAACAAAAACTTAAATGACACTTTTAACTTTTTAGTTAAAGAGACATTTTTTTTTTCTTTTGGTCAAGAATTATTCATCTTTTGTATTTTCCTATCCTTATTTATTTATAGTTGAACAAAATAGAATTATGACCTGGGACAAAAGGTTGATTAAAAAGTAGGTACCTTCCAAACAAAATAGAAAAGTTTGTTTAAGAAATCTTTCTTTTTTTAAATATTATCATAATCTGATTCAGGCAGCTCTGTCACATCTCCGTTTCTCTTTTTTTTTATTATTTTTTTCTTTTCATATTTCATTAGTGGATGAAATACTTACTATTTAGCAGGTGTTGAATAAAATGTTTAAAAATTTAATATTTATAAAGGGTGTTTTTTTGAAACATATAACCTTTAACTGGCGGCCATTTTAAGAGCTTATAAATGATTTGTGTTTAATTTAGTTTGGCATTTAAACATGAGTAGACTGACGCCCGTTTCAAAGGTAGACGGCAGCGTGGTAGACCATGCTGGCGCTGGAGAGATGGCGTAGACCAGGATGCCCTAAGCCTTGGGGTGCACAACTGGATGGCGTCGGCTCAAGACCGGGATAGGTGGAGAGACTTGTTGAAGGAGGCCAGGACCGGACCCCGGTTGTCGAGCCGATGATGATGATGATGATGATGATGATGATGATGATGATGATGATGATGACTGACGCCTGTACAAAAACGGTAAATGCACCGAAAAAGAGATTGCCGTTGATCTCGATTTTCATAAGATTTTTTTTAGCAATGAAGCTCACTTTTAGTTGAATGGCTACTTCAATAAATAAAACTATCTTATTTGGAGTGAAGATAATCCTTAAGTGTATGTTCTATTACAAGCTGAAAATCTGATAGTGTGCTTCATGGACTGGTGGAATCTAGATGCCGGCCAGAACGTTACAGTCAATGAAAACCGCTATATCGGCAGGATTACTAACTTTTTCGTTCCAAGATGTCCAGGAGCTGTGGTTTCAATAAGAGGTGGCATTATACACGGTTTCCACCCGTGCATTGGCTTCCAAGATCGTGCGATTTAACACCGCTGGACTATTTTCTGTGGGCATATGTGAACACGTTAGTCTACGCCTATCGGGCTTATAGGCGTAGACTAATTTGTCCACAGAAAACCGATCGACCACTTGTGGCTGTATATCGGGATATTGCCGATATACAGCCACGAATGTTGAAAAAAGTGATCAATAATTATTGGAAACTTCGTCGGAACCAGCCGTAATAGTAATACGCCAGAATATATATTTATGTAAATAAACAATGCCAAAATTATCAATTTCATGTCAATTTCTAAAATTATTCATCTCTGCTTTATTCAATTTCATAGTTCTATACCTCTAAAGAGAACACCCTTTATTTAGTATCAGATTAGGTATACAGTACTTTCATATTTGCAAATACCTGTATCATGCAAATATGAATGTATCCATAATCAGACAGAATTCTTCCAACAAATCAAAGTCACGTAAGCAACTCGTACAACCGATATTTTACTGAACAGTATTTACAAAATCTGTATTCAACTTACTTTTCCATATGCTGTAATCGATTATATAACAAAAATAAGGCTTTACAAAGATAAAGCAACTATATGCGAATATGAGAGGTATATTCCTTTACGCCTACCGTACAGCCGCCAATATGCAAAAATCTCCGTGTTCTGTTGATCCTGGTGTTATTTGAATTTAAAATTTAATATGCACAAGAGCAGTCAGGTTAAAACAACCTTTTTGTTTTCATTTTGAATAAATTTGTATAGCTGTAGGAGATGCATTGCATATACAGCAGATATTAAATTTGCGAAATTCAATATTCTACATTTTTTAGCTACCTATATTATTTTTCAAACTACCCGTTCTGGAGATCTGTAAGGTTTGTTTAAAATATTTGAATGAATATAATTTCATTCTCCACGATGCCCTTTTATTTTTTTTCTCTGGAAATTCCTTTAATTTAAAATCAAAACTGTCTTACAAACTCAAAAGTAACAAAAAAATTGTTTTGACTAAAATTTTCGACAAGGTATATGGTTTCAGTGTGCGGATTAACGTAAATAATTATTTTTTAAAACCGTTTTGAAGAACAAAGTCAAAATATTTGAGAACAGTTTGTGCCTTTTGTAATACCGCCTGGCTACGGCCTAAGAACTGTCACTCATACAGGGACGCTCATACCAAAAGAGGTGCTATCCTTTGAATCGCCACTCACTACCCCCGGTATGATACCTAAACTGATTTTCATTGAAAGTAGAGTTAAAATAGAACTAAGCGTTCTTTTGCACCCCTTTAAACTTGTTAAAAGTACTACTTAAGCAACTTCATTTTTAACAAAATAAGTCATTTTTGTTTCAGTATTTTTCAGAAGTTATTTTCAAATAAGCCGAATATTTTTACAGTATTGCATTTTGAAAATTTTGAAAATTTTTCTAATTTTTATAAGTTTTCAAAAACTGCTACTACTGTCAATGCTAGATTGTTTGTAGTAAGATTTTTAAATTTTTAATTTTGAAAAAATAGGAATATGAAAAATGATTTTTGAAATATTCAAAAACCCACATTAATTTTTTTTTCAGACAATGTACATATATCGAAAAGTTTTATTGATATTTATAATATCGCCCAAAATTTTACAAAAAAAAGAAAAATGGATTTTTAATACCCACAAATTTGAGGAATTATATTTTGAGACAATGTAAATATTTTGTTTTTGGGAGATAAAAACTCTTCAAAAAAAATAATTTTAAAATAATGTACCCAAAACCGTTATTTTACGCTAACGTTTTAAAGTTTAAATTTATAACAATAGTTTGACTGAAACTAAATCAGTTATCTAGGAAAATTGTTGCTGCTGTTTTCGAGAAATATGGAATTATTAAAAATAATTTTTTTTTAACATTTGTATCGGGGTACTATCATTTTTGCAATTAAAATTAATTTTTATTCAAATTATTAAACATAGTATAAAACGTTTTGTACCAAATTTCAAATATAGCTATATTATAATGAGCCCTTTCTTTCAAATTTCAAAAATAATTTTGAAAATTTATGTAAATAAGTATTGAATATGAAAAATTTGATTACAATTAAATGAACCGTTTTTGAGAAAATCGAAATGAAAAAAATGATAACCATTCTCATTTTAGAATTTTTTTTAATCGTCGTCGTTGTAGCCGTTTTAGAGAAAAAAATGAATTTTCCAAAAAGAGAAACAAATTTATGTTATACCATTGTTTTGGTCTTAAGGAAATAAAAAAAAAGGTTCGAGAAAATCTATCCACTCGATTAGGCTGTAGCTCAACAGACTGACATAATTGCGAAAACTACTAATATCGAGTTCAAATTTTTTCACGAATCCAAAACTTGATTAAAAGTGATACAAAACATACCACTGTTAAAAATTAAAATTCAATTATTGTACTGTATTGTATTGTAAAACACAAGACATAAATTCTTATTCCAATTTCTTCTTATTTTAAACAACCCGGAAAATATCCTGTAATAAGTAGGTACCATTATTATGAAAAAAAGGTAATATAATTGTTGAAGGGTTGAGCAAACATCAAACAAACATTTTTCAAAATTCAGCTGGGATTCTAAGACGAGAAAAAAAATAAGTAAGAAAAAAAAGGTTAAAAAGAAACTATATACCAAGTTAATAATATTTAAAAAAAAAATTATGTTTGAAAAACGTATAATCCGCAAACCCCATAGCCAGTAATTTTTCCATCGACAACGAAAATTCGCCGCACCGCGACGTTTGAGTCGACAAAAAACAAAAAGAAAAAAAATTGAAATAATATCCTGTTCCTTCTTGTATAATATTTTTAACTACGCCAGAGACGACTTAATTTACCTTCGAATATTATATTTTTAGAAGTCTTTTTAATTTTCAAATAACATGTTAATTATTTACCCCATTTATCCTTTTTTCATAAAAGTACCCATACCTTAATAAAAAAAAAACACCCCACCGGAACGTTGAAGTTCATTAATTCCGTTATTTTTCAATGTTGTAAGAACCCATGTTATTTCGCTTTGCCATATTTTATACTTTGAGAGGTAAAAAAAAAAATTTTGAGTGGGATGGTTTTTTTTAAGTTCACATTTTTGATGTCGGGTTCATGCTTGCGAATTTAAATTCTTATTAAATTTTTTTTTTTATACGAACCCAAGGTCATCGGGTTGAGTGAGTTTTATAGAAGAGGAGAGAGGAACGAGTGTTTTAAACCTTATTATTATCATTTTGGGGCGTGATGTTAACTTCGTCACCGTCACCTTCGCCGTCACCTTTGCCATCATTGTCATCGTCATTGTTCGACACGACAGCAAAACAAGGGTATACATTTTTATGTCGTTTAGTACAAATTACAACCAAATTGGAACAACAACAAAAAAACATGAAAGTAGGTTGGCTGAAATTTCATAGTCTGGCCCTTCTCACGCACTAAGGTATTAATTATTTCAGCCAGTTCTGTTAAGGAGCACCATCGCACGCTGGAAGGAATTCCTTTTTTTTGGTTAAGTTTAACAGCAATAGCAATTATGCTATTTCTCCTTTTTTGCGCACATAGATCCAAGTTGAAATGGGAAGGCGTAATAGAGCGGAGAGTATGCTTTTATAATTTTCACGGTAAAAAGTATTTTTGATGATTTTCAAAAAAAAAAAAAAGGGTTTCCAAGAATCTTTTGGGCTTTGAAGAGTGTATAGGTATAATGGACGTAGATGATTTTTTATAATTTACGGTCATTATTTTTAACATCGAAGTATCATATTTTTCTATAGTAGGTTTACCAAGAAGACAAATAAATATCGCTCCTTATGTTGCCATAACCACAGTCCTTAAGGTAACACGTAGATACAGATAGACGAGAAAAGTTTATTGTTGAAAAATAAATTCAAGGAACCACAGGAACATATTATAATAATATTCTATTATTTGTATTCGTGTTAATTATGGTTAAGCTTATTTCACAGACAAATAAATTAATAATTGCCTTGACGGCAATAATTAGGTATGATGGCAACAAATAAAAGTATGTAGTTAAAATATAAACATAATAACTAAAACATGCAAGAGCAACTTTGGCCATGTTCTGAATTTTAATACAAATTAGTGTGTAGTTTATATCCAGGGCCGCAACTTTGTCAAGCTCCCAAGGGACTTACGCAAACTAAAAGAGAATTTACCTGCAGTAGCCGAGAAAATAGCAAAAATCATCCTGAAGCGATTAGAAGACAGACTAGACGCCAAACATGTAGGATTCCACACTGGATCTTCCTGTTTGGACCACTTTAACACTTTGCTGATCATCATCGAACAGTTCGTTGAATATCGATTTCCACTTCGACTGTTGTTCATCGACTTATAAAAGCCGTTTGACAGTTTCAATTGGGCAGAGGGAGCATACAAAGTGGTTGACAGAGAAATATGAACCCCAAAGTGAGGTCAGACAGGGCTGTATACTGACACCGATACTTTTCTTTTTGGTGACAACTGATGTACTGCAGACAGCTTTGTTGACTAAAAATAAAGTAAATCATACCTCAACACCTTAACTACGCGGACTTGCTCTCTCATAGTATCATGGATGAAATTTATGAAATCGTCGGGCTAAAGATCAATTCAGCAAAAACTATCCATCTGCTCAAGTAAATATTTCTGAACAACCAGAAGGAATGGTTGAAATGTCAATAACTTGAAATTATTGTCTTTGCTGACGACAGAACTGTACTAAACATTAACAGTTGAATCGGGAAAGCAAAGGCTGCGTTCGAGATGCTGTCAAAAAATTTGGAGAAACAACTCTATAAGCTTAAAGGACAAGCTACGACTTTTCTACTCAATTCTTGACTCCGTGCTTCTTAATGAGTGCAGCACTTGGAAAGTCACTGCTGTCACTAGAAAGCTGCATCTTGTCCCAATATACAAGAAAAGGCCAGGAACCCATTGAATCAATACGAATACGTGAATGGTAGTGGAATTTTCATCCGCCTCGAAAGGGTTAACGAGAAACGAGTGTATTGCGAGTCGAGCGACGCAATGGAATCCATTCACATAGGCAAGCAGTTGAGTGGGCCAACCAAGAAGCATTTGGCTAAAAATGGTCCAAAAGGAATCAACACATACATACAACCGCACACGATGGGGCGTAGAAGAAGTGGCACCCCTGTACCTACCGCAGAAGGGAATACAAAGGGAAATAATTTTTAAGAAGTGTCAGAGGTGTTGAAGACGCTAAAGATTATCAGGAGGCCATAGACGACCAAGATGTCAAAGGCGGCCAATATATCGAAGACCGTTGAGACGCTGTAGATCTTAAACTAGCTGCTTCATAATAAAAAGAAAAACAGCACATGAGCGTTCATTTGAAATAAGTTGACATAAGTGATGACACTGTTGAACAATTTAGAAAAGTAGGACCAGGGTCCACACAAAAGTGAATTACTTAACTTTTATTACAACAATACGACCACAAGTGTAGAACAAAAAGTTAAAAAATGATTGGTTTCGTTCGCTCCGCAATACTCTTAACGTAAATAACGGTTATTGGTGTTTTGAGGAGATTTTCATTCCTGGGCAGTCTGTTATTGAGTGTTTTTTGAGGATGAAGGTATGGAATAACTATTTCAAAATAATTTTCAACCCAATTTTTCTCTGTGTTCAGTGTACTCGAAAAAAAAAATTAATTTTCAAATATGTCTATTTTTCAAAAAATTAAATGCATGTTTTTTTTTAGAAATTAAGAGGTCACGGGCAATGATTTTATGCTAAAAAAGTAAAAATTCTTAAATTAAAAATAACGCTCTTTATTTCTATATTTTTCATAATGAATTATTTTAATATAAGCTTATAGAAAATATTGAATTGAAATTGAAAAAACTATTGAATATTGAAAAAAAAAACAATAATAATAAACGCACAGTTTTGAAAAAAATATTTTTAGATTATTACTACTTATCAAGATCATGGATAACAAAGTCAAACCCGATACGGACCTGGTGAAGTGTTTTTTTTTGTCAATTAAGTCCTGTTACTATATCGTACTACATAATATTCGTTCACACCAAATGCTATTTAATATACGAGAGTAACTATTCTCAAAAAGTTATTATCATAATGCTAATTATTTATATGAAACTTAATAAATGCGAACATTTTATGCCGAACATGACTGGTTTCTTCTTCATGCGTTACAGTGTGGGTGTGTTTTGAATAAGTTAATATAGCGGTATCGAAATGAAATTTCATTAAAAAAATTATGATATCAACACCCTCGTCAAAATTACACTTCGTAATCAAATTTGATTAAATTACTTTCTTGGTTTTCGGAAATCCTGACTTTGTCTGCTTTCAAAATCAACACCCTGAAATAGACTTATCTACAAATATTCTATTTATTTTGTTTTATTTTAATAATGAATATATATGTACGAAATAGTTTTTCCACTTTCAAAATCTGTTCACAATTAAAACTCTGAATAAATGTTACTGTAAATTCCCGAAATCGCGAAATTCTAGAATTTACCGGCTAAGACTTAGAATTTTTCAGCAACGTTGGTAAAAGTTAGATGTACTCAGTTTTCACAGCTCATTCAGTACTTTTAGGTCCATGCATTTATTTTAATTTTAATTTTATTTTAATTTTAAAAACACTTTGCTGTCTGAGCGTTTGTTGAAACCCACGAAATTTGTATGGCAAGGTACTTTTAATCTGAATAGATACTGAAAATTGAAGTACTTGCAGGTAAACTATTTTTTGTTTAGTTTGGCTTCAAAGTTCTGCAAATTTTTTTGAAAATCGGACACTGAAAAGATTTTACGGTTAACGCCGATAAAGCTCACTTTTGGTTAAATATGGCTACTTCAATAAACAATACCGAAGTATTTGAAGTGAACATAATTTTCAATTTATTTGTAAGCCACCGTTAGATTCAGAAACACTGACTGTTTGTTGTGCTGTATGAACTGATGGAATCACGATAGTGGCCAGAACGGTACAGCCAATAGTGACCACTATGGAGCCGTGATTTTTTTTTCTCTCTTTAATTGAACAACCATGATGTGCAGGAGCTGTGGTTTCACCAAAACGGGGCAACATGTCACATAGCTCGGGCTACAATTGATTTATTGAAGGAAGCGTTTAGTAAGCGCATAGTTTCACATTTCGGAACCGTGAATTGGCCATGAACCGTGTTATTGCCGATATAGCCACAAATGTTGGAAAAAGTGATCGATCCGAGCCACCTGTACACCAGAAAATGCTTTATTCTATCTTAAACTTGTATACCTCTTAAAAACACCCTTTCATTAGGTCCTGTAACCCCGGGTGGGGCATAGGGCGTCAACAAATCAAAGAAATTTCAACTGCGGCCACGTCTTTCTCTAAGTATTTGCTTCAGCCAGTACCGTTGATTTCCACGTTATTCATGGTCTTCCAACTCGCTTTGCACCCTGCGGATTCCATACGAAGGCAGTTCCGAATTGGATATAGTTTGGATTTAAAATAAGCCTACAACTTTCTCGAGATGGTAGCCGAGACCTTCCAGCTCTCGTAAGCATACAACAGCACAGACTTGACATTGGAGTCTAAGAATCTCAACTTAGTACGTAAGGAGATTTGACTGAAGCTACAAATTTGGGATGGATTACCGAAGGCAGCGTAAGCTTTACTTAGTCTACTCTTAACGTCTAGATCCCTACCACCATTTGCTGATATGACACTTCCAAGGTAGTCAAATTCTTCGAACTCTTCAACTGGCGTTCCCTGTAGAGTTAGACGCTGATGTGCGGCTTGTGTGCATTATTTGTCTTTTTGCTATTTTTCCTTAAACCACTCGACACCCCATTCACCTGGAGTGCTTGGTACATCCCAATCGGCCCACTGATGTTGTTTGACAGGAGACATATATCATCAGCATAGTCTAAATGACTAAGCCTTTCAAACGGTCTCCATTGGATGCCCTGTCTCTCCGCTGCTGTCTCTCCGCTGCTGTACCAACGCTCGCCGTCAATACATCGCCAACTGAAAAAGGATTGGCGATAAAACATCCCCTTGACGCACTTCGAAAAAGTCGGCACCTGGCATTGTTATAGGACTCCTTAATAACGACAACAACTTTTGAGGGAATTCCTCTACCAATCTCCAGATACATTCACGTTTGACTCGATCAAAGGCCTTCTCAAAATCCACAAACATCACCTTTTAGAGTTTAATAATTTTTGGAATTTACAGTAACATACGTTACATATACACAATCCTTTTTAATGAACCTAAATCCAATCTGTTTCTATTGCACTAGTTTTTATTTTCAATTAATCCTTCGAGCACTGATTGGTATAAAATCAAAACGAAAAACTACTTTTCAACATACCATGATTTCTTTTTTAAGGGCGTGTTGTATAAATTACATAAACAGTACAAAACAAAACACCACACAATTCACACTTGCCCATATTCAATTGACACAATTTGTTTTTGTTCTATTTTATTTCACATAGCTCTGCTATGTGGAGTTTTAGATTTTAAAATGTTTTTACAATTCTTTTTTTAAATTAAATTATACCTAAAAAATAAAAAAAAATAAAACAGGCCACCATTACACTTCACACTGGTGGCATTTATTAAAACAATCGCTATAGAGAGGTTATAGAATTCAATGAAGTTTCGTGGCACACTCGTGTGATGTGTGAAACAAAGGGAATTTTTTTTTTGAACGAACTTTATGGGTTTAAAGCAAGTTACAAACAATTGTGTATTTATATAAAATGTAATGCATGTTGTTAAAAGTTTTATGTGAAATCAGTTTTTGAAACACTGACGTACAAAAGTGATAGGTTGAATAGAGTACATGAATTGAATAAAAGCATATTAATACTGTTTAAGGGATTTAATTCTTTTCATTTCACATTAAACAAATATACATATACTATACAGTGGTGGCCATAGAAATAGCACACCTATTTGTAATTTTTTATATTTATTAAATTTGAATATATAGACCGTGTTTCGTGTCATTCACGACTAAAAAATAGCTTATGGAATTAGTTATGCAACATTTAATTTGCAGGTTTAACTAACTAAAGTTTGTTAAAATTGAAATTTCAATGGTTCATTTTGTTTAAATTTAATAAGAGGTAGGTACAATTGTGCTATTTCTGTGGCCACCACGGTATATGTTTTAATCCACTGACCAACGAGCTTATGCTTAGTTGTTAAAACTGCTTGTGTGTACCTAGAAACTTTTAATTTTTAACTTATATTGGTAGAATTTAATTTTGTTTTTGTTGGTAAGTGTACAACATATACGAAGTGTATTCCATGAATGGTGGCAGAAACAACAAATAATGTGAGTGATTGCTGATTTTTAGGGAATATGCTGTCACTTTACCCTTTCCAGGTACAGAAAATCAAAATTTCACAATCTAAAAAGCGTATTAAAAATGTTTTGCAAAATTTCAATATATTAAGAGTTGAGACTGAAAAACTATAATTTTTGCTTTCAAAATAAATTTTTTAATTTTTCTTATTTCAATATAGGTAATATGCATAATGCATATGTTTTTTTTTTAAGTGAATACTTTTTTGTAAAGTAGAGTAGGTAGACGAAAAATATTTCAAAAATCACTAACATTGCCGTCCCATTTTTTTTAAGTTTAAACTACATTCCTTTTGTGCCTTTAAATTAAGGTACTTAAGCAAATATTTTTGAAAGATTAATTATTTTCAAGTAAAGGGTCTTTTAGAACAGAAATGCTTGACTTGAATTATAAACCGCATAGAATAGAATGAAATTCTGTTTGCTCACTTTGTAACCTTGATCAGAATGAAGATATTTTGCATTTTTTAGCGCTGTGTCCAATTTTACAGGAAATCCGAAGACTGTGTTTTTGTTCGAGTTTTCTTTCGTTGGAGGAGTGTGTGGGTTTTCTAAACGGAGATCGAGGTTGGAGAGCTCTTATACGGTATGTCTCACACGCACAAAATTTCAGAAAAAAATTATTTGAACTTGTTTTGAGTCACTAGGAAAGATTCTATATATGGTTTTTTTTTTTTTTTTCTTCTTTTAAATAAATTTACACCGTTCTATGCAGTTCTTTTGACAATCTACAGAGATGTAATCTCAATTATTTTTTGTTTTAGCTAAACTGAAAGCCCTTTATTTTTGACTAAACTAAAAGTCACTTTAAGATAAAAAATAAAAAAAAATCTGTATCTAAATAAATATATTAAAACTCAGATAATTATTTGATTTAAATAGAATTAAAAAAAAAAAGATTATAATTGATCAAAAATACGGTCTTACTTTATGCAACTTAAATATCATTTAAAACATAAGAGATATTTTTCTAAGTTTTTTTGTTTTGACTAAACTAAAAGTCTCTTTTTTAAATATCTGTAATTTTTTTTACGTTTGGTAATTACAATATCTAAAGTATTCAAGATGTTTTTTTCTACTTTTTTTGTTTTAACAAAACTAAAAGTCACCTCTTTATATATTTTCAATTTTTTTTTTTCGTTGATGAATATGTATATTTTTTATAGAATGTATTATATTTTATATATTAAATTGTTTATTTTAATAATTTTCTCTTCTAATAATGTATTAAATTTTTCGAATTTTATCCGGCAGACGGCTTACTAAGCCATGCTTTGTAATTCTTTATATACAAAAATTGTACTTTTTAATTTTGAAAAAAAAACATAAAGATATATTCTATTCTATTCTATTCTAAAGGGTCTTTTTGATTTTTTTCTAGCCTTGGCCTTGTGACCATTTACCATAAAGGGATTTAAAACGGAATGATATGGTTTTTATAGACATTGACGAACCATTGTTAAAGCCATTTCGTGCGGAATTTGACGATTAATATTTTCGTTTAAATTTTTTTCTTAAAATATATTTTGTCATAAATTAATGGATCAAAAAATAAAAATTTGTCAAAAAAAAACTTGGTAAAAAAAAATCTGAACAAAGTGTAAGGTTTTTTTGAACCTAGAGAATAAAAATTTGGAAATAAATATCTATCGAAAAAATATTGATCTTAAAAAGAAATTTGACAATAAAATGCAGAAAAAATTGACAAGTGAAAATTTTCAAGTAAAATATTTTCCAAAAAAACATTGTCTCAGTTTCTTCTAAAATATTTTTTTCTCCAAAAAATGATTTATTTGATTTTGAAATTTTGAAAAACCCTTCAAAATATGAAAAAGCACATACATTTTATTATTTGAATTATTAAATGCCCAAATTTATTCTGAAAACTGAAGGAGCCATTTGAAAAAATATGAATTTTCTAAAAGTTTTTTTTTTATATAAAATTTTCTTAAATATTAAATAGAATTTGGTATTTATCAAAACAAAATTAAAAAAAACCCGCACGCATACATTGAAAAGCCGATACACCCAAAACGACTCACTGTTTGGGGCCATTTTTCGTCGAAAGTGAGCAAGGAGTAGCCGTTACAGTCAATGGCGATCGTTATAGGGGCATGTTTTGAATGAATTTTTGTTCACAAAAATTTGAAGAAGAGGATATCGGCAACATTTGGTTTTAACAGGACGGCGCTACGTGCCACACAGCCGAAGCTACACTCGATGTTTTGCGCCCTGTTTTTGAAGATCCCATTATCAGCCGCAGAGCTGATGCCGTTTTGCCACCTCGGAGCTGCGATTTGACACCGTTGGAATATTATTTGTGGGAAGCCGTAAAAGATAAGTGTTACGCCGACAAGCCAGAGACAATTGACGCTTTAAAGGACAATATTCATGAAGCCATTTGTGAAATACAGCTTTGTATTATATAAACTATAGTACTATCATGGTGGAAGTCGAATGGGGCGACATCTAAAGTATGCCTGCAACCCTTACTCTTTTTTTTTGCGGAGAGTTTATGGAGGTTTTAATTGATATTTATTGATATTTTTTGGATGCAATAATCCAAAAAAATAGTCTCCTCTTGCTCCTACGAACAATTTCCGATGCTTAAAGACTCCCCAAATCGAATTTTACACCTCAAATTTTGCAGCGCTACCACAAGGGTCCGCGCAACCCTTAAAAAAACTCGCCATGATAGTACTATAGTTTATATGCAAAGAATACAGCTGCACACAATCGATAATGTGCTTAAAAATTGGACCGATCGTGTAGGCTACTGCATGGCCAGCCGAGGCAGCCATTTGAATGAAATTATTTTCCATTATCAACCGGAAGGATTGTACTTTCAAATACCATTCGGTAGGTAGAGATGGTTAGCCTACCTACCATTCGGTAGGTAGAGATGGTTAGCCTCTAGCCTTGGCCTTGTGACCATTTACCATAAAGGGATTATAAACGGAATGATATGGTTTTTATAGACATTGACGAACCATTGTTAAAGCCATTTCGTCGCATTCAGAAAGATAATCAGATCCTTGATTTTCTTCTCAGAAAGCTCACTTGTGTCATCGAGGTGCTTCCCCAAAGGAAGTCATTCTAAAATGGCCTAAGGCGGGGCAATTGCAAAGAAAATGAATCACAGTTTCTTTTTCTTGTGGGGGTCTCCACAGATGCGACAGTGAGAGTTGTAGGGGATTTCCAGCTTTCTTACATGCTCCCCTATGGGCCAGTGCCAAGTACAGATTGCAGCGATCCTGGCTATATCGTGCCTGTGTCTACATAAAAGATCATTAAAACGTGTGTTGTTTTAGGTAGGCCATATATTTCTTGATAGGACACAGTAAGACTGTTCCACCTAAGGTCGGATTCATTGTGAGAAATCGAGAAAATATGTCTCTTCACAGCCCCAAGAGGGATATTTACATTTACCGCTAATGAGCTATGAAGGGCCGAGCCTTGTCGAGCCAACTCGTCCGCCGGTTTATTACCCTCTATGTCATAATTACCTGGGACCCAAATGAGAGTGACCAGTCCCAACAGTGCTGGACACGTAATGAGGTAGATGTGCCAGATTTAATGCCCTTAATGGCCGCCTGGCTGTCAGAGCAGATTGCTGTATTTCCTATTTAATTTGAGCAATTTGCATGCTTCCCTGACTGCTTGTAGTTCAGCTTGAAATACACTTGCAAAGTCCGGTAGTCTGAAGAGATGTTGAGAGCCTCGGAAAAAATTCCTGAACCAACACTGATTCCGCACTCTTAGCACAATGCATTGTTCTATGAAGCCTTCCCACCAGCTACTATGAAAATATTTGAGGTTCAGTATTTCAATGAAGTTATTATTTGAATAAATTCAGAACTTCATTTGGGCACGAAAACGTGATGTACCCAATCTCTTCAACCCAATTGTCAACCTTATTTAAAAGTTTTATGATATAAGATTCCATTGCCAATTTTTTATGATTTCCTTTTGCATTATTCATTCACCTAGAATATAATTATTTTGTATTTTCTATTCTAAGCGCCACTGTATCATAATTACTTTTCAAAAACAAAAATATGCCAAGTGTTAATCCCTTTGTGTCCCTGCGTGTTGTTTGAGTATCATTGTTTGAATCAAATCAATGTAAATTTTTACTGTGCAATTTGAGTGCAAAAAAATGCAATTTCTATCATATTACTACTTCTATATTAGGATATCTATACGTGCAGTAGATACACTTTATATCTACTGAAGTCCTTCAAAAGCATGAATAATAGATACCACCTACTAGTCCCATTTTAGATACAACTTCACCATTAAAAACAGCTAGATAAAATGTAAAAACAAAAATTGGAGCAAAAAGAGTTAACAAATATTAAAGCACCCCTACTGAAATGCAGATTTTTTTAGAGTTTTTTTTTTTACAAAAATGTTGTTATTTCTCACTTGATGTTACCTTTATAGTGAAACTAATTGAAACCCATTCACAGTGGACTATTTAACTATCTAGTGAACATAATACTAACTGAGGAATAATTTTTTTGTAAAACACTGATTGGTATAAAGTTGATTGGTATAAATCTGATTGGTATAAACTTGATTGGTATAATCGACAAAAATAAATACTTAGCCGCACAGATTTCAAAATTTGCACATTCATAATATTATATAATTTATTTATAATGAATTTGAGGTTGACAGCTGTTTTTCGACCAGTTTATACCAATCAAAGGACGATCTTTGTAGTTTCTGCACTATTTCCAGATTTTTCTCTGGTTAAAGTTATACACCGGTCTTATATATTTTTATATACTTTATACTGAAATAATTAATAAATTTATAGGTTATGCATTTTTAGACCAATAATAAATTTATGGCTTCCGCTTTACAATTCGCTTCACTTTCAATACCAATGAACAAATTTTTCTTTTTGAATATTTTGTATAGTCTATTCAATAAATTATACAATTTAAATAGGCATTTGCTACTTTAGTAAATTCTTATTTTTATACCAATTAGAAAAAGTTTTCCATTTATATTCTAACGCTCTACTCTTCAATGCTGCAAAACTAAAAAATAAAATTTCGTTACATCATTAAAACATAATCCACTGTATGGCACTGTTTTTGTTGCCTAGACGAACGATGCATCGCGATGGTTTGGTCAGTATATAAATTTATTTAAATTTATTCAACCAGCCATGTTAGTCATCATCGCCAGAAATGGTGAAGTCCAATCAAAGCTTCCTCAGTATGTAACTGAATGTATAAATTTTAACTTTGTTGCAAATGGTGTTTTTTTCCATATCCGGTGCGTTGTTGTTGGCAAGTACGTTAAGGTGAACAAAAAAAACTCCCTTCAATATTCAGAATATACAGAGATGGACTTCTGATCTATGTTATACGTATATAATATGCTTTCTTAATTAATTGTGCAATCTCTGCTATAAAGTACATAGTGAAAAAAAAATATTGCAAAATTGCATTTTGTATTATTAATAATTTCTTTTTGCAGTCCTATAGGTTTCACCAGATATAGGAGGTACCTTGCAATTTTACGGTGCAGATTTTCACTTTGAGGCATAAGCGGAGTGGTGATGTCACGCGTTGCATCGAATATTTTATATGACGAACTGAATTTTTTGTATATAAAGAAGTATATAGCTACCTCCATATTTTATCTGAGGAGAAATTGAATTGCAAAAAAAGAGCAAAGAAAAGAGCTCGACTCGATCGATGTGGAAAGAGCTGGCTTTATGAAATGTTAAATTGAATGTCGATTAAATTTTGTTCCTTAATTAATACTTAATTTGTATTTAAAAAGGACTCAAAGGCTCGATGATGGGACTTCGGTTTTTGTTGTTGATTTTAAACTACTTGGAAGAGCAATGAAAATATTGAGGAGTCTGGTACATTGTAAAACTGAATGAAATGCTGGAAGTGTATATGTGATTATAAGATGACGATGATTGACGATTTAAAAATGATTTTAATTTATCGAACAAAAGGTAAATCTTCGAGAACTTTATTACAAGTTTTTTTTTTTAATTTCTTTTTGATTGAAGTTATTCATTTGCATTATTTGGTAAAATAAATATCCTATTATATCAACAGGAAGTGGTCTTTAAAACATTTAAGTTGTACATCTTGAGAGGAAAGAGAAGCGCTATACTTTTGAAATGAGCTAGTAGAAGTTGTAGGTTAAGGCTGGCAACGACACGGTATAGAGACGAGACAATTTAGTTCCATCTTGATCTCACTATTTCGTAAAACTAAAATTCTCTTCTCCGTCTCGTCTGGGTAGCGACTCAACACCTTTTCGGTTCTCTCTTATCGGTAAAAAAGAAAATAACTTTCGAAGGATTTTGTTGCATCTTTGTTACCACTTTTCAAACAAAATTCAACTACTCTGACAATTTTTTTTGGACTGATTTTTTTAACCATGTTTTTCGTAGTTTATTTTTTGACCAATTTTGTATTCTCCCGATTCAAATAATGTATTTAATTTAAATCAATTTGACGCTTTACCAAAAATTTTGAACTGGATTTTTTGAAATTCTAAGTTTCAGTATGGGTAAACAAAACAAATACGGAAAATATGCTTTCATTTCAAAAAGTGATACAGATTAAAAAAAAAAATTGAAAACGGTTTTTTAAAATTGGCGTTTGATTTAGATATCTTATTTTCAAAAATTAAATTTTCAAAAAAAAAAAAATAAATCAATGCAAAAAGATATTATTTAAAATCCGTTTTGTCCCAAATTTCAAAGGGTGTCCCAACAAGAACGCAGGATTTAAATTTGGCGCCATTCGAAGTGTTATTGTTTGACATTTGAACAATTATTGTTGTTTGTTAGTAGAAGGTATAAGGTTAATAAAAATGGAGGGCTACATGAATGAACAACGCATTCTCATTAAGAAATTGTTTTACCAAAATGGTGAAAGTTTTGCGGCTACAGTTCGCAAATTGCGATCAATGCGGGGTTTCAATAATGGTCCAAAAGAGTCAACTGTAAAGCTATTAATGCAAGAATTTGCTGAAATTGGGTCTGTCATTGATGTAAAGACAACAACGCGCCTTCGACCAGGTCGATCAACCGAAAATATAGCAGCAGTACGTGATGATTGGGCTGGAGGAATCATTGGACCTTTTTTTATGAAAATGAGTCAGGTCAAGCGCAAACAGTCAATGGTGTTCGGTATCGTGAAATGATAACCAATTTGTTCGTGCCTAGAATTGAAGAAATTAATGTGGAGGGGATGTTGTTTCAACAAGACGGCATCACATCTCATACAGCCAAAGAAACAATTCAATTGCTGCATCAGTCATTTCCCGGTCGTGTTATTTCGCGTTTTGGAGACCAGAATTGACCGCCTAGATCGTGCGATTTAACACCATTGTACTTTTTCCTTTGGGGTTTTTTTGAAGTCGATGGCTTATGCAAATAAGCCGACGAAGACTCAAGCCTTAAAAGAGGAAATTGGACGCTGCATTAATGAAATATCGCAGCATTTATGCAAAACAGTAATTGAAAATTTCATTAAAAGATCGCGTATGTGCCAGCAAAGCCGCGGCGGCCATCTGCCCGATATATTGTTCCATACATAACCTCATCCTGTCTACTTTACGATATAATGAAGAATTCGCGATTTTTTTTAAATATCTGCGTTTTATTTAAAATTTAAATCTTGCGTTCTTGTTGGGACACCCTTTACATGTACTTAGAACCGTTTCTGAAATATTTTTTTTTCAAGTATTTTAGTTTTTTTTTTAAATACAATTTAAATATTTAATACTTTTTAAAAATTTTATGTGCTTTTGTATAAAAATTTTGAGTACAATCAGATGACCTGTTTTTGTGATGGCACTTTTAACATTTTGAAATTTTCTTTTCAGTCGTTTTTGGAAAAAATCGGATTTCCCAAAAAGGCCAAAAAATTATGGCTAGTGTCATTATTTTTGGTTTTGTTGGATGTACGGCACCAAGAACATTGTACACCAAGTTTCAAGAAAATCCATCCAGAAGTTTAGGCTGTGTCTTAACGGACAGGCAGACAAACACAGTTGCGAGACACATTTTTTTCAAGTTTGATCAAAATCTCCAGTTCAAATTTACCTCGATCGCAAGTAAATAATGATACGCTACATAATAAACCAAAGATGACATTTTTAATTAACGAATCCCAACACCGACCAAAACCGTTAATTTGCTCCTGAATAGAAGAAGAAACAAACCAATAAGAAAAATTATTTTGTCTTCATGGGTAATAACTTAATCATAATAATTCGTTAAGAAGAAGTCACAGTGACAGTGACAAATAGTATCAAAAGATCTATTGTCAGCGAAAATAGGAATTAAATTGACTCAATGCTCAAGATTGCCAACTAGAATAATAAAATCCGCTACCTTACCTACATCAAGTTTCTCAACAGAAACAGATATTTTGCTGGGCTATGAGTAGAATAACAAATTTTAACACCTTTTAATGCAGATTTAATGAGTCCGTGGGTAGCAGCTAACTTCTTCCGTATAGTCCTAGGTCCACATTCCACAATTTCCTTTTTGTTATATGACAACGAGCAATAGATGATTATGTGATAAATTTCAAAAATACATACATAAATGTAACCATGACGGCAAAGTAGAAGGCGAAGGTGTGAGCTCATCCTTAACATCACCCATCGCAGTCACATTTCCCAATTGTTTTTAACAAAAAAATAATATAACCATGAGTTTCGTCCTCAAACTTCCGTTCATCCTCCTATTTTCAGGAAATTTATTTTTTGGTTTCTTAAGTGACAATTCGAGAAAACAAAAACAACAAAAAAAAAATAACAAAACTTTTCGGCGATGAGTTGTGAATGAATATAAATTTTTGAGTTGAAAAAAAAAACTCGAATACGGTTTAAGGTGTTTTGAATGTTTTAAGATGGAAATTTAAAATTTTCCAGGAATGAGTGTGGATCCTATTTTTTTTTTACTTCCGTGGAAATAAGATTAAAGAAGGTTTTCATTTTTCCATTTTAATTTCTTATTTTGCGATAAATGTGAAATTGTTTTTTTTTTTTTTTTGGTTTCGAAGTCCAAAATGAAATTTATTAAAAATTAAATTTTAAATGCATAAAATTTTGTGTGTTTTTTTTTCGTTTATCTTTATGAACAAAAGTAACACATGAGAACTCAACAACAAAACACACATGCAGAACGCAAAAGGATATAATTAATTTTTGTTCACATTCATATCCACCTATCTACCTATCTACCTATAGATGAATGTATAAATTCAAAAAACCATTTCCGCTTGAATTTATCTCTGGGGAATTAATGAGCGAAGTGTTTTTCGAAAATGGGTTTTCATTCTTCGTGTATTTATTATAGAGTAGCTATAGGTACCGTTGCGCGGGAGTAATTGGCTTTTTGCTTTAAACAGCAAACGTTGGCATCGTCGTCGTAGTCGTCGTCGTCGAGCGTCGCTTGGCTGGGCATTGGAACGGTTTTGTAGTGCGGTTGAGTCAGAGTTAGGATGAGAGCCACCACACAGCGGTTATATAGAGTGTTTCAGCGGGGAAATATAGGGAGTTCCTTTATTTTTATTGCATTTTGGAATTAGCATGGAGATTAATGGTTTAAATTTATTGAGGCATTCTGATGTGGCATTTTCAAAGACTTTCTGGATATACAGCGTGTTTCAAAATACAACGAGCTTTTTGTTTAATTGTAAAATGAGATGGAAATTTCAAAATACCTAAGCGGTCGTGCTTATTCAAATTAAATGGAAAATTACGTGAATTTCTTAATAATATTCCATTCTCTCTTGAATTGAATTTTTTTTGAAAACTCTTAAAGTGAAATATAGAAATTTGGAAATTTAAATTAATAGAGAAGGTGTGCGTAACTGCTTTGGCCATAATTCGAAGATTCAAGACTCAACATTCTGACTAAATTACGATCAAGAACCAAGAATCAAGAATTAAGAAACAAGAATCAAGAATCAAGAATTAAAACCAAGAGTCAGGAATTAAGAATCAAGATTCAAGAATCAAAATTCAAGAATCAAGAACCAAGAACCAAGAATACAGAATTAAGAATCAAGAATCAGGAATCAAGAATCAAGAATCAAGGATCCAGAATCAAGAATCTAGAATCAACAATCAAGAATAAAGACTCAAAAACCAAGAATCAAGAACTAAGAATCAAGAATCAAGAATCAAGAACCAAGAACCAAGAATACAGAATTAAGAATCAAAAAAATCAAGAATCAAAAATCAAGAATCAAGAGTCAGGAATTGAGAATCAAGAATCAAGAATCAAAAATCAAGAATCAAGAATCAAGAATCAAGGATCAAGAATCAAGAATCAAGCATCAAGAACCGAAAATCAAGAATTAAGAATCACAAATCAAGAATCAAAAATCAAGAATCAAGAATCAAGAATAAAGAACCAAAGATCAAGAATCAAGAACTAAGAACCAAAAATCAAGAATCAAAAATCAAGAGTCAAGAATTAAGAATCAAGAATCAAGAGTCAAGAATTAAGAATCAAGAACCAAAGAATCAAGAAACAAGAATCAAGAACCAAAAATCAAAAATCAAGAGTCAGGAATAAGAATCAAGAATCAAAAATCAAGAATTAAGAACTAAGAATCAAAAATCAAGAAACAAGAATCAAGATACAAGAATCAAGAACCAAGAATCAAGAAACAAAAATCAAGAAGAATCAAGAATCAAGATACAAGATAAAGAATCAAGAATCAAGAATCAAGAATCAAGAATCAAGAATCAAGAATCAAGAATCAAGAATCAAGAATCAAGAATCAAGAATCAAGAATCAAGAATCAAGAATCAAGAATCAAGAATCAAGAATCAAGAATCAAGAATCAAGAATCAAGAATCAAGAATCAAGAATCAAGAATCAAGAATCAAGAATCAAGAATCAAGAATCAAGAATCAAGAACCAAGAATCAAGAATCAAGAATCAAGAATCAAGAATCAAGAATCAAGAATCAAGAATCAAGAATCAAGAATCAAGAATCAAGAATCAAGAATCAAGAATCAAGAATCAAGAATCAAGAATCAAGAATCAAGAATCAAGAATCAAGAATCAAGAATCAAGAATCAAGAATCAAGAATCAAGAATCAAGAATCAAGAATCAAGAATCAAGAGTCAAGAATCAAGAATCAAGGATCAAGGATCAAGGATCAAGGATCAAGGATCAAGGATCAAGAATCAACAATCAACAATTAAGAATCAAGATTTCAAATTCAAGATCCAAGTAACAGATTGAAAATTAAGATTTTTCTGTCTGTCTGTACCTGGATCCACAGCATAAGCTTAAGCTGCTGGAGCATTTTTTTTTTCAGTCTTTGGACGGCTTTAGGTACCAGTTGTGTAAAATATGTTTTTATACTCGTGCACCAATACCCTATTGAATATCGAAGTCAAACCTGACCTCGGTATTATGCTCCATTAGTGCACCATACATTCTGACCTGAGCTGTTGAAAGCTTCTGTGTCTCATAAAATGTTCACCGACGGTACTTAAGAACTGTAATTCTATTTTATTTTAACGATACAAAAGTAATCTTTTATTAAATATCTATTAAAATGCAACAAAATTAATTGGCCAATACTCCAAAGAATTACACTCTCACTAAGCTACTTTATTCCCAGATTAAAATTCAAGAATTCAATGCGATCGAAAAATAACCACAATTTGTAACTTTCCTCCTAATAACGTCAAATTAAAATTTCTCCACTTAAAGGTCACGCGGTTCGTGTGGCGCTGCTCCTGGTCCGTTTGGCATTCAAGCACTAAAAACCCCGAAACATCGTCAAGTATTTAAATGATGCCGCGACCGTTTGCCACCAACCAACAAACAAATCGGCTTATAATCCTCTTAAAAAGTTTTCAATTTAAATTAGCAATATCAAGTGGATTGCGAATTAAATTCCTTGAAAGCCAATAAATATTCAGCAGATTTGTTTTCGTAAGCGCAATTATAATTTTACACAGAATCAAAAGTCAGAAATTATCAGACAAAGAGATCGGCGGCGGCGGCGGCGGGAGAGAGCCCACTTTTTGGGGCGAATACAGCGGCTTTCGTATATCCGGTTCCGTTTATAGACAAAATTATATTGTATGAGCAGTAATTGAGGTCGTAGGCTTATTTTTGAAGTTGTACAACGTTGATTGGTATAAGAGTTCGAAGGCCATATACCTCTACGTAGTACTTATACGATGTGTTGTGCGTAAAGTGCGTGCATGTGCAAGTTATCAATTGCACTAATTAAATTTTCTGATTACAACGGGCAATATAATCGCACAAGTCATAAACGCAAGCAATTAATTAAGACTGTAGTGAACATTTATGTAGGTATTGCCTCTTGGTTGCTTAATCATTTGCTCGCTAGATGGCTCTGTCGTTCGATCCCTGGGTCGATTGTATGCCCCGGAAATCCATTATCCATGTTTTTTTTTTGTTTTTGTTTTTGTATTACTGGTCGCCGCCACCGCTGCTTCGTCCGTTGAGCGTGAATATAACCGCAATGTTATTGCATCGATAGCATCAGTGACAGAAACAATAACGGAAACAACACCCAACGGTAAACAATTAAACTCAATTGGCAATTAGTTGCGTGTGTGCGGATGATGATGATGATGATGTTGCGTTTCTGTTGGTTGGATTGCTGGATGAATCCTCTCTAGCTCTGTATATACATACATAGCACTGCTTCCGATTGTCTATTGCCCAGTGCTGTCGTTATTTAAATTATTCTTAGAATGTCATTTTTCGGAATAATCCAAATAACTATTTTGCTTCCTATTTCCAAGTTGAAGAGTTATTTTTGCTGTAGTAGGTACCTACTTGCATAAATATTTCTTCTGAATAAAATAAAAATGTGTTTGCTTCAATTTGAAAATCGCTCTTTTAGTAAACGTTGATTTAACGGTTTAGTGATTTATTCATTGGAGTTTGCTCCAATAAGAAAATCTTTATTGGAATAAAAGGCTGATATAAAATTTCCCTCAAATATTGGAGTATCCTCATTTACACTTATATAATCAACTATGATGAGTGTGTTTTTTTTTTATTTTTCAATTGCTCCTATAAGAGTTCCATAATTGCGTGAAGTAGTAGCTTCATGAAGGTGCAATATTAGTTAAAAAAGTACTTTTTCTTTTTTCTATGGAGTTTTATACAATACTTTAATGAATGCGCGATGTGCTTGTGTTTAGTTTCTTTGGATGAATATAGGAGCAATATTGTTAGTTGGGGCAAATACTCCATGCTTCTTTAATATGTCAATAAATATCAAATGAATGTATTATATTAACGTTCCTTTCAAGGAAGATACCTGAAAAACAATTGTATGAGCGTTTACTTCAATAGCTATAACTGAGGAATATCTTATATCAGTGTTTACTCCAATGAAGGTTTCTGGGAAATTAAAATATCAGCCTTTACAGCAATAGTGATTGTCCTATTGGAGCATACTTTATGCGTCTTTATTATTGAAGCTAAATCACCAATTCATATTTAAAGAATTTGTTAAATCAGCGTAGCGTACAATCCAATAATGTTATCCGATAAATAATTATGTAAGCGTTAACTTCTGTAACGATGTCTGAGGAATGTGTTCTATCAACGTTAACTAGAATAAAGTTATCTTAAAATAATTACATAAGCGTTTACTTGAATAACCATAATTGAAGAATGTTTAATATCAGCGTTTACTCCAAATAAAATATCAGCGTTTACTACAATAATGGTTATTCTATTTGAGAAAATACTTATTGCATTAAAGCAAGTACTCCAATAAATTCTTGAAGAATATACTAAATCAGCGTCTGGTAAATAACTATACAAGCAATTACTTCAATAACGATGGCTGAGGAATGTGTTATTACAGTGTTGACTCCTATAACGATGTCTAAATGAATCATCATTACAGATTTTACTCAAATAACGTTGTCTCAGGATTGCGTTATATATTATCGTTTAATCCAAAACGATATCTGAGAAATGATTATAGAAGTTTTTACTCCAATAAGGTTTTTACTTGCTTTCAGAAAGAGTATTATAAGCATTATAGCTTAGAATTTAACAACAACGACAGCACTGTAATTCAGTGGTTGCTTTGAATAGAGAGGAAGATACGGTATTTTGCTATGCGTTTTAGTTTAAAATGAATTTAAATCAAATACAATTCATTGCAATCTACACTATTGCATAGACAGTATAAAGATATACTTGTTTGTTAGATATGTGAATGCATTGCGTATGCGGAAATGCTTTAGAATCCAATCAACCATTTTGAGAAGACCATTATTTGTAGCAGTGGCAGTGGCATCCGGAAATCTCAATCGCAAAACCTCAGCATTATATTATTATAGTATCCTATTCACATTCACTGTGTATATATGTACTATATCTAATTATATATTTCCATTAAATGATATATAGATATAAACAATTGACATTCTAACGATTAAAATAGTTTTGCTCTTCTATAATACATATATTCCTAATGAAAGATCCTGGAGAAAATTTAATGGCATTTTCTAATGTGATGCGCATTCAATTGATAACGGAATATACTTAACACACAAATGTAGTATATATATAACAAATCAGTTTATCCGTTAATGTTGGTAATGACGTATTTGTGTGCATGGTTTTTTTTTATTGATTAATTATTTCATTGATTGACAATCTATAAATGTTCTTCCGTAACTTACGAGTATGTGTACCTATTCAATCAGTGAAGTTAATTATCAAAAGGGCACTTAGAAAATCGTTTTGAATGCGTAAAGTGCTCATAACAATAATTGGATATTTTAATGAACGAAGTATTAAGGTGTTAATTATGTAGTTACGAGCCAGTCGGAATTAGCCCAGCTGAAATGCAAACCAAAAAATAAAAAGTTTTCGATTACCTAGGACTCTTGCGATGGCCACCATTTTGAATTTAAGGCATTTTTGTTTTCGTTAAATAAATCTTTTTTTATTTAACACTTCGTGTTTTCTTTAGAAGAAGTATTTTAATTTGGCAATACTTTTTTAACAAGCGGCCATTTTAACAGATGTTCAGTGATATATGTTAAGTTTGGCACTTAAACATGAATCGACTGACGCCTGAACAACGCTTGCAAGATTCGGTAAATGGAACCAAAATAAGATTGCCACTGATCCCAATTTTCATAGACGATTTTTTTTTTAACGATGAACTCACTTTTGGTTGAAGACTGGACTGGAAGGACTGGTGGCATACTGATGTTGGCCAGAACTTTACAGTTAATGGTGACCGCTATAGAACCATGATTACAGAAAATGTGGTTTCAACAAAACTGGGCAACATGTCACACAGCTCGTGCCACAATTGATTTATTGAAGAAAACGTTTCTCAGAAAACACCCTATGTTTAAAGCTAATTAAGAAGCATTTGCAATGCTCCATGTAAACTCCCAGTCATTATTTTGGAAAATCGCTTGTCTCTATATACATTTTTTTCTGTCCAAGTAAATTTTGTCGAGGGATACCTACAATTGACTCCGTTTTACTTTTTCACTTATCACGAGGTGTTTTTCCGACTTTTTCTAGAAACTACATAAGATAACTGAACTGTGGTCGAAGACACCTTTCAAATTTGAAATATCCAAATATATATGTTTTCTTTTATTCCCTGGACGGTTTTTGATTTTACATTTTTGTTAATAGAATAAAACAGCATCAGGAACGGCATTGTTTTAGAACGAATGCATTTCAAATCTTTCGATAAAAATTAGAACAGCGTCATTTGGTTGATTTGAAAAAAATTGTCAAGCAGAGTGCTGTATCTGGAGTTATTGGCGTTTGTAGTTTGGAAAATATTTGCTGGCCACCGTGCTTTTTGGGAAATTTTAAGGAATTATGCAGACTGTTGCAACGTGTTACAGATTTTTTTTGGCAAACATTTTTTGTCCCCAATCTATCAAGCCATGAAATGTCAAAAAACCAATAGAAAAATCTCGTTTCTCCTCTGACAAGATTCAAAATTTTTAAAAGTCAATTTATAGGCTTTTGGGTGACATTTGGGGCAAAGTATTATAATTTATCTGTCAAAATATAGAATCAAGTCATAAACTGTCAAATTTTATTGGCAGATCTAGAAGCACTTGACGAAAAGCGGTCGAAGATGAATCAGCGCAACTTAGAAAGATTTCCACAGAGCTTAAATGCATCTCCTGGAACACACACAATGGTTGACAGGAGTAGTTGAGGGCCTATGCCTCCCCAAGGAGATATACTAATGGACGTACAAGCAGCAACGACATGCACAGTGTATACTGTACAGGGAGTTCTAGCGTAATGCTTTTAATGTTGTTGCACCTTTTCAACTAATCGATAACTCTATACCTTAGCAGACTTATGTCTTCTATAATTCAGCACCTGCGCTTATAATTAAAGCAAGTCAAGTCGTCGATAACTCAATACCTCAAATTAGTATTTTTTCGAATTTTTTTTTTTTCCACAGAAAAAAATTTGAAACCAATGCAAATATATTTTTAAATCCTTCAATTTGTATCTGAAGCTACATAAATTATATAGGAACAAAAAATCGCTAAGTAGAATTAATCGAATTTATTCAGATCATTCTCGGTGAAAAGGTTTCTCTGTTGAATTTGTGTTAATCCATTCTCATTTTCAACATTAAATCAAATAGTAATTCCAATCACCCTTAGGTTTTTTTTCCTATATAAACATACATATAAATCTCAGAACTCGCATAAGGACTTCACAGGTTTCACTCAATACAAACTTCAAACATTTATGCCACAATTATATACCTTTAGGAAATGTTCAATTGAATGTTGTATTTTAATGTCATATGAATTTCGAGGCACTGTGTTCTGACAAATAAATGACAAACAAGACAGCAATCGACAAAATTAAATTCTGTATAATCCTGTAACGGGAATATCTATTATTTTGCATTTACATATATGTATAGGGAAATTACCACCCTTCGAATGCCATTCCCCAAAAGCATTTACTTCACTTTGTGGGAGCAGTAAATAGTTAATACAAGCAATAACAGAAGCCCTTTTCGGATTGTTTCTCGGATTACATGAAAATCATGGCCCAGACAATAATGTGTAATACTCGGATTGCACACCTGGTCATCCTCATCGTATAAGGCGCTGCCTTTAATTTAAATATCTCTCCAGGTATATCATTATTTCCAATTGCAGATACTTGGTTCCATCAGATTCCGGAAACAGCAAGGCTGTTTAACGGAGCAAGTAATTTAAACTGTATAGTAGGTGCAAGTTCTGATATTTGCATATACCTTCTTCCAATTCATCAATGGTCCTTTATAAATGCATCAAGGAAGGAGAGCTGAAGTGGGAAAGTTGGTGGTTCACTTAATATGTACAATTCAATAATATCAGCAGAGGGATTAAATACTTTAATTAATCCATTTAAACCATGTCATTGGCATTTTACTGATATCTTTTCTTTATTTTTTTTCGACCACGATACGAGACTAAACTTTTGAAAAATTTCAGTCTCGTCTCGGTATCCTTTGAATAAATCTCGAATCGTTCTCGTCCTGGTACCAACTCAGAATTTCTTCTTTATTGAGAAAAAAATGAAGTACGGCGATTTCATTCTTGAAGCTTTTTTTATATTTAGCGTGCACTCAAGGGGATTTTATGAACCCTATATTATGTTAGAGACACAGTGCGAGCTTAAGGTAAGAAGGAGGGGATTTGAAAGGAGGTATCGGTGTGAACATTAATCTTCAATTTCAGTACATCACAATGAGAGGGAAAGACAGAGCGTAGTACGGCTAAAAAACGAATCCCTGTGCTTTACTTAACAGTACGACCGAAATTTTGTTCAAGAGTAAACTAATGAGCATTCCTGGAAGCGCGAGTATTACGGTTGAATCGTTTAAGGGGAGGAATGAAACTAGCTATTTCATTTGAGCACTTACCGTAAAAGTAACGATAAAAGAGCGAGAGACAAGAAACGTTACGCCGGTGTTCGAGTGACGTAAAAGTATCGATGATGTTCCTGTCTCCGATCATTTTGAAGGCTCGTCTTTAAATACTGTCCAAGTTGTTGGAGCACCAGCCCAGAGATGGGAGTTATACTCAAGCTTTGGACGTATATAACTTTTATAGATAATAGCCAGATCAGAAGGGGAAAAGAATTTCTTACATCTCTAAAGGAAACCTAAACATCTTGTGGCATATATTATCATATTTAGCCTTTTCAGTTCCACGTCCGGATAGCAGGGATGTGAATCTGATGGAAACGAATATGAAAGGCCAAGGGTGCTATCGTCAGCGAAACAATTTAAAGGATTAGTAGTTGCAGACAGGAGATCATTAATGATAATGAGAAAGAGGGTCGGAGACAAAACGGAACCCTGTGGCACCCCAGAACTTATGTTGTGGGTTTCAGACTTGAATCCGTCTAATACTACTTGTATAGAACATTCGAAAGAAAGTTACTAATCCAACAAAGAAGGGTTTCGTCGATACCAAAACCACGCATTTTTGATAAAAGAGCAGGATGCCAAACTTTATCAAATGCGAAAGCCGTATTGCCGGTCATTAAGAAGCTGATAATTTATCAGCGTTTCCATGACCTTGGAAAGAAGGGACGTAAGTGCAATTGGTCGGTAATTTTAGGGTGAAGAAGATTCGCCTGTTTTTGGGATAGGCTGGACAAATGCTGTTTTCCAACTGTTCGGAACAATCCCAGAAGAATAGGATAGATGGAAAAGCTTTTGCAAGAGTGGAAGAACACCTCTTCAGAACAATGGTGGGGATACCATCCGGACCAGCAGATTTATAAATGTTGAGATCTTTTTCGCCACAGCTCGAGTACGAAAGAAGATTTGTCCCATAGAATCATTTACGCAAGAAGAAGCACAAATTTACGCAGTAACAACTAGTTCATCATCATCAATATAACTTGTATTTCAAAATTTGTTTTTTCATAAAATAAAAAAAAAAACAAGAAAAACAATGCAGTGCTAGAAAGTACTTATGTTCAATTTTTGGTCCAAAAATCGCCGTTCCTCATACGAAAATATTTTTTTTTCTCGAACACATGTATGTATGTGCCTGATGGTATTTCTCCATTAGAAAATGCCCAAAAAGAGAAATAATTTTCAAGTCCTTCCCAAATATTAACCCACACACAAAATTAAATTTGCTTTTAAACGATGACGATGAACGACAACGCTACCCAAAATCAAAAACCCTCTCTATCTGCTTCCAAATGATGCAATCATTTGCTATATAGTTTAGGTCAAGTTGAATGCACCAGCACAGAGACACTTATAATAACCCCTCTTATTCCTCTCTTAAAATTTAACCCTTAACTACTTAGTCCATAAAATCCTTTGTGCTTGGAGCCCAGGCCGACGACCGACGGCGGCGCGGTGACGACGGCAAGGCAGAGTCTACTTTAAAACGACTTTATCGATCACATAGAATCAGCTCTTTCCCTGTGGTAGTTATACAAAATATGCAGGTTGATCCATTAAGAACAGAAACACAAACCTTATACCCTTAACTTTTAACCTAAGTATAACCATATCCTTTTCCAGGGTTAGTTAGTTAGATTCAGAATTATATATTTTTCAAAAATTAAATTAAAAAAAAAATTATATAAAACTTACCCCGTCCACAGGACGAATTCAACGTTGTCACCTTGTCTTGATTTCATTGCACGAGCCGCTGACTCGATTAGGCTCCATGGGCTATCGCAAAGGTAATCACCGAAACGGCCCGGTGTTCGACCCGATGAACTCGTTTGTCGTTCCATCCGCCAACAACCTGAAATTATAAAGCAACATAAAAAAACTGCTGTCAAAAGGAAGTCGAAGTCAAGCACTCTCAAAGTTCATAGATTCACAGTTAAGCTAATAAAATTCAGCAAAAATGTATCTAGATACCCACACCAAAAAAAGAAGGCAGAACCTAAAAATTAAACAAACCAAAAAAAAAATCTGAAAGCACATTTTCATGGATGGAATGTGAAAAATTTTATTCAGAGATTCTAACGTGAGTCTGCTTTTAATTCGTTTTTTTTTTTTTTTTTTTTCATAAGAGACCTGAATTTTGTGGGACTTTGAAGAGATTGAGATTATGCCAAACCGAAAATGTTGAAAGGTCGTACACTCTTGATTTTTAATAAAGGGAAGTTGTTTATTGTGTAAAAAGAATTAGTTATTTATCTGGGTCGTATGTAGTGGTGTTTTGGCGGCGATAAATCGCTCGTGAAAATATTGTAAAAAGTGAAATATGGGGTTTTGAGCATTTCAAAAATCAGATTTTTCAAAATTTTCAAAATTAGATATTTCGTTATTTTCAATTAATTTCTAAAAAATGTATGTACTAAATAAAATGAGTACTGTAACAAAATTATACTTTTTTTGTTTCAGAAAAATTATTACAAAATTTTGATCAAATTTTGTTTCCCCAATGTTTGGGCGTTATTTCCCTTTTTGGATTTTGTGGGAAATAATTGTAAATTGGGTTTTTTTTCGTATTTGAATTTAAAATTTTTTTTGAAAGAAACTTCAAATTTTTGGGAAAGAGTTTAATTTTGAAAAATTGTTTTTTTTTTTTTTTGAAAATAACAAAAATTATTTATCAATTTTTAATAATTCGTATATCCCCCCGGAAATCCAAAATTTGAAATAAATGTGCTTGTTGTCAAAGTATTGAAATTTCAACAAAAAAAATTGATTTTATTTTAAAAACCATATTACTTTTGAAATGATGAAATATTATTAAATTTTGATCGCTATCCGTATAACCGTTTGAGATAAAATCAAAAATTCGGTTATGTGGGTAGTAAACACAGTTAGTATTTGTTCTTTAAAAAAATACCTTTTAAATAAATAAGTAACTAATATCTACGCATGCCAATGGACTGAATGTTCACTTTCCACTTGGTTGTATGTACCTACATTTTTTGACTCATTTTTTTGCATATCTTTTTAAATCATATATATTTTTTTTTTTGAGGACGAGTATTTTTTGACAAATTTTTGAACACAATTTGTTTCTAGACAGATTTTCGTAAATTTTTTTTTGACAGTTTTTTTCTACAATTTTCTTGGGCATTTTTTGAAGACAAATTTTTTGATCAATTTTTATTCACGGGGTTCAAACAAAAATTATTTTTTTATAATTTCGTCAAATTCTTTTGACCAATTTTTCTTTTTCTTCAAAAACATTTTCGTTTTATTTTTTTTTTAATTTTAGTTCCAAAATAAAGTGTTATAAAATAAAGTGTTTTCATGAGAATCTGTAACTATTTCGAAAGCCATTTTTAAGAACGAAATAACTCTAAAACAGGAATGTTGTTTGAAAATATAAAAAATCATTGTTCGAAATAAAAAAAACAATGTATAAGACGAAGTCTGCTCTCAAGACTGAAGACTCCATCCACTGTATCCAAAGATTACGAATTTAATTTTTTTTTCTTCGAAAAATTATTATATCATTCTAAAATTTCTTTCAAAAAAATTGGTATGCAAGTATTTAATAATAACACACTGAGGAGAAAATTAAAAAAAAAAAAAAACAAACCTTGTCAAAATATTTAGTTGTCAAAATATTTAGTTTTGCAAAAAAAAATTACAATTATTGATTTTCTCTTCAAAAATCCAAAAAACTATGTTTTTGAAAATTTTAATGTGCATAATTATTTAGACTAAGTAAATAAGACCTCTTTCAATAAAGGTTTATGCCAATCCGGCAAACCGTTTGTAAGAAAATACGAAAACCCGAAATTCCGTTCTATAGCAGGTGTTTTTTTGAAAAAAAATATTTCTAATAACAAAAGAACTTTCATAAAATTCGTTAGAGTCGACGGTTTTGTTGTAATAATTACATGACAGGGACAGCTATTTTTGGACCTAAGAAAAATCAATTTACCCTCCAGAAAATCGAATAAAAAACCTAAAGTTCTAAGTTTGAAGAAAATGATTTCAATAGTTTAGGTCGAGATACGAAGAATCACACCGAAAAGCTGGACATTTATTTTTTGAGTTTTCAATCCTAGAATTTCTAATAATGATTTTCTTTTCTATTGATCTCTCCAATTTCATACATTTTGTAATTATGATCGGTGCCGCCGCCACCTTGTAGGTTTGTAAGAGCCTTTAAACCGCAATTGATTGGCTTGCGTTTTAAAAATAACTGCAATCATCCATTCTGTAAAATATTACATACTCCTATAAAAAATATATTTTCTCAAAGGTGACTATGATAAATTATTATCATCCATCAATCATTTTCATTAAAAAATATTTTGAAACAAAAAAACAAGTGTAACTCATTCCACCAAAAAAAAAGAAAATATTTGTATCAATCATTCAACACATTGTTTAATTTTGACTTTCAATACCAAACGAAAAAAAAATGCTCTTATAAATTTTTAAAATTCAATCCAATCAAAATTATGATATCAACCTGATGAACATTTCTAATAACTCCCTTTTACCTTCTCCAAAAAAAAAAACAAAAGCAAAAAATCCCCAGATAAGATGTTAAAACCTTTTAAACGGTTTTATCATTGACAAAAAAATATGTGTAGGAGTTCTTAAACAAAAATCAAGGACCCAGTTCCGTTTAGGTATTATAATACGAAGAACAAAACGCAGAAACGATATTTCATTAACTTTTTGGGTGTTGATGGGAGCCTTTTATCCTTTTTTTTTCTCTTTGTATTATAAAAGGCAGGAATATATTTTCTGTTTTGTTGTCAGAAAAATTGTTTTCAAAACAAAAATCATTATCACTTCCATTGTTCAACACCGCGGCGCGGCGGCAGCGCATCCTTTTCGAATTCATTCATTCGTTCATTAATTCATGAAAGCCTTTCTCGTTGTGTTGTTTATATGGTTTGAGTTTTGTAAACCGAATTTTCAAAATGAAGAGAAGTTGGAAAGAAGGTAACGCCGCAACTCTGAGATTGGTATCAGAGATATAGAGAGGTGCGGAGGCTTCGTGGGGGCGTTAAAAAGCAGGAACTGTTCCTGCTAATACTTCTCCGTCATCGCGTCATTCTCGCTCTACTTCTTCGTCACTACCGCCCACGCCCGCCACACCACCGCCGCTCCCCATGGCGTTCTATAGTCCTTAAACACGAACATGGATCAATGTTTTGCTCGTCGTGATTTTCATGCGTTATTTGTCTGGAAACACAGCAGCATATTGGTGACGACCATGATGATGGCGGTGACGGTGATGAAGATGATAATGGTATCTACTATTTTTGGGCGAATGACAGTGTGTTGTTGTCGTTATGTATATCGATGAAATTTGGTAGAAAATTCCGATGAATTTTCCAAAAATCGATTGTTCTCCCACTCTGCTCCTCCGCTCAATATGCTTTCCACTTAATTGATGTCTGAATATTTTGCTATTGTGGAGAATCAAATGTGCGAGTTAAAATGAGTTAAATTTGATTGCTGAAAAACTCCCACGGCAAAACATACTTCAAAATGAAAATCATTTTGTACAAGGATCTAAAAAGAGGATTCGCAGTCAATCAACGACCGACGACGCTATGTCTGACGAGGACCGAACAATAACAACGCGTCAGTTGGTTTTTCCTGAAAACTGTTCTGTGTATCATTGATTCATTAATGTGCGCAGAGTTCGTCCTTTTTAATTAATTTTAAGTTTAAAAATAAAGAAAAAAAAAAATACGAAGAATTTTCGTCCTAGAAACATAATTCTCTGTGTTGTTTGGCCGAAACGAGGTCAACATACCGCATCATCTCTGATATAATATGCAATTTCTGTTGACTTGTTGTTGCTGCAGTATAGCAGTAGCAGTAGCAGTAATAGCAACAGCAGCAGCAGCTGATGGTTCAGTTCGGTTTGGTTTGTTGGTTGCAAATAAATGATGCAGCATTACAATCGATGTTCGCTATATAGTATGAGTAGCATCAGGTCCTGCATTTCTGTGCAATGACATCGCATCCATCGGCCTATGTAATTTATTCTGATTGTCATCGCATCTAAATCATTTTTCTGACAGCGACATCGGATTCGACCTAGTTGCAGATGCAGAATGCACAAGTCGTCTGATGTTATAGTGAGTAGCGGAAGTAATGTTGGGAATGAGGCTGGGTTTTCTTGTTTTCGACCTGATGGCAAGCTCAATTGAAATTTATATATGCAAATATGTATATATTTGAGTAATATTGATTTGTAAAAAGCATCAGCTGATTATTTTTTTTTTTATGTTCGATGAGATGAGAGTTTTTATTTCGTTGTTGTCTTATACATCATTGACAAGATGCAGTGCTGATTAAAATATTGTTCAAGGCATGGATTGAGGACAACGATATAGTTTTATGGAAATATTGATTTCTATAGCATTGATGACAGAAATCACTAAATGCTTGTAAAATGTTGCATACCAATAAGTTTGATAAAAAATTTCAAATTATGTAAGTCAAGGTCCAACTTCTTTCAACGACTGTCAGGTTTTAAGTTGTAGAATGGTGATGAACTTTAATGTCAGCAAAATTAAGATTGAGTGAATGGAAAACAAAATAATTGCAATATTCGTAATGCAGGGCATATTTTAGAGTGGCAGACTGCATTAACAAACATATCATTCGCTTAACAGTCTGATATCTGACAATTTTGCTTCGGATTTCTTAATCATTCTTAGCTATATAGTGCTTCCTTTTAAAAGACACGAGAATGTCCTTGCTTCAATAAGAAAATAGTTTTTGGGACAAACGCTGCTATAACACTTTTCTGATATATTTATTGGAATTTGCTCCAATAAGAAAATCTTTATTGGAGTAAACGCACTGATATAACATTTAAATTAGATGTTAATTGGAGTATTTGCTTCAATTACAAGTACAGGGAGCGTTATATCTTCCAGAACATTTTAAGGCCTTATGACGTCACTTTAAAGTTATATTGATAAGTTCAAGTTGAGATATTGTTTGAATTTGTACATGTTTGCAAAGAGTATGTTGTCTATTTTTTTTTAAAGTTTTCGAAATTCTTCATTGTACAGTGTGTTCCAATAAGGTGTTATTTGAATATTCAAAGAAAAATGCCATTTTTTGAGATAAAAGATCGGATGTTTATTTCAATATAAAGAGGAAATTAGGTTTACCATTGATAATGGAAAACAACATCTGCCAAATGGCAGACACGGCTACGCTTACACAGCAATATCTTTTTCATGAAATTTTCAATCACCAAACCGGTAAGTGGCTGCTGTATGCCGTCAATAGCTTCATGAACTTCATCGTTGAGGTCCTGAATCGACACTTGATCATTTTCATGCATTTCAAGGATCCAATCAGCAAAAACACGACGACGTTATTGATGAACACCCGGCTTGAATTCTTGTGTTAACTGAACTTTATGAGCCTTAGTCTTCCGGCACAATACGTTTTAATGACGTTTGTGGAATTTCCAATTCCAAAGAACGACGAGGAATGGACAAAATTGGGGTTTTTAAACATTTTGGGCTATAGCAGCAATTATTTCAGTGGTTCTTGAGTGACGTGCCCGGGTATTATTCTTCACATGCATCGCTTACTTGTCCCGATAGCTCATATTTGTCCACTAATTTCTGAATCGCTGTCCAACAAGGTGCTTCACGATGCGTTGTTGAAGTGTGCATCGTTCTGCTTATCAAATGTGAAAAAAATTACAGCTTCAAAAGAGAAAACTACCAAAATAGCGGGCTATTCAAAATAACACCTATTATTGGAAGAGCCTTTATAATCAAACATGGTAAGGGTTAAAAAATATCTTCGATGGCATTTTAAGTCTTTATGACCCCATTTTATATAAATTATTTTGACTCTGAATATTTATATTGATAAATTCAAATTGAGTCCTGGAGTATAATACTTCGGTGTGACAAGACCCGGGTTCGATCCCTACACGAACCTAATTTCTTTCTTTTATTTTTCAACTACTCCTATAAGGTCTCTTTAATTTACTCCATAAAATATGCAACAGGAGTTGAAAAAGTTCTCCTTTTTTATTCTATGGAATGTTATACAATACTTTTAGGATTGCGAAATGTGGTTATGTGCAGCTTCTTTGGATGAATATAGGATCAAAGTTGTTAGTTGGGTAAATAATTTGGCATATTGTAGTTCAACTAAGTCTCTAATATGGAATATTTAAATGCATTTGTAATCAAGTAGTTTATGAATTCGAAATAAGATGGTTTAACAGTCATTGTATGAAATTTTTGTATAATGGTTCAAAAAAAGTCAAAAGTAGGAATGGCAATCTCACTTAACCACGGCCAAAAGTCATGAAATGCCATTTTCTGGATTGATTTTTAGTTATTTTTATAATTTAACTAAAATTTTTTTTTTAATAATCGTTGTATAAAAACATAATACTTACTTCGAAGAACATCTCCTTGTGTTGAGTATATGGTATCCAAATGCAGGTCTGTTATATGCCAAAAATATCCTGGAAGAAAAAAAAGAAAACAATTTGTTAGCGATTATAAATTTATCAAACAAAATTCTTAAAAAAAAAATTAGGGTGAGTCGAAAATAGATAATTCTGAAACTAAACTGAACGTAAATTGAAAGAAAAACACTTTAACTTAAAAGGTACATCACAGGCAGAACTTTAGAAGATTATATTCCAACCAAAGTTTGGAGAAAAATAAAATAATATGACTTGTACTTTCATCAAAAATTTGTCAAAAAACCAGCACCACTTACAAAAGTTTTACTTAAAGAACTTTTTTTATTTGTGTTTTTCAAAATCTTTTGAAGAGACAAGCAACACAATACCCAACTAATATCACCAAATTTTCACCACTTTCTTCAAATATAAATGTTACTTTTTAAGTTTTTTTCTTATTATTTATCAAGCTCTTTTTCCATCGTTTGTCAACTTTAACTTTTCTACAACTTTTAGAAAAATTTATACACTCACGTTTTTCGAATAAAAGCAACTTTCAAACTTCAACTTGTCCTTAACAAAATTTGGAAATGCTATTAAATTCGTCAATCTTAGACAAAATGTTTACATCGTTTTAGAGAAAGTAAGATTATTGCACTTGGTATTTCTAAAGCATTTGATAAAGTTTGGCATTCTGCTCTTTTATCGAAAATGCTTGCTTCTTTGTTCGATTAGTTACTTTCTTTCGAATCGGTCTATACAAGTACATAGTATTAGACGGATTCAAGTCTGAAACTCCCAACATAAATGGTGGTGTGCCACAGGGTTCTGTTTTATCTCCGACCTTCTTTCTCATTTTTATTAATGATCTCCTGTCTGCAACTACTAATCTATTAAATTGTTTCGCTGACGATAGCATCCTAAGCTTTTCATATTTGTTTCCAGATTCACATCCCTGCTCTTCGGACGTGGAACTGAAACGACTAAATATGATAAGTACATTAAATTCTGAGTTGGACAGCATTGTACAATGGGGATTAAGAAACCGCGTAGAATTTAATGCTCCGAAAACTCAATGCTGCATTCTGTCGTTAAAGCGAGAGTGGCACTTGTATCGCAAGTTGTTTAGGTTTACAATCTAACAAAGAGATTTTTTGGATTACCGACATTAATTCAAAAAATCAAGCATAAATAATCTATTTGTAATTTCAATATTCTACCTTCGACAAATTAAAGTCAAATATAATGCAAACAATAAATTGCTTTCCCGCGTACACATAAAATCACAATTCCATCATTATAAAACGGATATCCGCTCAACTAATAGCTATTAGTTCACTGAAACTAATTTTGAAATTCAATTCTCAATAATACACAAAATGGCAAAACTGAAATAATTACCTTCCAGATTAAATGGTCAAAAGCTCTGCATACAGCATATCCGGCTGCAGCATAGATATATATAGCTAGAATGAATTTTAATTAGATCACATGTAGGTAACACACGTGAGCAGCGAGCATATATGCGGGGGATGCATGACTGCATGTCTGATGATGCTTTGTCGCTCAACAAAATATACAATCATCATGAAATTATTAATAAAAAATGTATTTTCTGTTTTTTTTCTTTTTGCCAATTGTTGGAAAATTGCATACCATTTCCATAAAAAAAAGAAATTCTAGGTAATGGTAGATTTAATTTGTTTTCCAAAAAATTCATTGAACATTTATCAAAAATATTAAAACTTATCTGCATTATGGCTCCCATGGGGGAAATGAACGACATACAATGGGTATTGAGTATTCCGCTGTATAAATTTCAATATTTCATCTGGAATCAATGTCAGTTTCATTAGGTTTTTGAAGGTTCTATTCATAAATATTACATTTTTGAATGTATCATCTGATGCTGGGCTGCTGCAGCAGCAGCAGCAGCAGAATCAAAAAAAAAAAAGAACCATCTCTCTTATGCACATACCACAGATTCTATAATCTAGATTCTAGAATCTACACATTTGTAATGTTTTTTTCCATGGAAACTGGAAACTACACTCCCCCCGATATGTGCAAAGTGCAACCCTTGAAACAGAACACAGAAAAGGTGCGGTGGCTGGCGATAGAGCTTGAAAAAGAGCAAACATCTGGGGAATTGGAGTAATTTTATGCACATATTTCCCTTTATATGGTGATTTCAAATGCAAGGATACACCAAAGTACAATGATGGCGAGGACTATGCGACGATATGACGACAACGACGACTAGGACGATGGTGATGTTGATGATGATGGTAAGGGTGACAAAGGGAAGCTATAGTAGCTACGGTAGTACTATACTAGAGGGCGTTCGTTCGGGTTGGATTTGGCCATTTTTGTTAGCAGTTCAATGGTGTGATGTGCATGTGACATGGAAAAGCTTTAGAGTGTACTCGGAGGAATTTTTGAATTTATAATTAAGCCTGGATGTCGTATGTGCTTGTGGTTGAATTTTAAGGATATAATGTTAATATGGGTTCTTGAATCAAATATAAAACACGTGGCAGCAATAAAATGGTAAATGGTAAAAAATAAAAGTGAACATTCAAATATTAGACTTAACACTGTGTCAATGCAGTATTCTTGTTATACGTGACAAAGTCGATGAAGTATAGAGAAGAGTGTATGTAGCTTGAACCAGATTTACTTTCATATAACTGATTACTTAATTAATATAATAAAGCAATTAAAACGAAGGAGTGACAAACGTTTTTGTGGAAATCAGATTTTCAATGTTCTAAACGGGTTCCCCAAAAGGCTGTGGAAAATTGAAATAGTTTTAACCCATTTCCGACTAGTGTTTTAAATGAGTTCAATGTCATACCTTAGATCACTCGGAACTTAACTGACGATGAACTCAGGTACACTTAATGATAAATTAATGGATTTTTGTTAAAAAAAAACAATTTTCGTACCATTTTTGAAATATCATCAGCCTAAATCATGAAAAAGATTAAACCAGCAGCATTACCAGTGCCGTCCACAGCAAACAGTATGCTGGCCAGCTCCAGCCACCAGCACTGCTCAACATTTCCTTTCAAAATAACAATAAAACAACAGCAGCAGGAAGCCACCAGTAGCTGCAAATTTTGAACTTTGGCCTAACATCGCTGTTGTTGTCGAAAAATTTTAAAGGGTGGTCAATGATGTCTTTAAGGAAACCTGTGTAAATTATAAAAACATATTGAAAAATCAATTTTTCGTGGGTGGTATTCTTTTGGCCACCAAATTTTTAATCGATTTTTTCCCCAAATTTTCAAAATCGATTTTTTCGAAAACTGTGAGTGGTCAAAAAAAAAATATAAAAAATGGGCAAAAGTGACAATTTTGGGGGAAAAATTTACTAGCGACAAGAGCAGTTGGTCAAACAATCAAGGAAGCAGAGAACGAAACAGAGCCTACTACCCATAGTCTGTCAAAGCTCTTCAAATCCACAAATCTCCTATCAGGTACTCACGTATGCATCCGAGACTTGGGTGCTTAGCAAAAGCACTCTGACCTCTTAGCCGCGTTTGAGAGAAAAGTCTTAAGGAGAATTGTTGGCCCCATATGTGAGGAAGGACGATTCCGGAGACGGTACAATCATGAATTGTACGCAATCTACCTTGAAGCAGACATAGTGACCAAAATTAGGCTCGGTAGACTCCGGTGGGCAGGGCACCTAGCTCGCATGTGGGAAGAGGAACCAGCACGGAAAGTCCTTTGTGCATTCTATGGTAGGCGGCAGCGTGGTAGACCATGCTTGCGCTGGAGAGATGGCGTAGACCAGGACGCCTAAACTGCAACTGGATGGCTTCGGCTCAAGACCGGAATAGGTGGAGAGAATTGTTAAAGGAGGCCACGACCAGACCCCGGTTGTCGAGCTGATGTTGATGATGATGAAATTTACTAGCCAACCGCGAGATTAAAAATTGGTCAAAACATAAACTTAAAAAAGTTTTTAGGACAGAAAAAATGTTTCAAAACAAAAATTGTTCAAAATTAATTCTGCAAAAAAAATTTTATCAAAAACCAATTTCATACAACAAATTTATCATCAAAAAAATTGTTGTTAAAATTGCAGAAAAAAAAATTGGTATACAATAGTCAAAAAAAGGTCTGGCAACAAATGTAATTTTTTTCAAAACTGAGAACAAAATATCGAGACAAAAAAAAACTATTAAAAAAAAAATTGTCTACAAAATTTTAGACCTCCAAGAAAAAAACGTTGAAAAAAATTGTCAGAAAAAAAAATAAATTGTGTTCGACTTTAGAAAGTGACAAAAAAAACTGTCAAAATTTTATTTGGTCAAAAAAACAAAATCAAAAACTATTTTCAAAAAAGACCTCTCATGACCGAACCAGCTCAACTAACAATTTCTAACAATTTAGCTTCGATTCAGTTTTATACTCGGAGAATTGGGTTTCTATTTTTGTTACGGTATTTTTGTAAGATTAATATCATCCAAATCAAAATAATATTTACCAAATGTTTCTTTCAAAAACATATAATATTAAAATTGACATATTTTTTTCATAACATCAAAAATATTTTCCAGGGAATTTTCAAACCAAGAACTTCAAACCTTTTTAATAAAAAAGGAACTCTGCATAACAATTTCCTTTTTATTTGTCACAGAATAAACAACATAAGTAATAAATATAACGCAAAAAGGAATTTAAAAAAAAGTAAACTTTTCCATGAAATACTAAAAGCTATTAATTATTTACAAACGTTAACTGCAGTAAAACATAATATTTTAGTTCCTTGATCCGCCTGTCTCCTTTTGAATTCCGATTTTTATGTTTTCACTTCAAAAAAAAAAAAGAAAAACCCAAACTATACTCAAGGACTAAAGAGGTTGAAAATTCCCTTACCTATAAATGGGTATAGGACTTTTTTTTTTTAAATAAAATGTAAAAAATTCTCAAAAAAAAAAAAAACAACACAAAAGAAAAAGCAAAAACAAAAACAAAACTAAAACTTTAAGTTACTAAAACACTAGAACAGTTTTCAAAACTTCAGGTATTTATTTCTGTATAAATACTTGTGTGTCGAACATTATGCAAGCAGGAGGCGGGAGGTAAACCTTCAACAATATTCTCAGATTCCTAAGTAATAATGACCTTCTCTCTCTCTGTGCTCCAGTTTCATGGCAGTTTTATTGTGTTTTTTTTTTTTTTTTTTTTAATATAGAATGTATAGCCTTACAAAATACCTACACCAACAGTTGGTGTTTTTGAAAACAACCCTTAACCCTGTTTTGAGTGTTTAAAAAAAAAAAAAAAAATAAACCCTTGACGTTCTCAACACCATTTTTCATTTGGTGCTTATAGGCTCACAAAGCTTTTGCACCAGAGTGCCTATTTGAATTGAAAATGCTTGAATAGACTTTAAACCAAAATAGTTTTATCACATCCAGAGCCTTTAGCCAAGAAAACATCCCTATGAGTTTCAAGTCTCTTAACACTCTTCTCATCACATGATATACCTACATAAAAGTTTTTTTTTAGCATGGTGTGACTTCCACTACAGTTTCTATTACTTTTGAGAATCACTATACTTAGAACTTTAATAAAAAAAAAAAACTTCTTAAATATGTTTCAAAAATTAAAAAAAAAAACAATATATTTTTTTTTTTAAGTAAAACTTAAAGAAAACGCTTAACGAGAAAAGTTTTTTAATAGGATACCAAAGTAGGTGGAAAGAAAAAAAAAAAATTAAACAAAAAAAAAAGAAGAAAACAGAAAATAAGAATGGAAAGCTTTTCTTGTTCGCCTTGCATCCATCCACAACTTTGCAAACGCAATTAAACTCGCATCAAGTTATATACTATACACATGTACAATATATGTATGTATATAATGACAAGTTTTGAGCATCAACAAGGATGCGCGGAGCTTGGAATGAAAAAATCATCATCATTTATACTAACAAACATCGTATAAGATCCATAAAAATACACACCGCATCCCCACTGTACCTTTTCTTGTGACGATACTGGCGACACGGTGTGAAGAGAGTGTAAAAGTGCAACATGATTGCAGCTAAATGGGAGGGAAAATGCGGCAAAAAAAAGCAATTTATAATCAACAAATCCCATTTTTCTTTGCTTCTATTTCGTTTTTTTTTTTTTTTTTGTATTCTGCATGTGGTTAAGGTGACCATATGTTTTTTTTATATTAAATTCATATCAAAATAATTAATTATTCTAATTATCATTTGGATTCTTGATATGGCACTTATAGTCTTTATTCTGTTCGTATTAATTGAAAATCTTTTTGCCGTCACCATGATTCGAACCGAGACTTAGGAGGAGGAGGGGTACGCTAGCACACATCGTCTGGTCATCCTTATTTAAGGTTTTTTGTTTATCGATTGTAATTAGAGGCTATTGCAACAAAAATTACATTGACAGCAGTGAAGAAAATCTTCAAGTGCATTTTGATTTTTTTTAAATCTAATAATAAACATTGACACTTACAATTCCTAAATTTAATTTATAAATAAATTGTCTATCGACTTTCTAATTTAGACAATATCATTGCCTGTCTATACTCTTCAAAATGTATTTTAAGGTGAGTTCGTATAATGAACAAAATATAGAAAAGAAAAAGAAAATACCGATGATAAAGTTTATTAAAAATCATCTATTCAACGGAAAAGGACAGAATCATAAATTATTCCTGGAACGGTTTAATAGGAAAACATTTTTACACAAGCTTCCTTACAAACAAACAAAATTGTGAACAAAAATAATCGAAAGTAAAAACTGAAGACTTTTTTTTCAAAAATAGTTTCAACAAAAAAAAAAAAAAAACAATTCATCAAGGTTGTTGGTCAATCGACGTTTTCTGAGGTCAACCCGAACCCCACAATTGGAGCCTTAAGGTCAAGCGTAGAAAAGGAGAAAGAAAAGATACTTAATAAGAAATATAAAATAAAAATCTATTAACATTTGAGTACCTACTCAAAATATTAAGTTTTCAAAAAAAAATTAATCCAAAAAATACTTTTTTGAAAGTATCGATTTGCAATATTGTTAAGTTTATATTAAGACCAACTTTAAAAAAATTTTCATCGAAATCCGTCCAATATTTTTTGAGAAAACCGAAATCCAAAAATCCGATTCTATGGCAAGTACCGTTAATAACGGTTTCTTCAAAAATATTTTGTGAATAAATTAGTAAGGTTCCTTGACAAACCCGATTTAAAAAAATTTCATCAAAATCGGTAGGGCCGTTTTCGAGATAAAAATGTTTTATCTAAACGGTACTATGACAGGTACTGTTATTTTTGGAGCTAAAAAAAATTCGATTTCCCCTCTAGGCGATCTCACCAAAACCTTATGTCCAAAGTTTGAAGGAAATCGCTTTAGTAGCTTAGGCTGTAGGTCGAGGTACAGACAGACAGACAGACAGATTTGCGGGACCAATTTTTTTCAAGTTCTCTATCATCGTAATGTTAGGTCTGATTAATACCTCGAGTTCGATTTTTTGCACGAATCCAAAACTTGCCCTAAAATACATACCTATAGTCTCAAGCCTACTATCTTAAAATTCATGATTCATGAAATTAAAAAAAATCCGTTATTAACGGCACCTGCCATAAGACTGGATTTTTGGTTTTCAATTTTCTCATAAATGCTTTGTCAGATTACGATTCAAATTTTTAAAATTTTAATAAAAAATTTTTGAAAAAACCGGTCACATTTTTTGAAAAACAAAAGTTCTATAAAAAAAACTACGAATGGTCATATTATTCAGACTCCTACATCTAGTTCTGCATCACTTCAACGCAGGAAACACTATTCAGTCCTACAGATTATTGTATCACAAAAAAAAAAAAAAAACCTGGAAAACAAAAGTGGAAAGTGCAAAAAAGAACGAGAAGTCGAGAAAATAGCGGAAGTGTATAGACGTAGCGAAGGGCGTGTGGAATGAAAATGGTGACATCCGTAATTAGCAAAAAACTTTTCCCCTTCTGACACACGCCAACTGTTGGAAATTAAAAAAAAAAAAGAACTAATAAGAGAAAAAAAAACGGAATTAAATTTAACCGAGCTTAAGAAAGAAACAAGTGAGAAAATGTGGGCTAAACTAAATTAAGGAAACGCAATAAGCAAAATTTTAAAGAAAAAAATAGAAAAAGGCAACGTAAGGAACCAACATTAGGTACAAAAAAAAAAACTATAAACGAATCCAGTTAATGATTAATGAAAATTGCAACAAGAAATTACAAGATTCTTTGTAATAATTTTGCCTGCCTGAGAATGAGACCAGCCAACCAACGCGGCGGCGGCGGTGGTAGTGGCTTGGCGGAGCAGGAGAGTGGTCTGGATTAGATGGGAGGTTGCTAAAAGGATCCAGGATGTGATTATGACACAGAAAGAGAGGTGGCGACAATTCTTAATGATTTTCCTTTTTTTTCTGCCATTTTTGTTTTTTTTTTTGTCGGAAAATTCTTATAAGTGCGTTTGAAAATATTAAAGAGAGAGCTTTGTTGGTATGGTGTGCTGCATAAGGATAATGTTTGTCATTTTCATTTTCGTTTTCCTTTTTTGAAATTTAAACATTTTAGCTAATTGAGCGGATTTTCCGAGGTGTTATGGCTAGACTATGTTCCAGATGAGAGTGTAGGTTTAATTAGAAAAAATAAGAACAAGAAGTGTAGGTTGGGTTTTCAAAGGCTTTTGTTTATTTTTTTTTTTGGTAAAAGGAAGAGCCTTTAAATATGGAACACCCACAAAGAAATGTCAGATTTTTTTTTATGTGTCAAATAGCATTGAAAGAATGCGTAGGACTTAATACTCCCTCAACCCTCGACGACGACGATTTTATGACGATGCTTTGCTATTTTTATCTTCAAAAAAACGGTATTGAGGTTAAAATTTTTGGAATTTGGAATTTACATTTCTAAATGTAAATGTAGAACTTCCTATTATCCTATTTGTGTCTTCTGATGGAAAGCAAAGAAATTAATATTTTTTTTTTTTTAATTATTTGAAGGGAATTTTGCTTTCAATTATTTAAAAACAGTTGGGCAGTGCTTTTCAAACGCACGGTTTCCATTTCATGGAAAAATGTTAATCTAGATAAAAATGTCACAAAGCTGTGACTCAATTTTCATGCATTATTAATTGTGTTTAAATTTATTCTCCTATTGAGTTTTCAATTTGTCATTTACAGGAATGATTATTAATTAATTTTTAAGTAGAGGGAGGTAGATAATGTAAATGTGAGGCTAATAGAAAAAATATTTTCGAAAATTAATCATAAATGAGAAAGTGTGAAGAGAGCCATTTATAAATCGAATATATCAATTTGTCCGCTAAATGGAATATTGCTCATCTTTTTTTTTTAATCTGTTTGGCCGATTTTAGGAAATCATTCGAAATTTTTGAATCAATATTATGCCTCCACAAAAAAGATATCATTTTTTTTCATATCACTTTATGAGAATTTCAGTCATTTATTGCCTTCAAGCCATGTAGTTTTCAAAATTAATAATGCCTAAGAAAAAAACTCAAAAATCAATTTGGAAATATCACCAAAATATATTTTTAACGCCTGAAATCAAAAAAAAAAAATGAAATGTCCAAAATACACATTTCTCAATTTATAAGATGGAAATATCACCCAAATAATTTATTAATTTGATAAAAAAAATATTTTTATAAAATTTCTCAAATAGAAATCTCATCCAATTTTTACAAAAAGTAATATTTTAAATTCAATTTCTCTCGGATTTTTGTACTTTTTTGAAAATTAAAAAAAATGTTAAATTAAATTTCTTGCCATAATTTGAAAAATCTCATAATCAATGTAAGAAAAAAGACATTAAAAATTTTAAGAATCCAATATTATTAGTAAAATTCTTAAAAATATTAAATCTATGTACATATATTATTGAGAATATGGATTTTTGTAAAATTTTATCTTACAATAATATTTAAATTTTTTTTTTAATTTTCATAATTTCCTGATGTCAAGTTGGACTTATGTATGCCTTTGCAAAAAAAATTGAAATGGTGACAGTATTTATTAAAAAAAAATTAAAAATCTATAATAAAACTGTCGCGTCGTTTAAAAATCGCGTGAGTGCTTATGATTTTAGATTTTGCAATTTTTTTTATCATTTATGGTGTCAATATTGGAGTCACTTGCAAATCATTTCTAAAAAAATTATGTGTAGCAATATAAACTTATTTAATTAAAAACGGAGTTGCTTCAACAAAACTATTTAAAAAATTATGATTCCTTAAATTAATTTGTTTCAACAGTAGTTCTACTTTTGGAACTTCTTTCCCATTTTAATTTTTGTAGCTTTTCCTTAAAAAAAGCCAAAAAAAAATACAATCGATTTTGGGGAGTGTTTGTCATTTTTCAAAAAAATTTCAAAAATAGAAAAAGCAATTTTAAAGTATTCATTTTTTTTTAATTTCATTTATTGTTTTTATTTTAATGACTTTTTCTAAAAAAATTTCGCTTTGTGGCTTAATTTTATATATAAATAATTTTTTCCAATTTTAAGCCAGAAAAAATATCCAGTTGCTTTTACAAAAAAAATCTGGCCTTATTTTCGTGTGCCAACTTAAAAACGTAAATTTACCTTTTAACAGTAAATCATGTACGATGAATTAATGAGTTCTAAATTATCGAAATATTATTTTGCGATCAAACCGGTAATCGAACTGGTTGCTAAAAACTGTTCCATAAAATTCCATTTTTTTTCGGTTAAGGGAAATCATGGTAAAATTTTTTCAAATTTTTTTTATGTGCCTTAGTTCGATTTCGAATCTAGAAAAATTTCATCAAACCAGGTTTTTTTTAGTAAATTCCTTTAGATAATTAAAAATATGTACAGTCATTTGGATATTACGATAGCCCGGTTTGAGTTTTTACAAATTAACAAATTCAATTAAACTGACAAGGCAAAGGAATCCGATGATAGTCTTGGCAAATCTGAAAAAATCTGTAATTATAGCCAAATAAAAATTTTGTGCTAGAACAAATAAGTTTACTGTTCAGGTCAACTGTAATAATTTGTTTCCATAGATTCACAAAACAAAATATTCTCTATAAAATGTTCATTAGGATAATGTATGATTTCATACCGATAATAAAAAAATTTGTTGGATTAACTACAAAGTTTATTGAAATTTAATAAACTATTACGCTAAGAAACGTACATTTGTTTAGTATAACATTCAATGAGCCGACAAATCACTTATTGGATAGAATATAGTTTTTAATATCAATAAAAAGTTTATTGATTGAAAACACAGTTTATTAATATCACGAACAATTTTTTTTTTATGTATCTATTTTTTTAGTTTTGATAAGTTGATACCTTCCTAAGAAAATAAAAAAAAAATAAAATATTTTATTAGCTTTTGTGAAGAAGTTAAGTAAAACAAAAAAACGGTCCCTGCTACTTTTTCTTCAATATTCTAATAATTTATTTTGTTTCCCTACAACAAAAAAAAAATTACCTAGTTCATTAAAGTGTGTATGTATATATAAATTTTATAACCAGTTTATAATAAGTTTTTTTTCTTTAGGACCAATAAATTCTCAGAAAGGTTCACTCAAAATTTATTCATCAACAAAACTAAAGTTTATTTAATATAAATCTTGAACTTAAAAACTTATTGAATCCTTTTGGCATTTATGTAATGTATGTATATCAAAAGTCCAACCATCAAACTAACCACCTTAACCATATATGTAAAACTCAAAATTCAAACAAGAACTCTTTCTTCTTTTTATACCAACTTAACATTACATTCCAATTCAATGGTCTAAGAAAATGTTTGCCTCTCTCTTTAATCTCTTTAAAGCAAAAAAAGGACTTCTTTATCAAAATAATAAAGAAAAAAAAAACAGATTTTTTTGCTAGGTTCCAGCACTCAAAGTCTATAGAGGCCCCTTTGGCAATTATACAGCCCTTTGACTCTAGAATCTGTGAAGAGTAAAACCAAAGTAGATATACCTATGTATAAAGGATATATGTATGTATAGGAACCCCAACATATACCTACCAACATTGTTTTTCTATTGTACGCAAAGCATTTCTATTTGTGGCCTCTCTTTCTATATTATGCTTCATATGCTAAAAGGATTTTGACTCTCTCTCTTAATTGTCAAATATTTGTGTTTCCTGTGTTTAGCAATTAATGTTGCTCACATATAAGGCAGAAGTTATATATGTGTGTCCAATGCAATTCTCTCTATAGTTAAACACAAGGAATTAAAAATTCTAAAAAGGCTCTAAGCCTATGCCAAATGTGTGTATGGTAAATATTTAAGAACATTCACATTCCGCATATGCAATAAGAAGAGGTAAAGGAAGGTACCTTCCATTGTAGGTACACATAAATAAATACACCACCTTTGAGGACCTCGTAACCATGCCTGGGAGCCTATATGTGATGTGTCGATGTCGACCGACCAAAGTGAATCACAGAAATGACGCAAAAGGCAAATCCCATCAGGTCGTCGTCCATCCTTATATTCGACATAGGTTTTATGTGTACATTCCAGGAGTAGTGATGAGTGCATGGATGAAGAACAGCATGTCAAACAATGTCATTATCCTTCGACATTTACATATTATTCTGTGTGGTCCTTATATTACCTATATGTATAAACTCCAACTGGATGGGATGACTCTGGACGATGTGTGATGCATGTGTGCATATTTGTCCATTTTCCCTTTGTATACCAGTTGGTCTTTGGATGTCTTCCTGTCAGTCTTATATTCTCTATAATATGCTTCAATCCCATTTTTTTTTTATTTTGTTGATCCTGATGAGGTGCATATATTACAATGCACCATTTTATCACAACATGAGGATATCCCCAGCAGCAATGACAGGACAATGGTAGAGTGGATCAATAAAAGGATGTAAGAAATTAACGCATAGCATTATGCAGTCGTAGAAGTAAGAGTTAGAAAAGAGGTCCTTTTGGAATATTTCCAAGAGGAAATGCCTTTCTCTGTCTCTGTAATTTACCCCACGCTCTACTATGCAATTGGATTTGACCAACTGAAGACAATTAGTCGAAGAAAATTCCAAGCATTCATCTTTTAGACACTTGACAAGGACGAAAAAGTCATCTACCCAACCGACCGACTACAAAGACCAAATGCTTCTAATATATGTACGTGCAATGCACAAGGACATAAGTTTATTGAATTTTTTTTTTTTTAGAGAAATGGCCAAGTTCCATTTGCTGTCACCAGGAATGAAGAATGCAATTTAATTTACTCTCGTATAAAGTCTCTCCATCATGATTTCCCTTTAGATCCTTAGACCTTTGGTGGACCTGAGTAAATTAGCTTTTAAACATGGTTAACTATATGGATTTGGATTACACACCTTCAAACTCAAATAAATAGCCACACTAAATCGAATCGTATAAAATATCGAGGACCATCAGCCAATATCCTATAAATTGAAAAAAAAAACAGGACGACGAAAAATTCCACCATTTGCTGTTGGTTTACTTATAAATGCCATTCGTCGTCCTTTGGGAATATTTTTGTTGAAGGCGTGAAAGTATGTGCAGTTGGCAGGAAACGCAGCATGCTGCCAGAATATAGAAAGCTAGCAATGGCTGCCAACCAAAAGTACTTAATCTTCATTTCCTATATATATCTATATATGGAGTCCTTTTTTGTGAAAAGGACATTTGTGCTGTTACCTTGTCCAAGATGAACCAAGTCTTATTTTGCCATCCTATATCGTAGGTAGCCAAGAACATGAAGAAAAGAGAGAGTGAGAGATAACATGAAAGCAAAAAAGAAGGTCCTTCTATATAAATGAATGTTAGGGACATCATTTACAATAGGAAATTAAAGTCACTTTGAAAAAAAAAAAAAATCCTTCAGAGCACAAATTACAAAAAAAATATCTGCAAAAGATGATGGAAAAAAAGTAATCCTACAAATCGTCTAAATGTGTCCTTTCGTCATTAAGTTTGTATTTTTTTTTCGTGTCTTCTTCATCTTTCCATTTTTTTTTTCTTCTTCTTCTAAAAGGAAAAAATGCAAACAAAAAAAAAATTTGCTGAGTCTCTTGTGTGATTATATTTTATTTTTGTTGAGCTCATCATCATTATCAGGATTTTTTTGATTAAGGTAGATAGATATTTACGAACGACAACAGACAAAAAAAAAAATAAGAAGATTCTGGTGTGACCATGACTTAGAAAATTGTATTGTAATTGACAAGGTGTTGTTGGCCATCATTTTTGATAACTTGGTCATAAAATAGATTGAGAGTTTTTTTTTTTTGACCTGGAAATTAGAGGGAAACAAAATTGACACGATGAATACATAATGGATGTCAGTAACAGTTTTTTTTTTTGGGTTTATCTACTCTAATCAGTGATTGTGGGTAGAAGAGAAATTTCTTTAAAAAAGAAAAAAAAAAAAAACGTTGTAATGGAAATTATGTGCTCAAGGCCTTAGAAAATTCTTTGAAAATTACTGATAGTACGAAGTGGATTAAAAGGTTTTTTTTTTAACTGCTAGTTGTAAGCCGCTACCTGCACGCTTATTCTCCTCTACCTTCATGTCAAAAATCAGATTTTAATGAAGTTTGAGGAGTTTGAGTTTTCATATTTTATTTAATACTAAATCAGCTGAAATTTTTTGCATTCAAAACGCATTTGGGGCAGACAAATTAATAAAAATTATTTATATGCAATTCCTAAACTGTATGGTCCTTCAACGAATTGATGATCCTGAAAAATTCTATAGATAATTCCACTATAGTATATACTTTTGAAGCTGTAATTCACATTTGACACGTAGGAACTACGCCATTAATAATAAAATGCATGACTGGGTTGCACGTACTTGCTCCTATGAGCGATAACATCTTGGTTTTGAAGTCTGAGTTTGAAAACAAATTTATCTGAAAAGAATCATACCTACATATGTACACTATTGTCAAAAGTAAAAATATGAAAAAGCCTGAAATTCATTGTTTGAATTGGTAAAATAAGAAGTTTAATCTTAAAACTGAAGATGCCACCTTATGTATCATAAAAATACAAATTTAAAAAAAAATTCAAAAATCGTTAGAGCTGTTTTTTCGAAAAAAAAAGTTGATTTTTTTTTTTAAATACAATAATTATTTTTTGAAAATTTTGATAGATATGCAATATTACTGAGATTATATAGGACTTCCTTTATAAAAATTTTCATCGAAATCCGTCCAACAGTTTACGAGAAAACCGAAATCCGACTCTATGGCAAAATTATTAAGTTCACGATTTTGATGAAATTTTTTAAATCGGGTCTGTCAACGATTTAAAAAATTTCATCAAAATCGTTAGAGCCGTTTCAAGATAAAAATGTTTTGTCTAAAAACGGTTCTATGACAGGTACCGTTATTTCCAAAGTTTGAAAAAAATCGCTTCAGTAGTTTAGGCTGTAGGTCGAGGTACAGCCGGACAGACAGACAGACAAACAGAATTGCGAAATTAATATCTCGACATCGATTTTTTACACGAATACAAAACTTGCCCTATAGTACCTATAGTCGCAAGTTAAAATGAAATGATGCACTAGTTGAAGTTACTGAAATTCACTACAAAAGTGGTGAAAATTTGACAGGGACGATTTGTAAAACTGAAACATTTTTTGGTCGTCGTGAAGCACCTTGTCGGACAGCGATTTAGAAATCTGTGGAAAAATTAGAGCTATCGGGACAATGTGAAGAATAAAACTCTTGAACGCCACTCAATAACCACTGAGATTATTGCTGCTGTAGCGGTAGCTCAAAGTGTTGAAGAAAACCAAGGTTTGTCCATTCCTTGCCGTTCATAGGAATTGGGCATTCCACAAACGTCATTAGACTTAGCTCTTAAGGCTTATAAAGTTCCGTTAACACAAAAACTCAAGCAGGGCTGATGATACGCGGGTACCCGGGTAATTTACTACCCGCGTACAAGCAACCCGGGTAGATGATTACCCGGGTCCCAGTTGGAATCATCCTTTGGAGATGTAAGAAATTCTTTTTCCTATCTGATCTGGCAATTATTTATAAAAGTTATATACGTCCAAAGTTTGAGTATAATTCCATCTCTGGGCTGGTGCTCTAGCAACTTAAATAAGCCTCTTGGACAGTATACAAAGACGAGCCTTCAAAATGATCGGAGACAGGAACATCATCGATACTTTTACGTCACTAAAACACCCGCGAAACGTTTCCTGTCTCTCACTCTTTTATCGTTACTTTTACGGAATGCTCATCAGTTTATTCTTGAACCCAACTTCGATCGTTCTGTCAAGTACAGGGATTCGTTCTTCAGCAGTACTCCGCGAATGTGGAATACCCTTCCACGCTCTGTCTTTCCCTCTCATTGTGATGAACTGAAATTCAAGACTAATGTTCACCGACATCTCCTTTCAAATCCCCTCCAACTTTCCAAGACTTAAAAAAGGTGGAAATTATGTAGCTCTTCAGGGCATACAGCACCCAAGTATTCAAGTTTTACTATTCTCTCGTCTTATCAAAATTAAAAAAATTTCAGACTCGTCTCTGTCTCGTTGAAGTAATTCTCGACTCGTTTCAGAGAAAATAGCAAAAAAATTGTTTGTTTTTGAAATTATATTTTTCTAGCTTTTCTAATAAAAAAAATTTAGACCCATCATTAAAGCTTTCTCGTCTCTATTTTGTTGATATTTCAATGCACAGGAAGAAACTGTCTTGACCTATGTATTTTTTCAATAATGAAAATTTCACTTCACAACCTTTTAAATGTCGAAGAATTGCAAAACTCAAAAAAAAACTACCCTCAGCCTATGACTTCTTTTGAATTTAAAAAAAAAATCCTCTTTTGAACTTCTTAAGAATTCCATCTACCTCTAACTATACATAGGTATTTTATGCCAGTAAAAAAAAAAAAAAAACACACACATACACAGTTCTAGGTAGGTACTTTTATATACTCCAGCCACTTTCTTATGTCTACTGCGAAGTCCTTTTAAAATTTAACATCTAAGTTCAATCTCAGTAATGAAAGTCTATCATCCAGAACCTATAGTCGTTTCATTTTTTTTTTTCAATTTCAATTTCGCAAACGAAATATAAGAAGAAAGAAAAGTCAAAGCCCTACATTTTACCCCACATCACCTCATACGAATGTTTTGAGGTAGAGGTCCTCATGACTTCTAAATTTCCGATATCAATGCATGAGATGTTTTGTATGAAAGGACTTCACATATAAAGGTATCAATAGAAGAAACATACACGTTACACGTACATATATGCCAGAGAGAACCTTCATTAAGAAATCAAAATGTAAACCTCACGCTCAGGAATAACATGCCTGATGTCCCTTCTCCCATATCGTCCTGAAACCCAATGTTACAATAGCAATCACAATTCGCAACTTTGGCTCGAAGTTACTTTTTTATATATCCACAGTCACACCATCTAATGGCGTTTAGTTTCTTAAGTTCTCGCATACAATATAAAACAAAAAAGGACCTTTTTTCATATACATATACTTTAACCTATAGTTATGCGAGAAACAGCAACAACAAAACACGATCCAAAAGCTCAGAAATGAAAGGAATTTCTCTGAGGAGTTGAGAAGGAAAACAATAAACATAAAGTGAAAGAAAAGCATGAACAAACAATGAGGACACACGACACTACGAATTGAAATACATTTATCTGAATGGTGACGGTAAGTGTGTTGTTCTTCGTCCTGGCTTCTGGCTCCTGTGTGTATAGTTTAAGTTTCTAGCAGCACCCGCTGCTGCTGCTTCCATCGTAGGAATTATGCTGGGCAAAGTCGAGCGAGTGCAAACCACAGAGCCGGACTTGGGAGAAACTGTATTTTTAAATGACAGGAATCCATTTTTATATTTTGAATTTAACGAAAAATGTTAAAAAAAATTCGATTAGGTATTATGGCCCACTGGTAATTTAGACCAGCGGCTTTTTCATTTCACTTATATGCAATCAGGGTGAAAACTTATTGCACATATTATTAACCTGTTGAAACTTTCCTAGTGGTTGTTTCAGAAGTCAGGAGTGTTGTGCAGACAAAAAACCGAAGACACCAATCATTATTCTGTTTGTTATTTATTTGAAAAATTTTTAATCACGGACACCCTATTTTAATTAATCTAATTATATTTTTTCGGTAAGTCGCTGTTGAAAAATATTTGATTACTAGTTTTGAGTTAGAGTGAATACTCCGTCATTAAAAAAAAAAATATTTTTAAATGATAAACAATTCAACACCAATTTTTCAACGTATTGCAAGACCATTTTGGATAACATATTAATCTTATAGAAGCCAAGAACAACTACCGTTTCTATAAAAAAAATGAAAATTTTTGTGAACAACAACAACAACTTAAAGGCACTACCACCAATTGTTTCACAAAAATTCAATGAAATTAACGGAATACAGAATGGTCAAGTCTAATAAACTGACATTCGATGTACCTACAAGTAGTACACTTAAAAAAATAAATTAAAAAAATTAAAATATTTTTAAAACACATTAAAAAATATATTTTCAAGAACGCAGAAACCCTAGCTGAAACCTTTTTTAAAATAGAGACTCAAAATTGATTTTGAAATACGGGTTCCAAGAACGAGATCCGTTTATTTGTTAAATTCCAATTTTTCTTTTTCAATATATTTTGAGAAATGTGGCGATCCCGAAAACTGTTTTTAAAGGAACCCCTAGCAAAGGTTTATAGACTTGAAGAAAAAAAACCATGTTTTTAAGAAAGTGTGAAAGAAAAATTTTAGAAAAATTGGAACAAAATTTCCAATACTATGTTCTATCGTAAAAAGAAATACACTTTTAGAAAGGCATCAGCAGCAACATTTCTTATGGTATGAAGACCTGTTTTTAGGTTACGCATATGACGGTATCTGAAATCATTTTTGTTTGGGTTTTTGGAAAATTTTAATTATCTCATAAATTCCATGACTCATTTTTATGAAACAAAATTAGTGATTTTTCTTAATGCTACGCTTTAATAAAAATTTTGTTTTAAACTACTTTTTTGTTTTCTATTAGCTCATTTTTTTTTAATTTAATAATATCAAATTTTTCAAAAAATATTTTTTGAGATTTTGAAAAATAATTCAAACTTTTTTTTGTGAAATTTAATACTTATTTTGAAAACGTTAAAGTTTTTTTTTTTTTTTTGTTTTCACTCCTGTCAAAAACCGTTACTTGATTTTGACATTTTTTTTTGCAAAAGCATGTAAAAATTATAAAAAAAATATTTGTTGAAATTAAAAAAAAAACAATTTTTTTTAATTTAATATTTTTAAGACAGCTTGATCGATTTTTTTTTTTTGATGTTTGGCAGCTTGACACATAACAATTTTTTTAAATACTGTTTTAAATATTTGGCACAGAAATAAGTTTTACATCAAAAAATTACGCTACCTACCATATAACAGTTAAAACAAATCATCAATTTCTCGAAAACAGCTCGAAGAATTTTGATAAACATTTTTCAGCTAAATTTTTACAAAAAAAAAAAAAAAACTACAAAAAGGGATAAACTTTCAATAAAAAATGTGAGGTTTTGAAAATGTCAATGTTTGAATATCCATTTTTGTGTTAAGGTTCTCGAGATCAGTGGTGCCACCTACGAGTTAATGCCCTAAGCGGCTTATAAGTGCACTTTTTTCTGGAAAATCCGGACTTGGGATATCTATACTGTTAAGTGAGGTGGGGAACCACACAACTTCTTTTCGCACACATTTCGCATTCAGCAAGCTTTTATTTCTTTTGGTCCTTTTTGGCCTGGCTCACTCTTCGTCGTCGTCGTCGACTTCGTCATCGCATGTATGTTCCTTTAAACAATTGAATCCTGAACAAAAGAAAATCCATTTACCATTTGCCACCACATTTTTCTTTTTTGTACGTCAGAGTGTGATTTTTTTTCTGTTTTTTTTTTTAAGTTTGGTTTTTCCTTTTTCTTTTAACACAATGACCCGGCTTATGTGTCGTCATTTTGGTGGCATTAATATAACCATTAGTTGGATTGAAGAGGATTCTCTTTCTTTTCTTTATTTGTGACGATTGTTCGTTTTTGTATTGTATTATTATACTATATGTGTGAGTGGTGCACATACTGAAAATTTTAAGTTGTAAGCAAAATGGTACGAATGTAGTTAAATAGTGCAACCCGGATGGGTAAATAAGGTTTCTTCATGAATGGATAAATCTTTTAGATGGTAAAGCAACTATTATTATTTTATTGTTGTTGTTTTGTGTTTGGGGTTCACAAGTGAGTTAAATCTTTTAAATAGTAGATTGGGAACTAAGACAATACAACGGTATTTCTGAATCATTGAGTTTTAAGTTATTGGGAAGAAAAAGCGGAAGACAACGGGGTTTTTTTTAAATACTCCATCAAAAAATAAAGGATCATTATCAATGTGTTATCAAGTAATGAACTACTTTTACGTACACCGCCAAGACACATTTGAAAAATAAGATTCCAATAAACTAGTGGAAACAATAAGGGATCAGAAAATTTAGAATTTTTTGAGTGATTTTCAATAGGTCATAACTTGAAGAAGAAAAAAATGCATACAAAATTTAATAAAAAGGAAATTGTAGTTCTAGGTTTTAAATTCTTGGATCGTAGACTCAAAACTTTTTTGCGTAGGTGATTTTTGAGGAATTTTAAATATTTTTCGATTTTTTTTGTCAACGAATTTCAATTATTGTTTTGTTTAACGCAACCACTCTATGTACCAACTACCAAGTACCTTGTATTCAGCTTATTTTTTTTTCTGTGAAAAGGATAACTTTGTGTTTGAATATTGAAATCTCAGCAACATATAATTGCAGTAAAAGTTAAAGGTAGCTTCGAGATCTTGAATAGTTTTTTTACAAAACTCAACAATTCATTTTTCCAAAAAAAAAATTGTTTTTTTCAAAAAAAAAATATAGTTTTTAGCCACCCACAAAAACCCTACAGAGATTTAATTCAATTCAACTGACCTTTTTTGTTTTAATCGAAAAATCCCTTATCACTTTGTTTTGCTGAAAACATCCTATTTCTTGGTATTTTTTTACTGCGGGCAGTTTCAAGAAAACTGCTTAGTAATGGATTTTTTGAAGATTCAGGAAAACTATAGGAAAACAATTTCTGGAAAACTTGTGAAGATAGGTCAAAATTCAATTTGAGGCATAAATTTTTTTTTTAAATTAAAATGATTTTTTTTCATAGACTAACTACATGTGATTGTATCAAAGTCCTTAAAATTAAAGCAATTGAAGCTTAATAAACAAGTTATGCGAAAAAATATATAATTAATTATGTATGTACATACATATAATTAAATTAATTACTCGAGAATCTCCAAACTTAAATATTTTTAAGCATTTTAAGTTTACAACTGTAGTATAATAAATTAGGAGACCAAGTGTAAGAAGACCATTATGCTTCGTCTGCACTTCAACAATGGCAGCTACACCTTATTTTTAGAATTTTTGCCAACTTCATTGGAGATTTATAAGAAATAACCGCATCCAACTTCACGGCCAATGTCGCCATAATTACTTATGTGAAAAAACCAAAATTATAAATTGGAAATAAAGTTTGAATTAATTAAATTCTAAAAATCTTTGTATTATACAACCTGTTTAAAATCATCTGAAATTTTTTTCAGTAGAGTATCAAACCATACGTCAATTTTCACGAATAATAATTATTTCGGTGAAAAGTGGTCGCACACAGACATAGCTAAATACTCGGACACTTCTTTTTCAAAAAAAAAAAATTCAGACCGAAATTTTCCAATTGCATTTTGTGGTAGAAGTATTTTTAACTTTTACCAATGTTATTATTTTTCAAAAATATAGAATTTTAACAAAAATTTTTACAATTCTAATTTTTTTGTGAATTATGTATTTTTAAAATATTTATTTTAATGTTAATTTTTAAACATTCATAACTTCTTAAATTAAATTTTTAAATTCACTGTTTTATCCCATGTCGCATCCTATATATAATTTGGGGTTAGAAATTATTTTTTAAACAAAACTATTCAAATAAAAAATAAGATAATAATACTGGTTGTTACCACTTTGAGTAAGACATGCAAAATGCGCCTGTTAATCAAAAAAAAAAAAAACAAAATTCAAAACACGTCAAATTGAATTTTGGTCTTAAACTGTAATTGTTTATTCCACTCAATAATTAAACCTTAATGGCAACAACATACAAAATCGAGTTTATTACGGCTCTGAAGCAACATAATCTTGAAAAGCTCATTTAGGGGGGAAATGGCAGACATTATTCTAACGACCGTGCATTAGAGATTTATAATAAATTTAATGTTCATATAATTTCATATTCCCTCAATAGCCCAATGAGTAGAGCCCAAAATTGTTAAATAATTTTTGATATTAAAGTTAACAAGAAAAAGCCATGAGAATTTGGAACTTTAGTTCAGATTTTGGACATAACTTTCTTGGTACGTATCTATATAGTTGAAAGATTTAAAAATAGTGCGCAATTCACCTGATTCAAAAATCTGCCAAAATTTGGCACTTTTGTCATTTTCGTCCTTTTACTAAGAACTTTTTTAAAGCTTAAATATAACGTAGTTTCAAGGTTTGAAATAAGGAAAGCCTTAGACGTGTGTCAGAAACCAAAAAATGCTTAATGGATTTTTATACAGCTGTTTCCTACTGTGTTTTCCTTTTTTTTTAAGCCATACAAAAATATTACAGCGTCTCAGTCCACCTCAAGAAATTCGACTGCAAATTTTTTTTCTGACGTAACCTCGATTTTGTTTTTTTTTTTTGTATCTAGTACAAAATGTAGATTGACTTTATCAACAAAACAACAATATCGAAACCAATTAACGAAACGAGTCCAAATCACCATAAAATCGTGTTAAATACCCCTTGGAACATATCACCATTTAGCAAAACAAAAACAACAACAAAAAAATTAAATTACTTTTCCTTCAAGCAGTCACATCAGAGAGTCATTGTCCATACACAAAAGGCAACTTAAAAAATAAAAATAAAAAAAAAAAAACAATATGAAATTTTTATACTCAACCAAAATTGCTTCACTCTGGAACGCTCCTAAAGGCCATTTTATGTGCCTACCTACATGTACCTACAAACAAAAGATAAAAAAAAAAGAAAAATTCCAAACGAAACATTCCGAATAAAATTGAAATGAAAAATAAGAAAAGAAAAGCAAAAAAAAAAAAAACAACACACAAAGTTAATTTCCCCCACTTGGACCTTATCCCAATCGAGAGATTCCTATCTTCCTAAAAGGAATACACATGCACACAGTTTCAACAAATTAAGAAATTTCCACACGGTTTTCCAATTTAGATGTCCACTGACTCAGACTCCTCCAACTCCTACTCCTCCTTTTTCACTCCCCCTCCGAGCCTTACATTTGACAGCACAACACATTCTATGCCAAGTTTTTAATCTTTTTTTTTTTTTTGTTGCTTCCACTTTTGTCCTTATGGTGGCGCTATGGGAAAATATGGCTGAACTGAGAACCGACTACCTACATCCGGCGCGATGCCAAAATACATATTTGCTTCAAGAAATAAAACACATAAAAAAAAAATGTTTTTCTGTAAAAAAAAAACCTCCAGGCACTGTTTATGATTTCCAAAAGTGTGAAATAGATTTTCAGCTCAATTCGCTTTTATTTCCAAAGGAGAAGGTACACAACTTTTTCAAGGGTCGGGTCTTTCCCACGTTTGCTTCTATCTAGAACAAAATCCCATCATCCTTCCCTCGATAAATCGTTTTCGTAAATAAATGAAAGAAAGATGAACACTTGAAAGAAGAAAAAAAAAATTAAAGAACGGGCCAAAATGAAAAAAAAAATAAAAGTCCTTCAGAAGTTCTGCACCTTGATTCGTGTAAACGAGTGCATGGAAACCCTGGGAATCGATTTGATTCCGGTCGATTTATAGAATTGAAGTGGGATTCCTTTGCAGCCGAATTCGCTAGCAGTTCCGCCATCATCCTCACCGCAAAGCATATCACCGTATAAGAATAGAGTCCTTTGAATTCATCCTGTAGTTTTTGTGGTACCTACCTAGTTTTGAAATTTCTCGAATATGCACATTGTGCCGCTCGCTGATGCTTATGCTTAATACCCAGGGGTGATTTGTGCTGTTTTATCCAGATCGAGTTCAGGGCGATAAAAGGGGATTTTCTGTGAATGTTTTTTTTTTCGTCAGGTTTTCGGGTGGGGGAAGAGGATGGAGTTGCTCGCACATCTAGCATAGACTTTTCGTGAGGCTTTTTGAAATGAAAATTTCCTTTTAATATTTCAAAACATTCACAGGAACTATACTGAAAACTGGATGATGATGATGATGCACTTAGAGATTTTCGAGTTCTGTTTCGTGTTTTTGTATATTATGACGGTGCGGTGGGCTGCTTGACTTGCTCTTTGTCTCTATGAATTTAATTATGTGTTGAGGGAAATGGGGAAATTGCAAAACGGCCATTGAATAAAAACCAGGTTATTGAGATGATTAAAGTTGAGGAGCGCACCTCCGATGGGCTTAAGGTATTTTGCTTATAGCTAGAGAGAGAGAGAGAACATAATCAATGTCACCATCATCATAACATTTTGAATGTGGGCAAAGTGAAAATTTTGAAAATCCTATTTAAATTATTCCCACATGATGGTGAAATGTTCAGCAATTTGAATTTAATTTCAAGAAATTTGTTTGCCAAAAAGTGGTTTTGTTTTCAGATTCAAGTAAGGAATGACCTGTTAATTATAGTTTGGTTTAGAGTGTGTCTGTGTGTGTGGTTTTGCTAGATTTTAATGACTTGGTTTGGCAGAGATGCACCTCTCCTGAATGCAGAGATTGCAAGGAGGATAGTTGCATGGAAAATTCCTTACCAAGCAACAGAATTATCATATTTTTGGAGATTGAATTTTTGAAATTAAGCTCTGAAGTTGTGCAAATGTTCACTTGGGGCATACAGGTGGGGCAAATATTCAAAATGACATCAACACCAACGTAGCACAAAACAGCATAACATATCAATACATAAAACAAATAAGACGCCCGAACTTGCAAAAAAAAACAAGAATGTAATAGAAAAATATCAAACTGCATAGATTTTGAACTGAAATATCTAATGTATCAAAAGTTTTTTTTAGAAAAAAAAAAACGTTCAAAAAAATATCTTAAGAACATATTCATCCGTTTTCAAAATATTGATTTTTCAAAAAAAAAATAGCAAATAGCTTTGTCAAAAATCAAAAAAAAAATGTTTTTTGAAAATTTCAATAAGATCATTTATCTATGTATATTATGTATGTATAGTTTCCGTCCGGTTGCTTATGAGAAAACCAAAAGCAAACTATCCGGTTCTTTGACAGTTACCGATAAACACGATTTTTTTTAAATAGTTTTGGATAAATTAATCTTATTTACCTATAACTTACAAAAATTCACAAAAAATGTCATCAAAATTCTTTGAGCCGTGGACAAAAGTGACGCAATTTACTGTTTTGGAAATACGAATGCATAATATTCATTTACTATGAAAATATACAAAAAATGTGCTTAAAGTGGACAGATGTGCTGATGGAAACTGGTGAAATATTAATATTTCCACTTGGTGGTTCCGACAAATAATTTTTAATAATTTTTTCTTTTGACGATTTTTTTTTCTTAATTTTTTCCTAACCAAATATTTTTCGCGAAATCTTTTTTTCACAGTAGGTACATAAATATGAATTTAGCAATTTTTATTTTCTACGTTCAAAAAATTTCCGTCTGGATTTTATTTTCGATTTTTTTCCACGTACATTTTGTTTAAACAATTTTAACAAATTTTTTTTTGCATTTTTTTTTCAATAATTTTTACTTGCGACTATATATGGCACCTATAGTCGCAAGTAAAAATTATTGAAAAAAAATGCAAAAAAAATTTATGGCAAGTTTTGGATTCGTGCAAGAAATCGAAATCGAGATAGCTATTAATCAGACCTAACATTAAGATGATAGCGAACGCGGAACGCAGTTCTGTCTGTCTGTATGTACCTCGACCTACAGCCTAAACTACTGATTTTTTTCAAACTTATGGACATAAGGTTTTGGAGAGATTGAGGAGATCGAATTTTTTTTTTAAGCTCCAAAAATAACGATACCTGTCATAGTACCGTTAAGACAAAACATTTTTATCTCTAGAATAGCTCTAACGATTTTGATGAAATTTTTTAAATCGGGTTTGTCAAGTAACCTCAATAATTTAGTCAAAAAATATTTTCGAAAAAAGCGTTATTAACAGTACTTGCCATAGAACCGGGTATTTGGTTATAGGTTTGGACGGATTTCGATGAAAATTTTTCTAAAGGAAGTCCTATATAATCTAAATAATATTGCATATCAAAATTTTCAAAATAATATTTTTAGTATTTAAAAAAAAACGCAATATTTTGAAAACTAATAAATACTTTTTTTTTAATTTGGTTTTAAGTGTATGTTACCAAATACTAAAAATGTGCATTCCAACTTTTTATTATAAAAGTATTTAAAAATTATATATGTATGTATAATATTATTTTTTGAAAAAAACAGCCCTAAAGATTTTTGAAATTTGTGTTTTAAAAATTTGTATTTTTGTGATTTATAAGATGGCATCTTCAGTGGCCTATTTTATCAACTCTAATAATGGTTTAAGGGTTTTTTCATATTTTTACTTGTGATTATAATCGATAGTAGGTATAGTCGGATAATATTGTATTTTTTTAATTTGACTTCAAAACCATAACATCTTGCTCCTACATAGGAGGAAGTATGTACGTGCCTTTTTTTTTGGAAGACGAACATTTTTTTTTTGACAAAACTTTATTGAACAATTCTTTTTTTACTAATTTTTTGACAAAATTTATGTTGAGATCAAAATTTTGTGTGGCCGAAAAAATTTTATCGTCAATATTCCGCTTTCCCATTTTTTTTTTAATTTTTATTTCGGCATTCAACACCAACAATTTAAAAAAAAAATTCTAACAAATTTTTCTGATGATTAAATGAAGTAATCAAAACCTAAATTTACAATCCACTGGGCCGACAAAAATAAATAATAATCTTGTCTAATTTATAACGATTTGGGTCTTACTGTTACATATTTATAAATTGGTTATAACTAAAATTAAATAAGTCAATGATTAACTACATACTACAACTACGATACACTGTGGCGTATACGTACTTTTTGTAAGTATTTTTTTTAAGCTCTAACAGTGAAATGAGATTCAAATTTAGTAAAAAAAGAGTTTCGAAAGCTTTTCTTAGTAGATAACCTTGAAAAAGGGGATAGCAGGCCTTCTTGTAACCGTTGAGAAAAAAAAAATGATTTATTTGGTATTTATTGCATTTTTTTTTTCGAAAAATGTTCAAATACCTCTGGATTTAGTTATTTTGGCGGCTGAAATGAGATGACTCGCCTTACTCCTCACCGACTTATTTCATTTTGCTCGCAAAAGCGATTTAACTACTTACTGAAATTGGTAAGTCCGATTTAATATGTTTTTTTTTTCGTTATTTTAGAAGACACTTTTATAATTGTTTTTCATAATAATGGTGTAAGCCAATAGCTGAGCGGAATCGGGGTTTCATTCTCTCGCCAATCTAGTGTATATCCTATAAGTTTTCGTAGTTGAATCCAGAAAGTGTTTTTAAGAACATTTAAATTTACTTCATAAAGGATAGGAGTTGAAAAAGTTCTGTTTTCCTGCTTTTGTTAGAAAATATCATTTATTTATCATTTCGAAATCAAACAGAAACTAGAATCCTAGGTACTTTAATATCCCCCACTTTATCAATTACTTTAGGTTATTATTTCTCCAATAATTACCTAAAAAGGATCAGAATAGTGATTTATGTAAATTTCATAACTTAATTATTTTCATTCTAATCATCCCTTAAACCTAATCCATTCTGCTTGACCATACATGAGGATTACATTTCAATCTAGCCTTTACTAAAATCTACGCAAAATGGTGGCCAATTGATTACAATTTGCTAGACCTCAACTTGAATACATTACAATATAGGATACTCGTAGAGGTATTTATAAGGAACATTTTGTATAACAACCAACAGCAGCAAATAACATTATCAAATTAGAGGAATGCCTTGAAACAAAAGGTCATTTACTAGTAGCTGTAGTATAACTCCTAAAGGCTCCTTATATAAGACTGGCACACATTAGATACAAATCTCGTTTAATATTGATTCCTATAAAGTAGGTATAGGTAAAACAACGATTTGTGTGTTACACACCACATATACAGTTTGCTATCCTTCCGCCTTCGATATACCTACGAAACGAACCCCAAAACACACATATTTCCTTCAACTTCCGATTCCGATTCGGACAACTCCTACTAACCAATGTTAGAAGATGAACTATTGCATATAAATGATGAACATTTATTACGACAACAATCCGGGTTAGAGTTACATCATTCGTCCTCGTCGTCCTCGTTGTCGTCGTCGCCAGGCATTGTTGTAAGGAGACTTGTATATTTTTATGTCGAAGGATGGTTCGCAGAGCCAAGACCCAAGCAAAATTAGTCTTCCTTCACAATGTCGGATGCGATGTCCGATTCATCGACATTAACATCGTCACCATCATCATCATCGTCGTCATCATCGTGCTGCTGGAAGTTGTCGTTGTCTAGTTAGCAAGGAGCATAGAAGAGACTGATGGTTGTTTGGCTTGGCAAGAAATTGTAGTTTGATGAGGTTGATTTCACCATATATATCGCTAGGACTCCATAGGTGTCCTTCTCATATAATAGTGTCATGTTGGTCCTCCCTCCTCTGTTCTATATGTTGCATCACATTGATAAATCATTTCATTGATTTTTTCCTTCCTTTTTGTCTGATGTTTGCTTGTTATATATTGTGTTCGACGAACATGCTCTGCAACAACAATACACAATAATTTTTTTTTCTTTATTTTTTTTTTAAATGGAATATCCTTTTTCCAATTGATAAATGTTATAGGCTTATCCACAAATTTGAACGTCAATAGCGGGCGCAACTAGTGTGCTTCTTCGTTTCCTTTAGAATGATACACAGCAACATTGCAGATAGATGATGGAGAATATTTTATTATAACAGGGTGAGGGATGGCAATGTAAGGGCAGCAGGCTGTTTTTATTTTTGTGCCTTAGGCGATCTTTAAGATTAATTTTCAGTTATTGAAGACCCTTAGTCAATGGTAAATTGGACCAAGCGAACAATAATGAATTGTGGACAATGATATATGAAAGGTTTGTCGTTATGAATTATTTTAAACAAGAGCGGACTTTTCAACAAATACGCCTTCAACTTGTGAATTATTCAAAACGAAATTAACCCAATCAACAATTTTTGGTTAAAAAGCCGTTTAAAAACCTGATTTTAACTGGGGTTGAGAAACCTAACAAGTTTGAAATTGGTTCAAAAGACGTCTTCAAGACCTTTCAGGAGCATCTTCATGACCGAAAATGGTCAGTTACTTTGTAACCCCAGTCATGAAAAGGTAATAAAGAAACTGGTTTTTAAACGGTCAGCCTACAACTGCTAATTGAAGTTAAAAATAAACCCTGTATTTATGACCCGTTCCAGGTTATTTTGCTACCAATTTTTTTTAGCTTTTTTAGAACCGTTTGTTGACGGTTTAAGCAAACCTATTTTTGAGGTTATTTTTCTACCTCTTGCTAACGTTTTTTCAAAACGTCGTTGAGACGTATTTTAGAACCGTTTCAGTAAGGTTTTTTCGCTACTAATTTTTTTTAGCTTTTTTATTACCGTTTGTTGACGGTTTATGCAGAACTATTTTGTGGTGGTTATTTATTAACCTTTTGGACACGTTTGAATACAACGTTTTGTGAACGTTTCAAAATGTACAATGCCTTGTATATGCAACGCAAATAAAAGTGTTAATGTTGCCATTGTGAACAAAATCCAACGAGTCCTTAAGCTGAAAAAGAAGTCTTTTTTCAAAATTAAACAGATAAGAAATTTCCTTATTGACATTTATTGATTAAATAATTTAACTATAATATCAATAATAAAATTAATTAATTAAAACATAAATAAAAATACATTTTTTTTTCAGTGATGTTTGGATGATTGATGTTCACTGGAATGTGGAAGTTGTTGTACTTTTCCTGAAAATGAAATCAAAAAAGAATATGATTTACCTACCATTAGAAATTTACGAAAATTTTAAGATGTATTAATTTTTCCTTACATGCATATTCCAAGTCTGAAGCGTGCGCCTTTAAAAAGGTGGATTAGTTATGGTGAGGTTATTGCACTTTCACCCTTTCAAAACAGCGGTTTAATTAGGTTGAACTAGTTGTACTTTCATCCCTGAAAATAAAATTTAAAAAAAGGAATAATAATATTAATATTAATATTTTCTAATTACGTACAAAACAAAACAAAATTCACCTGTCCGAATTGAATTCAACGATCACAATTGCATGCAATAAAAACTTACCTTAAATTTCACTTTAGATTCTTATTCACGAAACTTATAATTTTTTTTTTCTTTCTTGTGAGCAACTTTTCAACAACTTTGCTATGTTGTTTTCACTTTGAGAGACAAGACGACAATGTGATTTTGAACTTGATGGCAGTAGAACTTAACTTAGGTTTTAGATTGGTTGAATAAAGGTAAATACTAAACCCAATATTTAACCGGTGGTTGCGACATAACTTTTCTCTATCCAATTTGTAACCAAGGTTTTAAGAAGTTATATTAGAACTGGTTTTATTTTTACTTCATATTTGCAAATCGGGTTACTTGATGGCTAAAAAATAACCATTTTTAAATGCAGGTTCTATAGACGATTTTGGGTAACCAATTTCTAACTCGTGCTCTTAAGAAACCTCAAAATAACGATTGAATTTTACCAGGAACTAACTCAAGTCAAATATAGGTTTGGGTTAAACTGAATATTTGACCGTGGTTGCGACATAACTTTTCTCTATCCAATTTGTAACCAAGGTTTTAAGAAGTTATATTAGAACTGGTTTTATTTTTACTTCATATTTGCAAATCGGGTTACTTTATGGCTAAAAAATATCCATTTTTAAATGCAGGTTCTTAGACGATTTTGGGTAACCAATTTCTAACTCGTGCTCTTAAGAAACCTCAAAATAACGATTGAATTTTACCAGGAACTAACTCAAGTCAAATATAGGTTTGGGTTAAACTGAATATTTGACCGTGGTTGCGACATAACTTTTCTCTATCCAATTTGTGACCAAGGTTTTAAGAAGTTATATTAAAACTGAAGTTATTCTACAACCAAGGTTACAAATTGTTGATTGGGAATAGTTTGTATTGAATAGGTACATATACAACATAAATGATATATACTCAATGTATATGTATTAACTATATCGATCAGATAAATCAAAATATGTATTGACTTAATAAATATTTAAAATCTCAAGTTATGTAATGGGTACAAAAAAATGAATTTATTAATTTTTTATTGAAAATAAATGATGACTTGTAGTCACTACATTATCTATTTTAATATTGACAACCAACTAAATGAATTAACAATTTTTTTATTCTGAGTATATAATAATATATATTTTCACCATTAACATGTATTGAATACACTGGATACAAAATTGTAGACAAGCTTCAGTGAAATATGTTCTAACAGCATAATTTTTTTTAAAGCCTGTCAGCATTCGAAATAAACATTTAGAATGACCGTACTGAGTACAAGCTTGACATGTATTCAATACCTCGCTTATTTTCAAGGTGTTTGTTTCGAATTTCTTCTTCTTTAGAACTGCGACGAGCAATATAGTTTCTTACTTTTGGTTTGAAGCTTGGATGTATTTCTAAGTTTTGTCTTTTAGTCCGCTTTTGAAAAATCAACATAAATAAATGGGCGTGACATTGGGCGTGAGTAGATTTAATTAAAAGATGATTCCAAAGCTTTTTTCTTATCTAGCAAAGTCTAATAATTCATCCTTAAAAAAAAAGTCGTAGCAGTGGGCGGCTTTTACTAAAAAATTTTAGGTTGTTCTTGCTAAACTAAACCAAATTTTGTAAATTTCATTCAAACCGTTAAAGATGTTGAAGGAAAAATTAAAATTAGTAGACCTGATTGTGTCCTAGATCCCGCTCTCTGCTCGAAAACTGGAGATTTAAAATCTTTCATTATATCTAAATCAGCCCGCCAAATCCATATGGCAAGTACTTATATAAATAATACAGCACGCTTCGTAAGACGCTCAAAATGGTTTGACAAGTAGGAATAAAATCCCACAGATCCATGTAGTATCACAATGAACCAATCTCGTAGTCTGAGCGCGTCAATCTTCTGCTGATCACCACGGTTTTTGAACCTTACCTAACCCTTATTTTGGGGGCACACTGCTCCCCTCACGCAACTCCGTAGCTCCACTAAGTAGACAGGCAGTAAATAAATTATTAATTATTTTTTTTTTTGAAAAACCTTACCCACGAGATAGAAGTCTTGCCGCTTAATTCTAGAACCGAAATATTTTTGTGTTTTACAGTTCAACGGTAAAATGGGAAAAGTAATGGAATTGAAGAATTAAGAAGTCAATGGAACTTTTCCGGACTTTTGAAATTTTGCAGAACTCTTTCTAGAACCTATCAGGAAACTATCTAGAACTCTTATTTTTCAGTTGAAAAAATTGCTCAGAACTCTTTTTCTATAAAAGAAATAACTCAACACTTAATTCGCCAGAACTGTTGAAAAAAGTGTTGCGGCTTCTCAATTCCAACAGAGCCTCTTATAGTCTTTCAAAGCTCTTCAAATCCAAAAATCTCACCATAACTTCAAAACTGCTGCTGTACAGGACCATTGTCTTGCCAGTACTCACGTATGGATCCGAGACTTGGGTGCTTAGCAAAAGACACTCCGACCTCTTAGCCGCGTTCGAGAGAAAAGTCTTAAGGAGAATTGTTGGCCCCATATGTGAGGAAGGGCGATTCCGGAGACGGTACAATCATGAATTGTACGCAATCTACCTTGAAGCAGACATAGTGACAAAAATTAAGCTTGGAAAGTCTATTCTATGGTAGACGGCAGCGTGGTAGACCATGCTTGGTCTGGTGCTGGAGAGATGGCGTAGACCAAGATCCCCATAGGGCCTTGAAAGAATGAATTTCATCCAAGCCTGGTTAGTACGGAAATGTTCTGAATTACTTTTTTTTCTTCATTTATAAATAAAGAAAAATCCAGAAAAAAAATCTTCAAAAGGATATATGGATATATAAAGATTGTTTGATAAAAGATAGAAGAAAAAAGAGTTCTGCAAAGGCTCAGCAGTAAACATTTATAAATACATAGTCACTGAATGGCTGAATGGTTTTTATACAACAGATAAAAGTTCTATAGGACGAAGGATTATTAAATTTAATTACAGTTTGTTGAAAAAAAAAAAAATTGAAGATGTAGAAAACGATTGAAAAATATAAGAACCTATTTAGATCTCTTTCTCTCTCTTACTTTTTATTATATCAACAGCATCTCACTCACCATCAACAACATCATCATCATTGGATCGAAGATAAAGTGTCATAATTTAACAAAATTAACTTGAAACCAAGGTAACGTTTGCCGGCTGCTGGCGTATTTCACAACATACTTCTATAAAATGAAGCTTGATACCTCATTATTTTCTCCAGATATACTACACTACAAACTGAACTGGTATACTGTCTACGTCTACATCGTCGTCGTCGTCGGTCGTTGGTCGATATGGCAGGACTTCTTTCAATCTTTTTTAATTCCAAAGTCAAATAAAGAACAAAAATAAAATAATAAAAAAAAAACTTGTCACCCCACAAAAGCATTCCAATTCTAGGAGTAGCTGGATGAAAATTTCTCTGTGCCTTCGATGCACAGTCTAGTGTTCGACAGTGATAACTACCTCGCTAAGAAGGAGCTCTAAGTTTCTTCCCAACCATATAGAGGAAGAAGAAGAATATAAACTGAAAAGAGCTTTAATTGAATTGCTGAAAGCGCAGCCAGAGCCAGCGAAGATACGGTACGGTATTACGGACGACGACGACGACGGCAACCAACCAAACGGTAGCAACGCCAGCTAGAGGAAACTCTATTAAAATAGAATGCAATTTATGACGTTGTTAGGAAGAAATGAAAGAGAGTATAGATTTATACATACGTACGAGTATATATCCTTTTGCTGAAAGGACATTTAAAATATTATAAGGTTGTTGTCGCTGATATATTATAAATCGTATACAGGACCTATTTTTTTTTCTTCACTTCTATTGAAACCATTCATTTCTTAAGTTTTTTTTTTTTTTTTACTTCTTCAACATCACACATTGTCCTGAAGAGAAATTTTGTAAGGACACATAATTAAAAACCATAGGAAATTTTCTTACTTTAAAGGTGACTGGATTTTTGTGCTCCTTTTCTAGGACACAATTATTTTCCTTGTATGTTCTACTTAATTTTTTTATTTTTTTTTTTTGGTTAAAAATAAAAAGTGATTTTAAATTTAACTTAAATTTTTTGTGTATTAAAATGTTTGTTTAGCATGTAGGTTAGATTGAGCAATGTTGACTTCTTTTTCTTCTTCTCAAAAGCAATTCGAATGTACATATATGTATACAGAGTGCCCGGACGTAATTCTTTTAGCGCGTCACACATCAAGTCAATGATTTATTATGCAATTAGTCTGTGCACTATATAGACTTTTCTCTCTGATGGCAGGTCCTTTGCCAGGTCCTGGACGACCGACAAAAAAAAAAAACCATAGTCACCAGATGGGGTTTTATTTATAGAGCGGGCACACATAAATAAAACGAAAAGAAAATTGAGGACATGTCAACGAATGGTTTATTTCTTGTGATAATAATTGACCTTTTTCCTTTTGCCAAGGCATCACAGAAAGGAAAAAAAATATATATAGAAAGAGAGAGAATAGGCACTTCGTCTTTTGAAGACATATATATGTACAACTTTTTGGTTGAAGGTAGCAGAAGGAAGTACCAAGTAATTTTTTACTTTGTGATATTTTTTTTTCCTCTGAGTTTTGCATTTCATAAGAAAAAAAAAGAAAATAAACGAAATAGAGATTTTAATCAAATATGCATGACATTGATAAAGAGCATAAAAAAAAACTGGATTGCAGTTACATCTCAATATAGCTCAACCTAGCTGCCACTCAATTAGGAACTTCAAGAAAGTATAGTGTTTGGAAAAATTGCTTCTATTATGCCTAACTGTTGTAGTCTGTTGTTGAAAGGGGATGAGAGACACCACTGTATAAGAATTGACAAACGAAATGAAGACTTTATGACCTAAAAGACATTCTTCACATTTTTTTTTCAAATCCACAGTGAGTAGATGTAAGAGACAAAGCTTTTTTTATAAAGTTTCCATGCCCCTTAATTTAAATCACTTTAAAAAAAAAATTTTTATGTTAATTTCAATACAGGGTGAGTTATGGGCAGTGCACCAAAATCCTAGGGCTCTATTCCATCTCGTTTAGCCGACAGGGGCAATTATCGAAATAATTTAACATAGAATGGAAAAAAAATTATTTAAATCAATGGTTTCCACAATGCAAAGCTATTTCTTTTGAAAATCCAAAAATTTCTTCTTTCATTTTGATCTTAAATAAATCTATTATAAGGAATAGTTTTTGATAAATTAATTTTTAGTTTAAATTTGGATTTTTTTTTTTAAATTTCAAACTAACCTTTTGCAAAACTTAATGCTGTTATTAATTTTAAATTAGAATTAGGACTTAATTACATCAAATTTTGAAAAAAAAAAATTTCAAAATTTTGAATTTGAAAATTAATTTTTAGAATTAGAATTGATTTATATAAAAAATAATCTAAATGAAAGAAGAAGTTTCTGGCTTTTCAAAAAGGTATTCCAGAGTATTGTGGATGAAACTGTTGATTTTAAATCACCTACACGCACTAGCATTTTGGCGAACTGCTCATGACTCACCCTGTATATTTTCGCTTATGCATTGGTATCAACAGCTGACTGATTTCCCTGATTTGGTGTCTTTCCAACTCAACTGAAAGTCAAACAACACAAATACGACGATAAATAGATTGTAGTTCACTGGGGTGTAAACGTACTTTTTTTTATTTTTAAGTTCTTAAAAAATATTATTAATATACTAGCTATTATATTTTTTTTATAGGAAAATTGTTTTTTTTTTTACATTCAACAATACACAATTTCAAAAGTATTGAAAAGGATTACAACACAAACACAATTTGATTAAAAAAAAAAAAATATTTCATGGTGGAGTTTTGGGTTTGAAACGTGCTATGTAGTATGTTATTGTATTAATTCCCAGAATTTGAAGACTATTTTCGTTTAACTGACTTTTAAGCTTAAAGTTTCACATACTGTTTATTTATTGTGTAATTTTAGAAAATATTTTTAAAAATGTTGCTTTTCAACAACACTCTCCGAAATGGGTGTCAAAATTCTTAAAATAAAATTCTCTTCGATTACTTCTCTGAAAACACAAATAGATACACTGGTATGGCTTTTTAATATTAATAAAATTAACAAAAATCTAAATTGAGCAAAGAATTTTTTTTTAAAAGCTTATAAAAATTTTTTCTTTTTTAAATTAATTTTTTTTCATACATATGTAAATATAAAAATTGTTATACATAAGACCGCTGTAAGAATTCGAAGTTTCAAAAAAACTTTAATCAGATGAAAGAAAAAAGTTGTACAAAATGCACCTCAGAAATTTTTTTTATAGTAAAAAAATAATCAAATACGTGATTTTTCCGAAATCTTGAGAGATAACTGACTCATTCACCCCTTTAGACCAGCGTCGTAACGTTGCGTGTCTCACCTTGTTCTACCGTTACTTCTACGGTAATTGCTCTAGTGAAATAGCCAGTTGCATTCCTCTCCTCAAACAATTCGCCCGTAATACTCGTGCTTCTAGGAATGCCCATCAGTTTACCCTCAAGCCCAACTTTGGACGTACTCTCAAGTATAGAGAATCATTTTTTAGCCGTACTACACGAATGTGGAACTCTCTTCCACACTCGGTCTTTCCCGATCATTACAATGTTCAGGAATTCAAGACCAATGTACATCGACACCTCCTTTCCAACCCTTTCCCTTCTTCCTAATGCACTCACTGTGTCTCTGGCACAAAAAAAGAGTATAAAAAATCCCTTGTGTGGGTGCAAATTATAAAAAAAAAAAAAATCTTTTCCAAAAATTTAATATTTTAAACCAATAATAAGTCAATCTCTCTCAAATAATTTATTAAAATAGTCTTAACTCTGGGCTTCATTTCTTTTACAAAATTAGTTCTGTCTTTTAGAAAAAAAATTGTCATAAAATAGCCGAAACTATTGTGGGAGAAAATAAAAGTAATTTAAAAATAAAATAACCTTTTGCTGGATTTTTTTCTTGTTATCACTATTTAAGTCTTAGAAAAACAGCATTTCAAAGGTTTCTGATAACTTTACTTTACTACAGAATTTTTAGTACATAGTTACTAAAATATATAAAAGTTAAAAGGGAACAAACCGACCAAATATATCAAAAACAAAAGTTTGAGCTCAAAACTATAAAATAGGAAAACAGTTGGAGTCATTTTTCGAAAATATATATTTTTTATTTATAAATTTGGTCTAGAATAATTTTTAAATTTTATGAGACCCCCTCCATACAAATTTTGATCTGAATCCTTCAAAATGTTAATGAGATTAAATCGAATACTAAAAATCCGGTTCTATGGCAGAAATATCGTTAATAACGGTTTTTTGGAAATATATTTTTAAACTAAATAATTTTAATCACCAATGAAAAAATTAAAAATCGTTAGAACCGTTCTTGAAATAAATATGTTTTGAAATATGTATGAAATATGAAAATATTAAATTGGTTTCCTCCCAGCCACCTCACTTTGCTTTTTCAGTTAACAATGAGGCGCTTCATGAAGCTTATTTTTGGAGCTTAGCTACAGTATGGACTATACGGAAATACCTAAAAAACTATTTTTTTTTTAATATTTTAAAAATAAAAAATTGTTTTCCGGAAATTTTCTTGCACTTGGCAATTTTTATTAGAGCTCTTGATGCGCGGGTCAGTGTACCGGGTACCCGGCCATTCAGGGTATTACCCGGGTACCCGGCTACCCAAAACATGATTGGGTAACCGGGTAACCGACACATTGCCGGGTACCCGACACCTGACGGGTACCCAGGTAATACCCGGAAATTTGGTTGCCTGGGTACCCGTTCAGTGTACCAGGTACCCGATCGAAATCATATTTTTGATGGTTGGTTAAAGAAACTTCAAATTTATGTAACGAATTGGAATTAAAGGTAATTTTAAGTAAGTAATTTTAATTAAATAATTTTTTAAATACATTTTTTCTTTTGAATTTTATAATTATGTAGTTTTTAGATCAATTTAGATAATTTTATTTATTTTCAATAATATCTTCATTTTTCCCCGTGCAACGTTCAATAATTTTTTCTTAAGAATACTCAAATAAAGTTTTAATATAAAAAATGTAAGAAAATTTATTTAAACTACTGAAATATAAAATTAGATTTAATTTATATTAAAATTCATATACGTAGGTACCTAAAAATAAAACATATCATGTACATAATATTGTTACTTTAGAAGTTTATAGAACGTTTTTTTTTATTTTAAAAGTTAACAAAGCATAATGGTTGCATTTTCTAAATAATTAATAGGTTCCAATTTAGCAAGAGATCCACAGGTGAGCATAGAAAAATAATATTTGTTCAACATTTCATATCCTGTTCGTGGTGTGCTTAAAATGTCACTTTTCACAGAGCTCTGGGACAAGTCAGAGGTACAGAATACATATCCTTCAAGTTATATATTTACACTTTTGTCGTATTAATTGCATTCTATTTTTCGCAACAGGAAGTTTTGATACATTAAATTAGAAAAAAAAAATTCACATTCCTTTCAATTAAAATGTGTGATGACAGATTTTATCATAGCCCCGAGCATTATATTCATTCTGTGTGTGAACAAATAATTATATAACGGTAAGTAAAGAATAGAAATAGAACGGTTTTGTATGTTTGGTTGTGGGTTATATGGTATATGGTGTGTTTATGACGTTGCCAGCAGATATATGTAAGGATACATCACTCGAAAACCCTTCAGGCATAGTGCATAGTGTCCTAAGGAATTTGTAGAATTTCACACAATTATAGTCAGCTATAACACACACCCTCAAATGTTTGGTGTAACATACAGTTTCCCTGTGTACCTACATATTATAAAACTGGTACATTTAATTGGTGAGCATATCCTGAAGAACATCATCTACCGACGAGCTAGAAAATCTACAACTACCCTACCTCCTGCCCTTCTAATTGTATACAAACTAAAAAAATTTTACTACCTACGTGTCACGACGACGACGACTCACGAGGAAGTATGTGGCAAGATGCCGCAAGTGGTGTATTCGCAAATGGTAACGTTCACATATATTTGCTGTGGAAGTGACCCTATTGCTGAAGTGGCAAACGTTGATTTGTCCTGCTAACATAAATCAGGTCATGTAAGTTGCTGATGCTTGAAACACCCCATGCTAGGGCCAAAAGTTGAAGCAAAAAAAAAAAAAAAACTAATAATTTTTTTTAGTGTATAGTACTTCTCCTCTCTCTCTCTCTTTCGCTATAGTAGCTGTATACTACAGCTTCGGTTATGATTCAAACCAAGAACAAGAAAACATGTCTTGCTCATGGTAATTAGGGCCACATACATAACGGTATGAAGGATATATAGCATAGGTATAAGGACTATACGATGGTAGAATGCTTCTAATGACTTTCAAATTAAAGAAATAAATGTGAATAACTTTCTTTAAGAGAGAAAACATTTTCTACAAATAATGTTCAACTAAAGAGTTTTTTTTTTAGATGTTAATGACTTTTGTTGATCCTAGTGGTATGTAGTAGTTTTTGTTTGAGGTTATTGAGATAGAGAAACTAACTCAAAACTGCACTCAGAGCAAATTTGGTGAGACAAAGAAAAAAATATTACGTATTTTCAAAATTCTATGTCTGATAATAAACCGAGATAACAAAAAAGTAACAAGTACCTACTTCAAACATTTCGGACAGAAATTTACAGAACTAGTGTCCTGGAAGAACTTTGAAGAAGAAATTAAAAATTATATTTTGAAAATATGAAATTCGTGTGAAAATATTTCGCTGCTGTTTAAAATTCTATGTCGGCATTATTTTTTTTTTTGAGAAAAGGGATGTTTGGAAAAATTATCCGACGAATTTTAATGTCTTCAATTTTCTGGCAATTTTTTTAATAAATATCTAGATTCATCTTAGTCTCACAAAATTAATCAAAACATACATTTTAAGGAACAGGTTTCGATATTGTAAATATATATTGAGAATGTTAAAACAAAGTCAATAAATTAAAATCTTTGAAGAATTTTTTTATAAATTTTTGTACCAAATTAAAAAAAAGTTATATGTGAAAAAAAAAATACTCTTGAACCGAATTTCGGTCGTACTGTCAAGTACAGGGATTCGTTCTTTAGCCGTACTACGCGAATGTGGAATAACCTTCAACGCTCTGTCTTTCCCTCTCATTGTGATATACTGAAATTCAAGACTAATGTTCGCCGAAATCTCCTTCCAAATCCCCTCCTACTTACCTAAAGCTCGCACTATGTCTCTGACATGTAAAGGGTACTTAAAGTCCCCTTTAGTGCGTGCTATAAATATTAAAAAAAAAATGTACCTGATAATGGAGGCTAGAGTATCGATTTTCAATTTTTTTTTTAAATATTTTTGTCTTTTCTTTCCCAGTACGGGCGAAACCCCCAATCGGTACCCGCTCAACATTGAGTTTCGGAACACCCTGTAGGTAAATTTAATTAATTTTCCACATGGGAATTTTTTTTTGAATTTTCCAGAATTGTTTCTAAAGCCCATTAGGAAGCCAAGAAATCTTGATTTTGAACTCAAAAACATGCATTCCGAATTTTTTGTCTTAAAAGTCCTTGCCTTGTCTTATAAGGGCATTAAAACCCTTTTGCGAGAGTTAGGAAAACGCAAAGTGAATTTTCTGCAAGGGCCTTAACGATCTTTAAAATCATTTGATGCCTGGCGAACTAGGTCCAATTAACTTACAACTCTTATCCTTTCATTATGTGCATATTTTTTCAGGAATAGAGGCTTATAATTTAATACCGAATCCGAACAACTGGGTTGAGAAGAGGTACTCTCTTCTTGAAAATTCATACTCTTACAGAATTTTTCATCTTCCGTCTAATACAGCCAACTATATCGTTATGCTGGAAACAGGATTATCTCCGATGTTCACACGCACACTCAAGCTCCAAATAGACTATATTCTTAAGGTGTTACATATGGCCAATGATAGACTACCAAAGAAAGCGGCGATTCATGTCATTGAAAGAAGAAGCAGTTGGTATGCAGAGTGGGTAGAGCTAGCCCATTGGTGTAGGATTCAGCTAAATTTGGATTTGGAAAATCTTAATGATTGGAGAAGCACACTTTACAAACTAATAGAGGTAGTCGACATCAAATATCGAGAGAAATATATGCAAGAAGCGGCCAGTTCCGTGCATAGATCTGTATATAGTAGATTATGTCACAATTTGGGCCATAGAAACTATTTTCGAGACGAGAACAGTGTTGAGCAAATCTCTATGATGGTAAGACTGCTTGGTGAACTGTTGCGTCTTAACTACGTACCTCACAGAAATGACCTGCCTCTGGTATGTAATCTGTGTAATCAGAGGGAAGGAGAAGATGTGCTGCATTTTTTGGGAATATGTGCGGTTTTGAAGGAAATAAGAAGATTGTTCTTTAGTTGCAATGTTTTAACGGAGGAGGAGATGTTATTGCTTTTGAATGAAATGGAAGTTCTGAAGCTATTCAGTTACTGCAAGCTCGCGATGGAGTATCGTGAAAGGATCATTAATGAAGCTTTTTGATGTTTTTTTTTTCTCTTTGCTTTTTATGGTTATCTTGAAAAAAATTAGCTTGAAAAATAAAAAAAATTAAAATTCAAAAAATTATAGTCATATGTACATGTAAATATTTGTCAATCTGGCAGACGGCAATGCCATGCTATATTTGATTGTGTATTATTATTAATTGTTATAAATATAGTGAAAGGATAAATAAAATCATTCATCTAAGTCTAAATCTAAAACATTCTTCAGAAAATTCAGCAGTTTTTGAAAAGAATTACACTTTTTTTTATTAATTGAAAAAAGCCAGGAATCGAACCCAGACCTCTAGAATGTCAGTTTAACGATTTCAGTAAGTCTTTTTTTTGTGGGCGTTGAATATATGTTTCAAAAACCTGATATCGATGTCTAAAAAGATCGCCCAATTTCAGTTAAACAACAATCTAAGGCGACACATGTGTGTGCCTAAATATGCTAGCTTTAACAAAAATGTATGCAATCATACATCATACATCAAACAAACGTCTTCACTAGGAAAAATGAAAATGTATGGTCTAAGTTTGAAATGGAGGTAATATTTGGTTAATTTTATTTATTCGTCCCCTTGCAATAAATCTACACAAAAAATTATTAAATAAATTTAAAGAAAAAATTATCAAAATAAAAAATTGAAACTACGACTAGATGCAGCCTTTAAATTTAAAAAAAAAAATAGATAAAAGAATAATTAGATTATAATATATGCCTCCATAAAAGTACGAACCTATTTTGCATTGCAGATTCTTATAGAAAAGTCCTTGCCTTGTGCTTATGCCCAATTAAGTAAACAACACAACCTATATACACGGGGAGCCATTTGGATGAATACATTATAAAAAAAAAGAAAAAAATTAATTTCATAAGTTTTATCATCCTATCACCGCATTTATGCCACATTGTGTCCCATAAATGGCTGATTTGAGATTTCTTCATGATTAAATATGCATTAATATTATGTAGATGATGATGGCTTAAAAGTTTATATCGGTTGTTTTATAAAGTTAAGGTATTATTAAACACTTACACAATATGTTATAGTTGAATTGTTTTTTAAGGATCTTTTATTAGCTAGATTTAATGGCAGGCTAGATAAAGTTACAACATTTTTGTTTTGAAAAACTTTTTGGTAATGAATTACATATTTAGTATATTTTAATGTATGTATATGTTTTGTAACATGAAAGGGACATTTTCTATGTCCTGGAAAAATCGAGTATTAGACAAAAGAAGTTATGATAAAAAAAAAAAATTATCGATTTGTTAATTTCTTCTTCGAAAAGTCCAAATTAAGTTCTTTTTTTGTTTAACTAAAACAGTGTGTTGTGCTTCCATGTTCCGAATTTTGTTTTTAAACCTGCACATTTTACGGGAATAGATGTATTGTGTTTGAACACAAGACACAGCCAGTAAGGTATCGACAAACAATCGATTTGCTAAAAAGACATTGTGCTTGTCTTCATGAAGAAAGATGAGTTAAGAAGAAAGACAGAATACTTCTCAAATCCCGATTTCAAGTGTGCTTCATATATCCACATTTACACCTTGATCATCGAACATTGCGTGGAATATCAATCATCACTCTACCTGCTGAAACATTCAAGCTAACGGAGCACGAATTTGAGGTGGTGCAATCCTTGGCTCAATAGTAGCAGCCGATAACAATATAGAAGAAGAAATACATACGCATCAAAGCTCTTCAAATCCAGAAATCTCACCATAACTTCAAAACAGCTGCTGTACAGGACCATGGTCCTGCCAGTACTCACGTATGGATCCGAGACTTGGGTGCTTAGCAAAAGACACTCCGGCCTCTTAGCAGCGTTCGAGAGAAAAGTCTTAAGGAGAATTGTTGGCCCCATATGTGAGGAAGGACGATTCCGGATAACGTACAATCATGAATTGTACGCAATCTACCTTGAAGCAGACATAGTAACTTCGTAGACTCCGATGGGCAGGGCACCTAGCTCTCATGAGCGAAGAGGAACCGGCTCAGGAAGTCCTTTGTGGTGGAGAAAGCGTAGACCAAGACGCCCGAAGCTTTGTGTGCGCAACTGGATGGCGAAGGCTTGAGACCGGGATAGGTGGAGAGACAGGTTGAAGGAGGCCAGGAATGGACCCCGGTTGTCGAGCCGATGATGATGATGACTCTACCAGCTGTTCATCGATTCTTTTGTTCTATATAAAAGAAGTTTGTATGATTAGTTTGAGATCAAGCTCTGTTATTGAAAAAGTGTACATTTGCTATCGATGAATCTCTTTTTCGTTGGATTGATAATTACCTTTGAGACCTTTCAATTCAAGTTTTGGCGGATGGTTTCAAGTCTTTTTTTTTTCTAAAATTTCTATTAAATTAATTTGTTTTGCTAACGACATTGCCCTAATTTTTTTTACCGTAACATTCGAGCTTTTAGAAATGCGTATCAGTTCTATCGGTTTGTCATTTTAAAACCTCTCCTGTTTTCCTTTCGTTTACACTGTGTTTTACATTTTAAATGTTCAAAAATCAATCTGGGAAACATCTTAAGAACAAACTCATTTCTCGAAACAAGACAGCGGTACTGGACTGACTTTTAAGAGAAAGTAATTTTTGAACCGAGACTCACCAAAGGTCTCGATGGAAAAAAATCACTCAAAAATTATATTTTGAAAATTTCAGTGTAAAAAAAAGAATGAATTTGAGAAATTCTGAGTTGTTAACTGACAAGGAGCCCGAGAAGAAACTTAGTCATACGAGACGGAGACAAAAGGGACGAAAATGTCAACTTCAAACGTGTGGGATGATGTTACAACACAATGTTACCATCACAAGGTTAAAAAACTTCAACCATTAGATGGTAGATAAACTAACTTTGTGACAAAGTTCTCTTACTCCTTGATTGTAGTGATTGAATTAAAGTGCCGTTTTTTATAATCGAGAAAATATTTTACTCCTACAAAAATTTCATGACCCAAAAAACAAATTCCCATAGTGTCATGATCATACCGTCACTGCCGCGCCGCAGCCAGTCAGCCACTAATGACTAAATCAATTAAACCCAGAAAACAACCGAAATAACAAAAAAAATCCTTCCCATGTCATTATACTCCATATACGAATAAATAAAACCATTTTATTGCGCCATTTCGAAAACTTTTTCCGAAATAAATTTTACCCAAACAAAATAGAAAGTAAGTACCTAACTGTTGTAGTATGTAGATAGGTTGATACCCTTGACTTGAAATCATGTTCGTAAAACACAATTATTACAAAGCGCCGCTCATGCTATAACCGCAGCATTAGCTGGCAATAAAACAACAAATTAATATTCTTCCTGTCAACACGAAAGACACCATCAAATTCCTTGGTGTTCTATCTTGCCACTATAATAGTCTATACATATACCGTCCTCGCATCCCGTTCCCGGTCCCTGTGGCTTCACTATAACAATTTCTGAAGCACATCAAGGACTCCGCATACAAACTACTACTACTACAACAACAACAACAACAAAAACCAACAGCTATCCAAACTTAAACTCATGCTACTACTTATATTATGTAAGCCTTATCATCGCTAGTAAAATGTTTATGATTTCCTCATGCGAAGTGCCATTACGCACGCCCATATTATATATATGTATAGGAACACAACAACCTAAAACCATTTCCAAAACACAAAATACCTACATATACTCTGGCATTTGTTGGTTCGCTCTCGCACACATCAATCCGCTGTCAGTGTGGCTTTTTATAACATCTGTAAACTAAGCTTGAGATCCTTAGAGAGTTGAAAAGTGGAAACACACAGTGTTCCAGTGCTGAATATTCGTGTTAGACTTTCATAAAGGAAAAGGCAAAAACTTAAGCAACTCAACTCAACTCAACTCAACGACACGACACCCTAATTCCCTGAAAAGGGAATGTAGCCTCTTCGGCTTGAGCCCCCAAATGGCTTCCTCCAAGTCTCTAAGATGACACATACACCACCGAGTACCCCGACATACCCAACACCATATTTTACCGCACAACCCCAGCTACAGTTCTATGTGCTGCATAGGAGGAGCACATAGTCATTGCATGCAATCAGAAAACGGGAATTATGCAACAGAAATCTGCAACTTTGTTTTTAAAGTCTCGTTTGGTGGATATACCTTGTACTTCCTTCAGGATATTGCTTGCTATGTGTGTGGTATTTCAAGAATTTCTCTGGTTTCTGTCTTTCGAACATAGGTACGTGTGTAGATACATTACATGATGTACCTATATTTGAGGCCGAAGTGTCGTCACAGAAATGTGTGTCAGAACAATACTCCTTGAGAATTCCCATCAAGTCAATTCTTGAGTCTTTTACCTAACTCTACATGTGAGTAGGAGAAGGAGAAGGTATTTCTTACCATATGTGAAAGTATGTCGAGAAAGAGACAGTTAGATTGGTAAGAAGAAGATGATAGAATGGAGTTGCCTTTTTTGTGTTTCTTTAAATTAAGTAAAGTACTTGGACTGGAGGAAGGACGAAAAGTAGGGAACTATGTTGAAATGTTAAGGGAAACAGAACTAGGGCTGGCTACGAGACGAGACCAAGGCGTGACTTGCGTCGGTCTCGTCGAATTTAGAAATTTCAATCTTATCTCGTTTTCGTCTCGATTTAGTTTTGGTACCAATATCGGCAATAACGCAGCCAATGTTGTTCTCCAAGTGGTCGATGGTTTCGGGCTTTTCGGTGTAGCCTAGCAACCTCACATATTCCCACAGAAAATAGTCTAGCGGCGTTTAATCGCACGATGTTAGATCTTGGCCGATTCATGGATCCCAAACGTCACACTATGCGGTTACCAAACGTTTCCTTGAATAAATTAATTGTGGCATGGGCTGTAGCTAGCGGTCACCATTGACTGTAACGCTCTGGTAAAGCACACCGAACAGTCAGTTTTTCTGGATGTCTCGTCTCGGTTTCATCTCGGATGACTAGAAGACCGAGACTGGCCTCGTAGCCAGCCCTAAATAGAACCAAAGAGAACCCAACGTTAACGAAGAAGAAACGAAGAGACACATCCGATGACTACTCTACCTCCACACTCTAGCTGTCTTCAATTTAAAGAGTGATGGCAAAAAAACCTTTTCTTCGTTTCAACACACACAGATTGGATTGCATCGGGAGGAATGCAAAAAGGATGATGTGTGAAAATTAAACCAGTGACGTAGGAAGTTCGTTATCCGTATTCTCGCTCTGATGAGATTATGTGACGAAATGTCACACAAGACAAATATTTCAAACTATAATGCGTCACACATAATCTATAAACGTGCTTTTTGCCAGTTGAATTTCCCAATATTAATGAGGACGAAATATACATATTTTAGGATAGAAACGTTGAACGTTGGGAACTACACCAAAATAGTTTTTTTAAAAGTTAAATCAATTAGTGAGAATTAAGGCTCTCCCAGACCGACACTATTTTGTCTTGTCGAATAACAATACGCCTGTCTACGGGGCACAGGGACTTCACAACTTTTATGCGCCATAGTGTTTGGTTCCTGGAAATTCATTTGAGCTTTCAACAACTTTTCGCCAGTTCTAATGATTCCTCTGATAGTTCTTCGCCAAGTGCTTCGGTTCATCTGACTGTCGGAGTAAATGGGTTCCATTGCATCGCTTGACTTGCAAGGAACTGCCAATCCATTGTCATTTGCGTCGAGTGAATGGGTTCCTGTCCTATCTTTTCATGAAGTTCGTCGTTGCAGATACACTTGGACCAGAAAATCCTCAAGATATTTCGCAGGCAGCTATTTGCGAGCGTTTTCTCAGCTTTCTAGTGACAGCAGTTGTGACTTTCTAAGTGTTCTACCCGTGAAGAAGCACGGATTCAACATTGGAATGGAACAGTCATAGCTTTGTCCTTTTTTTTATAATTAGCGCACACTAAAGGGGATTTTATGTACCCTTTATTTGCCAGAGTCACAGTGCTAGCTTTAGGTAAGCAGGAGGGGATTTGAAAGGAGATGTCGTAGAACATTAGTCGTAATTTTCATCACATAACAATGAGAGGGAAAGACAGAGCTTGGAAGGGTATTCCACATTCGTGTAGTACGGCTAAAAAACAAATCCCTGTACTTTACTATACGACCGAAATTGGGTTCAAGAGTAAACTTAGGAGCATTCCTGGAAGCGCGAGTATTACGGTTGAAATGTTTAAGGGGAGGAATTCAACTGGCTATTTTATTAGAGCACTTACCGTAAAAGTAAGGATAAAATAGTAAGTGACAGGAAACGTTACGCCGTTGCTCGAGTGACGTTGAAGTATCGATGATGTTCCTGTCTCCGATCATTTTGAAGGCTCGTCTTTGTATACTGTCCAAGAGGTTTAAGTAAGTAAGTGGAGCACCAGCCCAGAGATGGGAGTTATACTCAAGCTTTGGAAGTATATAACTTTTATAGATAATAGCCAGATCAGAAGAGGAAAAGAATTTCTTGCATCTCCAAAGGAAACCTAAATATCTTGCGGCATTTTTGGCGACGTTAAGTATGTGATCATTCCACAAAAGATGGTTTGTGATACATAAGTACACATACCTAAAATCGCAAGCTGATTAGTTTCTTCGATGCAAGTGCCACTCATATAAAATGTCAGGGGGGTATGCTCGCTTTATCGACCGAAGGCAGCATTGAGTTTTCGAAGCATTAAATTCTACTTGATTTCTTAATCCGCATTGTACAATGCTGTCTAAGTCAGAATTTAATGAACTTATGATATTTAGCCGTTTCAGTTCCACGTCCAAAGAGCAGGGATGTGAATTTGGAAACGAATATAGAAAGCTAAGGGTGATATCGCCAGTGAAACAATTTAATGGATTAGTAGTTGCAGACAGGAGATCATTAATGAAAATGAGAAAAAGGGTCGGAGACAAAATGGAACCCTGTGGCAGCATTTATGTTGTGGGTTTCAGACTTAAATGTCTTATACTACTTTTATAGAGCGATTTGAAAGAAAGTTACTAATCCAACGAAGAAGGCTTATAGAGTTGTTTCCCCATATTTTGGACAGCTATAGTCTTTACTTTCCTGAATCGACTGTTAATATCTAGTTCAGGAGGGCCTTCAGTAGAAACAGTGCTCCAAGGATACTAAAAACTTTCCACCATCTCATTTCAAGATCCAAGACTAATCGTTTTTTTTTTTGACATATTGATCTTCAGCCCAACAATTTTAGCTTTTCTCACCACCCCCGATGTCGTTTGATGGGGGTCCATGATCCTATGATAAAGTAAGCATGCGTGCAGTCAAGGTGTTTGGTGTATGATTGGAGAGTTCCCTTTTGGGTTTGAAATTTTTTGACTTCAAAAATGTCTCTAAGCGCTTGCAAACCTACATATATTATAGAGATTTACATACGTCATTGAATTAGCAATTGGAATCAGCTTGTACCAGTTCAGTTACTTTTGGATGAGCTTACAAATTTTCCCCTACTGTTTTAGCAATTAGAAATATTAGTATTCAAAGAATAAATCACACGAACAAAAAAAAAACTGACAAATAAATCCTCGAAGAAAGAATGCAGAAAAAAAATTACAACGATAGTGTATCTTTTTATTTCTTTTCTATATTTCCTTTTTTCTTTTTTAAGATCCTTCTTTATTCGTCACTTTTGCCCTAGTCAAAAAATTTAATGTTTAACGAGCTCTTGAGTGAATTGCAGCTGTCGAAGTGTCGACATTGATAGATGGATAGATTTACAAAAAAAAAATGAAGTGAAAGAATGAATTTAGCACAAGCTAGAGCACGAATTTTTGAATTCATTGCACTCACAAGTGCACTTAACAATTACATAGGTAACTTTTTGTTTTATTGTTTTACAAAAGGATAATTGGATTCATGCCTGCGTGTGTATAGAGACAGAGAGTGTCCCAGAAACCAACAATTAAGTCAAAAGTGCAAGAAGAACAGTTCAAGGTGGAGTTTTTTTTTTTTTTAAAGTGATTGCTTGCAATTTTGTTACGACCGCAATTTTTTTTTAAATTTTTCATAGGGCTTGATGTAATGGAATTGAACAATCCACAATTTAGACAAAAAAAAAATATGAGAATGAGAACTGAATTCAAAAACATTAAAAACTGATTTTTGTCATATATGTAGCTCCGATGGTTGGCTGTTTTTTGGCTTTTTCTGTTAAGCACTGAATACCAAAATTTAATTTGTGTTCTCCAAAGATTATGTGAAACAAACGAGGATAATACATCTTTTTCCTTAAAAATCGAATAGTAAATTATTAAAGTCACATACTGAGTCACAATTATTAAATGTGTGAAAATCGTTTTTGTATTTTACAAGAGCAAAAGCTCATTTGATTCTGAAAGTGAAAAGTGTCACAAAAGTAACAAAAAAAATTTTTTTTTAATTGTGCGTTAAAGTGAGTATGTACACATAAAAATGACAATAACTTTTCTTAATATTTTTTAAATATTTTAACTAGACCATTCACTTGTCATACCCGTATAACAATTTAATTTATACTTGGTAGAAAGTGTCACACATGTAACATAAAAAATTATGCATGTTAAAATTTATGGGATGAATTGACTAAAAATGGTTTCCTTCGAACTTATAATAGTTCGTAAAAATAATAATTAGTCATAATAGAAACACGGACTTTTCATAGATAAGCGTCACAATTCTAAGTAGAAATATTTTTTGAATATTTTAAAAATTGTAGTGTGTTTTGATTATAAATAAATAAGTAAATAAGAACTGAATATAAGGCCTGTTGAATAATGAAGTGAAAAGTGTCACAAACGTAACAAATAAAAATGTTTGATTTTTGTGGAGAATCAAGAATTCAAAATTATTCTTAAGAACTGTATAAAGTGGGTACTAGGTTAGGTTAGGTTATTGGGCTGACAATTGATGTAGTCATCGTCACACTTAGATCAATGTAGATCCTCTGCTTATTAAAGCAGGGCCATATTTTCCTAGTGGTATATCACAGGTGCAAGTAGACTCCACCTTTCATTGGATTTCTCTAGAATTAAATCTGAAATTTTCTTTTTAATGTTGCAGGGTGGGATGTTCATCAGCTCTGCTTGACAGGCGTCAAGCGCTGATCCTTGTCTTGCTAACTCATCGGCTTTTTCGTTACCCGGTATTTCGCTGTGCCCCGGGACCCAGCAGAGTCTAATAATATGCTGCGTGCCAAGAACCCTCAGTTCTTCGCGGCAACAAGAAACAAGCTTCGATCTTATAACATTGGCAGAAATCGCTTTTATTGCCGCTTGGCTATCAATGTAAAAGGTGATATCAGCCCGTGGTATCGCCATCATTGATACCTGTCTAGCAACTGTTGTCACTGCCAGGACCTCCGCTTGGAAGACACTACTATAATTTGGGAGCCTAAGTGAGTTGTTTAGCTCAAGAGGTTCTGAGAAAAAGCCTGCACCAACACCCGTGTCCATTTTGGAGCCATCAGTATATATCGCTATTGCAGATTCACTGGTGTGGGGTTCGTTGTTCGACACTTCTTCTCTGCCTGGAATAGCAGTTTGGAATGGTTTATGAAAGTCAAATTCGGGTGTTTTATAGTCTGTGATGATACTATCACTCGAATATTTGTGAAGAATCTGAACATGTCCTTTTGTGCTGTTTTTCCAGGAATTAGTCTTGCTTAGCCGTATAAGGTGCCATATGATGCGGATTCTTGTTCGAAGAGGTCTAGGGGTTTCAGGTTGAGTATCGCCTCCAACCCTGCAGTTGGAGTGGATTTCATGGTCCATGTAATCCCAATGCACGCAAGTCTCTGTACTTTTGTCAGAGTTTTGAGGTTTGTGCTTTTTTAAGTTAGTATTGGTCTAATTATTGCCAAATACATCCACCTTATAATTTTTGGAGTCGATCCCCAGGCTTTCCCAAAGATTCTGTTACAAGAACAGAATGCAATCAATCCTTTTTTGGCTCGTTCCTTAGTGTTAAGACTCCAGTTTAGTTTCCTATCTAGAATCACACCAATATACTTTGCCTTACCTGAAATTTTCAGAGGTGTGCCTTCAATTGAAGGAATTTCTGTCAAGGGTTAACCATATCAGTACATGTAGTACAGTGGGTACTAGAACATTCACTTTTCATACACAATAATGGTTTATTAATGTTTTTGTTAATTTTTTTCAGATTGGCTTTTCAGTATTTACTGAATTTAATTTTAAGAAAAAAATATTCATATAATTTTCTACATTACAAAAATTAGTGTATTTTTCAAATTTGTGTGAAAATGGCTGATGACGAAAATGAGTTGTCCTTCAATTAAAATTGTACTAAGTCGCGACGGTAACACTCATTTGTCACTCGTAAGAATTTAAAATTAATTAAAATTTTAATACATTTTTGAATTCTTTTTAGGTTACTTAATTTAAACAAAAAATGTCTTTTAAAGAAATTGTTCCATTTAGTAGAAAGTGTCACAAACGTAATTTTTTTTAATTGAAATTTCAAATTGTTTTTAAAGTTAACCTTAATTTTACTTATTTTTTAGAAAACAAAAATTGAATTCAAATAATAATAATTAATTAAATAGAATGTGTCATAAAAGTAACAAAATAAATTAAATATATTTTCCATGTACCTAATAATTCATGAGAATCATTCTGAGTCACAATTAAAACAAATTTAAATTTTTAACAATTTTTAAGTTTTTCTATATTTCCGCTTATTTTATGTAAAAAAAGAATTGAATTTAATTAAATGAAATGCGTCCGAACGTAACACAATACTTGAATGTATTTTCCATTAAATAAGTAACTGGCTCTGTGTATTTTACTCTGTGTCAAAACTATTCATTTGAAATTCATGGATAATATGTACGAGTACGTATGTATGTTAAAATTGTATAATTTGTTAAAAAGTTGGATCATTCACGGAAAATCTTTGATTAAAAATGTTGGATACAATATTGACTTTTATTTTTAAATTTTTTGGAGCTCTCTATTAAATTCTTCACGAATGGTTGGTTTCCATTCTATTTGATTTCACAAATATTTAATGACTTTTAAATTTCAAGTGGACGTACTTTTAACAGACGTAATTTAAAGGTTTAAAAGACTGTTAACATTTTAAACCCTGGCCATAAATATTTATTTGTAAATGCAGTATTTTGTTTATTAATATTTACTCACCCACCAACACCTTCTATAAAATATTATTAAAGTTTGATTTAATTATAAATTACGATATTATCCAAAATATTTTCAAAATCCCAGGTACCTGCAAGAGTATCACATCTGTAACAATCAACATTAGGGCAACACCCTTTTTTGTGATATATGAACATCCACAGAACTCACATATTCCCGCAGGTAATCTAAACAGCCAGAGGCAAAATTTCAAAATCAATATTTTTTGCTGCAATATAGAAATAAAATAAATCATAGAAATTTTGTGTATAAAATATACATAACTATAACAAAAATATTTGTAACTAGATATATGAAACAACATAAAGAATTTTGTCATAGAATTAGCGCGAAGTACCTAATACCCAGATAAACAAAATACAAAAATATATTTGTATTTATTTAACCACAGGACAACTCGCTCTCCAAACAAATGGCAAAAATTTTGACATTTCATATAAATTTATGAGGTTTTTATCACGATTAAAAATATACCGCATTGCATAATTGTTACATAAGTTCAAAATCGAACTAGCTAGCTACAGCAACTCTAATAATTACTATAACTGGTTTGATACTCCTGGATTGTAAAAACCAAAAACCAACAATGTGGTGGACTAAAATAATATTATAAAAGCACATCCCTTCCCAACAGAACTAGAACTAGTAATCATATTTATTTGCATTATTATATCTACATAGCACAGTAAACTATAAAAAACATGGAATAATAATAATAAAACCACTTTAATTCGACAAACAATAAAAATCAATTGCATGGATGAACGCTTTTGAGCTAGATCAAAGCATAAATTGATATTCTAATTTTATGTTTAAATATTTATGTTAAATGTTAAAATAAACTAAATAATTTTAATTAATTGTTACTCTTTAAATAATAACTTTATTATATTAAATAAAAAAAAAAAATACTTCTGTCTATAGAGTGATAGTGAATGGAAATTTAAATATTTAATGAAAAGTAAATATATTTAATTTAAAAGGTTGATATGTGGGTTTTTCTTTTTTTAGCGTATTTTTTTTTATGAAAAATTATTGTATCGGAGCATCAATTTCTTCCCCGCTTTGTTGCCCACTTCCAACCTTGGGGCAATCTTTTTCAACAAATTAATTTTTTTTTTAAATAATTTGTGCGCGGTCAAGGGGATGGTGTACCTTTTATTATGTTGTTCAACACAGCGCGGACGTGAAGGATAGTGATAGGATGGGAAAGGTGTATGGAAAGGAATGTGGCGCGAGGCATTGTATATAAATTTGCATAGTACTCTCATGAACACGTTCCACACGTCGGCCACCTAGCGATCACACCCCTAACTAATTTTCTGGTTGCTGTTTCTGTGTATATACAAGTGCGCCCTCAGACGACCACACCCCACAACACAAAAACCATCGGGATGATAGTACTATAAGTTTTAATATACAATGGCGCGAGGTACTGAAGGTGGTGGTTGTCTCAGATTTTATCTCCAGGGTTGGCGGCTGGGCTATAGCGGAGAAAAGCCGTGTCTTATATCAATGTCCCTTTATAATTCGCATTATTTTGTTCATTGTCATATTTGTTGAACATACAAGTATATTTACTCAATCACATGTTGTTAGTGGTATGCCTGAACAACATGTAATGTGTAAACCAGCGGCCCAACAATGATCAATGATAGTGGAATAAAAACATGATACAGAACTACGGCAGGGATCGAACCTGTGACCATGAGGTTGACAGGCGGCCACTCAAACCATCGCGCCACGACCAACCCCAACAACAAATGAACAAATGAATCGGGTTAACCAATTCGTTTTTTGGGGATATTAATCAACTCTAAATTTGCGTTTTAGTATTGCAATGATTTTCATAAACAGTCTTCGGCCTTCAAAATGTAAAAAAAAAGAACATTACTTATTTATTTATTCAGCTTAGTACTAAACTTACAAGTTAACTTAAATCTATTTTTTTTTTCTTAGGATGAATTGTAGAGGTAGCTTCTAAGTGAGGAAGTACTAATATTGAAGTCGAAGGTAATTTCTGCGTTATTAGCCAAGCGCAGCATTCTTGAAATAGGTTCAAAGAGACCGTAATTTGTACGGTCAGGACGGAAGAGAGGAGCAGATCTAACGTGTTGAGGGTTAGTGTAGATGGGAATCGTTTCCACAAGATATGATGAGTCTATGTTCCCTACTAATATCTGCTGCAGAAAGAGAATATCAGCGACTTCGCGGCATCTACAGGTTTTGCAAATTGATCAATTTTAAACGATCTTCATAAGGGGGTAAGATAAGATTATCAGACCAAGGGAGACCACGGAGTGCAAATCGAAGAAATCTACGTTGTACAGCTATGGCAGATATGGAGACCAGACTTGGCTACCATATTCAAGGAGGGGTCTAACGTATGTAATGTATACCGCTTTTGTGACGTAGGGGTTTGGGAATTCCTTAGACCAACGTTTGATAAAGCTTAGAGAAGAGTTGGCCTTGTTAATAATATGATCAAAATGAGCTCTAAAATTTAGCTGGTTGCCGCAAATAACTCCAAGATCACGAATAGGGAAGACAATTTGAATAGCAACTTCTTGAACAAAAATATGTTCGAGAAGGAAACTCTAAACGTTTACGTGAGAAAGTTATGGATTGACATTTTGTAACATTGAGTTCTAAAAAATTTTTGCTACACCATGTTTGGAATGCATTGAGGTCGTTTTGAAGTAGAATAGGATCGGACGGAGTAGAAATGACTTTAATTATTTTCATATCATCAGCGTAAATAGAGACTGTCGAATCATTGATGACATTAATAACGTCATTTATTGTTAAAACAAAAATCAATGGGCCAAGGTGGCTCCCTTGAGGAACGCCCGATGTTGCATGGATGGGATCAGAGATTTTAAACCTGAAGATAACTCTATATTGACGGTTCTTTAAGTATGATCTGAGCCAAGAAATAAAAAAGGGAGGAATACCGAGGGCTTTAAGTTTAATATAAATAATTTTGTGACTGATTTTATCAAAAGCCTTACTAAAATCGGTGGTGATAACATCCATTTCATTTCCTTTTTCTAGTTCATTAAGACTTTTAGAAACGAATTCTGTAAGGTTGGTTGTGGTGGATCTGCCTTTTAAGAAGCCATGCTGTTGTAAGCAAAAGATAGGTTTGCAGTGGAAATAGAGAGAGTCGTAGACAATGCTTTCAAAGAGCTTGGGAATTGAGGAAAGCTTGGCTATATAGGCCGGTAGTAAGCAAAATCGTTTTTTTACTCCTTTTTTTATGAATAGGAAAATAAAGAAGTCTTTGCATAAATTTGGGAAAATGGCTTGAGAGAGTGAGAGACGAAAAAGCGCTGAAAGTGGCTCACATAAAGAGTTAGCACATTATTTTTAGTAGAATGGCAGGCAAACCATCGGGACCAGGGGAGAAATCATCTTTAAGGAAATTTAACTTTTTGGCCACGATATCAACAGTTATTACGATTGAGGCGGGGGTAGTGCGTGGGGTACATTTTAAGAATTAAAAGGTTCTTGAGGGTTATCAATGTACGATTGACTAAAAAATGAGGCATTTGGGGTCGGCAGATTTCGAGTCGATAAATTTGAAAGCTGAGGGAAAGCTGTCGGATTAACGTCAGGACACCGATGTTTTTTTAAAAAATTTTGTTTGAAAAATTAAAAAGAAATCAGATTTTTCTGTCAAAATCTGTAGCATTTATGAAAAATTCGTATAAAGAGATAAAAAAAACACTATATTTCGAGTAATGCCCGAAAATGTGTAGTTCCACTTAATATTTAGGATGCTTTTAAGGAACAACTTGAGAAGTAAAACAAATAAAAATCTTCAACCAAACTGAATTTCCTGTTTTGAATTTCAGCCATTTTTTATTTTAGTTTCCTGTGTTTTCTAAAATTTGAAAAAAAAATAAATTCCTAGTTGCACTCCTTTTTACATACGAGTACAATATTGTAATCAAGTTTAGTTTAGTCAAAAAAAAAAAAGTTTTATAAAAAAATACAAAAAATTTAATTGGTTCTTATTAACTTCTTTCCAAAAATACGCTTTCCTTAATAAAAACAAAAAAAAAAACCTCTTCCATCATAATATTCTTATGAGAAAATATTCTTTTAATTCCCAACTTAATAACAATTCTAACCGCTTCCCGTATGCACAAGCACACAAACCCCATAACTTATAATGTGGTAAAAACTTTGTATCCTTTTTCAAAAAAAAAAAAAAATTAAAAACGTGAACAAAATAAATTTGTTCGATATGAACACAAAAAAAAAGAAGGAGTGAGCAGCTGGGTATATCTTGGTTAAACCTTATAAGTGGGTAAATAAGCTGAAGCGTATATTATTAATATATTACCTCAGGCACATTTTTCCATTTAATTATGAAATTCCAATTAATCGCATCGGCACTCTTGTTCATTTGAAAAAGCGAAAAAGGATATATAAAAGTTATTTATGTTTTTTTTTTATCGTATTATACTCTACTAAAGAAAACAATGAACCCTGCACGTATATAATCATAAAAAGTAGCTTATTGTAAATTCACCCTTTTGGCAATGCATACCAAATTTTTGTGGTGGTTTGGTGTATTGGTATACAAAAAAAAATTCAAAAGTTTACCGAATGAAGTCAAAATTACATTTTATTAATAATTTCATAATTATGTACAAGAAGATTAGGGTGAATTTTTTTTAAGTGTAATTTAAATGTATAAAATACTGTTTTCTTTTATTTTGATATTAATAATATACTCCAATTAATATCTGAGGAATATGTTATATCAGTGTTTACTCCTATAAAATTGTACCAGGAATGATTGTGTTATTGTTTACTCCTACAGAGATATATTAAGAATCATTATATCAGCGTTTAGTCCTGTAAAGATATCTAAGGAATGATCAATTTGCGTTTATTCGAATAACGATATCTCGAAAGGCAAACATAATATACTGCTGACAATATTTAAGGATTTATTTATATCATCATTTACTCCAATAAAAATGACATTATAAAAGTTATCAGTGTGGCCTTAGAAAAAAAATTGAAAAAACCTATCTATCACCTGTTTATCCTGACATACTTCTCGAAAGAATTGTTCAAACTCTTAAGTCAACACAAGAGTCACACTCCTTCATCCATTCAATTACTAGAATACGCCGACGATATTGACATAGTTCGAATAACACAGTGTGATGTCAGTAGCGCGTTTGGGAGAATTGAGACAGAAGTGAAAATGATGGGTTTAGTAGTCAATGAAAAAAGGGCACTTAACACCGACATTTAGGAGAAAATTTCACCATTGACAGCTATAACTTGGGAGGGAGGTAAGCACTTTGTTTATCCAGGATAGATGAGCGTCACTAAAAAACATTTCAACATCACGGCCTTGCAAAAACCTATCCAACGACACATCGCACGACTCTGTAGGATCAGCCTTTCAGAAATTCGCCCATTAAAAACATATTTCGATGCACTTGGCAGCACTGGTCTAAGTTGAAAAAAAAAACCTTTTTATTATTCTCCCCTATACCTTATTCCATAAGTCTCCACAAGTGCCTCCCTATCAAATAAAGACACTTTGGAAATTTTCGGATTAAGTTGGAAAACTTCGAAATTAAAAAAAAAATATTTCTAGGGGTTTGGCATCACTGAAAAAAATTCTAACGGCACATTGCACGAATATCTAGGATCAGATGTTTAGAATGATGTTAAGATGTTTCGAAAATACCTAGGGCTCTGTAACAACACTGACGTAGTCCAACGAGTCAAGGTTCAAGGACTTAGCTGGCTGGGTTATATAGAGTGAATGGACCCCAACGCTCCGACCTGTAAAGTCTTTTAATCCAGCCCCGAGGGACGGCGCAATATAAGAAGACAGCTAATCAGTGGGCGCCAGCAGGTGAAACAGTTAGCAAGGCGCCGAACTAGCTAGAGAAGCATGTGAGCTGATGCCCTAGTTTGATCCCGACTGTTCTGTTAGCATTTTGTTCGGGTTTTAAGAGAAAATAATTTTTCTATTTATTCGTCAGTCGTTGGTCATTGGTTGCTCTCATGTGAATGGTGCCTTACGATATTAAAAATAAGACTTACTAAATACGTATAATACATAAAACAATATTTAGGTTTCTAAAATGAAAAAATCTTTTCGATATTTTATTATTGTTTGTTTTCTATGCAACTCCAAAAGGAAGTGTACATACACCCCTTTAATGACCCCTCCCCCCCTCGCATCTCTTCCAATGACATTACTTTAACATCTCATATAATATACTTTATTACATCGCATAAATCTCAATCAGTGCAAAAACCTTTAGTGTAGGTATAATAGTATATAAATATTTACTATGCGGTGTGATGGGCAATCTCTATTTGTTCCACATGGCGCAGCGGAAACGGAAGGTGTTGTACATCAACCATTTCCGAATGTAATATAAATATGTGTATACGAGTATATATGGTATGTTGAACAATTTCAGTATATATTTGTTTGTTTCGCTATGTATGATAGTTCGTTCACAAGGAGTATTTATGTTTCTTGCAAAACAAATAAATGACAAAAATATATCAACTCATTAAATTAAATAAGATTGATGAATGTACGCTTTGAGATAAATGGGGTTGCAAAGCATAACCGCAATAAAAAAAGAATAGATATATAAAAGAAAAAAAAACGGGACACAATGAGTGTGGTGATACATGCTCACTATAACGTTTAAGAAAACTACGGTACAAAGTGAAAATCCAGTATTTTTATTTTAATGAATTTTCTTCGGTTTTCTACCAAAAATATTCTGACATAAAAAGTTTTCGAATAAGAGGTGTTATTTTGAATAGCCCGCTTTTTCGGTTGTTGTCATTTTTGAAGCTGTAATTTTTTCACATTTGACAGAATTAGAAACTACGCCATTAATAAAAATGAAACGATACCTACACTCTTCAACATCGCATTGAAATTATTAAAATTCACTACAAAAATTGTGACAATTTGGAAGAGACGGTTCGTAAAACTAAAACATTTTTTGGGCGTGGTGAAGCACCTTGCAGGACCGCGGTTCAGAAATTGGAGGAAAAATTTGAGCTGTCCCTGCACGTCCCTCAAGAACCATTGAGAATATTGCTGCTGTAGCCCAAAGTGTTGAAGAAAGCCCAGGTTTATCCATTCCTCGTGCGTCGTTCTTTGGAATTGGGCATTCCACAAACGTCATTGGAATTAGGTCTTAAGGCTCATAAAGTTCAGTTAACACAAGAACTCAAGGCGGCCCATCATCAACAACTTCGTGTCTTTGCTGATTGGGTCCTTGAAATGCATTTTCAGGAATTTCATCGAAAAATTTCTTGAATGATGAGGCCCATTTCCACCTCGGTGGTTACGTCAACAATTGAAATTGTCGCATCTAGGGCTAGGAAAACCCAAGATTTATTGTTGAATAGCCTCTTCTTCCTCAACGAGTACCGAGCGTCGATTCAAGACCTCTAAGATGGAATTCATGAAGCTATTGAGGGCATACGATTTGCGATTTGGTGTGTAGACGAAGCCATGGCGGCCATTTGGCGGATATTGTTTTCCATTATTAGTACGGCCTACTTTGCTCTGTATATTGAAATAAACATCCGATCTTTTATCTCAAAAAATGCATTTTTCTTTGAATTAAGGAAGAAACAAAATGTGTTAGTAAGTACTTCCCATCTCTCTTCTCTTGTCGCAAAATACCAAGAACTATTTCTACCCATTTCTGTAGACTAGTGACATATTCCCCCATAAAATTGTCTAGAGGCCTTAAATCGCACGGTCTTGAAGGTCAATTCACGGGTTCGAAACGTCAATGTATGTGACATGTGACATGTTGCTCCTTACAGTCTTGCTAAAACCGCAGCTCCTGGATGTCATCCTGGCTGTTGAATTGAGGAACGAAAAAGCCAGTAATCATGGCTATATAGTGCTCACCATTGACTGTAACGTTCTGGAAAGCTTGGCTTTTTAAAGAAGTACGGGCCAATGATTTCACCATCCCATAAAAACACGAAACAGTTACAGTGTGTCAACAGCTGCAGTTTTGTTTATTGACGTAGCCATTCAAAAGCTATTATGAACAGAACCATGATTTTCAAAAACAATTTTCCTAATTTGGAAGCGTTTTTCAAGAGTCATTCTATCAAACTAAACACAATTCACTTAACAGCTGTTTAAATGGCAGTCAGTCAAAAAAAGTTTTGCAAACTTAAAGTTCCATATCAGTAAAAAAAATATCACCCTTACATCATGAAAATACCAAATTACATCATGAACATCATCATCATCTGCTCGACAACGGTCCTGGCCTCCTTCAACAAGTCTCTCCACCTATCCTGGTCTCGATCTGATGCCATCCAGTTGCGCACCCCAAGACTTCGGGCGTTTTGGTCTACGCCATCTCTCCACGCTGCCGTCTACCATAGAATATACCACAAAGGACTTTCCGAGCAGGTTCCTCTTCACTCATGCCAGCTAGGTGCCCGGAGTATACCGAGCCTAATTTTTGTCACTATGTCTGCTTCAAGGTAGATTGCGTACAATTCATGATTGTGCCGTCTTTGGAATCGTCCTTCCTCAACTATGAGGCCAACAATTCTCCTAAAGACTTTTCTCTCGAACGCGGCTAAGAGGTCGGAGTGTCTTTTGCTAAGCACCCAAGTCTCGGATCCATACCTGAGTACTAGCAGGTCCATGGTACAGCAGTTTTGAAGTTATGGTGAGATTTCTGGATTTGAAGAGCTTTGACAGACTGTAGAAGGCTCTGTTGGAATTGAGCAGTCGACCGTGTATTTCTTCTTCCATATTTTTATCGGCTGTTACATCATGAACGCAGGCTTTATAATAATTGAATTATACATTTCTAGTGAATAGTTAAAAGATCTGAGAACTGTTTTCCACTTACATAAACTTTAGAAAAATATCACATGACAAAAGAATTGCTTTTGAAAGCCAAACTTCACTTTTTCCATCAAAACAATTTTCTATGAAATGTTTGTTGATGATGAAATGATGTTTTTCACGAGAATTAGGACTAGCTGGGAATTGTTTAATAATGTTTCTATTTAATAATGTTTTTTTTTACCCTTCCACCGGAATTTCCCAACCTAAGTGATGGGTTCAAAGGTCTCAAAAGCATTTTTCTAATTTTGCTTAAGAAAAATTAGCTGGAATAATTTTTTTTTTTGCTTTAAATTCCCATTAATCTCATTTGATGTTATACAACGTGTTCACTAATACCAAAACTTCAAGCGGGATAAATCTCAATCCTTAATGAAAAGGTAGATAATACTCTCCTGCACGCATCTACCTACATACAGGATATCTTCCTTATAATTTGTTTTTCTTGAAATTTCTCGCTAATCTCTTATCCCTACCTACTACAAACATCCTTCAAACTCTTTTCATAAAGATATCTACCCAGAGCTGCTTATCATTCGCTCTCTCTCACTCTTTTTATGTATATTGCCTTCATCTGTGGGATATGCACAACATTCTGTCGTCCTTTTTCTGTCTCTGTTTATAACCATGCCAAACCATGCATCATCCAAAATCCAAGTGATGAACGACCAAATGCGAATGGGAGTGCGTGCCTATTTGGGAAAATATATCTATGAAACATTTTGCGTTCCCAGATTACAGCCACAAAATTAATGTCATGTCTAATCGGCTTTTCGAATGTGAATTGAATGAGTTGGAAGTAAGGTTGAAATTGAGGGGGGCCGGGCCGGGCCGGGCCGGGAGAGTCCTCTGAAAAGCAGATGCGGTACACTTTAGTCCTTTCTCGCAATAGACATTAGATATTTGTTGGTAAAACGCACTTAAAGCATACACACAACACACTCAGATACAATGGTGGAATGAAGTGAAAGATGTTCGTATAATTTAGATACCCTTCTAACAGCACACAAAGCTCCTCTTCCTCTCTCTCTCCCTTTATATCCTTTTCTCTCATCTCAAATGACAGTTTTAGGAGCAATGTATTTTGTGAATTTATGATAAAACGGGATATTTGTTTCTTTAGCTATAGTATGCAGTCTGGCTCTGGGATGTGAAAGAGCATTATATATTATATAAATACCTCCAGTAGGAAGATATCGTTTCAATAACGCAACGCAAATAAGGAAGAAGAGACATTTTGGTGAATTTGTGGCGGAATATTTGAATATTTTATTGCTTCTGTTGGAATTCATAAACGATTCTCATTCAATTATTCCACACAGAACAGGATACAAAAAAAAAAACATACTACAACAGTTTTATTGAATTGTGGGTGGGTGCGGGAGGTCTAAAGTCTCCGATGAAGAAGCAGATGAAGATATACTACAAAACCTGTGCGCTGAAATTTTACGAGGAGCAACTGAATCCAAGGCCTCCATGGAAATGAGCCATATAAAGAAAATTATAATCTATAAACCTTTTTTTTTTGTTTTTCCTGTCCCGGAAACATAAATTGAATTGTCATGGTTTTGCTGTTCGATATATATATTCACAGTCAGAAACAAAAAATAACACTGTCTCTATATAATAATGGTATTGCTTTTGTTGATAGAAAAAAAAAGGATGTTAATATTATCGATTACCATTGTTTGATAATAAATTAAGGTAATTTTATTTGTTAGCTGGAGGGATTAAGGATGTTATTGTGTCCTTTATATACCTCTACTTTGTGAGGGACTTTGTTTATTGAGTCAATAGAATATGGAAGTCTTACAAGGATCATTGTTTATTTTGGGGTAGGGGTTTTTTTTTATAAGACGGTGATAAAACTACCTAGGATATTATAGGCATATAGGCTTTGTTGGAGTTCTTTAACAATAAGATTTATTTATACGAGTAGTTAGGTCGAATAAGAAATATTTAAGCTGTAAATTTCTTGTTGAAAACAATTTGTTTATACAAAGTTTTGATGAAAGGATGTTTTAAAAATCTCGAAAAATCTTAATTCGTACGACAACAAATAATTAGGGAAGTTAAAAATGATTTTTAATAAATGCAATAATTGTATGCATGGGAGGGGGTCTATTCCCCCCTCCCCGTTTAGCCGGGATTGCCGTTAGACCCTAACAAGTAGAACCAATCGGCTGCACACGAGCCAAGGCACAAATATATTGACAGGTCAGTTTTCAGACGTTATCAATGAAAAAAATATTGAACCAGGTTTAATCCACTATTGTTTAATTTTATTGCGTTCTTATGAAACTCCAATGCAAAAAAAGTAACAAAACCAAGTTTAATGCTTCATAAATTAATTAACTTTAAAGTCCAGGCTCATAACAATAAAAATAAAGGTTTTTATTAGAAAAAGGTTTTTATTTAATTTCTTGAAAACGACATAAAATTTCTGATCCGGTTTTCTGATTTTTACTTAAAATTTATAACGGCATTGAATATTGAAATAGGTAAAAATTAATACAAACTTATAACTTTGCCTTCAAACCAAAAGCCAATATCATTTTAGCAGTTTCTAACAGTTTTTTTCGTTGTACTCAAAATTCTTAAAAGTGGAAAAGAAGATATTTCAAATTGTCATCATCAAGGGCCTTCCACAAGCAAATAATTTCGTTGAAAATTAATATTACTTTAGTATGAGATATGACGTTAACCAATTCCAGGTGGGTTATAAATATACATTGAAAAAATTATTTCAATAAATCAAATCATCATTCTTCATTTCAGTTCTCCTATTTTTCAAAAAAAAAACCAGTTCTATTTTTTACAATACCAAAAAATACGAAATGTGGCAATTTGACTTCTACTATAATTATACAAATTTAAAACAGAACAACTGCAGAATTTTGGAAAGGAAAATATGGCCCACAAATAATTTCGACAAAAAAAAAATTTTGTAACTACTTTTTCTCGTTTTCCACTGATTTTTTGGCTTTTGTCCAAAAATTGGGAGGAAAACTTATATGCGCAAAGTAACGACTTAACGACTTGCCGTAATATTTCCAATTTTTCAAAAAACGTCTTTTTTGTTTTTGTTTTGTTTTGTTCTAAGAACCAAATGGAAAAACACGAAAATTCAAAAATTCTACTGAAAATTTTCGATTTTCAAAAAAAAAAACAAAAGTTGTTCATAGTATAATGAGTTCTCCTTGTCCTGCTATTTGCTATGAATATTTTTCAAAACTTTGCAAATTTACAAGTTTTCCAATGTTTTTTTATTTTTGAATTTAAGATCTCTCAAAAACTATTGTTTTTGCTGTTTATTTCTCAAAAAATTATTCTTTAAACCATAAAAAACTCAAATTGCTGCAACTTTGACGATTGAAGACTTATTTAATTTTACTGATATTTTTTTTAATTATTCATTTTTCAAAAAAAACTGAGTTTTGTCTTTCGTTAGCTGTTTATTTGCAATATCCGACAAAGCGTTTTATAAAATAAATACAATTTTGATTATAAAAATAGTACTGTGCTCACCATATAGGTACCACAAATATTTTTAGAAACTTCTCAAATTTGTGAATTTTACAAATTTTTCAAAATTTTGCTGTTGGAGCCCATGATGAATGCATCTGAGAATATCGTCGATGAATACTCAGACGTCGTCGGGAAATACTCAGACTTTGGTTCAGAGTTCACGAACGGGGCGAATCATAATTTGGTCTTTTTTTCTGATGAAGTTCATTATTCTAAAATTCAGGATGACGAAATACTCGATATTCCGATATTCTGCACATGTCAGAATCAGATTTGAGGAACACTGGCAAGTCGGTGTAAGCTGCTATAAATATTTGGTAAGTTTATAATTATTCCTATTTTTGGTGGCGTTTAATCAAATAATTTCTAAATTCTTAAGCAGGGTACATGAACCTATAACACAGAACAACAAGTCAACTAGTCAACAACTACTTGTTTAACTATGCCTGTATAACAAGTGAAAATTACTTCTGTAAAACAATAAAAACTGTAACAGTTTGTCAAAAAAAATTCCTTTCACTTGTTGAATCAGTTTAACAAAGAAAAAAAAAGTAAGCATTTTGTCTAAAATCAGCGAAAAGAAACACATTTTGTTTGGCTTCCTCTGATTCATTGGCTAAAAAAGAAAAAGTGTTAAATGGCAGCAGATATTTTCACTGTCCATGAGTTTGAGCATAGCTAGTTCTTCTAGGAAAAAATTGTACTTACATTAGAGATGTTTTCTGGTGAATTTGAAAGAAATACGCCGTGGTCAGTACGTGATAGGCTAAAGTAGATAAAACGTCGAGAAAACCGGTTCTACCAGGAGGGAAGGATAATATCGTGGTTGATATTTTGGACGAGAGTCTGAATTAATTATTGGCTTCGGAATTGAAATGTCTATGGACTTGTTGACTTCTACAACAAGTCTTCGACCGTCTCTTATTTTCTTAACACTTTTTCTTTCCAGTTACAAAAACTGTGAAATTGTAAAATTTCCAACTTGTTGAAAGAAGCCAAAACAATTGTTATAGTTGTCCTAGACTTGTTATTCCGTGTTACACAAATTTTAAAAAATTTGTTCATATTTACTTGTTCAACAAGTACTTTATGTATTGTGTTATAGGTCCAGGTCAGTATTAGCTTGAATAGAACAATTAATATTATAAGATAAAATAAAAGGGACAGAAATATCCCAATAGCCAGAATTGAATCATCTGACATAAATATGTTTCAACAAAAAATTAATTTGCATTCAAAAAATAAAATAAAAATAAATTTCATTTTTTGTGAGTTCAGCTCTAGTTGTGGAAACAATAGATCTCTAGGCCAGTGACGTATCGTGGAGGGGGTCGAGGGCGGAAAGTCAACCCTAGGAGTGGCATTTTGTCTCCTAGGGGAGATACTTTCCAAAATGTTTGCCTGCTTGTTAGGGACCGAAATTTTTAAAAATTTTGATCAAAAAAGACGATGGTTTTTGAAACTTTTTTTTTGACAATTTTAAAATTTTCTGTCTTTATAATGTATATTCTTGATCAAGTTTGTCAACTCGCAACTACTCTACAGTCTTTAATTGTAATTTGTGTGCCTTAAAGCTACTGAACAAGACTCAATTCAAAAAAACAATTTCAGCGAAACCTGAATTTTAGTCCAAATGTTAAGTTCAACTTGTTCGGTTTCACACTTGGAACCATTTTCGTTTTTAAATTCGAATTAGATTATTCATTAAGAATTTTTATTAATGATTTGGGTCTTCTTAGAAGCCATCAGTAAATAAGATTTAAAGAGAGAAAAGAGAAAATTAAAATAAAGGAAAGAGTTTTTTTTTTGCAGCCGAAGTGGAATTGGAAGCGGAGGCTGGAATCCAAAAACAAAAAAAACTGCCCCTGGTGGCAAAAATCGACACTACAGCAATGTCTTAGGTCACCGTGCATTATCCCTAAATAACTTATTTAGTCATTCAAGATGCATTTTTGAATAAAACTTTGTAGTATTAAGGGCCTGTTACACATTATCCGCTTACATTAATAAGTTGCAGAAAAAAACTCGAGTAACTTTGGAGTCATAAGTGTTGCTAATTTTGTATACGTTTGTTAATTTTTCTATAATTTTTTTTTATAAATTTTTATTAAATTGTTTTTATTTATGTAAGCCTCACATAATGATTGGACTATAAAAAACATTTCAAAAAAATGTTTTCGTAGTAAAAATAAAATTTGCACAACACTATATATGAGGCCATCAGTGCAATAGTGGCGTAACCCACTTTTTTTTCCAAAATAATGTTGAATTTAAAAAAAACTTGCCCTACAAAGCATGTCTATTTTCAAACACTTCCTCGTTTTAAGATTAATCAAAAATGTCAAAGAGGAAATACAAAAAATGTTTAAAGAAACCCTGTTTCTAAAATCTCTCGTACTTGTACATTCAAAATATCACAACATCTGAATTTGGTTCTACATAAAATTTGTATAAATATTCAAATAAATTTTCAAAATTGTATTATTTTTACTTAAAAATACTTCGTATTGCATTGTATTGTATATTTGCCTCCTAGGTAAATATAAATTCCCATTTTACTGTCTTAGGTATCATCACCTTTATTTTGCTGTAAACATTTTTCATTCCTCATCCTCAAAAAAAAAAAAAAATCAAAAAAACGAAGAAGAAGAAATCTGAAAACAAAAGGAAGAGGGGGGAAGTAAAAAAGAATACAATTTATTTGGTACTTACCAATTCTGGCGTGCGTATTTTCCATAAGTAAGAGCATAAGTAGAAATCCCATGTACAAAAGATTTACCGCTTTTGATATGAAATTGCTTCCCACTGTTCGCAAGGACGACGAAGAGTATGAAGACAAAGACGTTCTTGTTGTCGTCGTTGTCGACATCGACGTAAACCGAATAAAGCTTCGCATTTTTTTTTTTTTATATATATATCTAAATATATTTGAATGTATTTTTGAATTATTTTTTCTAACAGAGCAAGAGAGCAAAAAAAATATATAAACGAACCCTTTTATGCGTTGGTTCTATCGTTTTGATTACGTGCCATGCATTTGGTATATTTCCTTCTCAAACGAATACGATTTAGTTCGATACTTTGTATTTGTATTTTTTTCGTTTTGTATTTTAGAGACCAGCTCTTTTGACTTTTTCACCTTTTATTGAAGTTATTTAGAAGTTTTTTTTGTTTTTTTTTTTACTTTTTCTTTATTTTTGAAGAAAAATAAAAAAAATATATAAATTTCCGCCTTTTTGCTCGTTACATTTGTGCGTTGATGTGGTACTCTCCGATCAGTTACTAGTTGTTGCTTCTTTTTTCTTCAGTTGCTCGTTTCTGTTTCTGTGCTCTGCCACATGTGTGTGCTGGATGAACCATTCAATATACATAATAGCAAGAGAATGTGAATACATTTTTCGATTTCATTTCCACATATTCAAAAAGCAAAAAAAAAAAGGAAAAACTTCATCAAAATCACAATTTAAGAAAATACACCCGTGGGCCACCTAGGCGTATGTGGAATATTTTTTGCAATTTTTTATTGGTTTTTTACTTTTGCCAGCGGGTACCAATTTGATTTTGTTTATTGAGTTTTTCTTTTTCTTCTATGTGTAGGTATGTATATATATTTATTTTCTTGCTTTGATATTGTTAGTTAAAGTTATCATGCACCCCCTTTGGGTGGTGGTGATGGCAAAAAAAAAAAAAGTTTTTAAATGCTCATTTACTTTGCCCCGAATAATGCAGAGGTGTTGATTTGTTTTTTAAATTTTGGAGGGCAGAAAAAAAGGAACAATAAACTGTGAAGAATTAACACAGTGAAACATTTTCTATATAACACCAAGGATACGCGAAGAAGGGGGCTCTATCTATAACCAGGGAAAAAAGGGGAGATTTTTTTTTTTTTTGGGAAACTCGCGAAGTTCGTTGCGCTCGAGTAAATCATTCACCGACATTCATGATTGGAATTTAAATGTTTGCCTTGTAAAAAAAGAGGGATTTTCTTCGACCAACTTCCTGCTTCTTAATGTAAACTTTTCCAAGAACATTTTTGGATATTTCTTCGTGTGAACATATTTCTTGGATTTTTTTTTTTGGATTGTTTCTCCGTTACGCTTTGAAGTTTTCTAATTTCTTATGCCATAAAGTTGAAATTATTATTTATGAAAGTGTTGCTTTTGCGTTATTTTATTTTTAGCTCTTACTGAGGGAAAATGGTATTGAAGATGTTTATTGTTTCAAAAGTAACCTTAAGGTTTTGTTGTTGTTGTATTCTTTGAAAGCACTGACTATTACACAAGTAAAAAAAAATTGGTCCTTCAGTTTGAATCTAAACAGATTTTCACTTGTTTCATTTTGTTGATTTTTTTTTTCTACGATATGATGACGACGAGAACGACGATGTAGAAAGAAAGATGTAGATTGTATCAATCAGAAATATATAACTCACAGAGAAGAGGATTACACAAAGAGTTTTGCTGATGTAATTTGTATACAATTTGTTCTGCTTTTGAGCCTTTACGCTGATGATATATATTTTCTGGAATGAGAAGAAACAAAAAAGAAATGTATATTAAAAAAAAAAATGTTAAAGGAAAATATTTTTAATATATATTTGTTTTTTTTTTTTATATTTCTTTTGATTCAGTTGAATATTTGATTTATGTATATTTATTTATATTTTTTTTTTGCTTTCTTTTTCTTATTTGAAATGAAAATAAGGAAGAAATTACAAAGATTAAGTGGTTGCATAAATTAATAAAAAAGGAAAGAAAATAGAGTGAAAGAGAGAACAAAATAGGAAGATATTTTTGTTGATTTTGTGATTTTTTTTTTGTTTGAAGGATTTGATTTTTTTTGGGAGGTAGCTTTTGATTTAAAACAAAAATTAAGATTATAAATTTTTTTGGGGGGGGGATTGGGAGGACTTATGATGGAATTTGAATATACCTTGCAAGATGAGATGATTATTTTTTTTTTTTTTTGAAAGATAAATACATAAAATAAAATATCTCTTCAGACAAAATGTAATGTTTGTAATTTTATTTAAGTATCTATTTAATTTGATTTTTTTGCAAAACACTTGAAAAGCATAACATATCTAAACCAAAATTCTTAGAATTGGGATTTTTTTTCTAGGAAACAAAATTAAAAGCGAAATATTTCTTCTGCAAAAATATTCATCAAATGAACATAGCTGGTACGTAAGGCTCAGAGGTATGTTAGAGCGCGGGTTTGATTTTATTATCAGATTAAATCTATTTTTAAGGCTTTTAGGGTTGGAAAAAAAAATAATACAAAATAATTTCTATATCACATAACACCTTCTAAAAATACCAAAGTTTTGTGGAAATTGATTCAGGATATTGGCATTTAAGATAATTAAAAATGACACCAAAAAAAATCTATGGGATCATTGGTATTTAAATTTAAAGATAAAAATATGAAAACCAAAAACAAAATTTTCAAAACAGCTAAGCACGTTCTTATATTACCTTTTTATAAATATAAAATTTGTTCACGAAAACGTTTCTTTGATCAATCGTGAATTGAAGCACCCAGTGCAACAACCAGATAACTCCACTTTTTTGCGAAATATGTTTTTAGATGCAGAAATACGAAAAAAAAATCCTGCATCGTTCGGTGTAAAAAAAATGACAAATCCATTGACTCTTGGATAAGGAAACTCGGGTTAGGAGTTATCACTCTATTCAAAACGGAGCATAATAAGACATCTCCTGGAGTTGTCTTGTTTTTGCACCGCTTTTCAACACAGTAAATGCTTGTGCACCGCTTTAACAAAGTAAGCTTTTGCACCGCTTTCATAACAGTAAACGAGGTTTACAGGTATGAGTGTGTAACAAAGTTCAAGAAGCTGAAAACTCAGACTACGAAGATGACAACGAGGTTCCCTTTTAATTCATACTAAAATCGGTGCAAAAACAGGACAAGTCCAAAAACAAATTTATTTATTTTTTTACTTAAATGTATAATTTTTTGATATATCTTGAATTAAATAAATTCATTTTGATGATTTCATTTCAAAATAAACTAATATTTTGCAATAAGTTCGATTTCTTATTTTTGAGATAGTTTTTTTTAATTTGCTCAACATTTCAAAAAGTGGAGTTATCTGGTTGTTGCACTGGGTGCTTCAATTTTAAGCTTTCAAATTTTCATAATACTCAATAGTTGTTGATTTTATTTTTAAATTTTTTTTCTAATATTAAAACAATTTATCGATTCCAAACAAAATTTAATTTTCATCACTTTTTGTATAGACAATTTTATTCAATTTATTTATTGCTTCAAAAATAACGGTAACTTTGTTATATAACCAGTACGACAAATTTTGAAAACGGCTCTTATGATTTTGTCAACAGTTATGTTCTTTATGATTTGTTCAAAAAATATTTTTCAAAATTAGTATAGGTACTATGTTTTTGATTCTTGAAAAAAATCGAGTACGATCGAACTTGAAATAACTAAGTGTCTACTATGTCATAGTTATTTCAAGTTTGATAAAAATATCGAAAAAAGTGGGTCTCGCAATTCTGTCTGAATGTCCATTGACCTACAGCCTAAATGGATGAAGGTATTTTCTTGAAAATTTCCACGTGTTTTTTTGATTGCCTTTTCCCGAAAACGGTTACAGCGATTCAAAAAAAAATCAATAAATTAAAATGAATACTGCCTCACTTCTTATAAAAAAAAAAATTCCAAAATGTGGGAGGTACCGTTATGTTAATAGTTCCAAAACGACTCAATACACATTTTTGAAATTTGGTACAAAAGGATTCTTTCAAATTCTTTTTCTTATTTTCAAATGTCAAGAAAAACCAGATCTCAAAAATTTCAAATTTCTAGAAAACGGTTACTAGAATTTTTATTAATTTTTCTAAGACTAGTATTTTAGTACGGCCTTTGAAATGACAATACCAAATATGAATTTAAATACAAATTAAAAGGTCAAAAAAATGTTTTTAAAAACCTTAAATTTATTGGAATCGGCTCCAAGAATTTTGAAAAATTTTGTCTCTGCATTTTTATAAGTAAAAGGGCATCAGTAAAAAAAAATGTATTATTAACCGTCGATGGTCATGATTTTGAGTGCGATCACAACTCTTACATGTCATATCAAGGCTAAACTTGTGGGGCCCGGCTGATTAACTTCAAAAAACGGCAACATCAGGCTTCCAGGTTTTGGATTGTTCCATGTCTGATTCCAACTAAATACAGTTTCTTAATAACCATCAGTAAGGCGTTCTCAGCAATAGGTCCACTGGTGACTCGATGGTTTATCTCAGCAAACAGTGGAACAAATCTTTACATTTTTGGAGAATGTAAGATAATAGCACTTGATATTTCGAAAGCATTTGATAAAGTTTGACATCCTGCTCTTTTATCGAAAATGCGTGCTTTTGGTATCTTCTTCCTTGGATTAGTAACTTTCTTTCAAATCGCTCTATACAAGTAGCATTAAACGGATTCAATAAGTCTGAAACCCACAACATAAATGCTGGTGTACCACAGGGTTCCATTTTGTCTCCGACCCTCTTTCTCATTTTTATTAATGATCTACTGTCTGTAACTACTAATCCAATTAATTGTTTTGCTGACGATAGCACCCTGAGCTTTTCATATTCGTTTCCAGATTCACATCCCTGCTCCTCGGACGTGGAACTGAAACGGCTAAATATGATAAGTACATTAAATTCTGACTAATACAGCATTGTACAATGGGGATTAAGAAATCGCGTAGTATTTAATGCTTCGAAAACCCAATGCGGCCTTCTGTCGTTAAAGCGAGACGTTCCCCCCCTGCCATTATCTATGAGTGGCACTTGCATCGAAGAAACTAATCAGCTTGCGATTTTAGGTATGTGTGTGACAAACCATCTTTTATGGAATGATCACATATTTAACGTCGCCAAAAATGCCGCAAGATGTTTAGGTTTCCTTTGGAGGTGCAAGAAATTCTTTTCCCCTTCTGATCTGGCTATTATCTATAAAAGTTATATACGTCCAAAGCTTGAATATAACTCCCATCTCTGGGCTGGTGCTCCAGCAACTTACTTAAGTCTCTTGGACAGTATACAGAGACGAGCCTTTAAAATGATCGGTGACAGTAACATCATCGATACTTTTAAGTCACTCGAACACCGGAGTAACGTTTCCCGTCTCTCACACTTTTATCGTACTCAAATGAAATAGCCAATTGCATTCCTCCCCTTAAACGTTTCGAGCTTCCAAGAATGCTCATCAGTTACTCCTGAACCCAACTTCGGTCGTACTGTCAAGTACAGGGATTCGTATTTTAGCCGTACTACGCGAATGTGGAATAAACTTCCATGCTCTGTGGAAGGTACTCAAGGGTACATAAAATCCATTTGAGTGCTCGCTAATTGCATCTGTGATTGAATTACCCGATACAAACCCACACTGGTCGTCAAACAGCCATATCATTTTTGGTGGCCGGCCACCCAATACCGCGGACAACAATCTTAATGGTGGGTGACATCATTTGATTCAACGGTAGCTTTCGCAATTTCGTGCATCACTCTTCGTCTTGTAGATTAGTAGAAGGTAACTTCCACTGATTGGGAATTTAGTCCACCGCAAATAAGTTCGGAGGTGAAAACCATAGTCAACAACACAAAATTAGGTATTTGTTGAATATTTGTTTTTTACATTCAATTAATTTTTTAATTAAAATAAATAATTTGAATACATTTTTTTTATATAAGATGTAGCATAGTGATTTTAATAATTAACAATTTTTATTTAACATCAAACAATACTGTAATCAGGTATCTCGTAAATTATTGATCGAAAGTAGGTTTTCGACAATATTTTTCTATTTCTGCTGTATGGCATGGCTTAAGACAACACTCATGTGCAATGCCTTCCCTTCGGCGGCGTACCTGGGCAATTCCATTGGTTTCCATGCTTCTTAGGAATGGCAGCATATCAAAGCTCGAACCGAAATTTAAGTCCTCTTCAGTGTTTTCATTGAGTAAGTCTTCATCAAGTGAAACTATCATATGCCGTGTTTAGATAGATTGCTTATTTGTATAAACAAAAGATACTTACATGAACTTCTTTTTGTAACATATCCATTGACACCATTCGGGCACATCAGTTCTATGACTTTTCCCAAGTCCTTGCCACAAAATCTTTGTTGGCCAACACAGAGATTTACTATTACCATGCACACAACCAAAAGGAGCACACCCCTGATTCCAGAATAGATTTTTGAAGATGCCATAGGGACGATAAAAGGATTTCGTTTGCTTGCAGATGCTTTTTGAGTTGCTTTACTCAAGAGTGTAGGTTATAGACTTGTGATATCCTTTCCTCGGTTGCAGGTCCTTTATATACAATTCCTTCATATGTGCTGGGATAGTGATTTCAATATAAAATATATTTTATTTTACAAAATCCACAAAACTATATAGACATGTTTAGTAAGTAGGTATATATAAATATATTAAGCGATCAAACTTTATTTTAGCTGACAAGTTGTGTGTGCTCATTTGTCCCATTAATTATGTAAATTTAATTTTACCCAAGGTATCTTTAATTTATGCACAGGTTTTTTTTTTACATATGTATCTATATGAAACACTCAAGTATAATTTTGAAACTGAAGTTTACTGTTAGTTTGTGTCTGGAGGCTGTGTTGTGAACACACAGAGAGGATGTCTTATATAGTTTATACAAAAGGGTGCGTTATCTTTGTTCAATTTTGTATTATTATGTCGTCTTGGCAAAGTGTAATCGGTTTACCTTTGAAAAGTGTATAAATCTTATAGAGATAAGACTTGAGGCTTTTCTCTAAGTTGTTAATTATTTAAGCCAAGTCAAGGTAAAGTGTGCAAGGATATATTCAAGTGATGATGTGATTTTGAAACCAGAAAAGGATGTTACAAATTTTATTCATTCTCATTATGTACAATATAGATTTGAAAATGTTGGTTTTTGTGGTTTCTTTGATATAAAATTAATATTTATATATTTGTTTGTTTAAATTTTGTAAGGTAATGTCTTTAGTTTTTGTAGAGGGAAATTGGTGCACAATGAAAAAAAAAATTATTAAAAACAAAGAGATTCACATTTTGAGCTAGTTTTATAAGAATTCTTATCAAAAACAACATTTCCAAATATTTTTTTTGAGAAATCGGATTGATATAATGGAGAAAATCTTATTAAAATTCAAAAAGATTTCTGTATTATTTTATAAAGAATTAAAATAATTTACATCAATAGTACGGAAAACGTTTTCTTTTAAAACATTACTTATTAAAAGAAGTTTGAGAAGTTCAGAAAATCTGTTTCCTTACATTTTTGTCTTATACTTTTTTTTTAACTTTTGAGTACAAAATTATGGGATCTATGACTTTTTAAAAATAGATTTAAACAAAACGTTTTAAATATTTAAAAAAAATAAGAAATCATATTTAATTTCAATGGACTAATCAGGAATTTTAATCTGTTTTTGACTGCATTTGAAAATATTGAACCGAAAACAAGAATATGAAAAAGAGAAAAATCATTGCAAAACTGAAACAAATAATGATTGATCTCTTGGGAAGATTGCTTTATAAGAAAAACAAATAAAAAAGTTTCAGTATTGAAATCTTATTTCTAGTACATATGTACATGTTTTATGATCTTGGCCGTTTTTGATTAAATAGAAAATGACCTATCAAATAATATTTTTTTGAAAATAATTACATTTCATAATTTTTAGACACTTTTACAACAAAATTTCGATCAAAATCAGCTACGAAGTTTTTAATTTTTGTTTATCAAATGTGAGCTAACATCTTAATTTCATTTTTTCTTAAATATGACTATTCATAAATTTTCGAGAAAAATGGGGTTTGACTCCTTGGTAAAAAAATTTTATATGATTTCCTTAAGTACCGTTATTTTTATTCTTTAAAAAAAATCAAAAAAAAAACCATTCTAACAAAATCCACCCTGTAGTTCTAACTCAACATACAGACCGACAAACAGAACTGCTAGAAACATTTTTTCGACTTCCTTATCATAGCAAGGCTTGTCCTATGATACCCAAAATAGCTTATAATTTCGAACTTTTCAGGAATAGCTTTGAGTTTTTTTTTTTGAAATAATTCTTTCATATTTTTTTAAAATTACTAAACGTTTTTTGAGGATTTTTAAATTGCAATAAAGATTGCGATGAATAAGGATAATTCTTTTCACAATCCTTGAAACTTGTAGTAATTACACTGTGTTACAAAAAAAAATACTTTTCCCGAGACGAGAGTAAAATGGCATACAACAAAATTCCAATATACCATCAACATCTCATTTTATGGGGAAAAATCCCCTTTTTGCTGGTGTCAGATGAAAATTTACTCATATTTTCGTTGTTTGTTATTCGATTTTCAATTTTTTTTTTGGAAGTTTTTTGAAAGGGAAAGAACACAGCTTTTTAAGTGTGTTTTTTTTTTCTTCTATTTTTCAAATATAAAAAATCAAGATAAAAATGTTTGTAATTTTTTTTTTACATTTTTCTGACTTTGATAACGGCTTAAAATTATCATTTCTTCTTTTTTCAGTCATAGCGTCCCAAAATTTACTTCATTTTAGTTGGTTTAAGATTATAAGATTTGCAAGATGTCTGCAAAATAAATAATAACCCCACGCATCTCTCTCTCCGAAATGTTTTAAAATTGTCATTTTAGTTGCTCATAGAAATATTAATTAATGTATTTAAATCTTAAAATTTGAATAACTCAGTCATTTTTCAATATTTTTTCTTCAAACAAATTTATATAACGAAACAAAAAAAAAAATAAATTTAATGATTAATTAATTAAATCAGAAAAAAAAATCTGAATTTAGAAATTCTTTTGACCCTTAAAACATGATTTCCTTTCTCGACAGCGCATGTAGTTGTATATGGTTGAAAAGATATATGTATTTCTCTTCTTTTTATAAAAATTTAAAAAAAATAATTCGGTTAAATAATGGCGTAATTTTAAACTAGTATATTCAAAATGTCCAAAATAACGGTTTTTTGTCCTAAAATGAGATTTCGGGTTATGCTTTCTTTTTCAGTTCAAAAAGACCAACATATTCTACCAGTTTTTTTCACGTTGACATAGTGTTATTATTGGTACTCAAAGACTTGTATTAAGTTAAGGAATATAAAAAAATAACTAGGGTAAGTGGGGCAACACGTGGCACAAAGAAACATAGAGACGAAAAAAATCTAGAGTGCAAGTAGGCTCAACTGAGACAAAAAAAAGAAACTCTATGGAAGCGGGTTCATTTTTTCCAAGTTTAAAAAAAAAAAACATTTTTTTTAAATAACTGAAAGGTGTTATAATACCGTGAAGTACTTTTTAAAAACCCAGAAAACCAGTCTTTTGTGTTATAGTTCAAGAAAACAATTTTTCAAAGTAAAAATTTCAACAAAAAAGTTGTCAAAAAATTATAATAATATTCTCAAAAGTTTCTTGATTGTAGTAATACATATTATGAAAAATAAATTTGACATCCATTGTCAAAATTTTCTACACCTTGTATTTTTATTAAACTCCTTAAGTAGGTATCACATAAACGTATGGACATACTTTTCCATAAACATTTTGAATAAATTATATTTTGAAATAAATTAGTTAATCCTTTTTGTTTGAGCATATAGTTTTTTTTTTTTGCATTTATGATCATAGAATTGGTTCTTGAATAAAATCATTCCGTAGCCAAGGACATCCTCTAAAAGAGGACTCTATAAACAAATACCATGGTGAATTCATTATAATTCCATTTTTGCAAACTACAGAAAAATTGGGACAAAAAAAAAAACAAGTCACTCTAACTTTTATCGTAGAAATTGTTGGTGAAGTACTTTTGTGGTTTTATCCAGTTCCCAAACTCCAGGCAATATTGCCACTCTCTCCAACGCTCACCGCTTCGTCCTTCGCCCTCCACATAGCTGCCATCTCTCTCTACTCATTCCGCCATCAAATGTACATATTAACAAGGCACCACAAGTGGTTTATGTTTGGTATTTAGCATAAGACGAATGTTCTGTGTTCGTCCAAAGTGTATCCTGTTCCGTTTTTTATGTTTCATTTTTGTTCTGTTGTGTGTGCTGTGCATTTCCTCTGTTCCATATATAAAAATATGCGAAGTGAAATTGGTGTTGGAGTGTACGAAAAAGTATAACCACACATGTCCGACTTTAAGTTGAAAATGAGGATACCCGAGGAGCGATGGATATGGAAGTGTTTTAAATTTCATTCTGTAGTGTGTGTTACTTTAACTTTCAAAAACGAAACAGGACCTCATCACAAAAGAAGCATAGAGAACCGTTATACGCTCTGGCTATTGTGATGTGAAATAAATTTAATTTTAGAAAACTTTCAACGGACATAAGAGAGCAGAGAAAAGTTCGTCTTAAAACTGACCTGACTGTATAGCTGGTGTTCCTGTAGCCTCTATAAAGTTGTACTTATGCGATGCTCTCTACCTAATTTATGTTTGTATAAAATGTTTATGTTATTAGGCTTTGGTTTGAATGTTTTTCGCTTGTTGTTTGTTCTATATTCATTTTAGTTTCAAATAAAATGAACTGCATAAAGTTAGGAGGAAAAAAGGTTCATACAAAATACATTTCTAGATGGAGTTTAAATTTGTTTTCTCCAAATTGGAAAACAATTTGTTTGTTAAAATACATAAAAGATGTAAAAAGTTTTGGAAGGTAGGCAGGTACCAAAACACATTTATATGAACTAAGGATCGACTTTTGCTTGGATTTATCCTTTATCCTTAATCGTAACTAAGTTGTAAGAGCCATAAATTTAATTAAATCAAAAAGGTATGTTGACATTTTTGAGAAATTTCTCGTAGTCAAGAATACTCAAAAGTTTATTCCAAAAACGGGGCGCTTTCATTATTTTATATCTAACTCTGCATCTTTTTCTTTAAAACTAGCTTTCAATATTTGTGACAGGTTGCATGAACTCGTCCTTGTGGTTTAAAACTATAAAAACAAATTGTTTTTTTTTTTTAATTTATTGATATAATAAAGAAAAACTTATTCGAAATTTTTCGAAGAAGACGTCACTTAAAATACTCATCAATAATGCGAAAAATTTGTTTTTCAAAAGTTAATTTATAAAAATTCAAACCTTAAAAAAATGCCACAGGTATTGGAATTTTATATTGCAAAGCAGAGTGCTCGTCTGAAACTAAATGCCAAAGTAATAAATTAATTGTTTGTTTTAGGCTGCGTGCTCATTGTTTTAGAATAGATTTAATAAGATTTACTCTATTTGATTAGATCTTCTGCGCTGAATTTTTTCAATAAAATGGAATTTTTTCCTCTATGGCTACAAGTTCTAGTTGGCTTACTTGTATAAAACTGTTTTAAATTTTGAAAAATTTAAATTAATGTTTTGAAAACACAATTCTCGAATGATTTTTACTTGCGACTATAGGTAGTACAGGGCAGGTTTTGGATTCGTTTCAAAATCGAACTCGAGATATTAATCAGACGATGGAGAACGCGAAAAAAGTGGGTACCGCAATTTTGTCCGTCTGTCTGTATGTGTGTCTGTCTGTACGATCTACAGCCTAAACTACGGAAGCGATTTTCTTCAAACTTTGGATATAAGGTTTTGGGGAGATTGCATAGAGGGGAAATCGAAATTTTCTTAAAGCTCCAAAAATAACGGTACCTGTCATAGTACCGTTCAGACAAAACATTTTTATCCCAAAAACGGCTCTAACGATTTTGATAAAATTCTTTAAATCGGGTTGGTCAAGTAACCTTAATAATTTAGTACCGTTATTAACGGTACTTGCCATAAAACCGTATTTATGGTTTTCTCGTAAAATATTGGACGGATTTCGATGAAAATTTTTCTAAACAAGGTCCTACATAATATATAATATTAATAATTTTCAAACTTTTCAAAAAAATATTTTTCAATCAATTTTTTTTGAAAACTAATAAATATTTTTTTTTTAAATTTAGTTTTAAGTGTATTTTATCAAATACTAAAAATGTACATACATACCAACTTTTTTTATAAAAATTCTTAAAAAATTTGTTTCAAAAATTTGTATTTTTGTGATATATAAGATGGAATCTTCAGTTATAAGATTAAACTTCTTTTTTGGCTCATTTTATCAATTCAAATAATGAATTTCAGCGTTTTTTTCGTATTTTTACTTGTGACTATAATCGATAGTAGGTAGTCGGGTAATATTGTAGATATTCTTTTTGATTAAAGCCGTGGGGTAGTTTTGAAAAAAAAAAAAAAAGTTCGTGCGACCAGTCGTGCGTTTTGTTTTTGTATGCTGGAAAAGACTCTTTGTGAGCCTCGGTCTAAGGAATACGTTCTGTTCTCAGTCCTTCCTAGATTGTCGAAACGAAACCAAGATACGAGACTGCGTTTGCAGTAGTTTTGTTTGTGTTTAGAAGTTGCGTTCTTCTTCTTCCTTAACCGATGACTGTGTAGTGTGTAGTGATTTTGAGTCTCTTGATTGGATCACAAACTCTCCCACCTTACTACTTCAATTCAAGGAGGTGTGCCGAATTGACCATAGATAGCTTAGAAAATGTAGACTTAGAAAGCATAATATTTTTGAAACCACATTATCGATTGTAATGAAACTTTTAGGAATTACTAAAAATGGTATCAGGAAAAAGTTTCCCAAAGGAAAGATAAAAGATAAAAATTAAAAACTGTCCAAAAAAAGAAAAAAATTATCCAATATTTCAAAAATGCTTCCTCAAAATTTTCAAAGTTTCATACTTTTTGAAACACAACACAAATTTTTATTTTCGTTCAGGAAAATCGTGTTAAACCATACCATATGTCAATCCTGTCCAACCAATTTTGTATCAATAATAATCTATAGCCATCTCATCAATCCTTCAACAATACACATACATATCTTGTATTCATTATAAATTCATAAAATATATGTTCCTACCATCTCAATATATCATCATCCAATATTATTATCAAAAAATAAGAAACTTTGATTAACTCCTTGCAGCGAAAACAAATGGTTCCATGACAAAAACACATAAATTCAAAACAAACAAACAAAAAAAAAACACACATTTCGCTCTTTCAATCTGAAAACCATGTCCCATATGTTATGATTATGGTGTTTTGTATATCGATGATTTTTTATAAAAAAAAAAGATGGCCGAACCGAAACCGATATTTTTGATTCATTTCCTAGATTTTATAATAAGAATTCACTTTCGTGCGTATTTACCTCCAGCAATCTCCATCTCCCCATCTGCACAAAAGTAAATCCATCTATGTACATTACCATAAGTAAATATTCTAAAACATGAACAAGAAACATCAAATATTTTTATTTGTCGTATTTTATATGAAAATTTCAAAAATAAAATTCAATAATTTCCATCCACATCTGTGATATGCGTTTACCCACAAAAATTCCTCACATCAAAGGATCAATATGTTTCCTATTATTTTCTTTTTTTTTTCAACGGTTTTCTTATACTACACCTACACGCGTTTACGTATAAATGAAGTTATATATCAAAAAAAAAAAAAACAACATGAGTATAATAAATAAAAGGGTACGAGAAAAATATCCCTATTCTTTTGACATGTGACATAATATAATATATCTCTTGTTTATTTTTTTTTTTTTTTTTTGTTGAAAGTCTATCATTTGTGGTAACAAGGACGATTTATAAAAATAACACACACACAAATTGAACGACGACGCAGAAAAGTATCTATAGACATACAGAGATATTATGTATAACACAATTTGAATGTCAACCCTTTGCGTGCTTGAAGAAATATTAAATTATGCTTGTGACATTACCTTGAATTATATACTTTTTGTGTTAGGAAAATGAGATCATATTATATTTAACATGTTTTTTCGTTTTTTTTTTTTTTTTTTAAACCTCTTAATTAAAATATCTATGTATGTATCTGGAATTGAGAACTTTTTTTGAGAATCATCATTATCCATCTCATTAATACACACATGCTTGTACATTTGCACATATCTATAATTAGGGAGATAAGCTTGTTGAAGGATTTGGAGCTAGCGACAGTTACAGGGTGTTTTTTCAATTTACAATTGAAATTGAAAGATGTATCGAGCCCAAGTTTAAATAAAATGCACGACTGGATCACACGTACTTGCTCCTATGAGAGATAACATCTTGGTTTTAAAGTCTGAGTATAAAAACAAATTTATCATTCTATCTATTATAGCTAGTCACAACTAAAAATATGAAAAAGCTTGAAATTCATAATTTGAAATAAACAAAAAAGAAGTTTAATCTTAAAACTGAAGATGCCAAAAAATTTCAAAAATCGTTAGAGCTGTTTTTTCAAAAAATATTTTTTTATGTATTTTTATAAAAAAAGTATTTATTTTCAGTATTTGGTAACATACACTTAAAACCAAATTAAAAAAAAAAATGTTTATTAGTTTCCAAAATATTGAGTTTTCAAAAAAAAAAAAACAATTGATTTTTTTTGTAAATACTAAAAAATATTTTGTTGAAAATTTTGATGTGCAATATTATAAAATTGTATAGGACTTCCTTTAAAAAATTTTCATCGAAATCCGTCCAATATTTTACGAGAAACCTGAAACCCAAAAATCCTGTTCTATGGCAAGTACTGCTAATAACGCTTTTTTCGAAAATAATGACTAAATTATTAAGGTTACTTGACAAACCCGATTTAAAAAATTTCATCAAAATCGTTAGAGCCGTTTTCGAGATAAAAATGTTTTGTCTAAACGGTAAGTGACAGGAACCGTTATTTTTGGAGCTTTAAAAAAAATTTCGATTTTATCTCTAGGCAATCTCCCCAAAACCTTATTTCCAAAGGTTGAAAAAAATCGCTTCAGTAGTTCAAGCTGTAGTCGAGGTACAGACAGACAGGCAGAATTGCTTGACCCACTTTTTTCGTGTTCTCTATCATCGTAATGTTATAGGTCTGATTAATATCTCGAGTTCGAATTTTTGCACTAATCCAAAACTTGCACGTAAAAATGGAGCGACTGTAAATTTTGTGTGTAAGCCGCCATTTTGAAAAAAAATGTGCCTATGAATAAGAAAAAGTTGTAAATCATAAAATATTCTAAAATTTTTAAATGATATATGTACCTTTATATTTTTACTTGGGACCGTAGATTCGTGAAAGAATTCGATCTGGAGATTTTGATCAAACTTGACTTTACTATGGTAGGGAAGTCGCAATTCTGTCTGTCTGTTGAGCTACAGCCTAAATAGGTGAGTGGATTTTTTTTTTGATGCTGATGGTGTATAGTGTTTTTTTTTGTCGTATCTGCAAACATTTTTTTGATATTTTTGAACACTAAAATAACTGTACCTGCAAAAATTTCTTTTTTGGCCTTTTTCTCGAAAAAATAACAGTACCTACCTCTAATACAGATCTTAAAAAAACACACGTTTTCGAAAATCTCAAAAAGGTACCTATTCCGAAAACGATTCGTTGAAAAAAAAAAATATGATTAACATTTTCGATTCCAGCGAAACCAAATTGGTCTTGAAAGCATATTTTTGTTGTTGTTGTTTCCTTCAGTTACACAAAAATTTCTAAACGAGTGCAATCGATCAACTGGTACACTGGGGCGTATACGTATTATTTTTAAAATTGCTAACTTATATTTGTCTTTGTTTGTGCACATTATTTTACTTTCTGGAAAACAACATATATTATTTATTAAAAAGGACACTTTTCAGAAGCTATTTATTTTTTTCTTCCAAAATAAGGACACAAATGTTGGAAAAAGTGATCGAAAATTACGACAGAGTCACGAGCCAAAAGATTACATTTCCAACAGCTAATGACAATTTCATATCAATTTAAAAAAAATCATATTTGTTTTATTCCATTTCAAAGTTCTATGTATATCTTTGAAAAAAAAACACCCTATGCTACATCTGTGACTTGAAGTGGAGGCTGATAATTCTAAAAAAAAAATGGGAATTAAGACTCGTTGAATTTCGTTATGTGCTTAAGGGAAAATTAGTATTAGACAATTGTGACAAATTTTCATACATTGATCTTTTTTTTCTGCAAAACACAAAAAATATTTTTTTTTTAAAATCAGTTTTAAGTAAGATTATTTATAGGACCTGTTTTTTCATAAAAAGTACTGTCGCCATTCATAAAAAGTAAATACTAAATATCATTAAGTACTCACAAACGCCACAGAAAAATTTCATCAAAACCGTTAAAGCCGTGTTTGAGTTAAAAATAAGATTTTGTCATAACGATAGGTACAAATTAACCGCTTCTTTGGAAAAGTCAAGGTCAAATTACAGACAAAGAGACCGACAGAATTTCGGGACTAATATTTCTAGTTTGATTTATTTATAAATGAGTTAACTAACTTTAATCTCGAAAACTTCATATAATTCATATGGATCATTTACTTTCCATAAAGGTAAGCTCTAGCCATTTAAGTCGATGCATATATACACAAAATATTCCTAAGATACTTCACCATCATTGCCTCTATTTATCTCTGTTATCCTAGAATTAAAGTTTGCAAAAAACTTACAGCATAGCTATTTTTATGAAAACGAGCTTCTTTTTTTTGTTCTTCCATAATGTAATCGATCTACTACGTTTAGTGATGCGCACATTTTATTGCACCTACAAAACAAAAACTTTTTACCTACTTCGAAATAAATAAACTTAAATCTAAGAACTACTATAAAGAGGGTATAAGAGGGTTGTAGAAAAGCATAACTTTCTCCTGAGTGTATATCTAATTCACTTCCCCCTAAAAAAAAATACCTAGATTGCCATGTGTATGGGTTACTGTAAATTCCAGAAATGATTAAATTTTAGTTTTTACCATTGAGACCTAGAATTTTTCAGAAACTTTGGCTTCGCGGGTTTTGAGAATTCTAACTCTTTTTTTTGGAGACAATACCCTATTTGCTCAGCATAGGGTATGAACGTTTTGTGGGTTCTAACTAACTCCAGACAGAAATGCAAAAAACAAGTTTCTAAGTTTTACCAATGTGTTGCTATGTTTTACCGCAAAATTTAAAAATTTCTTCAAATTCGGGAATTTACTGTAACGAATAAAAAATAGTGGCAAATCGCGATGTGGTTGCAAAATAAAAATATAGAAGAATTTAAATTCTTTCCCAACAATATACATACGTAACGTATACCTCACGATAGAGGTTTCATTCAAGTAAAAGTCCAAAAAAGTTTCACCTTATACGTTTAAACTTACTTTTGGTAAAATATGATAGATATTCTCTATGTTGGCCTGGCCATCAGTAAGTTACTGACTTGAACATCAATATGGGGAAACTTTAACAACAGCATTGCTTTTTCCCAAATTAAATATAAAATACCCTAAATTCTTCTCTTTTTTTTATCTTCCTTAGATCCCATCGCTAGCACTGATGCCCTACCCTTCGAATTTGTTTAAGCTTTACATAAAAAACCTCAACCAATTTTGGTCCATCTGAAAATATATAAAGAGAATGCATTAAGGATAAAATTTTATTTCTTCGTAATTTTTTTTTTCTTCTCGACTAGAATATAAAATCCCTTCTTCATCCTTCTCCCTCTCTATAGATTCAGATATGTTAAAATATTCTTAAAATAGAGAAGGAAATACAAACAAAAAAAAAATAAAAGAAGAAATTATAATAAAAGCGAAATACACTTTGAAAGACTTTTGCAAAAAAAAAATTGAAGAAAATTTTACAAAAAAATTAAAAGGAAGCCCACAAAGAGCAGAACTTAGGGCAGGTTGAAGAAAAAAAAATCCAACCAACCAACCAACCGCACCGGGACAAGAGAAGGACACCACCACCATCACTAGGACCAGGACGGGTGACCTAACTCGCCTGGCTCTCCGGACAGGAAGAGCAGCTGTTGGCATTAATTCGTTTTTCCCATGACGAGAAGAGAAATCTCAAAGAAACAATCCTCGCGGTGATATGAAATTAAAAGAAGACAGGTGATGTCAAAGGGGAGAGAACCGCACCAACTTCAGGAGCAGGATTTCATATCCCCTCTTTTTGTATTTAATGCCCCCGTTCGTTGGTGTGACACAGAGAGAGGGTATAAGGTAAAGTAGATGATTTAATTTTTAATATTTTTTTTTTTCATTTCCATAGAAAAAAAAACATGACATCTAGTTTATCTATCTCTGTCTCCCTCACTCTAAAGAAGACACAATTATGGCTAAAATTATGTTGGACTTTATCACAAAGCTTAAAAATAAATGCAAAAGGACATGATTTGTTAGCATTTCCGCCGGTGCAGTATATAGCAGTATCAACAGAATAACGACAGTGGACAGAGTTATGGGTGGTGGCCTGGTGGCAGAGGTTTTTTTGAAAGGTCAGGTGTGGTGTGAAGTGAGGCAAAAAGCATTTCAGAATTTTAATCGAGACAATTTAAATAAACACCGCTCACTGTAGAGCAGAATAATCCTTAACTTTAAACCAAATCAAAAAAAAAGTTTGACATTATTTACAGATTTTAGTTCAAACATTAACTCAACATAATTTGTTTTTTGCAATTCTATTTCAAAAAATGTCATATTTATAAGAATTTAAATGCCCGACTGGATCGCACGAAATTTTATCAAATTTGTCAAGGGTGTTTTTGAGAAATTTTTAACTTTTGAAAAACCGGTTTTAGCATTTGTATGGGTGGTACAGTTATTTTTGAAAAAAATAGTTAATTTTTGTTCAAAATATTAAAGATAGTACTACAAAACTGTATTGTACCAAATTTTATAAATTGTTATTGAAATATTAAATTTTTATATAAAATAAAACAAAATAAATAAAATAAAATAAAATAAAATAAAATAAAATAAAATAAAATAAAATAAAATAAAATAAAATAAAATAAAATAAAATAAAATAAAATAAAATAAAATAAAATAAAATAAAATAAATAAATCAAATAGAATAAAAAATAAAATAAATAAATATGCAATCAAATTCAAAGAAAGTAAGAAATTAATCAAAATGGTAATAAAAAACTTAATCACAGAAAATAATGACAACCATAAGCTGGGTTCTACTTTTTTTTTCAAAATTTTGACTTTGAAAATTAATATTTCAAAAACTATTTCTTAGAATAGATTTATTTAAACACAGAATGAAAGAAAAAGTTATTGGCTTTTCAAAAACGTATCGCACAGCATTGTGAATGAAGCCGTTGATTTTAAATAATTTTTTTCCCATTTTAAGTCAGTTTTTTCGAAAATTGCCCCTCCCGGCTAAACGGAGGGGAATATACCCCCCCCCCCCCTCCCATACGATTTTTTTCTTGTCTCAACGCAACCTACATGCCCTAGCATTTTGTCGCATTGCTCATGACTCACCCTGTATAGTTTCAAACTTAAAATTACAAAAAAGTAAAAAATTATTGTATTTAGGTAAATGAAAACTTTTAATCAATATCTGAGTTCCACAAAAACCTTTTTTCTTTCTTCTCAAATTTCAGTAAAATAATACCCTTACCAATGTCAGAGCCAAAAAATTATTAAAATTTTAAAATGTTTTTTTCCTATTTTCCCTAAAATTAATCAAACTAAATTGCATATCATTAAGACAATAAACAATCTTTTTCAGATAACCCTCTTTCTACTCTTTTTTTTTTTTTTGTTGTAAATCCTTTTACATAATTCATTTTCACCACAAAACCAGAAACTTTAACAAAATAAAAAAAAAAAATATTTCCGCATCCCCTTACTTTTTGTCATGTTTTTTACAATAAACTTTATATAAAACCATTAACTTTTTTCTGTATGTACCTCTAAACATCCATCTCAAATTCTCCACAAAAATGACCCTCATTATAGTAAAATTATCTTATTTATATCCGTTGGGTATATACAAATATAGACTCCGAAAAAAAAACAAGAGACAAACATTTTATGTAAGTCCCTTATGATAAAAATCAAAACCTATCACCGACAAACCACAAAAAATTCATTTGACAGAAACTCAACATAATTAAACTTATTTCAAGCTAAAAGAAATGTTCGCATAGCGCATAGCAATGACAACAAAAGAAGAAAAAAAAAGACAAGGTTTATAAAAATAAAAATAAGAAAATAAAACGGAAAATTTGGGGGTGAGGGTGATTTGTGATCTTAACACCCTCGCCTGAGCTAGCTGAACAACATAGAACGACAAAACTCTATGCAGCAAGTCAATTGCCAATTAAACGATTTCCATAGTTTAAATGTAAATTTCCACAGAATCTACGGCCCAACCCAAAACAGAACTATATCTGCAAAAAGCCCACCCTTCTTCGTTTTTCGAACAAAAACCCATCCTCACCACACTAACGCAGCAACTCTATGGGGAAATAATTGTACGATAGAAAAGTTTATTTTATATGCGACCTCTAGCAGCTCATCGCCATCATTATCATCATCAATGGCAGCAGCAGAAGCATATAGCAGCAGGAGCCATAGCTGCTCAACTGTTAGTATAGTTGGCCCTGACTGCGTTGTCGTTTTCGTTTTTTCGTCTTTGCAGCAATAATAGTAAAAATAAGCTTGGAAAATTCACCTTAAGGGATGTTTTTTTTTTTAGCTTTATGGTTCCCAGCTTTGTCATTTTGATGTCCCCTATATTCGTTCTCCCTAGCTCGGCATATTGAGCCTCATCAGCTAAAGCTATCTATATATACACATAGACACAGCTTTATCTCTAAGCCAAATATTGACATTAATACCATTTCAGATTTTGTATTTTTGTGTATAGCTTGTGTCTGGCGCTATGCTCAGGGGTGTCAGCTCATTATGCATCCCTTAAAACTCGTTAATATTCCCTTAGTTTGGGATTTTTGTACTCTACAAAGTAAAGATTGTAGCATTAGCAAAGAATACACAAGGGGTCATCTATCTTGGATTATTATTGTAACTTTCTATACAAATCCACCTCCCTACCCCCCTGGATAGAGACAGAGAGAGGTACGTGTACATGGCGTCTCTGTATAGTGTTGTTATGTGTTATTAATACTAATATCTCTGATTAACCCAAAGCTGTGCCTTTTTGTGGACAAAAAATAACTGAAATTTAATTAATTAACCAATTAATTTTTGTCCTTTTATATAGGCAATGTGGTATGATAATGTGAGGGAGTAGAGAAGGAGGCCTGCTGGGAGACTGAGAGGAAATTAAATGGTTGCAAAATGGGAATTTTAGAAACTAAGTTATTTTGTGTAAGAGAAAATTTGTTGTCTTAGTTTGGACAAGAATTTAAATGTGTTGGGGCGATTTGCTTGAAATTTGGGGTAAGTCTACCAGTACCAAGTATTGAAATTTTTGATATAGGATAATTTTTCTAAGATTTTTTTCAGATTCTAAAAATGTGATTTTTATATGAAGAAACAGTAAATCTATGAGCATTTTTCTGCCTCCATACATTTGGAATCAAGGTAAGGTAAGATCAAAATTTGAGTAGTTAAAAAATATTAAAATTTTACGTTGCATCTTTTGGATAATTTGCTTTGAATTTTTTTGGGTTAGCTAACGATTTTGAAAGATTTTAATTAATTGTTGTCCCTTCTAAGCTTTTAGGCACATAATCAGATACGTTTGAGGCGGGGTTTATTTCAAATCATTGATCCGCAATTCAAAAACTCTTATTTACCTACAACGTTTATGGCCAAGAAAAATAATGGCTTAAAGTTGATTTTGTAGGTTTAATTTTTTTTGTTTGGTTTTTTGAAATTTATGATTTTTTTGGGATATTTTTGTATAACTATAACCTACACCTACTGTCTAGATCCGAGCCACCAAAATTGGTTCTCCTGCTTCTTCCTATCTCTTCGGTCCCGATCGGACCCTGAACCCAAGTCCCCACCTTGTGCGAGCACACACCCCGCGTATAAAAGCATAGTAGATCCATAGTTTTACCGCAGACGTGGTAGATTAGCGGAATCGCAGATTAGCGCCACAGGCACTGCCGCTCAAACACCGAATCTTTTCCATTTGAGATGGGGCAATGTTCAACACCGGGCATCCATGGGCAACCACCTGCCTGATAAGTGCCATGTAGCAAATCACCTTTACCCTTGACTCCTAACAACTGCTATAAACCAACTATTGTTGAAGATATAACTTTACGTTCATTATTATATTACATACTTACTTTGAAATAATTTTCATTAATACATTTTTATTCATTCCTAAAATATTTTCTCTAAAATAAAGATTGTTTTTTATTTGTTTGTTATTCAAACCTAAAGACTTTATTTTGTTTGTACCTGCGGTAAAGATAATCAAACTGGAGTTTCTAACAACTATTTCGTCTGGACAAAAGCTCCCTTAAGCTCTGGCCAAAGCAACACTTATTATATCTGTCGAAATAGAAATATCCAACCAGATGGCAAGGTATTTTGCTACACTTTTGCTCGCCGGTGGATGCCCATGTGGTCCTACGATTGCCACCGCTTGAACCAGTTCTTTCTTATATCCCTTGGGGCTGCCAGCCAACGGAACCCTAAACAGAAAAGTTTCTGATTTCTGAAAGTTGATTTTCCACAAGTTGTATTGGACGGTTTCAAGTCTGAAACCCATAATATAAATGCTGGTGTGCCCCAGGGCAGAGTTTAATGCTTCGAAAAACCAATGCTGTCTTTTATCGTCCATGAGTGGCACTTGCATCAACGAGGCCGAACATCTCGAGATTCTCGGCATGTGCATCACTGACCACCTCTCGTGGAACGAGCACATATGCGATGTCGCCAAAAATGCCGCAAGATGTTTGGGTTTCTTAAGACGGTGCAAGAAATTTTTTTCCCCGTCTGATCTGGCTATTATCTATAAAACCTACATCCGTCCAAAGCTTGAGTATAATTCCCATCTCTGGGCTGGTGCTCCAGTTACTTATTTAAGCCTCTTGGATGGAATACAAAAAAGAGCTGTAAGAATGATTGGTGATAGAGAGATCACTGACTCATTCACCCCTTTAGACCACCGTGCGTCGTAACGTTGCGTGTCTCTCCTTGTTCTACCGTTACTTCTACGGTAATTGCTTTAGTGAAATAGCCAGTTGCATTCCTCCCCTCAAACAATTCACCCGTAATACTCGCGCTTCTAGGAATGCCCATCAGTTTACCCTCGAGCCCAACTTCGGACGTACTCTCAAGTATAGAGAATCATTTTTTAGCCGTACTACGCGAATGTGGAACTCTCTTCCACACTCTGTCTTTCCCGATCAGTACAATGTTCAGGAATTCGAGACCAATGTACATCGACACCTCCTTTCCAGTCCCTTCCCTTCTTCCTAATGCACTCACTGTGTCTCTGGCACAAAAAAAGGGTATACAAAAATCCCTTGTGTGGGTGCAAATTATAAAAAAAAAAAAAAACTAACTATCAGATCGGTGGTGTAAAAACTAAATAAAATTGGAAATTTAACTGCTTCCTGCTGAAGACCATTTTCAACATAGAAGACGATGAGAGTGGCAAACTCTTGACAAAATCGTTAGGAAAATTCTTTGCGATTCGTTTCTTAGTAAGGTTCATAGAAAATATTTCAGATAGATAACATTTTTAACATTTAATTTAATACTGGGCTGCATCCTTATCTTATTAATTCATTATTTTAAAAACGCTTTGCTCGATTTTTTTTTTAAGTTCTGCACGAAATTTTATATTTTTAGATCACAAATTATTTCTGGTACCGTTTACAAAAATCCACTAAACAAATTTTTCAATCTTCTCTACAATTTTTCGATAGACCTTCAAAAATATTCTAAAGTAAAACATTGTTAAAGTAAGTTCTCATAATGCATAGTAATTTTTCCAAAAAAAAAATATTTTTGTAATATTTTACGAAAGGAAACTTTGAAAATATTTTTTTCTTTAATTTGATATTTCAAAGACAGGTAAGTAATCTTTGTTTTATTCAATTTTAAATTGTTGGTTAAGAATGTAATACTTATTGTAGGTGACATATATTTTTTATCCTGCTTAAGTGCAGGTTCAAAAAGGAATAACAAGATTCACTTATTGAGCTGCTTTAATATGAAGTCTTTCTTAAATAAAAGAAAACTACTAGTTTTTTTTTCAAGTAAAGGGTCAGCCAAATAACTTTTTTTTTTGAAAATGCTATAAAAATAACTACTAAATATTTTCTCAAATTTCTTTTTTTATTTGAAAGTACAATCCTTCCGGTTAATGATGGAAAATAATTTCATTCAAATGGCTGCCTCGGCTGGCCATGCAGTAGCCTACACGATCGATCCAATTTTTAAGCACATTATCGATTGTGTGCAACTGTATTTCACCAATGGCTTCACGAATATTGTCCTTTAAAGCGTCAATTGTCTCTAACTTGTCGGCGTAACACTTATCTTTTACGGAACCCCACAAATAATAGTCCAACGGTGTCAAATCGCAGCTCCAAGGTGCGGCCAAACGACATCAGCTCTGCGGCTGATAACACGATCTTCAAAAACAGGGCGCAAAACATCGAGTGTAGCTTCGGCTGTGTGGCACATAGAGCCGCCGTCCTGTTGAAACCAAATGTTGCCAATATCCTCCTCTTCAATTTTTGTGAACGAAAATTCATTCAAAATGGCCCGATAACGATCGCCATTGACTGTAACGGCTACTCCTTGCTCACTTTCGAAGAAAAATGGCCCAATTACACTCTGGACCGAAATCCGCACCAAACAGTGATTCGTTTTTCGTGTATCGGCTTTTTAATGTATGCGTGCGGATTTTCTGTGCCCCAAATGCGGCAAGTTTGCTTGTTTACATACCCGCTAAGATCAAAATGAGCTTAATCTGAAAAGATGATTTTTTTGGCAAAATCGGCATCGTCTCTAAGTCGATCGTAGGCCCACTTAGCGAAGCGAAAACAAGCGTATACACAACCATATTCGTTCAGCCGGAAGGACAAAACTAATTATCTGTGAAATCAGACAGGAGCTAAGTGTTACCATTCACGAAATAAGCACTATATTCTATATAGATTCGGATTGATTTTATGAAGACAAAATTTATTGAAATTTTATAAGATTTTTGTATTTTCAAAAAAAAAATCAGTTAATACGATAAACTTATTGTTTTCTTAAGTTTTAGTATTAAAATTCAATCCCTACAAATTCAATATTCAATAAAATGTTTCGTTTATTTTTCGTATTTAAGGTGATTTATTTTTATATTACAAATTGGCTTAAAACAAACAAGCAAAAACTATAACCAGTGAAATTCTCCATGGATTAAAGAAACTCTGAGAACATAAAACAACACCCATAACGAAAACACCACGAAGGCTAAAATTGAAATGCCCACGTCCCACGCACTTCCTCTGATCCCCATATATAGCCCTGATTTTTTTTTTCTGGATGAACAGCCATGCTCTGTGGTGTCCCTGTATATACCTATGTACTGGACATACATATATCTATTCTGCGTCCGGTCGGTGTATGCTGTCAGGAAATTAAAAGGCAACGAACAACCAACAAAAAAAAAAAAAATAATAAACCGCCCGCCCGAAACCGAACACCCCAATACGAAAAATCGTCGTCCTTTGGTTTCTCGTCTCCATAAGGATCTCTAGCACTAACACTATCCAATGAAAATGAGAAAGAGAAAACCATCGTTAAAAGTCGACGAGTCCCACCAAAAAGCTATCTACCTATATTCACCGGGAAATAGTATAGGTACAGTTGTCGTGTTGAGTCCAGGAGCCAGTACTGATGGTAACCAGCTTACACAACGAAGCCTGTTCTTACCAATAAGCCTTTTTTTTTGGTATTCAGTAATCTGGTAACTGGCACTCTTGGACTGAACATAAAGGTAACATCTGCCAATTAATGAGTTATTCGATGTAATCGAAATCCTTTTGTTATTTCAGTCCATTTTCGGAACTGCTATATGTGCTCCCTCATAAATGGACTCCCAATATCGATAGATTTTTTTTTCTTCTTTTTCTGTTGAACCAACACAAAAGATGTGAACATGACAACCAGAACAAGGCATCAGAGCTGAAACCGAAGCTGAAGCAAAACTAAGGCCAAGCTGTCCATCCCCCTACCCCCCTTAGAAAAAAAAGGCTATACTTTAGGTTTAGTTCGGTGTGGTGTTAGCCTTATATAAATAGTGTGTGTGAGCGGCCCGAGGACAAATCGGAAATTTAATGATTTAGCAAATCTTTCAAGAGGATACAAGATTATGTGGGTATCTATTTGGGAGTATATCCGGTACCTTAAATAGCCAAAGGACATTCCCGAAAGATAGTGTGTGCGAGATACTTTGCCATTTGCCAATCGATTGGGCCGATAAGTCGCACAGGGACTTAGTTGTGTTCTTTTTTTTTTCTTCTTGCCTTCTTCCTTGTTGTTAAAGTTTGAAAAAAAAGCAAAGGAAAAATAAAATATATATAAATAGAATAAAAAATAAAAAAAAAAAAACTTTCCTTAAGGGTTTGCTGAATATTGAGAAAACAAAATATAAAAATTGTACACACGTACATTTCGTGTTGTCCTGCTTACATGGTGAGAAATAAGATTTTATAGGACGACGACTTAAAAAAAGGGGGACTAGAGACTCTTTTTTTTGCAGGCTATAATAATTTATTGAATTGAGAAAAAAAAAAAGAATATAAGAACAAAATTACTGATAATAAAGGATATATCGATAGGTTATTTGCCAAAAAATAAACATTCTGAATGCCCACCAAGCAGAATTCAAAGGACATCATTTCCATTAAACCTTTGTGTTTATTTTCCAAAAAAATGAATGAATTGAAAATATAAGGTGCTACGGTACATAAGCATATAAGACACTTCAAGAATTGTGTATCTAACTTAGCTGAAGAGTGGTAAAAAAACAGTGAAATCAAGTAAAAGGTCAGGAAGTCGATTCCTGGATCTAAAAATACTTATGAGTACTTTGGCTTGCGTAGGAGTATTTCAAATTAATGAGCTTATTTTTATTTTAAGGAATTTAAATTTAATTTAATCAATAATATAAGACTTCGAGGTCCTTAGCCTTCAAGGGTACAGGAAGGTATTCAACCTGAATTTTGAGAACGGAATAGTGAATCTAAATTTGGACTGCGGAAAATGGGGTAACATTTCTCGAGTTTAATTCTTTTTTCTGCGAAAAATGTGAAAGTTGAAATTGTAGGTAAGGCTATTTAATTAATTAGTCTTGAGAAAATTATATCAAAAAAAAAAAAACAATTGAACAAAACTTAATATTCCAATGAGCCAATTAGGTATGAGTATTTGGGTAAGTCTTTTCATTACAAGCCAAAAGGTTTTGGGGCATTTTTTATATTTAAATTCAATATAAATGTATACTATTTGTATAAATTTGTATAATATGGAACCTAAATAGAAAAACTATTTCAAAAATATTTTTATTTACCTAATTTTCAGATCTTATTTTGACGATAGATGGAGAATCAAGGCAGCTGTGGCGGTTGAATTTTCTTATGGAAAATAAAAAGCATATTTCATTTCTCTTTATGCCAAGTATGGTTGAAAAATTTGAAAATTGTATGAAACTAGAGGAAAAAAGAATTGTCAAAATAATAAAATTTGTCAAAAAAAAAAAATTTGTCTTCAAAAGGAAATTTTAAAAATGTGAAAAAACAATGCTATAAAAATTCAAAAAAAATGTTTTAAAAAATTGGTACTACAAATTTTGTAGAAAAAAAATTTCTGTTCACAAAAGAAAATTTATAAAAATATGAAAGAAAATTGGTGAATATATGAATTGAAGAAAAAATGTAAAAAAAATTGAGTACATATTCAAAAAAAAAATATGTAAAAAAATTGTGGAATAAAAAAAATGAAAAATTAATATTTTCAAAACCAGGGAAGTAATTTTTAAGTTTATGTAAAATATTGAAAACCTACCAATTTTTTGTCAAAATTCTCAAGAAACCGCTTAAAAAGGATTTTTGGGTTTTTTTTCATTAATTTAATCAATTAAGGATTAAAAAAAAAAAAAACAAACCCTAAACTTAATGTAATAAAAAAGAAGTATGTCAAAAATTATATTGATATTTTAAGAAAAAAAAATATAAATTAATTCAATTATTGAAAAGTATATACTATTTGTATAAATTGTATTTTTTTGTAAACTTTAATTACATATAAAAAAAAACAAGCATAAACATTTTGATCCAAACCTGCAGAACGTTTAAGAAGAAAATCGTAAACAAAAACACAAAAAAATGTTATCGATATTTCGATATTTCGAGATAAATAAATTTTTTGTTAATGGTTGTACGACAGGTGTTTATTGTTATTTATGGAAATATGCACCGTTTTTTTTTTTCAAAAACTTTAATTTTTTTTTATAATAAGCGCGCACTAAAGAGGATTTTATGTACCCTTTATATGTCAGAGACACAGTGCGAGCTTCAGGTAAGTTGGAGGGGATTTGAAAGGAGATGTCGTTGAACATTTTTGTCTTGAATTTCAGTATATCAAAATGAGAGAGAAAGACAGAGCGTGGAATGGTATTCCACATTCGCGAAGTACGGCTAAAGAACGAATCCCTGTACTTAACACTGTACTTAACAGTACGACCGGAATCGGGTTCAAGAGTAAACTGATGAACATTTCTGGGAGCGCGAGTATAACGGTTGAATCGTTTAAGGGGAGGAATGCAACTGGCTATTTCATTAGAGCACTTACCCTAAAGGTAACGATAATAGAGTGAGAGACAGGAAACGTTACGCCGGTGTTCGAGTGACGTAAAAGTATCGATGATGTTCCTGTATCCGATCATTTTGAAGGCCCGTCTTTGTACACCGTCCAAGAGGCATAAGTAAGTTGCTGGAGCACCATCCCAGAGATGGGAGCTATACTCAAGCTTTGGACGCATATATATAACTTTTATAGATAATAGCCAGATCAGAAGGGGAAAATAATTTCTTGCACCTCCAAAGGAAACCTAAACATCTTGCTGCATTTTTGGCAACGTTAAGTATGTGATCATTCCACAAAAGATGGTTTGTGATACACATACCTAGAATAGCAAACTGATTAGTATCTTCGGTGCAAGTGCCCCTCATAATGGCAGGGGGTATGTCTCGCTTTAACAACAGAAGGCAGCATTAAGTTTTCGAAGCATTAAATTTTACGCGATTTCTTAATCGCAATGACAAAGTTTTGAAGTTTTGACACCAAGAATTATGGGACTTATTTGTTTCAGCGCGTCTGTCATAGTATTTTGTATCTGATTAATATCTCGTGTTCTTCAAATTTTTTACATGCACTATTCTATAAGTAAAACATTCAACTATACGTACATACAATCGTGGTCTTTTTTTTTTGTTATATTGTTGCAAAAATATATAAATTTCAAATATTCAACTTACTTTAGTTACATTAAGTATTGAAAAACTACAGGCTTTGATAATCTTGTTTTATTTACCTGAAAGAAAAAAATATAAATATATATATTATTAAATACTCTGAGAATAAATTATTGCTATTATATTAATTGATAACTGTTTATTAAAATATTATTATTAATACAAAACTGGTTTTGAGAAATATGGCTGGTTATATTAGCGTATATCTAATTTTTAGAAATTTTTGAAAATCTTATTTTTATACTTTTATGAGATATGTATGTATGTACATACTACATATGTACATATACATAGGTGCTGTTTTTTTTTTTTTTTTAAACAAGACTACTTAATTTTTATTTGAATTAATAAAAATAATTTTTAAAAACCATTTTGATCCAAATTTTGAAAATATGTATTGAGGCATTTTTGAAACATTTAATTTTTAAAAAAATGTTTTTTTTTGTTAATATGTAATTATTATTTTTTGAAAATTTTTATAAATTTTTGATGCTTTTGCATAAGAATTTTTATTTCATGACAATTGAGCAATTTATAGAATTTTTTTTGAAAAAAATTATCGAAGCTATTTTTTGAGAAAAGTTGGATTTTCCAAAAAGACCAAAATGAGTGGGAAGTACTCTTATTTTGGAACCTTCAAATTAGGTTTCAAGAAAATCCACCCACCAGTTTGGGTTCTAGCTCAACCGACAGGTAGACATAATTGCGAAACCCACTTTTTTCGACTTCCCTATCATGATAGTTATGTGAAGTTTGATCGAAGGCTCCAGTTCGAATTTTGTTCACAAATCTAATACTTAACCTGTAGTACCTATAGTCATAAGTAAGAAATGGGTAAACAAAAAATTCCAGGGAACAACCCTATAGTGTTCTTAAGAAAAAATTAAAACTTTTGAAAATAAGGACCGCCTTAACAGACATACTCGTCTCGAGACATTTTAATCTTTTTTTTACCCAAATAATTCATAACAGTCTGTCCGTGCTTATTTTGATAAATAATAATTATGTATTATTTATTAATTGATCTGGAGTAAAGTAGAAAATGAAAACTTTCGAACACATTTTTAAGCGAATTAATAATTTATATCATTTTCACAATAAATAAATAAGCCATTGGTTAAGCTACAATTTACAATTATCTAAATATACCTCCCATAACCTCCAAAACCCTTGACACACAAGTCAAAGAACCATAAATGACTTCAGTGATGTCTTAATTTTAAGTTTATACCAAAATAACACAAAACTTTGTTCCCGCCCTCATCAAATAAAAATAATCTCAAAAAATCCCGAAACCACTTTACAGAATTGGCTAAAGGAAAAACGAAAAACAAAAATCCTCCTAGACTTCAATTAATAAACTTACACTCTTCTTCTTCTTCTTTTGCTGTTCCTTGATGGCCATTGGCAAGAAGAACCCTCATCTTTTAAACATCAATCCGCTGCTGTGTTGGCTGGCTGACTGTTTAAAATTTTAATTTCACCCCCACTCCCCAAAATTTAACTCTGTAAAATAAAATAGCAACATCCAACACTTTCAAATCAATCTATTACCACCGTTCGCGATCACCTTACAGAGAGAGAGAGAGAGAAAAATTTTCGAAGCAATCTTTTGAGTTTCTCTTTATCCCACATCAAATGTCAATTAAATCAATTCCATTAAATGCCTTAATTCCCTGTCTTTCAAAATACAAAAAAAAAAGAAGATACATATCTCCTGAAAAATATAACTCCAATGAGTTTGGTCTTCAGCAAAAATGGTGTTTCCTTTAATTTATAAACCATTCTGAGTGCATGCTTAGTTCTGTTTCATTTGAAATTCTTCTTTTATATTCTAAAAGATTATGTACACTAGCTAGAAAATATCTGACAGCACCAACAACAAAATAAAGAAGGGGGAGGTTTTTTTTTTAGAGAATTGACCAAACATTCAAGGACTCTCAAAGATGCACCCTGAAACATAAACTATCCACCTAATCCTTTCCCAAGAAGGTTGAGTGTGTACGAAGATAAAAAAAAAAATACACTACAAATTTAGAAGGGATATATGGGGAGCACAACAAGGACTCTTAAGTCTGATATACAATCCGTTATGTGCACGGCGCGGTGTTATATCCTTATATTGAACTCTCCTTAAGCGCATATGTGAACTAAAACCCTCTTTTTTTGGTTTTACCCACATGAACAATTTCCTTCTGATTCAGCGATCCTTGATATCCGCTTGCATGGGGTGTTGTCAGAAAAGAGGATATGGATATGATGGTGTGCAGCAGTTTCCCAGCGCAGCGCCTTAATATGCTGAAATATTGAATGGCAGATTTGCACCTGTAAATTACTTGTGTGCCAGTGCATTTAAAGAAGCATCCGCTTGGGTGAGAGAAAATAACTCTCCATTTACAGTGATGGAGTCAGTGGCCCATAGTAGGTATAGGGTGTCCTTGCAGGTACATGGTTTATTTCACTACCTATATAGGGAGTGCTGCAGCAGCTGTTGGATGGTTAAGAAGAATTCAATTCAAGTGGGATTTTCTTTCATCCAATTTACATCCATAAAACAGGATTAGGTATCCTAGTATTTATTATGTAGGTACACAAGGATATCAGAGTATAGCGGCTCTGTGCATCATGCAAGGATTCATTTTTATTTTCAATTTTTTTTTGTTTTTTTTTTTTGTTTCTTTGCTGACAATATGGCGCTTGGTTGTGACATACATAGATATAGATATCTATCTAAGAGGAAGTTATACCTAAGTGAAATGTTAGGTGACATGTACACTGTCCGGATTGTCATTTTAGTATAATTTCCCTTTAGGATATGTGGTGTGGGAAAACGACCATAGCTGGAGTTCCGGTATTTCACATTCCATACAGTTGTTATAGTTATAGTTAGATGGGATAGAAAAAAAAAAACAGTCAATAAGGGATATATGCTAACAACACCATCCAGGACTACAATATATGGCACAGTTTCATGTTGGGCCAGAAGAAACCATTTTAGAGCAGAACCATTCTCCATTTTTTTTTTGTATTGTATAGATCCCATTTTAAATGAAGTTAGCGCAATGACCATTATGTTTTTTTTTTTACTTTTTATTATTTATTTGCTTATACTGCTGCTGCCTTAGGAAAAATTTTTATGATATACTTTTTATGTCCTTTCGAATGACCGAATGATAAATTTTTATTTTTATGACCTCCTTTTATCGCTAAACAAAATTGCAGAATATATACTTTGGTATACTCCCGGCTCGGTTTTTGTTTTCACCTGAATTGTTCTCATTTTTTTTAAAGCCAAATAAAAACTGGACAGAAAATGATGGTAGACAATAACACTGTAGGTTCTGAGTTCAAAAGGAGTTATAATAATAATGTTTATGAAGAAACAAAAATTCTTAGACACGTAAGAGGTATGGGCACAGACAATTTTATGTGTCTTTAAAATTATTATTTTTTTTTGGAATTTTGTGGCTTTTGTGATAGCTCCTCGGTATATGCAGACAAAATAAGATTTTTTTTTATTTTTGAAAACAAAATGGAGATTTAATTGTTTTTGTTTAACCTGTGAGGAATTGATAAGGCACGTTATCGTGTTTGTGTGTAATTGAAATTGAAGTCGTAAAAAGGTAATTCTATGCAAGATTCTTTTTTATAAGTAGAGGAATGATAAATAATGATGGAGAGAACTTATCTATGTTAAACCATCGACAGATGTGGAAATGCAATACAGTTAGGACTCTCTGCAACGAACTTGCCTACAGAAAGCTAAATAACTGCTAGAAACTGCCAACGAACACTAGGTACCAATTTGGTTTACATACTAAAGGTAACGCTACAGTCAAGGACGGACCCGTGCCTCAGCCAACAACATGCTTCTCCAGCCAGTTCAGTCCCTACTATGTTGAGTTCCCCTCCCATCTGCGTGCGCCACCTAAATCGAGGGGTTCCTCTACTGCACCGCCCTTAAGGATTGAATTCGAAGACTTTCCAGGCCACTGGAGACTTGATGGGTTATCTCACCGAACAGTGGAACAAATCTTTACATCGTTTTGGAGAAAGTAAGATTACTGCACTTGGTATTTCTAAAGCATTTAATTCGTGCTTTTGGTATCGATGAAACCCTTCTTCGTTGGATTAGTAACTTTCTTTCGAATCGCTCTATACAAGTAGTATTAGACGGATTCAAGTCTGAAACCCACAACATAAATGGTGGTGTGCCACAGGGTTCCGTTTTGTCTCCGACTCTCTTTCTCATTTTCATTAATGATATCCTGTCTGCAACTACTAATCCATTAAATTGTTTTGCTGACGATAGCACCCTAAGGTTTTTATATTCATTATAAGGAATAAACATCATGTGCGATAAAGAAGCTCAAGTTGTTGCACTCAACGAATTTCACGAAAAGAGGCTTGCCCTACATGGTGAACATTCAAGCCAACGAACACGATAAAATCGACATTTTTCGCCAAATGTTTGCGAACAAGCCCTAACACAACAGCGACCACGAGCAAGTTAGGCGAGCATGTTCGGTGATTTAGGGTTACCTTTAGCCAGCTGGCAGTGGTGGAATTTTCTAAAAGGAACCTACAGTTCCAGTTTAGTTGAACTACTTAGTAAACGTGCTGCCGGGTTGATCTCTATTGCCGGCCTCATAATAAGGGATTTGGAAACTTAAACTATGGTCGAAGTGACCGTTTAAAAAACTTTGGGATCGTAAATAATGATATTCCAAGAGAACCGGGATGTCATTTAAATTGGCTTAATTCAAAATTATACAAGGTGCAATTTTTGAAAACTAATCGCTTTTTTTAAATTTTCAAATAAGACAACATCCCGGAGAATAATTTATTGTTAACAATATTTTTGAATATAAATGATAAACCATGCATTGGGTGGTTATAAGACTTTTCACTTTACCAATTGTAAAAAGTTTAGTGAGAGACTTTTAAATAAACACTTTCTGAGGGTGTGTTTCTTAATAACAAAGAAATAGCAAATTCCTTCGTGAAATATAATTTCCGTCGCAAAAATAACTGAAATAGCTCTCTAAATTGATAGAGATGGAACCAAAGATGAGCAAATTATTATTTGCTTAAGACGATGCAATCATAAGTTGGGACTAGCTAGATAAGAGTTTTGAAGTCTAGTCTTATCTTCATCATCATCGGCTTGACAATCGGGGTCCGGTCCTGGCCTCCTTCAACAAGTCTCACGGTCTCGAGGAGACGCCATCCAGTTGCGCACCCCAAGGCTTCGAACGTCCTGGTCTACGCCATCTCTCCAGCGCAAGCATGGTTTACCACGCTTCGCTCATGCCCTGCCCCCGGAGTCTACCGAGCTTAATTTTTGTAACTTTGTCTGCTTCAAGGTACATTGTGTACAATCCATGATTGTATCGTCTCCAGAATCGTCCTTCCTCACATATGGGGCCAACACTCCAACAACGGAGTGTCTTTTGCTAAGCACCTCTCAGATCCATACGTGAGTATACTGGCAGGACCATGATGCTGTACAGCAGCAGTTTTGAAGTAGTCAGACCGACTATAATAGTCTGTATAGTATAGTAGTTTTGCCTCGGTCACCCCAAATACAAACATTTCAATCATGTGTTGGTCTCGTAAAACTCAATCTCGGTCTCGTTTTCTGTAACGACTCAATTTTTTTTCTGTCTCATTTTATTTTGTCAGAAATGACCATTTGAATTTAGAGGCTTCCTAATATTTACATTGAAAAACAAACAATTGAGAATTTTCTTTACTAAAAAATCCACCAGTTTGAATGTTTAAGAGTTGGTCTCATCGCCAGTTCCAATTATATTTGAAAGCAATTTATCCTTAAAAGTACCTTGAGGCTATTCGAAGGAGTCAAATATGAGCGAAGACAAAAATAACTGTACCATACAATTTTTTTGGCATTTTTGAAAATATTATTTTTTTTTCTCGGAAACGTAGTTTTTTTTTCAAAAAATTTAAATTTCGGAGATTTCACTTCACTTTCTATAGATTTTAATTAAAAATAACATATTATGTAATGTAGGTACCTTGCACAAAACCATTTTTTGATTTTTAATATTTTCAAAATATAATATGTAAAATATTAAATATTTTGTACAGAAATTATTTTTAAATTCAAAAATGACGACAACAACCTCTTAACCAAATTTATTACTTTCTCCAATTTTGATTATTTTTTCATCAGAAGTTCCAGAAAAAAATAATTTTTTCAGGATTATTCCAAAAATATTTTTTAACTTACATAATACAAAAAAATTTAATGTTGATTTAGGTTCTTTTGTATACCCAACTATCTTATCTTGTAACACTTTAATAGTTTTAAAAAAAAAAAATATGAATTCATTAAAAGGACCTTTGTATCGTTTCTAGGTCCTCTTCTGCTATAGGAGAAAAAACGCTAAGAATTTTCAAAAACCTTTAAAAAAAAAAATCTTTTAGTTATTATTATATTCCTTCCATGAATGTTCTAATGCTTTCTTTTTAGAAAAAGATTAATTCCAACCCACACAAGAATAACTCGAGCAAAAATAAAAAATAAAAAAAAACAAAGAATTATGTGAATCCTTATAATTGGCAAAGCAAACGATGTTAGATATTTAGCTCCACAAGATCCACATCCACAAAGAGGCACAGAGAGAGAGGTACATGGTACATGGTATATCATATCAGCATAATTCTGCTCATATCGTTGCATCCTAGGATACCTACTTCAATTTATTGTGAAATCAGTGAATTGGAAAATGTCATGATGATGATGACGATGATTTGTAGTTCATTCTCCGCCCATGGAATCAGAACAATTTGAAAAACCAAGATCCACATAACGTTTTGTCCACACACCAGGACTTCATGGATATATAGAGCAAGTATAGTGGGAGTATAAGGAGGTACCTTACCTACTTACATTGAGAATGACATTCAGAGTCAGTCATCCGTTCGCATAATCAACACGCCACAAAAGTCACATCTCAGATTTGAAACCATAGTGGAAACACACTATCTCTGATGGCATCAAGAATATTTATCATTGAAGACAAGTTTTGTATGAAGATAGATATATGTACCTCAACAAAAGCAGAGCTCTGGATGGATTGAGACTGTATGATTCAAAATTGCAATACAAATCTCAATTCTTGTTTTGGTTCGGAAGGATGTGTTTGGGTGTGTTTTTTGTAAATCCTTTTCATAGCAGTTTAACAGCTGTGGCACTTCATCTTTAACTGTGATAGCAAGGCAGACTTATAATGTTTCGGTTGCATAGTTCGTTTGTTGAAGGTTCCGTTCTTGTTTTGGTGAATTTGACTTTCGGAGTCATAAGTCAAGTTGGATCTAAAAAACTTTTTTTGCCATGGCAATAATATCCTGCAACAAAACTAGGATTTTTATTTTCTAACCTTCTGTTGAAATTTTCATTTAATTTAGGACTTATACTCAAAAGTTACATCGTGTGTAGTACTTTTTGGTGATTTGAAAAAAAAAAATATTCCGTTAATACCTCCAGTTTGTTGTTAGGAAAAATTAAGAAGCTTTAAAGTGTCCCAGATTTTGAAAATTTTTGAATTTTCAGAAGTTTATAAATAAATTAAAAAAAATGTTTTGAAATTTTGAAGTTTGTAACTTAACACTAAGCTGTTTTCAATTTTCCTTACAAAATGCACGTAGTTATTCACATAGCGTAATACTTTGCCCTAAAATTCTCTGAAATTTTAAAAGTCGATGTTTTTCAAAGACAAAAAATATTAATGTTTGAAACTTAGTGCATGGTGTTTTTGAGTCGTATCTCTACGCTTTTTTAAATTTATTTTCTTAAACCAAAAATAATAGTAGGTACCCGCCATTTATTTTTTTTTTCCAATTTGAAAAATCTAATATTTCTCAAAAACTACTCCGACGATTTAAAAAAAAAATTCAGTAAAGGACCGTGGTCTAGACTTAGAAGAAACCAAAAGTTTTAGTCTGAATTTGTATTTGTAGGTTTTGAATTAAACGAATTGATGGAACAGAATGCATCAAAAAGTATGGCTAGTAATAATTTAGATGACGATCCTTCTAAATAACAGTTCCTTATACTTGACTCGTTTTGGAAAACTTAACTTACCTAATTTTTGAAAAAAAGTAGAATAATAAAGGCATTGCATTGCTAAGCATTGTAAAACTATTCTTAAAAAATAATTGAATCATTTATTTTAAATTCAATGCAAAGTGTTTCAAATGTGAATCAAATGTAAATGAAGGTCTCACTTTAACGACGGAAGGCAGCATTAAGTTTTAGAAGCATTAAATTTTACGCGATTTCTTCATCCCCATTGTACAATGCTGTCTAAGTCAGAATTTAATGTGCTTATCATATTTAGCCGTTTCAGTTTCACGTCCGAAGAGCAGGGATGTGAATCTGGAAACGAATATGAAAGGCTAAGGGTGCTATCACGAAACAATTTAATGGATTAGTAGTTGCAGACAGTAGATCATTATTGAAAATGAGAAAGAGGGTCGGAGAGAAAACAGAACCCTGTGGCACACCAGAATTTATTTGTGGGTTTCAGACTTGATTCACTTTTTATGCATATATCATAGGAACCGTAAGGCACACGCATAATGTTTTCGATATCAAATGAAAGGTGTGTTTTCAGTATTTCAAATGGGGTTAAAAGAATTTTAGTTTTTGAAATATTCAATGAAGCTCTATAAGCTTTGAAACTAAGTTTTTCGGTAATTTCTGGAGAATCTAAAGTGACATCATACCTGTTTTATTTTTTGTTATGTGAAAGAATTATTTTCGTATATATAATAAATTAAGATTTATTTCACAATAATTAGTAAACCCACCTTCAAAAGCCCAGCTTGAACAATTCAAAGAGCATGTGCAATTGTGCATTATATACGATTTCATAGCGGTGTTCTTAAAACAATCCTCATTATTCCTGTGCACTTGATCCAAGCAAAAATGTTTATTATTTTGTAAATACAATATTCATACTTATAAGACAAATAATAGCCAGAGATCACTGTCTATTGAGTCCGCGTTTCTTCAGTACCACTTGGACCACTCTTGTCCCTGTACACTCATGGCCCAAAAGTGCGTCGTCTCCTTTGGTAAAATTAAATAAAACCCAATGATATCCTTTTAAAAAAGGATGAGATTAGCTATATGGGCATCAGAATTACACATCAGGCATTTTTTTTTCAGATTCAATAACATATTGATTAGAAAATTAAATAATTTTAAAAATTTACTCAAAAAACTGTTATAGTATTTTTTACACATAAATTCAATGCAATGTCAGTAGCACTATATTTTAAAGAAATAATAAATTTTAAATAATTATGTTAAGTTCATCTGAACTAGAGTTAGCTATAGATACAAATACCAATTTTATCTTCATAAAAAAGGCTTTACAAATTTTACGTATCATAAGAAATAGATTAAAATTGAAAAACTACAATTTAGAAAAAACTAGATTCGACGTAATAATTTCAACTGAATTATTTTGAAATAAATTCATGTTCGTTTATAAATTTAGAAACATCAGAGTCCATTAAAATAAAAACAAAATGTACAACCTAGTTCGTTATTTAGAAAATATTGTTTCCAAACTCACTCATTGTATATACATATAATAGCCTTTTAATTCTGTCATATTAAATACATAAACCCCTTTTGCGATTGCTCCTCCAATATCATTTAGTTTTCCATTTTACATTTTAAAACAATTTAACTAACAAAAAAAAAAAAACTATTAACATCAATCGCTATGCTAATCGCATTTTCTAAATCAACGTACACGAGAATATTATTTCTCGCATGAAATGGTATCTACATTTAATCCAGTCAGTTTAATTATACATTTTTTTTTTTGTATGCAATTTTACTCAAATTAAATATTTATCTAATATTTGATTTTAGATCTGAAATTTTTTTTTATTCTAAATCCATATAGGTGCTATTAAAATACGAACATGGCACATTTTTTAATTTAATTCGAATTCCATTAAATTTATCCACAAAATAAATAGTCTCTGATGAAAATCAAAATGTAATTTCCATAATTAACAATTCAATTAATTTAAATCAACTAATAAGCATATAGAGGGTGTGGGATTTTGGTAAAAATTATTTTGAACTTTAAAATGCCAATTATTTGTCCATCATAAATATTTAACTAAATAGATAAAATTCATTTCATACGAAACGAACAAACATAAAATCACTAAAGAATATAATATAATAAGGGCTGATAGATGTTTATGAGATTTAATAAATCATTTAATTGAAAAATTAAATAAAATGGTTTACCGGTGGTGCTGCGGTGATAAATGATATTTTTTTTTTTTTTTTGACAAAGGCAATGTAATTACTGATTACCTATCCTCTTCTATCGTTATTTCATATGAAAATTAATTGCAAGGACATCGTTAATTAAATTTATTTCACTGAGTAGATTTTTATGTGACTTTTTTATGGGCACTTTGCCACACAGCGATAACCCCAGCTGAAGTTTGCTCTCTCGAATGCTAATATCGTGACACTACTATTATTTGAATTAGCAAAAAATAATAAAAGTCGCAAAACATCTGCCATTCACAGAGAGCTGGATCACCAAAGTGCCAACCGCCATCGTCATCGCCATCACCACCCACTGCCACCCAACCCTCCCCCCGCCAACCAGGACAGACATCAAAGGCCAGGTTTTTAATGCTTTGAGGTGTCAACTTTTCTTTGTGCCAGATTTAAGTGGCCATAAAAATGAACACGGTTAACAATTTTTTTTTTTTAACAGTAGCCCACTACCCCCCTCCCCCTTCCCCAGGGCAAAGGAGCTCTTTCAAAACATATAATATCCATATGACACACATTTTCATCACCCTCGAAAGGGAGAGACACAAAAAAAAAAGAAGGACACCCTCCTCATGTATATTTATATAGGAAGGTACACTTTGTCGTATTTATTTTATTGCCTGTTTTACGGGCCTGAAAATGTTTAAGTGGCCATTTGCGAGAACATTTGAGTTGAAATAAATCGAAAAACACCATAATATTGATCTATGGTGACGGGCGGAGAGAATGATTGAGGAAACGTTTTTAACGCTTTTGGATATGAAAAAAAAAAAAAAAAAAAAATAGGATCCTGGGCAGTTTTGACTATATTTTTATATATTTATAGAAAAGAGAGGACAATGGAATGCCTTTTGTTTGCCATATACTCGTATATAAAAATGTTATCCATATCAAAGCAATCCATTATCGAGGGGCAGGTATAGTTCTACTTACGAGTATATATTTTAGGTAGATTGATGCCGTTTATTTTACGCACGTGTAACAAGCTATAATGACACTTAATTGACACTTCTACTAGCTATAAATTGAGTTATTCATTACAAATGAACATAAACATCACACCGGTCTTTGTTGTATATTGGGAGGTATAATTTGTTAATTTCCTTCATTTATACTACTTAACGAAAAGTTGTGGTTTGGTGGGGTTCGATATTCAAAGAATATAAATGCGCTTGTACTACAGATATAAAATAAATTGTATATAGTGTAATTTATTTGCTATTCAAAGTACCTAATAACGGACATTTTTTTTACGTTAAATGAGTATCACAGTTAATTAATGTCCCAAGCAACAATTTGTATGCTCAGTATAGCCAAATTAGAGAGGTAACAATTTTATCGGTTTATAAACCTCTTTTTAACCAAAAATTGTTCCTAGGGGGTGATTGTCTAATAATCTTTTTCGAAAGGGGTGAATTAAACACTTCTTTCGAAAAAAAAACTTACATACATAGTTGCAGTTGGTTAAATCGATTTAAAATAAATTAATAGTTTGATTCATAAACATAAAAATTAATATTGCAGTATTTGAGGGGGACAAGAACCCCCCGGGAATCCAATTTCTCTTTGGGTTAGGTTTAAAATGGTTGTCGGGAAAAAAACCCGACTCACTTAGACCCTTATGAGTCCACTGTGATACCATAAAAAGAGAAAAACTAGCAAGATAGGAACTTACTGAACGAACCACTCTGAACTTCTAATGAATAGGTATAGACTTTTTTTTTTTTTACTATCAGATTTGGTCGAAGGTAGCTTATAGCAAGCTGCATCTTACGACCAATGCACAGTGCGGTATTTTGATCAAAAACCTGGCCATAAATCAAAAAAAAAAAATTTACCTCCCAGGATTAAGCTTGTGTCCCATAACAGGTAGATAACCAGGCTACTCTTTAGTGAAGTCTATCTATAAATTGGTCACCCCCGTTCGCCACACCATCAGTTGCAACTAGTACAAGTTGAGTAAGCACGATTTGTTTTGCGATTTAAAAAAAAAAAGTGTATTTTCTGCGCGTTTTTTTTCAGTCTTAAAAATGATTTTAGTGAAAAATTTTGATATGGATATTGTTAATCAAGGTATGTATAGTAATTTAAGCAAAAAATTATTTGTATATCCATCTTAATTTTTTCATATCGATGAGTTGAAGTAATCACTTAAAAAAATTGTACTTTTTTCGCTGTTTTTTTCAAACATTAGTGTTTTTGAAATAGCGCAACACGCCGCAACATAGTGTATCATACATTTTATTAAACTGCTGGATATGTAGAACAATCTTGGATTTCAAGAGTTTGCACATGTTTGCACCTAAGAAAAAACAGAGGCTTTGAAAAAAACCCTTTAAAACGACCTTTAATAAAAACTTCAAAAAGTTTCAACGACTTGTCTTCTACAGAACCAGATAATCCAGAGACTTTCAGATTTGGACTATCAAAACTACACGCTAGGATTAGGTTTTTTGAATTTCTACTGCATCTTTCGTACAAATTTAAAGCGGAAGTGCATAAGGGACGCGTTACAGAAAAAAGTGACCGGGAAAAAATTCAAGCGGCCAAGAGACAGATACAAAAAGAGTTCCACGACAAATTGGGCTTACTGGTGGACATTCCAAAAGCTGGGTTTGGCAACACCAATGACGGCAACACCTCTCGTAGATTTTTCAATAGCCAAGAAGAAGCAGCTTCGATCACAGGCGTGGATTTAACATTAATTAACAAATTCAAAACTATATTAGAAGTGATATCCTCTGGTTATGAGATAGATCTTAAAAAATTCGAAAAATTCACGATGGATACTGCTAAACATTATGTAAACTTATATCCATGGCAGCCTATGTCTCCAACAGTGCATAAGATTCTAATTCATTCTGCTAGTGTCATATCCCATGCATTGTTGCCAATCGGTCAGTTGTCCGAAGAAGCCGCGGAAGCTAGAAATAAGCATTTCCGCCAATACAGGGAACACTTTTCCCGAAAATTCTCCAGGACGGCATGCAACGAGGATGTGATTAACCGGGTCGCAGGTATTTTAAATTGGGTACCTGCATTAAAAAAATTTCCGGTTGTAAATCCACTCATAAAAAAAATCGAAAAAAGAGGTTTTCTGGGAAAAAAGTTTCTTTCAGTATTTTTCTAATTTCTTAGAAACTATAATATTTATTGGAATAAGGTTTTTAGTATTTGAATAAAAATTTATTAGGCCATTGAAAATTGAAATAAAAAATGTCCTAAAAATTGCAAAACTTTATAAAAAATCAATTAAAAAACGAATTTTTTTTTTTTCTAAATTTCATCCTTAAAACTTAATTTCTCAAAAACTATTTAATTAAACAACTTGCATCAAAAAACAAAATAAAGAATGAAATATTAGCTTTAAAAAAAGTTATAGCACAGTATTTTACGTGCTTTCTTTGATTTTTAATAATTTTTTTTCTCTTGGCTAATCGCGAGGTAAGTGGGTAAGCACTTAAGTGGGTTTTACTGTACCCAAAAAATGAAAATTTATCCTTCCAAATAACTTTTTAGTCATTTGGTACCTATTTGATGTGAAAAATGTGCCCAAATATTTTTGGCCAGGTTTTTGATCAAAATACCGCACTGTGCAATGGTTCGCCAACACAGAAAACTGTGTTATACCACCGGCTCATCATTTAGTGCGGTGTTAGTTGTTAGTAAGCAAACTCTATAACAAAAAACACTAACACAAGCTAAACATGAAAATTAATAAATTTACAAAACAGATATAAGACAAGAACTACATTTAAGAGCGTGGAACACTGGTTTTGAGTAGATTTTTAAATTTTACTATACTTATATTGAAATCGACAAAGTTTGAATTCCAATTCGAAAGTCTACCCATTCGTGTCAACGGCTCATGCATCCCATAGTTTGTCCGATGATTAGGTATCTTAATTAATTCCAAACCACGAAGATTATAACTTCCTCCACGATAATTAAAATGTACCAGACGGAGAAGGTCCGGAGAATTTGTGACACCTGGTATTATTTGTAGAAAAAATACAACATCGTTATTTTTTCGTCTCTGTGCCAGTGTTTGCATCTCGAGAAAAGATAATCGTTGTTCATATGAGAGGGCATTCGATGGATCACTCCAATGAATACCTTTTAAAACAAAACGTGTAAAATTTCTTTGGACAGATTCTAATCTTTCGATATGAATATCATAGAAAGGAGTCCAAACTTGCGATGCGTCTTCCAAGTGGGGCCGTACCAAGCAATTATATAAGGCACGCGTAACATTGGGATCGGCAAACTCTTTGGACCAACGTTTAATAAATCCTAACATTGAATTGGCTTTGTTGACGATGTTATTGATATGAATTGAAAAATCTAGATGGGGTGTGAAAATAACTCCAAGGTCCCTAACAGTTATTGCACGCGTTAAAATGTGTCGTGAGACAAAATAGTCATGAGATGAAGGAGAACGTTTTTTGGAAAATGTCATTGTTTGACATTTAACGCCCGTTTTCACTAGATCACTAGTGTCCTCATAGAAGAATTCTCCTAGATGGAGTTTCCTTCTAGCTGAGAGAGCAGGGCAGGTGCACAGAAGATGTTGAACAGTTTCCTCTTCTTCTTCGTCCATGCAACTCCTATGTCCTGTAAGAACACCCTATGAGCTAGTATGCAGTCGATTTAAATTTGACAACCTCTTGAACGTTTCAAGTCTATACTAGGCCATATTAGTTTGGTTGCCAGGCAGGTATTACTCTGAGTCCATCTGAGATTGGTTTTCTTTAAAGCATCCTGTGTTAGAGTTTACATGCAGCGATATGTATACCTGTGTTGTTCCTTTTTAGTTATAGAGGAGTGATTGTTCCTGGCTTGGCGAGTTCGTCCGAGGTCCCTAAGAGAGTGATAGAGGCAAGAGATGTAATAGCAGCTTGGCTATCTGAGAAGATCCGAATAACCGTGTTGGATATTACGTTTTCTCAGAGCCAAGAGAGAACTTCCTTGATCGCCAGAATTTCCGCTTTTAACACGCTACAATGGTCTGGTAGGCGGAAGAAAAGACTGAGATTCAGTTTAAGTCTGGTTTGGCATTTTAGCCTGAATAGATTGACGCCTGCACAACGCTTCCAGATTATGGTAAATAAACCCAAACCAAGGGATAAAGCTCACTTTTGGCTGAATGGCTACGTCAATAAACAAAACTGCAGCATTTGGAGTGATCCAGAAAAACTGACTGTTTGGTGTGCTTTATGGGCTGGGGGAATTATAATGCTGGCAAGAACTTTACAGCCAATGGTGATTGCTACAGAGTCATGGTTATTGACTTTTTTGTTCCTCAATTGAACAACCATGATGTGCAGGAGCTGTAATTTCAACAAGATGGCAAAGTTCGTACCACAATTATTGATTTATAGAAGGAAACGTTTGGTAACCGCATAGTTTCACGTTACTGATCCGTGTATTAACCGAGATCTTGCTTTTTAAAGCCGCAAGACTATTTTCTGTCTGTAATGTGAAGTCGCTAATCTACGTCGATACGCCCGAAACCATCGATCACTTGGAGTCACGTCGGTCGGTCGCTGAGTCAGTCGGGGCGTGGCGGACAAAATGCCAGAAATCATGTTTAAATTATAAATGAAAAAAGATTATCAAAATCAATCATCAACTAATCATATTTTTTGCTTAGTGAAAATGAAAAGCGTTTCTCCAACTAAAAATCATTTTTTATCGAAATTCCTTCTTCTCTGAGCATTTATCAGACAATAAATGAGTTTCTTTTTCTCTGCTTGTTTGCTCGAGAGGAGTTCATCGCAGTGGGGAATTTACCGCTTTGCAAATTTTGTTAAGGAACAAAGTGGAAACAATAATAAATATATAAAAATTTTCCAATCTTCAAGGTTAAGTTTTTCGAATAAAGAAGAAAAATCAGACTTCTAGAAATCATGTAGGCCAAGCCTTCAATTCAACGTTACGCATTGATTGAAGTAGCTCGATAATCTGAAAGCAGAATATATATTCCCAATTAAATTAACACCTCTGCAGTAACAACTACTTTCTAGATGACCTTAGCTATGAAGAAATATCAACCTAAAGGGATTCCACACAACAAATTACGAATCCTACAGTTTCTGACCTGGTTTTTTGACGCATTATCTTTCCAAGTTTAGCACTTTCTACTTCCGACAAATCTTAACAAATTTTGATACAATATCTTTTATTCGAAAAAGCTCTTTTTTTGGAAATATTAAATACTATTAAGCTTTTAAAAAAATGCAAACTAAAAATAAACAAAAGTATTTAATAAAAAGTTTGTGAAAAAAAAATTCAAAAATGTTGTTTCTATTCCAATTCACTGAACAGTTTACACATATACGTATGTAATTTTTAATATTTATATTATATTTATATTTAAAACATAAATTCAATGTTCAATTTGGTGTTCAAGTTTAAGCATTAAGAGGCCTTACCCTAGATTTGAGGAAAATATGAGAAAATGCGGTGAAATGGTGCGCCATTTCCTGAAGGGATTTAGGTGCATATGAAAATAATTTAAGCGATTTATAAAAGATCCATTCCTTATCTTCAAATTGTTGGAATTACTTTTTTTCAAAAAAAAAAAATAGGAAAAAATTTATATCTATGTTTTGAGAAATTAGCTGAAACAGCTTATTGGTGCCCAATTTTGTAGAAAAAGTACTTGACTAAGTGAAATAAATTTGATATTTTTTAAAGGCTCCGCGAAATTATTTCATTTTTATTTCATATTTTCTTTTGGGGCCTTATTTCCTGGGGCCTAATTTCGCGGAGCCTTTTTTAAAAGGTAATAAACATATCTTCAAATTGTGAGGATTGAATTTTTAAAAATTGAAAAGTTTTGTAAATATATTGACTTAAAAAACACTTAAACTACTGTTTTGCAATACGGTTTTTGACATATTTTTTCAATGAATTTTACTAAAATTTTGATCCAAAATAACAAATTAACATTCTAAATTTAATTTGTTCTCTTGTATTTTTATGTGAAACAGCGAATTTTTAAAACCTCTGCATAAAATAAAATTTCATTAATTTAGCTAAGACACAAATTATTGGATTCTATTTGTTCTCCAAATGACCGGTAGAGTTTTCATGGAAAATAAAACAAAAAACCAAACAGTATGATGCATACAATTTGTCAGTAGGTAAAGATGTACCTATCTATTATAATACAGTCTGTTCTTATGGACTATTGCGTGTTGTTTGTGTAGTATAAAAGCAATATTTAAACCGCTTCCAAATGGTAGGTACACCAAGTTCTTGGTCCAACTATTGGTCAATAAGGATATTGTCAAGAACTGTTATTTAAAGTTTTTAGTGTATTTTAAATATTTCTACGTCCAAAGTTTCTTATAGTTCTTATTTTATAAAAACAATTCAAAAATGTTGACTGTGTTGGTTTAGGACACACCATCATTTTGTAATATTACTAAACGATGTTTTTTAAAAATGATTTTCTTGACAAGGCTACTATATTTTTTTTAATTTAATGAAGCCAATAATTGGCTGTAATAAAACAACTGTGGTTCAATTGTTGATAAAGGGAAGCCATTAATTACATTGTATATGCAGCTACAAATAGCCGTATCATGAATTGCATCCTCATCGGAAACTTTTACGAATCCCGCCAAAAACTATTCCAAAATCCATGTGGAATGTCTAATTGTATGAGATTCTCCAACACAATGGATTTTTGTCGTAGATTTTTTCTGAATAATAATAAGTTTCGAATTACAATGGAATGCGTAATAAGGCCGAATAATTTTTACTTCCAACAATTGAGCTTTATAACTGCCAATAATCTGTCATACCATTTAACTGTTTTTAATTATTTATTCTAAGAAAAGTGAATGTGTAATTGAATAATTTACCTATCCAGGGAAAATATTCCTGGAAGTGGCTTTATTTACGTACAGTAATAAATTATCATATTACTTTAACCCGCAGTCTTTATAAACGAAATATTATTTTATTTTTTTTTCGTTGTTAAAATCCGAATTGTTTTTGAGATAAATATTTTTGAGTTAATATTATGAAACCTATAACATTTAATTTTCATGAAAAATTTAATGTGACTTTTACAAAACCAGTTTTTCATTCTGGAGTCATATGCAAGAAATTGAAATTGGTAAAAATTAAAATTTTAATAATACAATGTGTCCACCGAAAAGTCCAAGAAATCAATATTATTAACCAAACGAAAAGTTAAAAACTTTTTTGAATATCCAGCACACTCTAAAATTACAAATTTTAAAATCAGCTATTTTTAAATTTATTATATTTCATCATACCGAACCTTAACCTTCAAATTATCGTGTGACTTAGATAACTTAGATACTTTGTATCTTTCAGATAAAATAAAAACACTGTGTTGTTCGGTTGGTAGATCGAGACTGAAAATGTCTCTCTTTATTAATATTGAAATTAATGGTCATTTCGTATCATCAGCAAAATATAGTTTGTGTGGGAGCAAACTCCAGACAAGCTATATTTTGATGAATAGCGAAATGTGATAGAAAGGAATTTATCTTAGAATTGGAGTTATATATATGGGTTCAGTTATGTGACCGGATGGTAACATAACTTGGGCGATAAAAGTAAATTCTTTATTTTTGAATACAAAATTTACTCAAGTTGAGGATATTAGACTCTAGAATATCAATATTGGTGAATTTCCAACAGTCATAAAATGGTTATTTGTTTTATTTGTTTTATAATTAAGTTTTTGGCATTATATATGACTTAAAATTATTTATTAATAATAGCCAAAAATATTTCAATTGACATAAAATATAATTCGATAGTTAAAAAAAAATAGTGCGTATCCACCAAAGTGTACTAAGATGGTACCATGATAAGTTTTTTATAAATAGTATGAGTACTAACAAATTTACATTTAGTGTAGTTTTTGAACTTTAACAATTTTCCTAAAATACTGAGTTACCAACATTCGTGAAATAAGCAAAAATTAATTTAATATTTTTTTTTTTTTTGTATAAATAATAATTTTAATGTTTAATGGAGAAGAAACAAATATTTTTATTAGTATCCTGAATACATCAAATTCATTTAAATTGAATCTAAAAGCAAGAAGGTCATTAATAAAATTTAAATAAGAAAGTTGGATGTATTCTAGAGCTGGCAAGCAACTGCCTAGTTCTTAACCGATAGAAGCCTTTATTTAATAACTCAAAATTTAACAACTCTGCTTTAAATATCCCAGGGGTACAAATTAAACAAATAAAACTTTTTTTAATTTGTAACGAGTATGTTAGAAATTTATTTTTATTTAATAATAAAATGCAATAAAAAATTTTGATTAATAAATAAAGAATTCATTTAATTATCTGCCTCATTTCTACTATAAGGTTGAATATAATTTCACATTTTTATGTTTTGAAACAGCATTTGTTAAAAAGACGGTTTTTTTAAGATTACATTGCATTGTATACTATTAAATTATGAATACGATTATGCAACGTCATTGAAAAATTAATAAATAACAAATTTATTGTATTTATACTCACATATTTACACTACTGCAAAAACAATTTTTTAAATTCCCTAAGTTTCAAATCCTACCGGTTCCGTCTATTTTTTTTTCATTTGCCTAGTTAGAAATATCAGTGAATACATAAAAATACATGAACGAAGTTTGAAGAAATTTATCAACTATTAAACTTTTGCTGAGATTTAATTTTTATTTTAATTTATTTTATTTTATTTCATTTTATTTTAATTTAGTTTCATTGACAAAGGACTATCAAAATTTTGTCTTTTGTGAATGATATTTAAAAATTAAGTAGGTGCACGAAATTAAAACAGTGCACCCCTTCCGCCAGTTCAAACAAAAGTGTTTGATAAATTCCTTTTTCAGGTGGATCAATTGAAAAATTTCTGAAGGTCCAGTAAATTAAAAAAATTATTTTTTTTTATTTTTAGCTTGTAGAGCTGTGGGGATAAAACATATTTTTAATATATTTCTTTTTTGTTTCGGCTAAATATAAAATTTGGTCGAAGTACGTCAACAAATTTATTTATTTTTTTCTTAAAAAACTTGTTGATTTATAAAATCAAAAACGAAAGTATATGAACAAAATACATTTTTATTAATATTTGAATTAAATGTTTTTTTTTTAATATTTAAATTTTGAAGCAATGAAATTTGTTTTCGAATATTATTTTCGTACTACAAAGAAATATTTTTTTTGTTAGAAATATTCACTACAATAAAATTCAAGCTCAAATTGGAAATGGTTGTAAAACTTTTAATTTTGAAGATAGAATATAAGAAAATATTAAAAAGAACTTCTTTATTAAAAAATTACTGTGAAAAGTTTTTTTTTGTTAAAACGATGATTTTTTACTTTTTTTCTCACCACTTTTAATTTTATTATTTTTATAGCCCTTTGCCACTATATCCTTTCTTGACTTGGAATGAATCAGAAATAGAAGTCATGTATATTTATTTTGTGTTTAATAGAAACGGTTATGTCATCAGAAATTATAGTTTAAAAAAAAAATAATTTAAAGTTTGTGTAATTGATTAGAAGGAGTTGTACGCGATTTGTACTTATTGTTCTATTTTCTAAGTTTTTGAAAAAATTAAAAACTCACTTGAGTTATGTAAGTACACACAAAATTTCTTGAGTAGATATTAAAAAAAAAATCATTTGATATTTAATACTCATTTCAAAACCAAATTAAGAATTATGTGCGTATTGAGTTTTCAAAAGAAAATATTTTATATATTTTTCACTTAAATACAAAACTCACAGAAAAAAATCCATCAAAATAATTAGAGCCTTTCTTGAGATGAATAAGTTTTGTGTTAACATGCACTATTATATTTGAAGCTATGAAAATAATTTTTTTACTGGGGAGTATAAAAAAACCTAAGTCTTAAGAACATATCGCTTCAGTATTTAAGGCTACTAAAGGATACTGAAGTCCGACAGACTCAGGTAGACCGACAGATATACAGGAAAAAAAAAATTAATATCTTCAATTCTATTTTTGATACATATCCAAAACTGTGCCTAAAAACTCTTGATACAGTAGCAAAATATTTAAAATAGATAAAATTATTCATTTACTCAAACCCACCCACAGTTTGATTTTTCAAAATCCTTTTTTTTAAATCCTATTATATCTACTTTCATTAATTTTTGAGGCAGTGAAAATAAAAAAAAAACGAAGAATCAAAAATATTCTTAGATACCCCATAAATATTTTTGTTATATTCAGAAAATCATTTTTACAGTAAAGTCATTTTAATTTTATTTTTAATTTACACGTTATGAAATTACTTTCAAATATGCGCCAGGATTAAAATTTATGGGGCTATCAAAGCTCATAAGAAAGTAAATAACGGAATTCGTAAGAATAATTTTTCAGTTTTTATTTCGTGACCAGGTATATATTCTGAATGATCCTTTCCTACTAACGGCAATAACCAAAAATTTCCAATAAAATGCTTTAAAAAAAAAATTCCTAAAAAAACTGGAACACCATTTAACGTTTTGCGATTGGTCAAATTAAGTTAATAATTAAGTACTATCGTAACCACATCTATTTTTTTCAAAACATTGAAAATATAAAAACTGCTTTTTTTTCTCTGTTCCATATTTTTGGGACACAAAAGACATAAGTGGTCCTGTAGTTTAAGATACCAGTGAAGTTTTCAAAAAATGAATTTATTAATTTTTCGGGATTATTAAACAGGTCATATGTTTCCCAATACGAATGCCTTTTAAAAAAAATTTATAACAATTATTTCAGAAATCTAAAAACTCTTAAAACAAATACTCAACTCCCTGTTTTCAATACAAGAACAGAGAAGCTAGATTGTGGTTGTTATTAGTTCATTTAACTTTTTGGCGAAGTCATTTATTTATCTCTTATCTTCTCCAACTACCCCTACCTACCCCATTTAAAATTTCATACTCCAAAACCTCTTTTTCTTTCAAGAACCAATATACATAGGTACCTAACTTCATCTAAAATTTATTTTTAAATATACTTTCAGCCAGCTACCTCAAATACAAAGCTTTCAAATTTAGCTAATAAAAGTATCTATAGTTTCAAAGAACAATGATTTCATTCATTTAACTAATTGAATTTCATCAGCCAAAAATTCCCCCTCCCCCCTTTCACAAAAAAAAATAAATAAATTTGTCAAAGCCATCATGAAATTATATATCTCAAAAACAAAGCAAACCAAAAAAAAAAATAACCTTATTTCCAAATAAAACACTCAAAGGACGAAATAAAAAAACATTGGATGAATAAAGCAAAATTTAGGCTACTACCTATCAGCAAAGTCTACAAAATCCACTCCAATACACAAATCAACGCCTTAAAGAACTTTCAAAAAAAAAGCTGCTGTTTTTGGCAGAAAAAAATTCAGCAAAAAAAAATTCTAGAAATCCAGACATTTTTGCTATATGCCTACCAACTTTTTTTTTTTTAATATAGAAATAGTCATACAATGTATATAAATATACATTTGTATACCTAACTCTGAACCTAATAATCATCAATCTTTTAGAGACCAACAAACAAGAAAAATTGGCAAGAAAAAAAAAAAAGAAAAAAATACCGTGCCCCCATGCTGTGTAGAGTACAGACCAAAACCATTATCTACCGCTCCCCCTCAATATAAGCTTAAACAAGAGAAACTTCATACCTATACTTTGTATATAAACCTACCTAACCTATACCGAGAAACATTGAAAGAAATATAATTTATATAAGTCACATAAATTCCTTCCATTCCACAGGACAAAAGGAATTTCTTTTGCTTTTCTAAATTATTTTCTCTGTTTCATTTTTTTTTTTTTGCTGTTGTTTGCCTTTGTTTGTTTCATTATCCGATTTGACACACCAAACAAGGATCATATATACACTTTATAAACTAGAGATGGATACCCACCTTTTTTTTACTCCTTCCCCTGATGCAGCTGACTTGGTCCAAATAGATATCGTGTTATACACACACACAATTTCCTTTATCCTTGAACATCAAATGCAGGTTAAGATGCATGCATCCTTTTTTTTTTTGAATTTTCAAACGTATCGTAACTCGACCTTCACACGGTTTTCCAAGAAAGGACACACATGAAATTAGCATACAAGATTCGAAACAGAGAACCCCTTATAATATTCCAGAAGGATATTTTCTTTATCAACAACACACACAAGAAAATCAAGCCTTCTCTTTATAGTTAGCTAAGAAGCTAAGGAGGGGGAGGGGTCCTTGAATTAATTCATAAGATGGAGATCTCTATAAATATACCCAACCAAAAAGGATCGCTAGTATGGGTGGTGTGTGTTAGCCAATTTACAAAGGTACACGCAAAAATTCCAATGCTTATTCACACACATGTACCGATGAAGAAGAAGAAGAAGTAGTAGGTGTTGTAATATAGGCCTTCAAAAGGACACATTCGTATAATAGATTCGGCACACACTAATATACCACTTTATCGCAATTGTCCTGAGCCACAGCCAAAATAAACATCCGTCCACCAAACTAACCACTTCCTCTCACCGAAAGCCAAGAAGAAAAATTATTATGTTGTTGGAAGTAAGTTAAACCACATAAAATGCCAGCTTACTTTCTCACCGCTTATGTATATATCCTTTTGACCAAAACGAACAGAAAAAAAAAATCAAATCAAATAAAGGACACGGAACCAACACTCCCGTTCCGACTACCGGAGCACAAAAACGAAAAAGTGACTTTTTTTTACGACGAAGCCACTATAGTACACACCAAAGACCTTTCCGACAACGACAACAACGTCGACGATGACGATGACGACGAACAAACGACAAGGACTAAAGGACGAAAAACTGTGACACAGATTTTGTTGTATTGTAAGCAGGATATCAGGCCAGGCCAGGATATATAAAGTATAAGAGTGGGTTTTGTGGGATGGTTTTGTTAAATTTTTCCCAAAGGTATGCAATTATAGCTGCTTGCTTTTTTTTTTTTGGCCAACAAAAGGACCTCACACTGAAAAAAAAAAATAAATATAAAATAGCAACTCGATGATGGAGAGAAAAAAAAAATATCGAAACAATTCCAAGGACAAACAGGATACAATAAATATTTCAGCTATTCACAAGGATCAGCACTAAATTTTTCTTTTTTTGTTTTGTTGTTGGTTTGGTTTGGTTATTGGTGGTAGCAGCGTGTGGCAAGTTTTAATTTTTTTTTTCTTACTTGCCTTTTTTTTGGATTCTTATAAAAGAAAATATACTTTTCAAACTCTTTGATATTTTTTTTTCTTACGCCAAATGGGGGCCGGCCATAAGGATACGCACTCTATACTCTTCACCGACGACGACGACAAGGATAACGACGAGGTCCAAAAAATAAAAAAAATCGTAAGTTAAGTTACTAACAGTAAATATTATTTTTAAAGTAACTTATTGTTAACATCGCAGGATATTATTTTCGTGTATGATGGCTAACATCATCATCACAGAGATAAATTCAAAGAAAAAAAATTCTGACTTTTTGGTTTTTTGTGTTGGGTGAAAAACATGCGACGCTAAAATAATACCGTCCGTCCGTTTAACGGTTACGAAATAGACTGACTTTTGAACTCACCTTGCAGAATAGTAGTAGACATTTTTGTTGGTTTTGTTGTTTTTTTTTTTTTTTTTTGGTTTTGTTTGAAGTTAAGGGAGGGCGAGGGTTGTTTTGCGCCAGCTTGCTGCTTTGGATGGGCTGATGTTTTGTCCTAGGTTATATTTTTGGTGGGTTATTTCAATGTTTTTTGAGGAAGGAGCTTTTAAGGTATTTTGAGTGAAATTTTTTTTTGAGGAAGTGTGGTGAATTTTTAAGAGCGCATGATTGTGCTCTGGAGAGATGATGAGCAGCAGGTAGAGAAGCTGAAAGAAAAACATCGCATGAGAGTGTAGAAGATTTTGAATATCCCGAAGTTTTGATAACGCCCGGAAGGTTGAGCCGTGTTCGAAAAAGTATAGTTGACTTTGAGTATTTGAGGAGACAGGTTGTTTTTTTTTTAGCTGGATGTCCTATGATTCTCTTTGAAATACGAGATTACGGCAAAGGGTGGTGGCTTTATTTAAAAAAAAAAATTTAATTAAAAATATGAGGTTTTAATATCAAAAGGCCTAATTTTAAGCACTCATTAGTTCTACTGCATGCACGAGTATGACTTAGAGATGTATTTTTAGGGGAGAGTTAACTAAAAAGATTTATTCCAAGGTGGGACAAAAACATTAAAAAAAAAACTTCAGAAAATAGTCATATTTTTCAAAATTCCATTGTATTTTTAAAAATATTTCTTAAACATTTAATTTTCAGAGCCAGGAAATGGCAATTCACTTCAACCTGTCCCCATACTCCGGGTCCTTATGGTAAGAGATACTGTCTCATATTCTATGTAGGTATCTATCTCATAGCGAATGAAGCTTGAATACACTATTCTTCTGTTAGATTGAAGAAATTTCAATACTATCCGTATCAGCAAATATTGGGTCATTTAAATTAAAGGGCAGTTTTGAAAACCTAAGGAGTATTCTTAAAATAAACTTTTAAAATATCAGCATTAAACGTTTTTTGGTAGTTTTCTAAAAAATCTAATGATTAATGAAACAAATTTGATTCGATTTTTTTTTTCATTTTTGAGAAAAATTAAATACCTAATAGATAATATGGAAATGTATGAAAAATTATTAAATTGTATTTTTTGAAATTTTAGTTTTTAAAAGTTTTTTTTTTTAATTTAAAGATTTATTGGATTAATAGGTCATTAATACAAACAACATTGATAATTTTTTTCTTTTTTAGAATTTTCAGAATTTGTTTTGAGGTTATTTATTAATTTTTACCAAAACATAGAACAATACATTTTTTTTTGAGCATTCATAGGCATTCCTTAAGGATGAATTAATTCTATTAAAAAACAATATTTTCTTCTAATATTTGCCTGAAGTAGGAGGGACATAACTTATGCAGGTTTCGTTTTATTTGTTGGAGCCCATGACTCTATCTCCCCTGTGGTTCCTCCGTTGAGGATTTAGCGGACTAAAAATGCAAAATAGCTTTTTTCAAAAATTTTCTAACTTTTATAGTTTTGCTTTAAATAAAATTAAAACAAATTTTTACACTACGTGTTTCTTCATAATTGGGACTTTAATATATTAAAACCAAATAAACAAAAACTTAAACAGAGTCATTCATTCGTGGTTGCAAGGTGGTGGTGCTGGTATTTGGCACCTGTCAAACTCAGCTGTCAATGAAGTGTCAAAATATTAGTTGAATATTTGCTATTTATCATGGGTCGCTCAAAAATCGAACATAATGTTAAAATTTTTAAAACTTACTACAGGGTTTTCCAATAAGAGGTGTTATTTTGATATTCAAAGAAAATTGCCATTTTTTGAGATAAAAGAACGGATGTTTATTTCAATATAAAGAGGAAAGTAGGTATGCCATTAATAATGGAAAAAAATGGAATGGAGACCTCTCCTAGAATATTCATCCCAAGTCTGGTCACCATATCATAGAACTCACATATAGAACCATAGAACGTATTGACGCTGTTCAGCGCAGATTTTTACGCTTCGCTTTGAGTTGTCTTGGCTGGGATGACCCTTATAATCTTCCTCCTTATGCAGACCGACTCAAACTTTTAACCCTTCAATCCCTTAGTTTACGCCGTGATACTGCCGATATTGTCTTTGTTCACCAATTCTGCTTCATAAGATCTCACTAAATTCAAACCCGCGTCAGCTAAGACCTATACCTTTCTTCGTTATCCCCCCCCATCGAACTGATTATGGCCTTAATGAGCCCACTGCACATTCCCACCTCTTTATATTTAAGTTTAGATCTAAGATACGTTATGTTTAGCTTTAAGTCCAGCTTGTATTTAGTTTATAAAAAAAAAAAACATCCACCAAATGGCCGCCACGGCTCCATTTACAAAGCAATATCCTTTTCATGAAATTTTCCATCACTAAATCGCAAAGTGGCTGCTGTATGCCCTCAATAGCTTCATGAATTCCATCTTTGAGGTCTTTAATCGATGCTGGTCACGAGGAGCTGAGGAGCGAGAGGCTTTTCAACAATGAATCTCGGGTTTCCGAGCCCCAGATGCGACAATTTTGCTTGTTGACGTATCCACCGAGGTGGAAAGGGGCCTCATCAGTCAAGATGATTTTTCGATGAAATTCTTGATCATTTTCATGCATTTCAAGGATCCAATCAGCAAAGACACGACGACGTTGTTGATGATCGCCCGGCTTGAATTCTTGTGTTAACTGAACTTTATAAGCCTTAGTCTTCCGGCAAAATACGTTTTAACGACGTTTGGGGAATGCCCAATTCCAAAGAACGACAAGGAATGGACAAACCTCGGTTTTCTTCAACTCTTTGGGCTACCGCTACAGCAGCAATATTCTCAGCAGTTCTAGAGTGGCGAGCACGGGTTTTATTCTTCACATCGCTTACTTGTCCCGATAGCTCAAATTTTTCCACCAATTTCTCTGAATCGCGGTCCAATAAGGGGCTTCACGACGACCAAAAAATGGTTTAGTTTTACGAACCGTCTCTGCAAAATTTATATTTTTATAGGGAATCGTTCCATTTTTATTAATGGCGTAGTTTCTACTTCTCAAATGTGAAAAAATTACAGCTTCAAAAGTGACAACTACGAAAGTAGCGGGCTATTCAAAATAACACCACTTATTGGAAAACCTCTTTCTGAAGCGAATTCATGAGATGAGTCATCATCGATTTCTCGATAACCGGTATTTTTTCAGCCCGCAATTAAAGATCATGACTTGAACGCCAAGTGGTTTCAATAAGATGGAGCAACAAGCCATTTAATGATTCATTGCGAAACGTCAATTTTTTTTAAATAATTTTATTATTTCATATATTTATTGGACAGCTTGCATAATGTCAAATAATTTTTAAAAACAAGTTCTAATGAAAATGCACCATCCCAAACAGTAGAGGGCATTGGTGCAACTCCAGACAAATTCCTAAAATTTAAAAGCGTTTTAGCAAAACTTATTTTTAGTGGAATTTGCTGCGGCTGCAGTTGAACGGATTTGTAAATATCAGCCCAGTGGTTCGTCCACTCATTCTAGAGTTTATCATGATTTTTTTTAAATAAGCTCCATTTAATCAGAACTCCTGAAAATAATGTTTGAATACAACCCACTGGGATCGGACAAACTGGCCCTTAGTACCACAACAACTGATGTATATTAAATGGTTCTTGTTGATTAAATTAATTATTTTGTCATTACAAACACTTTATGAGCACGAGCAGCCACCAGCCACCAGCAGCTCACCTAACACCCTCAACCTAAAACAAAAGTTCAATGAAGTTTATAACATTTTGAGAAAACTATAAAAGCAACCCATGTAAATATAGTTTGTTAATTAATTCAACCATTCATTAATTGTTAGAAATTTGTACTAATTGCCATTAATACAATAATGCATACCTTTGATCGTATATAAACCAAAAACTACCTTACCCATTCCTTTCTCCTTCATCATTTTCAACTCATAATAATGAGGTCTAAGTTTGGTCAACCACAAAATATCGTTCAACGCAAAAACTTCATATCAACCCTAAGTATATGTTATTAACGGACATAAACCACATTGTATGGAATTTTTGGAGAGAGATCTACAAAAACAAAAGCACAGAACAAATCAATATAACATTATAATCCAATATGAAAACTAAATAATGGGATTTTTCTTTGGTACATTGTGCCAAGTCAGGTTGTAGAACATACACTCAGAGAAAAATAGTACCTTTTTGAATTTTACAATTTGCAAAATAATATATTAACTCAAAACTCTAATTTTTTGATTGTAAGATACGATTGTTTGTTTTGACTCAATTTTTTTATGCGAACACATTTTTTTCAAAAATAATTTTAAGTTTTTTCTTGTAAATTTTTTTTTATATTTTTTGTTTTTAATTTTATTTTTATTCAAAATTTATTTTTGAATTTTTTTATTTATAGACGAAAGTTTTTTTTGACAATTTTTTATTCACTCATGACTTTTGAAGTCTTGGTCTCGTTCTTGGACGAACTCAGAAATTTTCTGATTTAGATTTTTTGTTGGTATTAAAATTAGGAACAACCAGCATTGAAATATCCAATTTTGTGTTGTATGAACTCTGTTTTGAAAGATTTTCTTCACAGGAAACGTGAGCGACATTCTTGGTCCAAAAATTGGACTTTCGTTTCGATCTCGTCTCGTTTCTCGAGACCGAAGCGAGACCAAGACTGCTCTCGGTCTCGTGGTCAGCAACACTCTTGATTTTGATAATTGATAATTCTATTTTTTCAAATTTTTGAAAAAAGCTTTTATTAACAAAAAGACCATCTTTCAAAATCACTCAAACATCCATGATGAATAAATGGACATCTATCGAAAGCATCAAGCATTTTTGAAATAATGTATTTTCGGGGCATTGTTGGCTCCGGTTTTTCAAGACCGTTTTTCCCGTTGTGAAAAAAAGTTTTGTCAAAAAAAATTTTCAAAATAAAAAACATTGTAAAGAAAACAAATTGATAAAAGATTTTCTCAAAAATAGTTAATTTATAAAATTTTTACAGCGTGGATTGAGGAGGACATTTTTTGAACCATCTACGGATTAAACCACAGACACTGCTTAGAAAGGAAGTGGTTTTAAGGGGAGCGGCAATGTTCATCGTAGCTCAGCCTTGGTTCAGAATTTTATTTCAACAGTTTCTGCAAATTAGCTGTTGTTCTTGAATCAGAACTTAACCTTAATTAACCTGTCGAAATTGGAAGATAAAAAATGTTTAGATATTTTGTGAGCTCCTAGTTACTTTTATTCTAGTTTACTTAGTTTATCAATCTTTTCCAAATGTAGAGGTAATGCATACGTCAATTTGGTGTAGATTCTGGACAAAGAATATTAGATCAACAGTTCTCAGTTTTTAGTTTTTAGTCATTCTAGACTTTGGTTTCGGAAATGTTTTGAATTTTCAATTTTATAACAATTGAGATTATCTATGTATATGTATCCACGGTTGATCTGATGGCTCAAATCTTTACATCGTTTTGGAGAAAGTAATAAGATTATTGCACTTGATGTTTTAAAAGCATTGGGAAGAGTTTGGCAACAAGCTCTCTTTTAGAAAATGAGTTTATTTGGAATCGATGAATCTCTTTTTCGTTGAATTAGCAACTACCGTTCGGACCGCTCAATACAAGTTGTATTAGATATTTTCAAGTCTGATATACATAAAATAAATGCTGGTGTGCCCCAGGGCTCCGTTTTTTCTCCAACTCTCTTCCTAATATTTATTAGGTAATTATCTTTTGTCTGAAACTTCTAATCCATTGAATTCTTCTGCTGACGACAGTACTCTCAGCTTTTCATATTCGTTTCTAGATTCATATCCTTGTTCTTCTTAAGTGGAACTTCAACGGCAGCGTATGATAAGCTCAAAGCATTGTCCAATGGGGAATCAAAAACCGCGTAGAATTTAATGCTTCCAAAAATGCTGCTCACTGTCGTTAAAACGAAACCCTTTTTCCGTGGCGATATTAATGAGTGACACTTGCATTGAGGAAACTGAAAACTTTCTGCGGAATGATCACATATTCGATTTCGCCAAGAACGCTGCTAAATGTTTAGGGTTTCTTCGTCGATGCAAAGAAATTTGTCTCCTTTTCTGATCTGCCTATAATCTATAAATCTCATACGGCCAAAGCTTGAGAACAACTCGCATATCTGGCAGCGATGAAAATGATAGGTGAAAGAACTATAACAGAAACATTCCCTTCCTTGGAATATCGACGCAATGTTTCTTGTCTTTTACTTTTGTATAAGCATTGTTCTAGTAAAATGGCCAATTCCACTCCTCCCCCCACCGTAACACTCGCACCGCTAGGAAAGCCCACCTATTCACCCTTGAGCGCAATTCTGGATGCACTGTTAAGTAAAGAGATTCTTTCTTTAGCCACACCACACGAATGTGGAATGCCTTACCCTGTTCGATTTTTCCTACCCATTTCAATGCTCATTCAAAACCAACCTGCATCGGTATCTCCTATTAACTCCCATCCCATTCCCCTAAACGCTCGTACTGTGTTTGTGTTAAAAAAATTTTAAGGGTAGTCCCCTTATTGCACGCTTAATATAAAAAAAAATCTTTTGGTATTCTGATTTTCTAGATTATGTAATAGTTCCTTTTTTTTGTGATAAATTTTTCGGTTGGTATTGTTTCACTTATCAGAGTGACTGTGCGATTTTTTTAAACCATCGCAAAATTTGTTTTGAACTCAGGATGGCTCAAAATGAACAACACACTCCAAAAATTTCCAACCCCGTTTTTCAACTATATAACTATTTTGAATTTTCATACTTCCAATAGGTATGTCCTATAATGCCATCATTCAACAGACAATTTTCGTTCAGTGTAACAATTCAAGTACAGCAACGTCATTTAGTTGACAAGGGTAAATCGAGTATATATATAGCTACGGTACGGTCGGTGGTGGGAGCCTATAAAATTATAGAAGTCTGCTCTTGAAGGATATAATTTCGAAAATAACTGTTCATAATTACAATTGTCCGTGTGATACAGAATCGATTAACCAAAAATCAAACACTATATACTTTAGAAAAGTATAAGTTGTTGTCCCCCATTTTACCGGTGAAATGTGTTGTATAGGTCTTTCACTGTTATTATAATACCGCACACAAAACTTTGCAGTTAATTGTTTTTTTTTTGCTCTTTGTTTTTTTGAAATGTAAGTTAGTCCTATTTTTATGTCGCCTTAGTAAAGTGGGAGGATTCTTTGATACTTAAAACAAAACACAAAAATTGAAACAATGACGACATTTTGATTTATAGACATGTATATAGTTTAGTTGGAAAAGGCAGTCACAGTTCTGGAGTTTGAGTAGCCATAAAGGCAGAACTAAAATTTTGATTGAAATAATGTAAATTAATTAAGATTCTGAGGTGACACGCGATAGCAAAAAAAAAAACTGTGTTCGAAGGAGTTTTTCGGTTTGTTTTTTTTTATTTTTTGTTTTGTAAGAAGTTAAAACAAATTAAGTACGATGTTCATTATTCATATGCATGCTTTACTAACATACCTATAGGATAGACATTTTTGATTGGATGTTAATTCCAGACATGTAATTATAAAAAAAATGCACAAAAATAACCAGCACATTCATGTTGGAATTTTAATTCAAGTTTTTAAGAACAGCGTACGAAGACCCTGGAACACCTTTTTTTAATGTTTATCATAGACTTTCGAAAATATTTGTCTTTATTTTGAATAGCCCGCTATTTTGGTAGTTGTCACTCTTGAAACTGTTACTTTTTCACATTTGGCAAGTAGAACGATACACGCTTCAACAACGCATTGAAATTATTAAAATTCTCTATGAAAATGTTGAAAATTTGACAGAGACGTTCGTAAAACTAAAACATATTTTGAAGCACCTTGTCGGACCGCGATTCAGAAATTCGAGCTATCGGGACAAGTATAAGCGATGTGAAGAATAAAACCCGTGAACGTCGCGGTCGCTCAAGGACCACTGAGAATATTGCTGCTGTAGCCCAAAGTGTTGAAGAAAACCGAGGTTTGTTCATTCCTCCTCGTTCTTTGGAATTGGGAATTCCACAAACGTCATTAAGTACGGTATCGTGCAATAAAGCCAAGTGAAACAAGGCCAACTTTCAAAAATTTGCCTTATTGCACTTTGGGAAAGTGAAACAAGGCCAATTTGCGGCAGTTGGTCTTATTTAACTTAAACAAAGTGAAGTAAGGCCAAATTGGTTTTATTTCACTTTCAACAGTTAGTTTTATTGCACTTTGACAAACCGAGCCCACCCAAGGCACTTTTGAACAAAAAAAACTGCTGACATTGGCGCTTGCCTGGCGACTTAACATACCCTAAGCGGAGCGACGAAGTCGCGTGAGCGGGTGTCCCCCCGAAAAAGGGAGTTAAAATCTAGAGGACCCGCGAAGCTGGCCACCCAAGTTACTTTCAAACAAAAAAATCTTTTTTTACAAAAATTCTGTAAATCTGTTGTAAAAGACTTATCGTTTTGATAATGTAAGGTCGATTTGGTCTTATTTCTCAAAATATTTTGGGCTTATTTCACTTTGTCAAAGTGCAATAAGGCCAATTTTTGAAAGTTGGTCTTATTTCACTTGGCTTTATTTCACGGCACCATTAAGTACACCGTATTTTGCATTAAAACTTGGGTCTTAAGGATTATAAAGTTCATTTAACACAAAAACTCAAGGCTGCCGATCATCAACAACGTCGTCATGTCTTTGCTCATTGGGTTCTTGAAATGCATGAAAATGATCGGGAATTTCATTGAAAAATCATCTTAACTGATGAGGCCTATTTCCACCTCAGTTTCTACGCCAACAAGCAAAATATGTCCAGATGCTCGGAAAATTCAAGATTTATTGTTGAATAGCCTCTCCCTTCTCAACGAGTGACCATCAGCATCGATTCAGGACCTCAAGGATGAAATTCATGAAGCTATTGAGGGCAAACAGCAGCCACTTTGGGATTTGGTGATCTCTTTGAATATCAAAATAAAACCTCTTATTGGAAAACCCGTTAGAAAGTAGGGACACTACTTTCGCTTCGTTTTTTCGCTAGTTTGGGAGGAATTTTAAACTCTGATTCATACCACAATAATTGTGGTTTCAACAAAATAGCAAGGCGCAACATGAAAGAAATGTTTGTTAAACGCATAGTTTCAAGTTTGGATCCAAGATCGTGTGATTTAACGCTGCTAGACTATTTTCTGTAGTGATATGTGAAGTCGCTAGTCGACGCCGATAAGTCCGAAACGATCGAATATGTTTTCGGATGAAATAATTTTAATTACCTAAAAAAACCCGCAGATAATTATATGAAAAACCTTAGGAGCGGTTTAAGAGATATACATTTTTTTGTCTTAACGGTTATTTGAAGGGTAGCTAGGTACCGTTGTTTTTAAAAGGGGATGGAAAATTTTCAAATTTAATACATGTAAAAGGTTTTTTTTTAAGGGTATAGAACTTTGAAATGGAAATTTTAAAATTGACATGAAATTGACTTTATTCGAAAGATAGGGTATATTTTGACATTTTTTGACGTAATCTAGAGGTATAATTAGCGATCAATTTTGCCAACATTTGTGGCCGTTTTTTTAAGTCTTGCAATAGTTTGGTAGAAAGGTATGAGCTTTTAAAGCTTTAATGCATAGATCTCCTAATACCCATTCGTTCGTACTTACTGTGATATTTATTCAAACAAACAAAATCAGTTGTGATAAAATAACCTAGAAGTGATTTTACTTACAACCAAAAACCAATGATTTTTAAAAGCAATTTTTCAGCCGAACCAAGCTTCCTAGCCAACTGAAGATCTAAAAGCTCCTATCTTTTTCCGAAGCTCTCACAAAACATAAAGTATCGACGTTTAAAAACTCGATATTTTTCGGTACTAAGGTGAACGTTTATGGAACTTTTAAATTATATTTTCATGATCTGGGTGTCAGGGCCTTTACAAGGAAGTATAGCAGGATAATGTAGACTTAGAATCCGAAGTGAAATTACTCAGTTTTAACCAACCCAACCAATCTTCATTTTTGCAACCAAATATTAATTTTATTTCTTTTTTTGTTTAAAAAAAATCAACAAATTCCGACCCAAAGACCCCTTCATTTACTAAATTAATTTCTTTAAGATGCCTCCTTGGAGCTCCCTGACAACCACGCCCACCACAGAGAAAATTTTAGGCACAAGAATCGAAGATCTTCCTCAAAATAGTTTAAAAGGATAGGGCCGAACAAGAAAAGAAACGAACTTTAATTTCTAATTGAATTTTATTAAATTTTTATTTCCAATACAACTTTTTTTTGACATGATTTGTCCCGAAGAGAAAAAGCAAAAATATGATTTTTTTTTTTTAATTTAAGTAAAGCGCATTTTTTAAACTCTAGGTATTATGTAAATAAATTAATGTCATTTATAAATGTTTACCAATATTATTTAAAATTTTTCATCGACTACAGACTATAACAATTCGTTTTTGATGGTTTCCATCGGAAAATATGCAATACATTGGTATTTTATTTCATTTTTTTAAATTTTATTCATGATGATTTAATTTTTACTTTATTACTGTATTTCTGTATATTTGTTTCTAAGAAGTGTTGTACACTGATCACTCGAAAAATATAATCTAAGAAGTTATAAGTTTTTTTTTTGTTGAGTTCCTTTTATTGGCATGTTTCACTTTTTCAAAGTTCCTTAGTCTAAAGTCCGCTAGTTTTATACCAGGTAATTTTTTTTTAAATGTTCCTTGAAATATCAATACTTTTGTATTTGAAACTGTCTAACAGTTTATTTTTTGTAAAGTTTAATTTTTTTTCTCTGCGCAAAGGTACCTACCATATTTGTTTTTTATTTTTCTTGAGTCATATAAGTGCATTTTCTCTATTTGAACAATTTTTAAAAGTTAGGTAAATATAATTTGATTTTAGTTTTTATTTTTTAAATTTAAGGTACAAAATTATTAATTTTGTTTTCCTAGATGAGTTGAATAAATTTAATTAATAGTTAATTTTAAAGTGTAAAGGTTTTTTTTAATTTTAAAATTTTGAATTGAAATTTTATTTGCCAATGAGACTAGTTTAACAGTAAACTTTTTTAAAAATTAAAAATCAAAGACGTCATCTTTAAAATCGCTAAAAAATAAAAACAAATAAAATAAAACATCACTACGATAGTAAATATATATACTTTATTATTTATTTCTTGCAAACAAATAATCTCAAAAATATTTTTATTTATTTTATGTATGTGAATAAGTTTTTTTAGTTTTTTAAGTTATCCCGCAATTTAATTTAAGTAGATTTATTTTTTTTAGTTTTGTTGCTCCCGCCCATATAAATATTTAAACTTTATTGTTTAACACTCTATCTATACACGATGTTTACACAATGCAATCTTTATTTTTTATTACAATCAAAAAAATATATATAATTTTTTTTTTTTTATTATTTAATTTAAGAACTATCAATTATAATACTTTATAGACATTACATTCTAGTTGTGGGTTTAAGTATATTTATATTTTTTTTATTATTATTTATAGTATAATGTTTGGCTTAAGCCGGTATTGTTGCTTCTTCATAGAAGTCTGGTTCGTCTTCTTCTGCATTTGCTTCACTTCCATCCAACTAAAATTAGAAAACCAAAACAAAAAATGTTAAGTAAAATTTCAAACATAAACATTTTAGTCTTACAGCTTTCATCTGCTCCGCTGTATATAAAGCTGCCAATTTCTGTCGCAAAGGAACCATCATTATCAAGAAAAATGGAAAAGCTAGAGATATTTTGGAAGATTTAACCGCCCAAAGAACAGCCAATAGAAGTACTTGAACGGATGTGAACATATGCATCTTCCATGTTGGAACTCGATTGACATAGGGTGTAGGCGGGTAATGTTTCACAGGCATGAAATATAATCTCACCCTGGAAGTAGACAAATTAGAATAAATTAATAAGATTTTTAAGAGCAAATAATTAAAGTTACCTTTCAAAGAACTGAACACCACTCATCGAAGCTATGCCCATATACAAGAAAACACCAAAAAGTACAGCCATGGGAATTAGCCGGAGGAGTGGAGCCATCGTAACAGATAAGCCAACCATTAAGGCAACAAAAAAACCAGAAATTCTTTGTTCTTTGACATCAATGATGCGAGGTGATTCACCAGGTGCGTGAGTTCTAAAAAATAATTAAATTTAATTAAATAATAATTAATGTTTAAACAATAAAAAATAATTCTATAGCTTTAAAAGTTCTTTAACTAAAAAAAGTAGAACGTGAAGGTGGTTGCGGTGAAGGACATTTATTCTGCTTTAGTGCACTTATAGAAATGTCCTATGACTAGTAGGAGTGGGGTTACCAACCTACTGAAATTTAATTTTAGTTGAATTTTTTTTAATTATTTTTTTCATCTATAAAACTTTTTTCCACAATTTTTATATTTTGGCAATTTTTTTTAATTAGAAAATATACTCACCTAGACATCACAGTCAAAGATGAAACATGAGCAACCGAACGCACTGTAGCCGCACAATGCCACGGCATTCCAAAGAATCCGCATATCACATTCATAAAGCATAATAGTACAATATCAAAATGCAATCCAGAACCCTTCTTCAGGCCACGTTCTGGTTTATCAACAATCAATTCCGATATATGCGATTCCATAAAAATCAATATATAAACTAATATAGCCGGAATCCCAGTTATAAAAGGTATCCAAACAGGTACATTTCCCAATGGAACAAACCATCCACCACGAGTAGGATCACTAGGTGATATACCCTCAGGTACGCTTAATTTCTCAGTATAAACTTCTGGGATGAAAAAATCAATGGCAACAAATATGGCAATAGCAATTGGCACACCAAAATCCCCCAAAGCTCGACGTGCATTTCGGCCCAAAAAGTGTGAATTCCGAAATAGTTTTAAATAGTAGGCTAGTGTGAATGTGCCCAGGGTAAGAATTGTACAGAAGAGCGCCGTATTTGGCTTGTTCGATGGCTTGATAGGTGGTGTTAGCATTGCTGCAGTACTGATATTATGGATCTCAAGGAGTGATCCATTGCCATCAGCTGAAAACGTATCATTTCCCATGATAGCATCCACCATGGTCTGGGGCGGGAAGTTGTAGTCTGCGAGCAATGGATGCCTCTTATAGACGGAGATTAGCTTTGTAATTGTCTCGACAATGTAAATCAGTGTGATCAGAGCCGAGAAGATCTCCTGTGTGAATCTTGTGAATAACCTCACATAAACACTTCCTTCGAATGCCGATACCGTTAAGGCGATCACCGCCAGCCAGATGCCAATGTACGCTCGAACTGTGAGGAAGCTGAAGTTATTCTCCTGACAGAATTGATAGAGAGCTTCGTCGAAGAGCAGTAGTGGTCCCGTAGTTCCTATAATAACTAGCGGCTGTCCAGCTAGCGAATGGAATACCACTCCAACAACCGAGGCTGCCAAAAGTGTTTCCGAGATACCGATCAAATTGTGCGTTTTATCAGAAGCCAATCCACCAAAAGTAATGGCCGTCGACAGACAAGCAAAGTACATGAAAACTGTGGCCGCTAGGGTTTCTGTGTTCAAGCCATCCAAAATATCACTTTTGTACATTGGCATACGCCTCTTAAGATCATTCCGCAGACCACCCCAAAATTTGTGGGTTTTCTCCAAGGGATTCATTTTCTTTTTCTCATCATCGTCCTTCTTCTTTTCAATCATTTTTACATCTTTCATCTGGGATTGGGCTTTTGCCTCTTTAGCTTGCTGACTCTGGACGAGAGAAGAAGATCAGTTGTTAATTACGATGGAAGAAGGATTTAAAAAATTGGGCTTACCTGCAGAGCTTTATTTTTGCGTGAACGAATCCAATCTTTCTTGGCCTTGAGCTCGGAAAATGGCAATAGATCATGACGATCCCAGTTGCCAGGTGGCAGGACAATCGAATCATCAAGGAACTCATTGATGGCCGATAGAAGATCCTTGCGATCATCTGCCTTATAAGCAATCGAATGAAAAGTCTCATTTGCCATTAGAGTGGCAATGGAACGACCGACTTCATGGTAATCCAGATCGACGGTCTTTGGTCCCAAAAGAATAAACATAAATCGAACGGGTATTGGTACTTCGGTGATGTTCTGCATAAATACACCCTCGGCTAGACGTACGAAAGCGATTGTGGGCGTTTCAAGGAATTCAACAGCACCAACCTGTCAAATAGAAATAATGAATTTTTAGTTTTATAGTTTTGATGGGAAAAGGTGAAACTTACCAAAACGGTTGTAGCTTCAGCGCCAACAGGAATCCTCTTGAGGATGGTGTCGTTTTGCAGCTTCTTCAGATCTTCTTGGGATGAAGTGTACGTCATGTCATCTTTCATATCGATTTTTAGGTCATTGCTCTTCTTGCTGCCAGATATTTCATTTGCAGGCAAGATCTTTGGCTTTTTATCCTCAGAAAGGTTCTAGAGTTGCCAAGTTTTTTTTTTTTTTTTGTTATGGATGAAGAACAATGAATTATTATAAATTTGTTTAAATTGGCAGTGACAAATTAAAATAAAAAAAAAAAAACATCAAACAGAAAGGACATTCGAAAAACAATCCTGATTCATATATTGAATTTTTCTATGGGTATAACGTATGACATCACACATGCAAAATCTTCCAGACAATATTTTGTAAGGGAAACAGGTAAAAATAAGGCCTAATTTAAGCAATCAAGGCAAGTTTTAGAGAATTAAGCGAGCGTTGTATAAAAAAGATGGAAAATTTCCTGCTTTAAAAAAAAAACTTTTTGCTGTAGTTAAAATTTGAAAATACACATTAAAAAAAATCTGTACTAAATTAAAAAAAAAAAAAAAAACAATCTTCTAACAGTCAAACACCAATATAGGCTTTTTTGTTTATTTTTGAAATAAAAAAAGTCAACTATAATAATTTCAAATAGTTAGGTAAACAAAACGAAAAAAAAAAAAAAAAACTATAGGAGCAAGCAAAAAAACTTTACGCTTATATAAGACATTGTTGAGTGGCGTCTGTAGGCGTTATCAATTAATTGTGATGGAGTTAAGGTTGGGGGAGAGTAGACATTTCGTCGAATCGGCAAATCAGAGCGCTGTTCATTTCCCATCCAAAGTAACTTAATATTTTTGTTTTTTTCAAAATATTGATTCAATTTTTTTTTTAAATTATAAAGAAAAGGAAAAAGAAAACATATACATACATTGGTTTTTAAATCGCCAGAATTTAAAATTTTGAAAGTTTTTTTTTCTAAAATTATCTTATTCATATTTAAATGAATGAAATGATCTTTGGATTTTTCAATGATAAATTTATTAAAAAGAAAAGTTATAATTTTATAAGAACATGACAAAATGAAAATTTGAATCTAGTTGTGTGTAGTATTTCAATTGTTGGAATTATGTATTTGTGAAATATATTTGCGATGAAGAAAAAAAATAAAATTAGTTTTATACTTATACTGAAACGAACAGTTTTTTATGTTTTTGTTTCAAAAATTTATAATATAAACCAAGCTTCTTGGTTTTTAGAAAATTTGCTTTGCGTATTCACAACACAACGAAAGAAGATCAAAATTATTGAAATAAAATTTTCTCTTACATGGAATACCATAATTCTTATTCGAAAAGTTACTTTTACAAAAATTAACTAGCTAACTAAAAAAAACATCAGAAATAAAAAAATATTAAAATTGACCTGAATGTTTTCTTTTCAAAATTAAATAAAAAAATCTTATTTAAAATTTTTGTTTTCAAAAATTTTTAAATTTGAAGTTTTTTAAATCAGCCTAGCAAAATAATTTTTTTTTTAAATTGAGCTAAAAAATTAACTAAAAATTTTTTTTTTGTTTTACATCATAACAAAAACAGGCATATAATATTCTTTGAAAAAAGAAAAATAGTTTGAATTTCAAAATAAAAAAAAAAAGTGGTTTCTTTTAATTTTCGAAAAATTTTAATTTTTAGGTAAACTTTAATCCTGTTAAGGGTTTCTTTTAGAAACAAAGAAAATACATTTAATTCAAATTGGGGACCCAAAATTAACGTCCCGCCTTTTGGAAAAAATTAAATTTCCGACAATTTTTTTTTTGTTTTTATTAAGAAAATGCAATTTTTTTATAATATTTTATTGTTAAATTTATAGGAATTGATGAAGCTTCAAACTCATACATACATATTATATTAGGAATATTTAGTCTTGATTTTTGGAAAAAAAAAAAAAAATTTTGAAAAAAAAAAATTCATGAATTTTTGAAAAAAAAATAAATTTTTTAGATCAATTTTAATTTTTATTTATTTAAATTTATAATATTAATATTATACCTACATATCTACTGTTCATAAAATTAATTTTTCATAAAAGTAAACAAATAAAGTTAATAATATTTAAAGAAAAAAATTTATATACACATGTACTTCTTATGGCAAACGTTCCGAAACCGCCTCGTGAAAACCAAAAGCTTTTCCATTTGTTCTATCGATAGGAGAAATACCAAATTGTACCTATATAATTGTGGCGCCCTATCCCAGTCGCCACCCTTGCACCAAAAATATTTTTCTGGAGTGTAATATTAAAGCGAAGTATCACCAACAGATCATAATTTTTATAAGAGCAATGAACAATGAAAAGTTATGGTGAATCCAGGAAATCTTCAGTTTATTTTTAATTTTTTAATTTCTGGATGCCTATCTGAGTTTCTAGATATGTAATGTCTTATCCCACATAATAATAAATATTAACACGCACATCACTGAGTCACTGAATTTGCTGAATCTTGTGCTGAATTGTAAGGACAAGCCATGAGAAGAGACTTAATTTTTTTTTTGTCAAATTTTTTTGATTCTGAAACTTTTCTTTTATAAATTTTTTAATTGACAACTTTGGCAGTTTTTTTTTCGATATTTTTGACAATTTCTTTTCGAAAATTTTGTAATTCTATTTAAGTAAAAAAAAATGGCAAAAATAGAAAATTTAACGAAATTTTTTTTTATCAAACACAAAGAATTGTCAAAAAAATGTTTTCACAATTATTTTGTTATGAGAAAATTTTGTCAAATAAAGTTTTTTGACAAAAAAAAACAATTCAGTTAAATAAAGTATAGATCAATGAGTCACAATAATGTGCGTATTTTTATCTAATTTTTGTATTACCTATTGAAACAAAATTTAGCTCACCTCCTTTCAAATGAAATATCGTTTGAAGTTCCATACCATACGAGGAAATTTGCAGTAGGTATAGACAAAAAAAATATTAGATTTAGATTTTATTTATATAACATCTAAAATTTTTATTTATTTTAATTTTTACTCCCAACGAAAAAGAAAAATAATAATTACTGATCAATTGAGTAGTAGATACTCGGACTCGTTTATATGAAAATAAAACAAATACTTCTAATTTAATGTAAAAGCCCCATAATGCTAGCAGTACAGAACCTAAAGATACCAACTATATAAAATTCTACCAAGATTTCAAGATAGTTACATTTCTTCTTCTTAACTCGACTTCCATTAAATTTGGGGGACTTAATTGATTGGAATGGTGTGCAGGCGGTTCGGAAGAAAAGGGGACAAACGTCCATGCTGTCTGCATTGCAAATATCTGTAACCAGGTTGAATCACAAAAAGGTGGCAATTAAGATTGTACTAAAAATGATGATAAATGTGAACCGCTATTTTCGATATTATTTTTTAAATGAAATTTATGCTGCGATGTGTCATATTTAAAAAAAAGTCATACTTTGGTATTTGGATTTGCAAAGGCTACCAATTTTTTGTGTGAACTTAGCACCGCCATTTTGGATTCTAAAAAATTTTTTTCTGTGCCAGACACTTGCTGCTGTACATGCCCACAAAAATTTCTTAAAACTTTGCAAATTTTACGAATGAATTTTTTTTAATTTGCGGTTTTTGAAAAACTCTTATTTATGCTAGGTATTTCATTTTCAAAAAATTACTCTAAGAACCAAAAAACAATTCACATATTTGCATTTTTGCGAAGCCCTTTAGCCTTAGTTATCAACGACATTTTGAATTTAAAAAAAAATAGTTGTAGTGTGCTCCCATGTGCCGGAAATTTTTTTAAAGGGGAAATGGTAGTTCAAACTGATCACAAAGCAACACAAGTTAGTTTTTTTAAAATTCGCAAATATACAAAAATTGTTATCAACAATTTTCAAATTTTTAAAAAATATTTACGACACAAGGCAAAATAATAAATGGCCGCCATTTTTAACTTTCAAATGGAAACATTGAAAATGGTGGTGCCAACTTTCCTTCCTGTTTTGGTGTACAAATTCAGTTTCTTGAAAAACAAATAAATATAATTGGTTTTTAAGGTAATCTTTTGAAACAGCAAAAAAAAAATGTTTTTGAGGAATTATAAGTTTGCAAAAAAAGGGGCTTCAAAAAAGAAAATTCCGTCCCAACATTTTCAAAAACCCAACATTTCTTATGAACATTTTTGATTGAAAATAATATCATTTTTTAACTCATTTCATGTAAAGTTTTTTTTTACAAATTTTAATCAAAATCGAATTATTCTTTTATTTTAAACTTTATTCGTCTAGTTTTACCAAAAGTCGCAGCCTACTTCAACTTTTCGCAACACGACCCCACTGCCGGACGGTCATCTTTTGAAATCCAATCGATTTTTACTTTTTTACATAAGTACCTAATAAAATTTCCCTCCCATCCATAAATACTGCTAATAAAATATTACTGTTAATATTATTTTAAATTTTGAATAACATAATTATGACTGTCTGACAAACTGCAACTCAGAAATTCAAAAAAAAAAAAAAAAAAAAAAAAAAAAAAAAAAAAAAAAAAAAAAATACTTATTTTGTGTAAGATAATAATATGTACAGTGAGTATATAAATTATATAAAAGGAAAATAATAATTGCCGCAGTAAACATTAAATTAATAAAATTAAAATTCTAAAAAATAAAATACATAAAGCACAAAAAAAAAACAAAAAATAGGACATGAAAGACATGAGTACATTTTTACGGTTGATTTCTGATTACGATATTTTTTTACTAAAGTTAAAAAAATGAAAAGGAGAAAAACAATTACCTGTAGACTCGTATAGCTGTTGTACTTTTTCTTCGTAAATGGAAAATGTGTCATAGAATTTTCATTAACATGTCGATGCCGCAGCAACAATGATCTCATAACAGTGGGCTTGTCATTGCTTGTTATCAAATCTTCGACTACCATCTATATAAAAATCAAAAACCAAACGTGAAGTTCTGAAATCACAAAATTCTTCTAAACCACATACCTGCTCTACAACTCTGTAAGCAACAGCTGGTAAATCTTTTTCGTCCAAATCTAATAGCACCACACCAGTTTCCAAACATCGTCGCAAATTCAGCAACGAATGGAAGGACAAAGACGCCACATGGGGCTTACCCCATCGGTCTGATCCTTCTTCGAGATCTTCTTCATATTTAATCCAACGAGCAGTTTCTCGCCATTCTCGTTCTTCGCCAGCACCAACCAATTCATCCAATTGGACAAAGATCTAAAAAGAGGTCATCAATATTTTCTATGGACATAATTTTGACAAGAAGAAAAATTCACCTCATGGGGACTATGATCGAATGCCTTCTTGGCTTGTAAAGCTGCCAAGCTGATTTGTGGCAAGTCACGGAGTTTGACTGATGAATGACGAACTTTGTGACGTCGCAATCCTCTTGGATCATCCGATCGATGTGAGGTCAGCTCATTGATAGCAGCTTCCTTTATAATTCAAAAACCAAAAAAAAATATTAGAATAAAAAATGATTTATTGAAAATATAATTTGGTTAAGTCCAACAACCTTCTTCGGCTTTTTCTTTTGGCAAACAACACACACATACAGGGATTGTTAAGCAACGGGGATGATAGAGATACATTTTCGAGATTAGCAAAATATTTAATGGCCTACAATTTTTTTTTTCTTACAAAATTATAAACTAGCTTTTCAGCTAGGTATATAAAAAGAAAGCTTTAAATGAAAATTAATGTTTAGGGTTTTTTTTTTTTGGAGGGGTTCAAATTACCTCCAATTCATTATCCTCGGGTTGAACGGATACTTTTCGAGCATTAATATCTCTTGGTTCGGCTCCATTTTCTTGCGGACTTTTGGCGGAATCGGATGTGTCTTGATGAGAGTGCTTCCGCTGTCGGTAATACTGATGGCGACTATAATAATAATATTGATTATTTTCATATATTTTTGTAACAACATTTATTATGTTGTCTATGAAGTATTAAATGCTGAATGCCATAAAATAAAACAACAAATCAAATATTATTTGAGGTTAAGTGTTTTCTATTAAATTTATATTTTGTATCTTAAAATATAATTCATTCTTTTGCTTGTATAAAAGTTGAAAGGCAATTAATTAAATTAGAGTAGGTGTTTGGTTACAAAAATTGTTAGGACTGGATCGCACGAACTTGCTCCTATATTAAGGTACTTTAGAGCAAACAAAAAAAAAATACGAAAGCGAGAGTGATTTTTCAAGTAGGGGTTAATGAAGGATCACACCCCCAAAGGCGTTGACCATACGAACGGATTAACACACGAGTGGGGCAAGGGAAGGACCACACTCTTAAAAAAAGGCGTCGCCCTTTCCTCATCCAGGTGATTGTGTAACGACGGACATTTCTTCAATAACAATGAAATAGCCTACGACACCTCGGGCAATAGCCTGCTGAAACTCATCTTTTTTTTACGGGGGTCTCAATCCCCAGAGTATCACAATGGGTCTACATTGATCTAAGTGTGAGGGTCAGCCCATTAACCTAACCTAACCTAAATATGTCTCTGGAGAAAAAAATTAAAAAGCTTAAATAAGGAAAGAAAGAAGTTTTAGCTCAAAACTGCCATGTTTTAATATTTTTAGGGCCGCTTTCACAAAAAATTGATTTTTTTTTCTAAAAATAATTTTTTTTAAGATCATAGTTAGGGGGACCTTTTTCATAAAAAATTTAAAAAAAAAACGAGAATGCTCGTGGTCGCTGTATATTCGTAGTGTAGGGGCTAATTCGCGAACGGCTCGTTGTTGGCGAAAAATTTCAATTTTCTCGTGTTCGTTGGCTTCAATGTTCGCCGGGTAGGGCCATGTTCGCGAGCAAACCTCATTTTTGCTGTGAACTTTATTGCGTATCCTTGTCGCACATGATGTTTATTCTTTGGAGAATCGGAACGAAATGAATGTTTGCAGAATGTGTTCGCCGTGTAGGGGGAAACGCAAACGAACATGCTCGGTGTGCATGTTCGTCGTTTAGGGCCACCTTTGCTCAACAAACTCCATTTAAAAGAAATTCATCAAAATTTTTAGAGCGGTTTTTGAGATTTGGAGCTGAAAAATGTTCAATTTTCCCCATAGGGAAACACTTAAAACTTTTAAGTTAAAAGTTTGAAGAAAATAGCTCGACCTACAGGTATAGAAAGACATACTAAATTGCCAGGCCTACTTTGATCGCGTTTTATCGTAATCTCGTAATAAAATGGAACTCACAAGATATTGTAAAACGTGAAAAAGTGCAAGGTCGGCTAGTATGTTTTTTTTTTTTTTGTTTATTCTAGAATATTTTAACATAGGAGCCCGAGCAAGTTGATGCTATCTATTCTCGTATTTTAATTCTAATTTCTGGAAAAAAATTTTATTTTGGAAAATTATTTTTTGAAAGTTTTAAGTTTTTGTCTTTTAGGGGTTAGTTTTGAAGAATTATAATTTTGGTATACAGGGTGTGACTAATTTTACAATTTCATTTTCGAAAAAAATATTAATTTCGAAAAATTAATTTTTTTGATTTTTGATAATTTTTAAAATCACTTTTGTTCATACAGTTTATTTAATTCACTGTTCATAAAGTAACCAAATAAATGTTGATTCATATTTCGTGCCAAAAAAAAAACATTTTATTTCAAAACCCCTTCAGCCGAATAAGAGAAAACTAATTTTTTCATATTTACATTGATTTGTGTCAAAAAAAAAAATATATAAATAAACCTACTTATCTTAGACACACTTAAAACTTGAACTCACCTCTTCCGTCGCTTTCTTTCATGTAAATTATCATTTGGCTTTTCTTCTAAACTCGGGGGCGATACAACAACTCTTTTCTTTGCAAACTGTACGTGTTTTTCATCACCTGAATCCTTTAAGCAAAATTAAATATTATAAAAATAAATAAAAACAAAACAATTTTTTTTACAAAAAAACTTAAAAAAAAATCTTACAGAATTATGACCATGTTCTGCACGTTGCGATACTAAAGGACAATCTTCTGGAATATCATCATAATTTTGTATTGTAATAGTGCAACTTGTTGGCTCCGTACTATCATTCTCCGAATCTTCTCCAACTATAAATTCTGGGCCACTCTTTTTCCGCTGTTCTACAAAATTGTGTGTTTTTGTTGATAGAATAAAAATATAAAATTTATACATTTAAATTAAAATTTTTATTATTAATTTATTTAAATTAAAAAAAAAAAATAATAATACAGTTTGCAAGGCAACAAGAAGTCAATGATTTTGAAGATTTTTTGCTTACGTTTCTGTTTGAAGGGTCCAACTGCGGACTTTGGTTCATTTGCATCTAGAAACGATGATACATCAAATTTTTCTTTAAGATTATTGGAACTGGCGAAGACCTTTTCCATTTCCGTATCCAGGAGGACCAAATCTGGGTCTTCATTTCCTCCTGCCTAAAAATAAACACATAAAACAAATTAATTAATATTTAAGTTGCATTTAATTAATAATTAGAAGCAGCATATTAAACGACAAAAATTCCTAAAATTAAATTTTGGAAATTTTTTAAAGATTTAAAATTTTGAAAAAATTGTTACAGAAAATACTACGGTGAAGAATTTTAGTTATTAAAAATTTTTCTTTTGAACAAAAATAGCTACTTTGATATTCAATTCCCTTCTTTTTTCATTCAATTTCAATATGGCGACGACCATTGAAAAAAAAAAATAAATCTACATATTTAAGGAAAATAGATCGGAGGTAAATATTATTTACGATAAAACAATTTTTTAACTATTTTATTTTTGTTCACATACATCCATGTATTTTTTTTTAACTACTTTATTAAGAACATACATGTAAAAGTTGTTTTGAAATAATATGACATAGTAATAATAATAATTATATATTTTGAAACCTTCAAACTGATCAAATGTAAACAAAACACGCAAATTAATAAATTGATGTTGATAGTTTTAAATTGATGATCAAAACATCATGTAACTTTGTTGTTTTTTTTTTATGGGGCTTCTTATTTTATTTATGGAATTTTTTTAATCTTGCATCAGAATCAGATGAGATTTTGTAAACCGTCTTAAAAAGATAAACAAAAATATTTAATAATCATTAACTCTATGGCATATTTGGAAGGGTAAGGATGAATGGCAGATATAAATTTTAATTGTTTTAAAAAAAAATTAAATGATCAATTATGAAAGCAAAATAAAATATACTATCTGATCTCATCTGGATTTATTTTTAACACGTAATAAGCACAACAATAAAATAATAGGAAATTTTGTAGATTTTTTTTGGGACCGAAAATATATCCATCTATTTGTGTATTTTCTGGAAATTTTGCTTCCAAAATAGGAGGAGAATAGGACAAGTTTTGGATTTGTAATTTTAATCGAAATATTAATCAGACCTGACATTGTCTGTTAGATGTTACAGAAGGGAGCGGGTCATAATCCTGTATGTCAAAATACTGTATGAGCAAAATACTGACTTGCAAAATCCTGTTTTGTAAAATCCTGTACGGCAAAATACTGTATTTTCATACTGTATTTTTTTTTAAAGAAATTTCCGTTAAAAATACGCATAATACTATGTTTTGAATATTAATTATGTTTCGTTTATTGACATTATTCAAATATAATTTATAACAGTTAGAAAGTAAATAATTCCTTTGAAAATTAACAAATAAAAAAATAATTCTACAAATAGGTTCATAAGGGTATGTCATAATGCATATTTCAGCCAAAATCACTTTTGAAGATTTAAACTTTAGGGGGTTTAGGACGCTTAGCTTAGCCGCAAATCACGTTTAAAGATAAAAATCGGTTTATATTATTATGACACATTTCTTATTTTCGCGGCTAAAATAATGTGCATTCAAATGTATGACAAGTAAGTTGGTATAATTCATTCATGAAATCAAATTATGTTTTCACAAAAAAAGAGAAGAAGAAAAATTGAAAAGAAAGATTAAGCAAACAATTACTAATTGAGAGAACTCAAGAAATAATTTTAGAGGGAAAATGAAGTGAACGAAAAAGAAGTAAATAAGTGTAGAATTTTGTTTTCTCCCTTTTTCTCTTAGCTCCTAATTAGGTACCTACCTACATATATTTATCAACAATAAGCTTGCTTTTTTTTTAAGTTTGATATTTTATTATCGATTATCAAAGTTCTGAAAAAAGACTGTAAAAGAAATATCGTTTTGATAATGTAAAAAAGTGCGCGCGCACTTTTTTACATTATCAAAACGATATTTCTTTTACAGTCTTTTTTACAGTATTTTGACTTACAGTATTTTGAAATACAGTATTTTGACCAACCAGGATTTTGCAATACAGGATTTTGACATACAGTATTTTGCTCATACAGTATTTTGCACATACAGGATTTTGACATACAGTATTTTGGCATACAGGATTTTGAATACAGGATTTTGGCACATACAGGATTTCGACCCCAACCCGTTACAGAACTCACAGAAAGTGGGTACCACAATACTGTTTGTCGGTCTGTCTGTCTATACCTCGACCTAATTCTTAAGCTACTGAATCAATTTTCTTCAAAACTATAATTATTTAAGCTTTTAGATTTTTCCCTACAGGCGATTTTTCTTTAACTCCAAAAATAACGGTAAGCGGTAGGTATATGAATTTTTAATATAACCGCTACAACAAAACATATTTTTTCCAATACAATTTTATTTTTTGATTTTTTTTTTCAAATTTTCTAAAAATAATTTATTTTCAAAACACTATACATAAGTAAATTTTTTAAATATTAATATTAAAGTTCTAAATTAGCACACCATTTTTTTGAGTTTTTGTTCTTAAAAATGTTTAAACGGAGAACACATTTTACAGAAGAGAGTTATCTAACAAAACCAAAAATAAGCGAAACATTGGAAAAAATGTCAGTGCACGCTTTTTCAAGATCCGGAAAATCCTTAAAGCCGAATCGAAATCTTACAAAATATTTTGCTCATCGAAAAATGCAATTTCATAACTACTATTTTACTGGGCTAAAACATGTCTAAACAATGTATTTTTTTTATTGTCATGCAACGAAACAAAATTCATTTGAATATTTAATTCCGTGTAAACAATCACCGCAAGTATCTTCTTGAGTCAGCCATTTTATTTTCTATAGTTCTTGCAATTCGTAACTATTACAAAATTTTCAAATGATGATGATAAAAACCAAATCTTTTAAGAATCAAGAGATTAATTCCTTCTTCTTTTATGTTCTTCTTAAAAACAAACTTAATCCTAGAATTTTAAATAGATCTAATTCCGAGACATTTAATTTCATGTTAGATTTTTTTTTTTTTTTTGTGCAAAGTCAACGCTTAAAGTGTTGACTGCAATGCTGTCAAAGCAAATAGTATGTAATCAGCACGTAAGAGCATTTTCCTATATTAACCACTTAATGTCAGTTTTGTGCCAAAGAAAATAGCTTAAACATCACACATATAATAGACATGTGGTGACCATATGTCTTATGCCTTAAGAGAACTACAAAAAATAAAATAATTAAAAAAAAAAATTTCCTAAAAAAATTTCCTCAAAAAATTAAAACAAAAACCAAAACAAAGTTAAGTAGTTTTAATTTATAGTTTGAAGTCATATTACAAAGCAGTTTTTTTCATTTTTTAAAATGTTGCTTATAAACTCTGTCTAACTTTAGACAGCTTTCTAACTTTGGCAAATGACTTCAACAAGCTACTTAATTGGTGTCTTATGGCTGCCTAACTTAGACACAAGATTAAGTTGTCTTAATCTTGAGTAAATTTTTTTTTATAGAATAAAGCAAATTTCTTCAAAATTTGGAAATAGTTAGACAGCGTCTAAGCAGACAAAAATCTATATAAAATATAAAAGTGTAGGAACTAATTTGGTCACAGTGGACTATCTTTAGTTTATGATTATTACAACGTGTAAGTTCTAGAATGTGTAATGTTTCAGGGAATCCGTATATAATCAGGCAATTTTAGTTTATCTGGGAAAAAATGCCCATAAGTTCAAGAAAAAAAAAAACATTTAGCTTCGAATAACGTTTTGTAGTTAATTTTTATTAACTTTACTGAGTGTAGTAAAAGTTTAAAACCTGTACATAAAAAATAGGACGCCTGGTCACCCTTTTTATATACACCACCCCAGCCAAAGATAGCAATGTGGAATGATTATTTAATTTCGCATTCAGGTGGATTAAACTCTAAACAACAGTTACAATCGTTGCAAATTTCAAATACCTTTAATGTACTTCGCGTCAGACTTTCTTCTAACCATAAAAGCTAAAGCTATACCCAGCTGGTGAGTGTTTATATACCTCTAGTTTTTTTTCCGAAAGAGTGTTACAGTACAAATAATACAAATTTTTATCGATTGTTTTTTATTCCTTCCAACACTAACTACTGTCAACGTTTCTGTTATTCGTGGGTGAATAGTTCTTTTGTCTAGCGTTCTATAAATAGAGCATAGGTAGACAAACATCTACGAGTAATACATGCAACGCTAACGCCTAAATGATTTTTTTTTTTTTTATTTTTTTTTTTTGTTTTCCTGATAGCCATTTGACAGCGCATTCGCAGGCATTATGAATGTGACTTTACTCAACCCATGCGGATTGTTGGATAAGTTAAAAGCTTCAAATTAAATTTACATAGATACATATGTAGGTAGTATTAGTTCCTGGATGGGGGTAATGTTTCTGAATGATAAAAAGATTTGTTTAAATGAATTAGGTTTAATTTTTTGTTATGAAATGGACTAATTTAATTGTGTTTTTTGTGAAACAAACATTGTGTATATTTTAAAAGTTAAAATCTATAGAAAAGTACAGTGCTAATGGTATTACTAATAGCTTTTTGTTAAGATGTTCTGGATTGGTCTTCCCAATTATTATTATTGTTGGAAAGACTTAAAGATACCTGCTTTATAAATGTTGCTTCTTAATTCGTTAAGATTTTTTTTTAAAGAAAAACTTGTTTTAGTCGGGATTCTTTTTCAAACGACTATTTTTACACCGTCAACGTTTTTAACTCAAAAATTCAAAACTTTTAATTTATTTTTAAATACATTTTCAAACTCGCAATTTTAAAGAGTGATTTAGTACCTACCCACCCAATGCGTCTTGGAAAATTCGATGCTCTAATTAATTTTGAGTCAACAGTAGTTTAAAACCGAAAAAATTAGCTTTCGAAATTGTTAAATTTCCTTTTACTTATAAATTTTTTTTTTTAATTGATTTCTTTGCTAAAATGAAAACTAAAAACCTTTAAATTTGAAATTTCTTCTATTAACCCCTATTAGACTAACATTCAAAATTAACATACATTAAAAAAAATAATAGAAAAAATCATTTTTTCAAGATTTTTAAAAACTGCATATTTGCCTTATATACATATTTGGAGTTTCTCAAAGCAACCCTTCAAAATATAAAAATTAATAAATGAAAAAAAAATCCAAAAAAAAAAATTCAGAAAAACATTTTTTTTTTCAATTTCAATTATTTCCAAAAAATTGAGGCCAATATTGCCAAAATTTTTTTCACTGGTACCTGATAACAATGAAACAAAATCATCACAAAATTTTTGTTTAGAAAAAAAAAAAATACCCAAAAGAGACCTAAGCTTTCAAATTCCTCGGGTTTAGTACCCATTTATTTAAATTCCAGAAGTTTCCAGTGATGAAGTTTCGTTTTGTCAATTTTTGGAGCTCCAAAATTAACGATACCTTTCATAACTATATTTGTTATGATACAACTTATTTATCTCGAAAACGGTCTTAAAGATTTTAATAAATTTTTTTTGTGAGTATTTAGGTAGTTTATATTATTTGAACAGGAAATTTTTTTAAAAAACCGTTCTATGACCATTCCGGTCATATATATTTTTTTTTTATTACAAGAAAATAACATTTTCTTATGGAAAGTCAATATTTTGAAAACGGGTGGATATTTTGAAATTCCGTGTCTAAGTGTATATATTACTTATAAAATACTTAAAATCTGCTTACTACTCAGACTACTTAAGAAATTTTATTAAAAAAGAAAAACTATAATTTTGGTTGTGTAAAAGTATTTTTTGAAAATTTCATGTGAATTTTAAATACTCGTTGAAAATTTGTATTGAGTTGATAGCTATGTTTGTGACAGTTTGTGAAAAGAAATTCAAAAGACTTTAAAGACCCGTATACAGTTATAACTTTGTATTGCTCTCTTGTTCGCCCTCTTTTAGAATATTGTGTTTTTGTTTGGTGTCCTCACACGGTCAATCATATAAATGGATTGGAGATGATCCAAAAGAAAATCTTAAGGTTTGCGCTTCGAAATTTTGCTTTAAATAATAAAGTTATCTTGAATTATAAGAAAAGGCGTCAGTTGTTGGGCCTTAAGTCTGTAGAACGATGAAGAGAAGAGTTCAGCATTCACAGAGACCATTACTTTTTGAATTGCCCAGTAATTCTCATGGTCAAAGAGAGCCTATTTCAAGATGCTCCAGTATTTTTAATTTTTTTTTTCCAATTTAGATTTATCTTTGAGTAGAGATAGGTTCAAAAAGGAATTCAAATTGATTTTTTAAAAATTGGATTGTTTTTTGTTAAAATATTTTGAAAGATTCACAATCAAGAAATTTTTTAAAAATTATATTATCATTTTGAAAAAATAAAATTCAGTTTTTGAAAAAGTATTACTTCGTTTCTAAAGCTAAGGGCAATTATAACCTCACTTTAATTTGGAGTTTTCATACACCACATTAGACAAAAAAAAATAAGAGAACGATTTTTTTCGACTGTTTTTTAGTGGTTTTTGAAAACCTGTTTCTTCTAAAAAAATAAAATCGGGAAAAATAGGTCCCATAATTTTTTTGACTAGTTAAAAATATAATGCACATACCAAATATATATATGTAAGGCAAAAAAAAAAAAACAAACTGTAAATTCGATATTTCTCATTACTCTAAACTAAAATATTTTCAAATGTTTCTCAGAAAAATTGATGTTAGGGTTTTCTATGATAAATAAAATTTTACAACAAAACTTTGTTGCAGTAATCTTTATTTACATAAATTCAAACTCTATACATATAGAATAGAGTATGTATATGGAAACAATTTTCAGAAATCCCCAAAGTTCTTCTGCCAATCCTTTGAGAGAGTGATGTAATTGGAAACAGTTTTTAATGACAAGGACATAAACATTTCATTTGTCGAAATTACTCATATGTATTTACAAAGTGACTCTACCTATTTTCACTTTACTATCATTGTTCACTTTTTTTTTGTTTTGTTTTCTAAGTGTAAGAGTACCTGAGTATTTTGAATCAATGAAAATGTTTGTAAGAAAATGGTAACCTCTTCTTAAAAACGATATTTATTTTTGAAAAATCTTATTATTAAGATTAAATGTTATGGATGACTAATATGTCATTTTGAGAAAAAAGGTTCAAGAGAGACACCTTTTTAAAAAGGTTGACCTAGTGGCCAGCCCTACTTAAAAGCGGTCCAAGTTAGAATTTGTTCCTAATTACCTATCCCCACAAGAAGATAATAAAATTGGTAGCTATCATTAATTTTTACTGTCACTTATTCTTATTTTGTCACACCTAACCTCAATCCATCACTACCTTTTTCAGAAACTTAACATTCGTGATTTAAAAATAGCTTCATTCCCATTTGTCCTTAAAATCCTCGTTTTTTTATAGACCCGTCACTCTGTGTAGAGTTTTATTTTGAAGGGAAAACCTTCATCAAAGGTATTAAAAAGGTTTAGTTGTTTCGAGGTATCGAAGGAATTTTTTTTTTAAACTAGAAATAGAAAAACACCAGTTGATGCAAATTTTCTAACTTTACATCAACCCCCTACCCCTACTAAATTATCCAGGGGTTGATTTGTTTTATTATTGTTTACAAGGAAACATTAGACTTCGTGCTCAAAGCAAAAGAAGTAGCATCAGATATAAGCTTAACTATCTACATTGTTGTAGTTTTAAGATATAAAAAAAAAATACAAAAGAAATCCACTTCATAAATATTTTCTTGGTCAGATGATTCTATTGTCTTAAGTTTTTTTTTTTCTTTCTAATTATACAGTCTTAGCACATCCCTGACCTAGTTCCTTGCTTCACAATGAGAACACAAAATGATTTCCTTGTGTTGAAAACAGTTAATTTGTAAGTTTTTGACATTCTATCGAATTTAAGATTTCCATAAATGAGAGAATTCTTGAACTTTTGTCCTTCATATTTTTATTTTTGTATTTTAAATTACTTTATCAAGTAGCAGATATTTTATTTTCATTTAAGTCTGAAGCAGATATAAGGCGACAGTGGATCGATGGGGAAAACCTTTTAAGATTTTTTTTTTTTTTTGATGAAAATAGAAATACACGTCTTGCCAGACTGTTTTTTTAATATGTATGTTTTCAGTCAATAAATACCCCTGCACAGGGTGCTATGAATGAGACAAAAAAATTTTGTTTTGAATTGTCATCTTTTAAAAAAGTAGAAGGAATGATAACAGATTTAATGGGGAAGAAGATATTTTTGGATATAATTATAATTAACCATTTTAAAACAATTTGTCTCTCTTCACTATACAGTAAATATGGGTGGTTTAGTAGATGAAAAAAACAAATAGTTTTGTAGTTTTGAAAATACATATTATTTTCAAAAACATAAAATTATTTTCTTAATTTGATGAGCTGCAACGCTTTAAAGAAACAGTTTTCAAAACTTTAAAAAAATAGAAGTTAGTTTCAAAATCGTACGTATGTACTGAAAAGCTTTTATTGAACTCTAGATATTAATCCGACCTTACGATGGTAATGAATGCGAAAAAATAGATTCTGACTGTCTACCAGTTTGTCTGTACCTTAATCTGTGACCAACTACTTAAGAAATTTTCTTCAAACTTATATTAATATTACTTATAAGGATCTACCTTAAATAGAAAATTGAAATTTTTTAACTCCAAATATCATGTAAAAATTAAAACAAAATATATTTATCCCGAAAACGGCTTAAACGATTTTGATGAAATAACTATTTCGTCAAATACTATTTTTCATGAAACTGTTATTAACGGTAGCTGTCGTAGAAGCGGATTTTTGGCTTTAGATTTTTTTTTCAAAACGGTTCGACGGATTGCGCTACAAAATTTTTATGAAAAAGATTGTTTATAATCTATATCAAATTTTTGAAAAAAAAATTATTTTGGATTTTTGTAGAAAATTTATATTTTTTTTTTTGAAAACTCAATATTTTGACAAATGATAATTTTTTTTTTTTAATTTCAAGTACAATTAAAAAATTTTTGTTTATACAAACGCTTTTAAAAAATTAGATGTAAAAATTACTTTTTTGAAAAAACCCATTTCTAACGATTTTTTTTTTAAATTAAATTTTTTATGATAGAATAGGGACCACTTAGAAGTCGGAAAGTTGAAATAGGAAAATAAGTAGGGCTTGTTAAGAGACCAAGACGAGACTTGCTTCTAGGCATCCAAAACAAGACCGAGACGAGAATGTAAGAAATTAAAAACAAAATTGTGTTTCTAAAATTGAATATTTCAATGCCATATAGACAGCTTCTAGAATAAAATAGATGTTTCCCATTTTACGAAAAAAAGACTAAATTAGAGAAATTCTGAGTTGTTATCAAGATAAGAAAGAGACGAGACATAGTCATACCAGAACGAGACATTTTTTTTCCAAATTTAACGAAACAGAGACAAAACTTAACCAGCCTTAAAAAAATATATTTTTTTTATGATCAAACTTTGAATACTTTTAAGTTATTTATATTTAGGCGCTTGATGCATAGTGGCTGAGTAAGCTTACAAAATGTGAGTTTTTGTATTGAAAACATACTTATATGAAGATCAGCGGGGAATTATGATCAAAGTCAATTTTTTAGATAACGATGCCATCTTGTACGCCTTAGAGAACCGAATCGAAATACATATGGAACGATTTAAAAAAAAATGATAACGGTTAGGTTCAAAATAGGAAGAGTGTCATGAAGGTCACAAAATTGAAATCCGTCTCTAGGACATTTGTTGACTTGAAAGAATAAGATTTTTGTCCAGCTCTTTTCTTAAAAAAATATCTACTTTCTCTTTTTTTTTTTAATTTATTTCAAATCACAAATTACTTAAATTTTTCAGAGATTGTTGATGCAAAATATTTGGGGTGTATCGATAAAAGGCCACCTTAAATTTTTAAATAGGTGAAAATATTAAGTAAGTATGTACCTACACGATTTAATTATCACAACCTTGACACAGAACTTTTGAAATTGTCTCTTAATTTAAAAACTATATCCTATATCCTTCACGAATGAATTTTTAAATATCGATTTTTTATCGCTTAAAAATTGTTCCACTCAAAAAAAATATTACTAACAACGTAGGAATGTGTCATTCTCTATTGAACCACCCTGTAATATTTTACCCTAAACTGTACGAGTAAATGAAAGAATCACCTTCATTAGGTGTGTGTAGGTAGAGATGCTTATGCCGAGTTGAATGCTTTCACCCACCCACCCATTAATTTTCCCAAGGACATTATGCTGATGTGCCAACATCACCAATATACCAAACTTCAAGCATGTTACCAAAATGTTCAACCACACAAAAAATACTAATTAGCATCAACTCACCTACATACATAGCTCGCATCCTTAAATCACTTATGTAGGACGTGAGAATATGTCCAACAAATTGAAGTTTATTTCTAATTTCATCGTCACACAAAGTCACAACTCGTTGTCACAAAAATAATAAAATACACAAAGATTAAACACTTTTACCAGCAACAACAACAAAAAAAAGTCACTTAAAATTAACAATATCCTTTAACACAATATCTACACTGGATGGTCCTTGCTACATTGAAATATACAAAAAAAAAGAATTATACTTCTAGTTGTTATTTGTGCTTTCAATCAAAAAGGATGCCAACAACTCAGAGAACAAGGAGGTCCTGCAAATATTATATTCTCGAAATAATAAGAAAAATCACTTTGAACTCCAACCATCATCCATCGAAATAAAAAAGGATACGATTTATTTTTTATTGTCCAAGGTCCTTGTCACAGAAAGAAGAACACACACCACAAAAAAAAAAAAACAAAAGCACTCGATATCTAAACTTTCGATTCCTTTTTATTCCAGGATATTATTTTTGTATCTGTGTATCTGTATTTGTGAATGTATCTATACTTATTTGAATTTCGCTATATCCTGGAATCGTGCGTCGTCCTTCTCGTCGTCACCGTCACCGTCTGAACAGAAAGGACGAAATAATTTATAATAATAATAATAATTTCACCGATAAGTAAAACACTTTTGATCCGGACGACGGACGTCTTGCGATTGTATGCAAAAAGGATTCGAAGCTAAACGAATAACAAGGTACTCGTATATAGGTATTTTTGGTCCTCTTGTTCAGTTTTGTGTTTGAATTGAATTGAGAGAGAGGAAATGCATACGTGAGAGCTTTGTTCCAACTTAGATTATTAAGTTTTATGGAACAATATTTCTCCTATAAGTATAGAACATTGTGTATATCCTTATTGCCAACGTACCTACGATAGAAATAACTCGTTACACGTGTGTATCTAATACAAAAAAAAAAAATTACACCTGTCACTTTATCAATACAAAAATATCCTTTTTTTTTGGGGAGAGTAAAGGGAGAGGGAAATTATTTTTGAACAAATAATGCAAACGCACTTTAACCGCTATAACCGTTAAGTACTTGTCACGGCCACTTAAAAAGATTAGAGAGAGTGTGTCTGAATAAATACACCGACAGCGGGGGGAGGTTGGGTGATCCACGATTATTTTGATTGCGAACACAAAATATACGAGGACACACTATTCCGCATCCGGGCCCAAAGTGAGGAGCTCCTTATTGCCGAAACAAACACAGACTCTGGCTTGGTTCAATTCAAGAGTTTTTTTTTTTTTTTTTTTTTTTTGGAAACAATGTCAAACGAAACAGAAAGTGGCGCGCACACTCGTCCTAAAAGAGTATCTAGAGTGTACTATAGGACGAGGAAACAGAACACACGTTTAATGCTGTTTTGTTATACAGTTTTCTTTTTTTTTTTCATTTTCCAATTAGTTGTAGATAGTCTTGTAGTAGCTGTTGGCTGCTTCCATATCGGGTTGTTGGAATTAAAAATTATGACGTAGGTAGTTCAACAACTATCACCACCATCACCTCACACGATGACGACGAGGAGGGGGAGGCACCAGAAGAGGAGTAGGTATCCACAGAAAAAAAAACAACAACAACAACAGTTGGTATAGCCAGGTACCTGTACTTACTCGTATACTCGTATAGTATACCTAGTGTGCCAAAGACTTTAATGCGCTAACATTTTCCAGGCGCAAATGATTGTGTGTGAAAAATTTAGCTTGAGCTCCGGTCAAGGCCAAGCAAGGCCAATACTGATGCCAAAGCTTTTTGTGTTCAATTTTATGTGAAAGTTTTCAAGCTTTTTGGGGGAGAGCTTTTTTTGTTGTAATACTGACTATGATAGTACAAAAAATATACCTAACCTATACAATACGCATTGCACTTGTTTGAAGAGTGGAACCAGCTGCTATGGTTGCCTCTAGTTTTATTGTACTGATACGAGTATCTTCAAATATTCACCGATAAACGAAAGTTTATTAACTTCCCATAGGGAGTTATTGTAATCGGTCCGATTTGTCAAATTGAAATTTTTGACATTTCTCGACGTTTCAAGGTCCCTAGAGCCTATATCAATCATTTTTAGAGAGATGTCTGTGTGTGCGTGTGTACGTACGTTCGTACGTCCGTACGTTCTGGTACCATTTTTCGTCGTCGATATCTCAAGAACGAGTAGAGATATCGACTTGAAATAAATTTTGTTTTACAGATAATAACTTCGAAAGAAGTTGAAAGGGCGTTTATTAATATTCAATCAGTCGTTTTTTTACTATAGCAGTTTAAAAAGGAAGTGAAAATTTTGGTTGGGCTCAAATATCTCACAAACAAATAATGCTATTGACTTGAAATAAATTTTATTCGACACATTATGACGTCATACAAATTTGGTATGAATTTGGAAAATAATCAATATATGTAGGTACCCTTAATTTTTAAAATCAAAAAAACTAAAAAAAAAAATAAACTAAAAAGTGGTAAAGTTTTCAAGATCACAAATGGGAAGTTATCAGTGTGGGTCGCACCCAGCCTCTTTTTTTTTTTTAATTGACGTGTGGAATACATTCCCCTACCACCCTCCCCCCATCAAAAATTATTGAGGGGAGTAAGAAAATTGAATCATTTTTTTTCAAATGGGTTGACAAAGGACTTAAGAAATTTACCTAACCCTTCCCCCCTCCTCGAAATTATATTTCGGGTTCTAGACTAACATTTTGTTTTTAGGGGTTTCTCATAAAAAAAAACAGTTTTTCTATGGGGGGACAAAAAATTTTTTTTATGAATTTGCAAGAATGACACTCCCCTAAAACTACAATTTTTTTATAAAATAAAATTTTTAACTTTTATTTTATGGCACTGGACAAACAATGGAAGAATGAGGTATTATCTTAAATTGATTTTAATTTTTCTTTGTTTTAAAAAATAGGTCCTACCAATGCTAATAAAACGAGAAATTTGAGATTTTAGGCAATAATTTTTTTTATATTCGTATGGGAGGTACCGTTATTTTTGAAATAAAATTAATTTTTGCTCAAAGTATTATAGATAATAGAGTATTAAAAAATCTTTTTGTACCAAGTTTCCAAAGGTATAGAGCCATTTTTGAAATATTTGATTTGTTTTTAATTTAAGTATTTAATACTTTTCATAAATTAATATTCTTTTGCATAAAAGTTTTAATTACAATTAGATGAAACGGTTTGGAGAAAATTCTCGAATTCGAATTTTCATAAAACGTAAGTCAAAATCTGATTTTCTTAAAAGGCAAATAAAAATGTAAGTACGCTTGGTACCGTTTTTTCACAATACTCGCCTTTCAGTAGGTACCTAGAGTTCGAAAGAAAGAATTCTGAACACAAAGAATTCTCAGATTTTTGAGGAATCAACTAAACCTTGCCTGAACACACCCATTTAATCCTTAACTATTTCTGAGCCCAGCTTAACAAAATCGCAGGCATTTACAATTTTCGATACGCTAAAAATAGTTTTTGTAATTTAAGATTTTTTCAAAAACTAGAAGACATAAATCGTAGTTTTAAAAAAAAGGAATACTTAAAACCTATTCTGAACATATTTCTTTTAATTTTGTAAATTTTTTTTTTCTAAAATATTGAGCTTGAAATAATTATTTTTTTCCATTCGCCACAAGTTATCTAGTTGAAATAAAACAAAAATAATTATAGCACAGACTCTTGGCCTTGATAAGGAAAAATTGTTGATATCTAACAAAACTATAAGAAATGAACAACCCGCAAAAAACATAGTTGGCAACAATATTTCTGCAAAAAGTGCTTCCAAAAACTACGTCACTAAATCGAGAGGAGAATATAGCATTGAAAATATACAAGATCTAGTAATAAAAGTAACCAATAAAAAAAAAAAAAAGAATGTAGGTTTTTCCTTTGGGAAAATTGAAGAAAGCTTTTCACTTACATAAATAACAAACAAAAAAATCGAATAAAAGTACCTTTCGCACCAAGAGGATATATTATGTTCAATGTTCAAACGTTAACGATATTATAAAGACATGAAGACTTAAAGACCATATAATACTGACCAGAGTATCTATACGTATTGGCCCATCATATAGCCTTCATTTGTGTTGTCATTAACACTCTTGGCTAGAAAATTAAATGAAAATAATGTCTGGGAGAAAAAAATAATGACAGATAATAGCTTTATGGCTTTTAGGCTAATATTGTGTAAGATGAAAGTCAGCCGACATTTAAGAAGATAAAGGTATAAAATCTTCTTTTTTTTTGGTTCATGGCAACATATTATAACTACAGGGAAAATGACACTTGAAGTATGATTAAGCTTTAAGGCAGACTATTTCCCATACATAGTAGATGCGATTTAAGGGTTAAGGTATTTGAACTTTGGCTTTTAGTCCACTTTCAACAAAATTAACAAACAGCTTATGATTTCTTTGAAATACGAGTACGAGAAGATTTTAACATTTTATCTGAAAACACTTAAACTTAAATTGTTAATTTTTAACTTAAAATTTTGCCCTTATCTTAACAAAAAAAAAATAATTTAACAGAAACCTTTGTGGTTAACACAGAAACGGGAATCATTTATGTTAGTACCGTTTAAGTGATTTGTATTTTTTTATCTAATTTAATATTTTTTTTATTTATTATGATGTAGATACCTGGCTATGTAGGTTTTTGACAAATCAGGTCATATAGATGAACCAAACCCTTATAAAGCTTCTTAAATGACGCACTTGTCATTCCATTGGAAATCAAAGAGATCACATGTGTTATTGTAACTTTTAAGGGTTGTAGGATATTGGTATACTTTAATTGCATCTATTGACATTTATGATGCAAAGATTAGGATAGGTAAAAGGTTATAGAAGCTTTTGATTTAAAAAATATTTGACCTTTGAATAAAATAAAAAGAGATTTTTTTCCAAAGTGTAAGTATAGGTTTAGTTTGAAAATAAAACAATACACTGAGAAAAAAAAGCTATTAAAACCCATACATTGATCTTTTTTTACTACTTATACTTTTTAAAAGCAACAAATATTTGTTGAGAACAATTGGATTGATTCAATGAAGAAAAATTTAATAAGATTTTCGTATCATCTCAAGAATACGAGTACCACTTAAAAAATACAATCATAATACAAAATACAAAAATGTGTAATTACGTATACGCACTAGTGTACCTACTATAGTATCATATGTACATTTATGTACCTTAAGTAAATTTCGAAGGATTTTCGTTTAAGCAAACTAGGATTTTTCAAGAGCAAGCAAGTCAAAAAATCGACTTTATTTTATAAAAAATTTGATCCAAATTTCACAAAGTTTCAAAAATCATTTTTTATAATAAAAATATAAGAAATACGGTTCCATGCCAGGGGTATATCGGTTTTTTAACAACTGTTTATTTGACCAAAAAGTTTGATGTTAGCTACTGCAGCCCACAAAATATTTCTTCTAGATAAAAAACATTCTGACAATTTTATTTGTTAAAGCTATGTATTCAATAAAAATATACGCAGACGTAAAATTTGGAAAATTTTATATAAAACGAAAAATGTTATTTATTTTATTTATTTTATTTATTTTATTTATTTTATTTATTTTATTTATTTTATTTATTTTATTTATTTTATTTATTTTATTTATTTTATTTATTTTATTTATTTTATTTATTTTATTTATTTTATTTATTTTATTTATTTTATTTATTTTATTTATTTTATTTATTTTATTTATTTTATTTATTTTATTTATTTTATTTATTTTATTTATTTTATTTATTTTATTTATTTTATTTATTTTATTTATTTTATTTATTTTATTTATTTTATTTATTTTATTTATTTTATTTATTTTATTTATTTTATTTATTTTATTTATTTTATTTATTTTATTTATTTTATTTATTTTATTTATTTTATTTTATTATAATTCATTCTTGAATTAAAATTGTTATCAAAAAACATAATATCAAGATATCCATCTTTAAAAACATTTATTAAGCAAACCAAAAAAAAAAGGGTGCAAGCCTTTTCCTTTTTTCAATTGTTGTTCACTCATATTTCTCCTTCTTCTTCTTTTTTTTCTTATTGCTTTATTTTCATTCCTATTGTGTTTTTATTTATTTATTCCTCCAGCCACTCCTCCTATCCCATATTTACTAACAGCCATTTTTATCGGATAAATAAATAAATTTAAGACAACAATGAAGTTATTATAGCTTTGCTACATGACATGGTAGAATATGCTATAGCAGTATCGCCAGCCAACAAATAGATTTTCAAAGTCAAGGCCACTTTTGTAGTATAGGGTGTGGGATCTTGATGTGTGTACTGGGAAACTAAGTGAATAATGTAATCTGTCCACACACGATACAAAAAAAAAAAAAAAAATAATAAAACCAAAACAAAAATACTCATGGAGAAAATGGAAAACTATAATGAAGAGTTGTTGCACCAGGGAACAAAGAAAAACACAAAGTCACTTAATTATTTAATGATACTCAAGTTCTTGGCTGTTGTTGCAAAATGGCATTGCCAGGTAAACAGTTTATTTAAGGATAATATGAAGTATCATTGAAAATAATAACTTCCAACCACTAAAACACCCACTTTGAAAGAAAAATGTCATCTAACCGTAAAGGTGAGAAGAATGAAGAATTTTGTTCTTTGGACATTTTTAAAGAATAACATATACATAGGGTGTTTTTTTGAGGGGTATAGAAATGGAAAAAAAAGATGGATTTTTAAAATTGACATGAACTTGTCTTTATTCGAAAGATAAAGGGATTATAATTTAAATATAATTTTTGACATATGACCGCCAGACAATTTTCAATCACTTTTTCTATAAATTTGTGGCCGTGTATCGGCAATAACGCGTCGTCCTCCAGGGTGTCGATCATTTCGTTTCAGGAAAATAGTGTAGCAGCGTTGAATCGCACGATCTTGGATCTTGTCCAATTCACGGGTCCGAAACGTAAAACTATGCGGTGACCAAACGTTTCTTTTATTAAATCATTTGTGGCACGGGTTGTGTGACATGTTGCGCCATCTTGTTGAAACCACAGCGTCATGGTTGTTCAATTGAGATACGAAAACGTCAGTAATCATGGCTTTATGGCGGTCACCATTGATTGTAATGTTTTGGACAGCATTGTGTGTGCCCATAAAGCAAACCAAACAGTCAAATTTTCTGGATATAATGGTACCTATTTTAACATAAACTTGGGGATTTTCTTGATTCCAAATACGGCAGTTTTGTTTATTGAAGTGTAGCCATTCAACCAAAAGTGAGCTTTTATCCCTTGGTTTGGGTACGTTTACCACAATTTGGAAGCGTTGTTCGGGCGTCAGTTTTTTCATGTTGAAATGCCAAACCAAACTAAACACAAATCACTTAACAACTGTTAAAATGGCAGCCAGTTAAAAAAGTTTTGCCAACGTGAAATTCTAAACCTCTAAGAAAACAGCTTTTAATTTAGAAAAAAAAGACAAAAAAATATCAAATTTAAGTAAATTTTTACCACGCCCACATTTTTGAGCTATTTTTTGACTAAGATGTTCCTGCTACTTCTAAAAAATTTATCAGCTCAAAGAAAAAAAAAAAACGCTTCGAAAATTCTCTTTGACATCAGTTCTTGTTTTTTTTTTCGTCTTTCAACTTAAACGGCCGAAATATTTTTATTTATTATCAAATGCAAAATTAATTTTAATCTGGCATTGCTATCCCCCTAGAATAAAGACAAAACTAAAGTCTGTAATATCTTGAAGGTTTAAAGTCCACCAGTCAACGCACATTCAGCACTAATATTATCGCTACCTACTCAAGAGACCAATCTTTCAAAACCATCCATGTCAATAGCTCCACACGGCAAACTGTAATTAATGACAATTTCAATAGCGTTAGTTGAAAAACTACTGCAGCCAATACTACCTTCATCCACAATCTAAAGAACCGTTATATGTAATTGAAAAAAAAAGGAAGACAAAATCGAATATAAATGCATTAGGTAGATAGGATATATCTTTGCGGGCTCAGCAAAACAATCTACGAGTATGTACATTATGTAAATCAATAGTTCGATGTCGTTGGTGGGTCTTGTGGGTATCGTGAAGGTATAAGCCATTATATGGGGATAAGGGGCTTTAGATTCTATTGTGGAATTCTGGTGGTGGTTGTGGTGGAAATTATAAATAGTCTTGCAGAGCTCTCTGCATAACTTGACCAAAAGTCATTATCTTATATGGAGAAGGGCTGCAAGGGTGGTGTGGCCTTGGGCCACACGACCTTGGCCAAGACTTTATTGATTTCCTGTTGCGCTATCTGAATTCCACATCATACATACATGTATCTGTACTACGTTGTAGAGGGTTAGTTGCCTTTTTAGGGCTTAAAAAAAAAAGTTCAAAATTTTTTGGAAGGGTATACTGCTTTTTACCTATCTATGTGTATTTAAATGGTGGAAAAAGCTCTTGGATGCATAGAGCTTAGTTCTTCATTTTTCTATATCCCTTTTTTGACACAAATGGAAGGGGTTTTTACCCGGAAAACAATAACTTTTGTTGAAGCTTCTGAGGCAAAGTAAGCTTTTCTTTTTAGTGGAAATGTGTATTTTGTTATTTTGTACGGGAACTTGGAAAGTATGACAAGATGATTGAAAAAAAAAACCCAAAAAGCTTACAGACAAAATGAAAAGAATTACACGGAAAAGTGTTGTGCAACAGGCACATTTTTATTCGTTTAAGGTAAATAATTTGGAAATTATAATTTTTTTGTAGCCCTGTCACTGTCTCTCAACAAATTCTATAGACAGTGGGTGGTGTTAGGTAAAAATGATAAAATAATTAATTAATCAATGCAAATTTGAAGATAAGGCATTTTTTATGTTTTTGATGAAAATTAAAATTAAACCTAAAATTAAATTAAACTAATTTTTTTCAAATTGACAATTTGTTGATTTTTGGAAAGTCTTCGGAGTACCTCGAAGTTAACCCCAATATGCATTTTTTTTGGTAAAAACTTTTGGAATTTGTCTCCATTTTTAAAAAGACGTTAACACCATTTAAGCTTTAAAAAAAATACGAAATCTTATTATTTTGAAATGCAGTCTTTCCATAAACGCATAGATTCTTAAATATTGTTAGCCTTCTTTGAGGTAAATATTGAAAGTATATTAACTTTAAAAATTAGAACTTTGTGGTCTGGAAAAATATCGGTGAGGGCATTTGGACGAATACTAAACTTTTTTTTTGTTTTGACGAGTTAATCCGTGTTTATATACTTTAAAAATAAGAAGAACAATGATTTACCATAATTTAGGTAATTCGAAGAAAAATCTTTGTTACATTATTCCTCAAAAACCGTTTTAGTTTAAGAGGAACTTATTTAAAAAAAGGAAGTTAGCGGATTACAAAAACTAAATGGCATTTATATAATAATAGGCGTTAAAGTATTCGGATTTTCTTAAAATAAAAAAACTAAATAACTACATATTTTGATTACAAACAAATATTGGAATATTGCATAAGGAAATTAGCTTTTTGACCAAAATCTCACTTATCTACTAATTACCAGAGTTGTAAAGACTGCAGTCTTTTTGGTACTGCAGTTAATAGAAAAAGGCTTTAACTGTAATCCGTCTTGACTTAGAAAATAAATTTTACAAACACTCTTCAGTCAAACAACTTAATTGCAAAATAATATTAAAGAACAAATTTTTGACTATTCAAAATACTACAGCATGATTCTGTAAGTATTACCGTTATTTTTAATATTTTTTTTATGTTTTAACTAATTTTTTTTTTTTGAAAATTGCCTCTTCCGCCTAAACTGGGGGAAAGAGACCCCCCTTCTATAAGATATTTTTTTCTCTTGCCCAAGGACAACCTACACGCCCTAGGCTTTTGTGACACCTTATGCAAATCACCCTGTTTAATTTTTTAGGATTTCAGCAACAAAAAAGTTGATATAACCAAAAACTCCAACTAAATAATTTATTTCTTTAACAAAATGCACTATACTTTTAAACCAAAGCAGTTTTCAAATAAAGTTACTTAACATTTTTTGTAGAAAATTTAATGTTTTAAAACTTTTGTCTATAACTTATTCGTCTAGGACTTTTTTAGTCAAAAGACTAAACAAAAGTTAAAAGACTTAAAATTAATTAATTGCAGTCAAAAGACTTATTGACTTATTGACTAAAACCAAAACCAGGTTAGTACTGAAGACTTTCATCTGACTAAAAAGACTAAGATCAGTTAAAAAATAGTGCAGTTAATTAACGTTTAGTCCATTAACTGCTCTTATTAACTGCACTGTTTTTTTTTTTGCAGTTAAAGTACCCAGACACAGTAGTAACTTGCAGTTAATTGATAAGTTAATTAACTGCAACTTAACTGACTGCATTACCAAAGTACTGCAGTCTTTTACAATTCTGCCATATACCTACTTATAAAACAACTGCATTTTAAAAATAATATTTTTTGTTTAATACACCAAAACTGCAAAAAAAAAAGACGTTAATTTCTTCTACTTTTTTCTTCATTCATATTTTGCGGATTTCTAGGAATTTTCGGAACAGAAATGTATTCAAATATATTCAAAAAACCCATGTTGATCCCGAAATAAAAACAAAAGAAAATATGGGGTGTTTTTCAATTTTTTTGATTAAAAAAAAAAATTGTCAAAAGAAAAATTTATTAGTGCAACAACCAGGTGGAAAAAAAATTGTTTATAGGAAAAAATCCTAAAAAAATTAAAAAACCTATTTTTTTTAAATACTCGTGCATTGCCAAAAAAATTTGTCGAAAACATGTTTGTCCTAAGAAAAAATTCTTTTTTTCAAAAAAAAAATTATGCCAAAAAAGAAGTTTATTATTCTACAACTATATACATTATGTATGTATGCATACAGTAAATTATTTTTTTTTTATTTCTTGTCACTTTTTTGAAGAGTGTTTCGAATCATTCATTTGCTGACTTTTTTTTTTGCAAATATGTATGATCGGTTTTTTTTACTGACTGTCAAAAATAATTTTTTTTTCGAAATTTATAGAAGCATTTTATTTCGTATTTTTCAAATTCTTATAAGGTACAGAATTAAAATTTTTTTTCCAACAGTTTTTGAACAAAAAAGTGAGATTTTACAGTAAAAAACAAAAAAAATATGCTTCGCTTTGAAAAATTATCCATTTTTGCAAATTTCTCGTTTCTTCAAAAACATTTTACGAAATAATGAGAGCAAAAAATTAAATTTTTGTTCCATTCTTTTTATCGCCTTTCGCTTTCAAACACATTACAAACAGTAAAACTTTCATATGTATTCATGGTCTAAGGCCGCAATCTTGGAGTGCCAGAGGGAAAGGGGCCCCCAGTGATGAGCAACATTTTTAACGATTTGGACGAAAATTAGTACCTACTTGGTATTATTATACTTTTTAAGTTTTGTCTAAACAGGTGGTATCAGACAGGGCCGTAGCCAGGGGCCGTCAAAAAGGGATTTTTTTATATAGACTTTTCAAGGTAGTTTATTACCTACATAGGTTTCCCTGAGGCGTGTACAGAAGATGGATGATGTTTAGTTAGTTTTGAAGTTAATCGTAACCGAGGGGCGCCCAAAAGGGCGCTTAGTGCTACTATGACTTAATCAGTTTGAATGAAGCCGTGGCTACAGGCGCTGAGTGTTTTTTTTTTTTGGAAATATTTAAAAAACAACTGAAACATAATTATCTTCAATCAACATCAGGCACCATCTGGTGAGTCATGATGTGTGTGGTCAGCGAAATCTAAAGCCCATCATCATTGAATAAAATATGACGTCATAAAAAAACAACCCTCCCAGATGAATCCTCTTTGATATCTTGCTAGTATTTCTGGCGCTATAAATGTTCTATCAAATAAATATTCGTATTAAGGTTGAATGAACATCGTATAAGAAAAGTTTATTATTTTTTTGTTTAGTTTTTTGTGTCATAAAATCAAAAAGTTAAAGAAAATTCTCCCAGTAATTATTATATGGGATGAGGCGAAAACAAGTTTGGCAAATTATTTAACAAATCAACGAAAATCCTTTGGAAGAAAAAAAAAACAAACAAACAAATTAACTTCAAGGTTTTCCTTTTCTTTGCTCCATTTTATTGGTGAATCAATTGACAGCAAAATCCACTGAGTAAAAGAAAAAAAAATATATAAAAAAAAAGAAAGCAACTTAAAAAAGTTAAATTCAATTCTAATCGAATTATCTGATTGTGATACGAAAAAAAAGGAAAAATGTGTACGACTATGTATCTACGATTTCTACGACGACGTAGAAAAGGCAATAAAAAAAAAACAGGAAAAATTGCTTTTGTTTGGATTAAAGTTTTCTGTTTTTTTTTTTTTTTTGAAAATTTTTGTTTTTGTTTGTGTCTGCCATTTATTGGCTTACGCATTTATTGTAGAAGATTAAGTTTTACAGCGCCTAGTTTGTGATATGTCATTGAACATGAATAAAATATTTTTTGGTTCTTTCCATCCTTTACACAGCCAGCAAAATGAGCTGGTATTATGATGATGCTATTATAAAGGCCAAATAGAGCCATTGAGTTATGAATAAGCTTCTAAATGATCGGATTACAACATCTTGTTATTACATTGTTTTGTTTGGGGTATATTTTTCATCTTTAAAATGTTTGATTTTTTTTTTATTGAAATCAATTGCTCGGTTTAATCGGATGTAATTTTTTTTTCTTTTAGCTCTGTAGTTCAGGAAAATTAGATAAAAAATTGAACAAAGTGATTTTGGTGTAATAAGTAGCTATTGAGCTTTTTTTTATGGATTAAGCATTTAATACTTAATTTGAACAATTGATATTATGTTGAGTTTTATTTTTTTTATTTTCTGGAATATTATTTTTGTTTTTCGAAGAAATAATTTGGCGAAAATAGGTGCTTGGAAAAATTACCCTCTTCCCAAAAAAGATTGTTTTGTTTTTTTAGTTTTAGTCGAAGAAATAGTTTTTGAAAATTTGATAGACTTTTGATTGTTTTTTTTTTTTCAGAAAAAAGGGAGGGAGGTAAATTTCAACATCATCGTTTTTCGCTCCGATGAAGATTTTCAGACAAAAGTATTTTTGATCAAATTTGCCATAACTGACTGTCCGGGTTTCTTTTTCTGGCTGGATTGTATATAAACTAGATAAACAAGGTGCACCAAAACTCTATAGCGAGTAAATTGGGTTAAGACGAGAAAAAAATTATATAGGAGGAAGATTCTGTTTTCCTTCCATTTACTCGGGAAAGGACATTTTATAAAAACTTGACTTGAAATAGAAATAAATTTATATATTTATAAACTACAATAAAACTTACAATATTTTTTTTGGAAATTCAAAAATCTCTTCCTTCGAAATTTTGAAGAAAAAAAAACTTTTTTCAAAATTTTATTTCATAATTACGTTTGAAAATTCAAAAGTTTTATTAATTTTTTCTCCAAAATTTTGTATGTATTTGAATATTTATTTTTTTTTGTGTATCGTTTTTGGGGCAGTACATTTTTGGAAAATCTTAATTTTCCCGAAAACTGCTTCTTTTTCTTTTTTTGAAAAAGAACCAAAACTCAATTTTATTTAAAAACTCAATTTTTTTTGTTTTCAACCGGTTGATCGACAGTTTTTTTAAATTTAAATAAAAAATACTAAAAACAATTACAGATTCGAAAATAATGGTATCTATCATATGAAAAGGGTCAGAAACCGTTGAAACAAAGCTTAAATTTCTAAAAAAACGCTTCCCAGAGTTTTGATAATTTTTTTTTAATGTGTTAGAACTAGAAATAAATAAAAAATTTGAACATTCCATGAAGAACCAGGGCCAAAGTGACTCATAACTTTCAACCACTCATGTGAGCGTGTCATGGCCATAGTGTGAAGGGACCTACTTTTGTATGCCGAATCCGAATGGCTACTCTCACCCTAGCACTTGGACAAGTCTCTTGGAAAGTCTGTCAAAAGTTAGAACAAGATGCAATAGCCCGTGAAAAATGTCTGTTTTTTGATGGAAAAGGCTGGGAATTTAACCCAGACCTCCAGTATGGGAGTCGTATATGTTGCGGGCTACAAAACTCTCACGTGCATTATGACGAAAAAGCTGAAAGCTGATAACGATATCATTCAAATAGCCTAGGGAAAATTCGCATTTCGCAAATTTCGGGCTGTATCTCAGCTCATAGTGCTCATATGCTTTGATAGTTCATAATGCGTGTAGAGTTCAGGTCAAGAGAACGGTTGTGTTCGTAGCGCCACAGAAAAAAAAATTAAATGACATCACCAAAACATGAAATTACGTGACCAAGGAACTTATCCCACAATAAAACCATAATTGGCCGTGTTGTGTGGCTCGTTGCTCTGTCTCGTTGCAACCACATCTTGTCCAAGTAATGATCTTCAATCGCAGGCCAAAAAAAATCGGAAATCATCCGTTATCGGGTAATCGATATTTTCGACTGAGCGCTTTCACTTTCTTCAATTTTCTTCACAACTTTACCGATCACTTGTGACGTCAATTATGTCAATTATGACGACCGTAATCATCGTATAATGAGCGAAAAGTGGCTACGTTTGATCAACACATTTGTGGTAAGTTGAACGAGTTGTTCCATTGATAAGCGATCCATTATTGTAAATAGCAAACATTTGGTTAATATTATGACATTTCAGATGACAGCTGAGTTTGACAGATCGCCACCAACTTGAGACTCCGAAATGAATGGCTCTGTATCAAAGAAAAATTCTTGAGAGCGATATAAAATAGCGTTGGCGTTTGCTGATATGAATCATAGATGTATGCTCGTATGTTTTACTTAAACTCTTATACACATCTAATTTTTCGTAAATTAACTGTCACATGAGCTCGTATAATCAATTCAAATATTTACTGTTCGTTGCAGCAACAGTACTTCAAACGTCAAGAGCGTATATCTAATAATGGTTTATCAAACAATAATGATTGTTTGTGTCAAAGAACTGTCAAAACATAAAGCTTGATGGCAACACTCTTAATGGTATTGCTAGATTTATGAGTCTGAGTTTATAGAAAAGACAAACAATAAAATAATTAAAAAAAAGTCATATAAATTATTTTTTTTTATTTTATCGTCTTTTCTTTATTTTTTGGTTCAAAAACTCAATTAATAATAATGCGAAACCGCATGTTTATTGTCAATAAAATATTATTATTATCATTTGTCAGATAACATTTTTTTATCTGAACATTTGAAGATACTGATTTATAATATTATATTGTGCCATTGTTAAGGTTAAATCAATAACTTTCTGGCATTTATTTTGTTTTTGACAAAATCAAACAAAATCACACGCTTTTTTATCAACATAAAATTAAAAATCCTGATTAAAATATATTAAAGTAGGTATAGAGGGGAGAAATATCTAAAAATAAATTAAATTAATAAATTATTTAGTCACTTAATTGTTAAATATAGATTGAATATATAATAAACAGAAATCCGTTTAGAAACCATTTGAACTTTATTCATTGATAAGCTTATTAGCGTGGGAGCTTTATTCTCGTAATCAGTTAAGAGTTTTTGCGTTGACAATAGGAATAATTATTATTTAACCTTTCCTTATTTTTGTCTTACATTTTGAAAATATGCTATAGGCCGGCTAAAACAAAACAAAGCCCGTGGGAGTCGATGGCATACCAGCCGAACTATTCCATCACGGAGGGACAGCCTTACGACAAGCAATTCATGGTATTCTAGTGCACGTATGGGAGCAGGAAGAAATGCCTAAAGACTGGCGAAAAGGTATAATTTGCCCCAAACATAAGAAGGGAGATATCACAACGTGCAGCAGTTATAGAGTTATTTAGATTTCTCATTACCCGAATTGGAAGTAACGCTCCAAAAAATGAAAAACAGCAAGGCTCCTGGCCTGGACGGCATACCAGTCGAATTTTATAAAAACAGCACTATTGATTTTAAAAACTACCTTGTGTCTTTCTATAACAAATTGTACAATGATGGATGTGTCCCCAACAGTTTCAACGAATCTGTAATTTTTGCCATTTTTAAAAAAGGTGATGCTAACGCGGCGGAGAATTATAGGGGTATTTCAATTTTAAATTCAATAAGAAAAATTTTTACTGCACTCCTATATGAAAGGCTCACAAAGTGGATTGAGTATAACAATCTTTTGAGCATTTATCAAGCCGGTTTCCGCCCAGGTTTTTCAACCATAGATCATATCTTTGCTATCTCAAGCATTGCTCAACAATTTATAGATAGGAAAAAGAAACTATACACTTGCTTTGTTGATTTTAAAGCTGCATTCGATAAAGTCAATAGACAAGCTTTAATATACAAACTTTCTTGTATTGGTTTGTCACGAAAGTTTCTCCAAGTATATGCAAGTTTTATTTCGTCAACAAATGCAAGGGTATGGGACGGTATCACATTTTCAAATCGATTTGAAACAACTACAGGTGTTCCTCAGGGTTGTATCCTCAGTCCATTATTATTTGCCCTGTATATAGATGATGTCTGCGAGCTTCTTCCAGGTGGAGTTAATTTAGCTAACACTATAATCAAAGTCCTGTTGTACGCGGACGATCTAGTTATACTTGCTGATAATCCTTTCACGCTACAAATGCAAATAAACCGTCTAAGTTCATTTTGTGAGTCTTGGGGCTTGCAAATTAATTCCCAAAAAACTAAGATTGTTATATTTGAAAAGAGACAATCAAGAAGGCGAGCGGAAGAAAAATGGTCTCTAAATAATACACACATTGAGGTTGTACAGGAGTTTAAATACTTGGGTGTCCTCTTGACCTACAATTTAAGCTTCCTAAAGCACTCCAAAGAAAAAAGTAACGAAGCTAAATTGGCACTAAATATAATGTGGCCAAAGTTTTTTTCGAACCAAAATGTTGATTTAACGTCCAAGTACAAAGTTTTCAACGCGACAGTAAATGCATGCATGGCATATGGCGTGCAAGTCTTCGGATACACACGCTTCGAAGCTTTTGAAACTGTACAAAGGAACTTTTTTAAGAGGATATTTCGTTTGCCTAACTCAACACCCAACTACGCCATATATGTAGAGTCAGGAATAGTCCCTATATATATAAAAAATTTGAAGGCAAGTGCGAACTTCATTACTAGAGTGATGCAAAGAAGTGAAACTTGTCTTCACAAAATCATTTTAAGAAAATTACTTCGAGTGAATGCTTCCCCGTTTAAAGACTGGAACGAACTAGCTTCATCTTACGAAACAAGTTTATACTTAACAGAAACTAATGTGACCGATTGGCAGGCTCAGTTTGCTGATGTGATTGCTATGGTGGATCACAAAATGTTTCTGGATAATCTTTCCAGAGCATCTTCATCTACTTCAAGAGCTATTTATAGTCATTTAAACCACCAACTGCCCTCGGAGGTCTCTTACTTTAGTAATGAATTTTCAGCCTCGGTTATAGGTATTATTTTTAGAGCAAGAGTTGAAATTTTAAATTTAAACTATGTACCTCATCGATCAGACTTGCCCCAGCTATGTGATATATGTAACGGAAGAGTGAATGAAGATATTTACCATTTCGTTGTTGCTTGTCCTATTCTACAAGAAATTCGTCGGCTGCATTTTCGGGAAAGTTTTATATCTTTGGAAAACCTTTTTGAAATTTTAAATGGTGCAATGGGCTGGCCTAGCCTCTTTAATTATTGTCAACACGCTCTCTCTTACCGTAACAGTTTCACAAATTAAACTTAGTCGATTACCCGCTTATTGCAGTTTAAACCAAACTTTATACTTAACTTATTATAGTTTTGTTGCTGATCATACTAAATTTAATAATATTTCTTTTGTGTTTCAAATCATGTTAAAATTGATAATATTTTATAAACAGCTAATCTTAACCGAATTGTGCATTATTTTGTGTTTCAAATCACTTTAAAATTGATATCATTGTTTTATATAAAAATATTTCTTCATATCTTTTGTTAAAATTTTTATTTCTTTTTATATTTTAAAATTTTTGCTTTTTATTATTTCTTTTATTTTTAAATCATATTATGAAATGTCATCTCAGGCAGACGGCAGTATTGCCATGTCCTTATTCTTAAGTATACAAATTGTAAACTTTATGATGAAAAAATAAAGAATCTATCTATCTATCTATCTATCTTATAGAGTTATCACGTTGTTGAGTACCGCCTATAAGATACTCTCCTCTATCCTACAAGAATGGATAGCCCCATACGCTAAAACCATAATCGGAGAATTCCATCAGTGTGGTTTTATTCCAGGCAAATCAACAACTGATCAGATCTTTACCCTTCGGCAGGCGATGGAAAAATGTCTAGAATTTAACATCCCAACAAACCATCTGTTTATAGACTTTAAGGCCGCCTACGATAGCACAGCCAGGGTAGAACTTTACAAAGCCATGAGAGAATTCGGCATCCCAAATAAACTGACACAACTTTAGTAAAAATAGCAATAGAATTGGTGCAATCCTTTAAATACCTTGAGTCAATAGCAGCAACCGATAACAATATATTTAGAAGAAGAAATACGCGGGCGACTTCTCAAGTCAAGCCAGTACTCACGTATGGATCCGAGACTTCGGTGCTTAGGAGAAGACACTCCGGCCTTTTAGAAGCGTTCGAGAGAAAAGCCTTAAGGAGAATTGTTGTGTTGGCCCCAAATGTAAGGAAGGACACGGTACAATCATGAATTGTACGCAATCTACCTTGAAGCAGACATAGTGACAAAAATTAAGCTCGGTAGACTCCGGCGGGCAGGGCACCTATAGCTCACATGAACGAAGAGGAACCGGCTCGGAAAGTCCTTTGTGGTGCAATACGCCCGAAGCCTTGGGGTGCGCAGCTGGATAGCATCGCCTCGAGATCGGGGTAGGTGGAGAGACTTGTTGAAGGAGGCAGGACCGGATCCCGGTTGTCGATGATGATGAAAATTATTTTTTAAATAAAATTTTGAGATAGTTTTTTTTTTTCTTTTTACAAATTTCAAACCTACGAGTATTGTAAATATTATAATTTTTAAAGAGAATAAAAAAAATTAAACCTAAGTTATTTTAAAATGTTTTATTGTAGCACCGTAGGAACTTTTATCTAATTTATTTTTTATTTATTTTTAATCATTTAACTTAAATTAGAAAATATTTATGTTTATAGTTTAAAATAAATAAACTTACTTTCTTCGTATTAAATCCTAAGAAGGATAGCTTCCTTCTATTATTATCGTACGGTGGTGGGCCACTCATTTTGACTGGTGGCCTTGACTTTTGTTCGGGCTTTATGTTGTTGAGTAATTTAGTCACTTAATTTTTTTATTTTGGTTCAGCTTTATGTACTAATCATAAATTTATATAAATTGAAAGGGCTTCCAGTATTCGTCTTTGAACAGTCTAGGCATACGGATTACAGTCCTATTTCTGGTCTGAAATTTAAAAAAAAAATGTGAAATAAATTAGAACTTCAATCTAGTTTTGCTAAAATATTAAGTATTGTATTAAGTCAATAAAAAGAAGTGCTGAAGATGGCATGTAAAGTGCCAAAATGCATCCCAGAATTGACGTTTGTTTTTATTCTTTTTATTAGTTTTCCTTTATTTTCTGATGTTTTGATAAGGAAATAATAACAAACTCGCAAAAATAAAGTGGAGTCACTAAGGCGTTTGACAAATTTTTTGTAGGTAATCAAGTATTGAAATTCAGTAATTGAACAATTTGTTGTATATCTTCCTAGTTTTCCTTAAAATATTTTTTTCAAAACAGATTTTTTTCAATATTTTGTGGCCAAAAAAAATTGACTCTAAATTTTTGATCAATCTTAAATTAATAGATACCCACAAATAATTTGTATGTATACATGTATGTTGCTATTACGTCACGCACAACACTGAAACGACCAATTTTTTTTTACCAAATTTCTTCTTTGGGCTTTCTTTTAACCATTTTTTTCACAATTAATTTTTTGGAAAATTTTTATTTTCACGTTCCCTGTAAATTTTTTTTCGGAATTTTTTTGACAAAATTTATTTGTAGGGAAAATTACTTGCAATTGGAACCCGCGTAATGGGACTGTCCTGGCTGCTGAACTTACCCTAGGTAGAACAACGGATTACCTCCAAAAAGTGAGTTTACGGTGAAAAAAAAATAATTTTTTGACTGAGTTTTATTCTCGCGGTTTCAAAAACATTTCAATTGGTTTTTCCCAGACAACATTTTTTTTTTGGCAGATTTTTTTGAACAAATTTGATTTCTACAAAATTTTTTTTGTAAGCGAAAATTTTTACTGACAAAAATTTAATTTTTATTTCGGCCTTCAGTGGCAAGAATTTTTGTAGTTTTAAAATTTTGTGTTTGAAAATTCCTAGCAACCGAAAAAATACTTTAAGTCGACGAAGAATATGATTCAATTCAATTGCGGGACAAAGGCAGTACCACAAAAAGTGAGCTAACGGTTAAAAAAGGACAAGGGCATAAACGAGTAAATAATAGTTTAAATTTAAAAAATTTTGAAAAAAAAATATTTTTTTTTTAATTTTGAAAAAAGAAGTCAATTTTTTTTTTTAATTCTACATGAAAATTTTTTTTGATTTTTAATTTTTTTTTTGTATCAATTGAAGCAAGACTTTGAAAAAAATGTTTATAATTTTTTCAAAATTTTAAGCTCAGGGAATTACCCAAATTAAAACCATACTGTTACACCGTTCCAGAAAATAATTTTCAAAAATTTATTTTTGAAAAAAATCGTTTTTTTTAGTACCTACTAAATGTTTTGAATATGGCATTGTTAATTATGTTTAAAATTTTGATTTAAGCTATTTTATATAAAATCGTTACCAGACTTACAAAAGTCTTTTCTGAGTCCCATTTCGTGGCTAGACCGAGAAACAGCCCGCCTTTTATTTTGAATTAAATAAAAAAATTGGATTCCAAAACAAATTTCTTCTAAAATGATTTAACCTTATGCCATATTTTTTTTAAATAAAAGTTCTAAATTCTTCTTTTTGCATTTTTATCTTTGTTTGGCTATATTTAAACAAAACCTATGAAATTCACCAATCACTGAGATAACCAGAATGCTCTTAGTCATCACAACAAGAGTCACATCAAACTCACAACAATGTAAATATCTGCAAGTCTAAGTTCCATCATCAATAAAACAATATACCTACATCAGCAAAAAAGACTGATTGGCTATACAAACATGAGTTTAAATTAGACCACGAGGTTTTGATTCATTGTAATTAAAGACAAAAAAGCGACGAGCTCACATGATGGTAATAATAATTGTTGATAGCTAGCAATTTATTTTGTCGAAGATTTAACAGATTTGTTTTATATGCATTAGCACGTGATAGCTCCCATCAGCTGTGAATGCTATAGGTTCAATTATAATAATGTTTTTAGAGATCGGAAAATCCACTACGCAGGCCATCATGAACATAGTTTTTGCCATCAGCCGTGTTAAAACTTCTTTTTCGTCAGGTCAGTCTTTTTCCGTCGCCGTGATATAATCGAAGAATCAAGAAATTTAATATTTGTCTTGATTTACAAAAGTTTTTGTATTTATAAATTAAAAAAAAATATTTTTAAACAAAAATTCATTAAAATGCAACAACAATTAAGAAATCTAAAAAAAACATAACTTGTGTAGTAAAAATTAATTTTAAAACAAAACTTGTTGGATTAAGTGTTTTTTGTTTGTTTATTTATTTTTTAGGTAGGTAATAAAAAAAATATATTTTTATTTTTAGTTATTGAAAAACCTGAATTTTCTTATAAAAGAAATTTGATGTTTAATTAACATTAATATCTAATATTTAAAAAAAATGTGTTTTTTTTTTGACATTTGACAATGTATTAAATCCAGGGAACTTGTTGGTGAAACTAAAGTAAAATTAATTTATTTTTATCATTATTTCTTGATTTGTCTTGTCTTGTTTTAAATAATTTGTTTATGCTGAGAAAAAGGAAGGAAGAAAAGGAAGTTTTTGAAAAAAAGCGTTTATTTGTACTCTTCTAATCTAATTTTCTTGATCATAATATAGAACAGTAAGACTCCTTTCCCCCAAAAAAAAAAATAAATTTTTAAACTAAACAGAAAAATTGACAGTGTATCTACAATTTTTGAAAAATTAAATACTTTACTCCTAGAAAATTTAAAACCAAAGAATATTTTGAAAAATTTTCCAAAATCATCGAAAAAAAAAATACTTCGATCTACAGTCAAATTTTTTTTTTTTGATTTGCGTTGGAAACATTTTTCAAATTCTGTTTTCATAAATTAAAAATATGTTGTATTTGATAGGTGTTTTTTTTTTTTTTAAATGAAAATAAGTGCGATCCAGTCGAGCATTTTTATAATTTTTTACCAGGCTGCCAGGCGTTATTCTACACTTCCTTGTAGTAGGTGACTTAAATTTTTTTTTTGTACTTATTTACGGTTTGAATCAATTTTGAAAAAAGTATTGAAAATAAGAAAATATATCTGTAGTATGCTTACGGCAAATATAGTTTTTTGGTTTTATCTATTAATACCCAACTGTGTTAAAAAGTAAAAAAAATATTAGTTCTTAAAGTATTTTCTGTCTGTTAAACCATATTCAAAGAATATAAATAAATATAAATATCAAAAAATTTAAAAAATACTAGGTTACGAGTTATGTACCCGTATTTTTTGTTTTTAATAAAACAGGATCTTGGATGCAATATTTTTAAAAAATTTCAAATATTGAAAATTTGAAAGACATTATTTTCTCACATATTAAATAAAGTCTAAACAAAGTTGTTTTGATCTCGATTTAGTCTCATTAAACTGGGTTTCATATTTTCGGCCTTGTCAAATTTTTGTTTATACAAAAAATTTTCAAGCTAAAGATTGAATCTAGAAGTTCTAATATTTAAAAACTTTATTTCCTGTTCATATTTATAAATATTTTTTTTTTCCGTCAAGAAGTCCTTCAAGACCACCGAAACCCCCTCACCAAATACTACAGTATCATCTTGGATTCAGTTATAATCAGGGAGCCAAAATGAGATCTCTATAAGACCAAGATTTTTTTCAACTCTTGATCAGTCCTAGGTAGGAAAAATGTGATATTTTCTGTTGCCTATTGCTGTCTTTGTAGTTTGTAAAAATTTTAATTTGTTATTATAGGTTAATGACATTATGTGTCAAATGCAGATAATACACCCAATTTGTGAATCCAAATAATTGATAAATATTGAATTAGAAATAACGGACTAGTCGAGTTTTTTTTCCCTTTTAAAATTAAAAAAAAATTAGAAATTGTAAAATATTGAAAAATTTCATGAAAATTATAATTTTTCAAAATAACTTAAAGTTTCAAATTATGTTATTAAATAATCTTGACGCAATTTATATGAGTTCCCTATTTGACAGGTGAAAGAAATACGTTGAGTTTTCGTTGGGTTTTTTTTAGCTTAGTAATTTTTCACTGCAACAAGAGGATGAATATTTTTTTTTTCACTTTTTGTACAGTTTTTGATAATTTTAAAAATTGAATATTATGTAAGATTAAAAATAAAAATTTTTATTTTGTTCTTCAAAAAAAAAAAAAGAACAATTTGTTAGAAATTTTTTTTTTTAATTTTTGAAAACATTATATTTTTTTTTCAATTTTTGATTTTTACCTTTTTAAGGATTGATTTGAAAAAACTTGAAATTTGTACAGAATATAGGTTTTAAATTGTATTAGACTTTTCGCAACAAATTATTTTTGAAAAAAACATACAAAAGTGAAACGAGTATTTGGAGAATTTTTGAAATTATAAATATTTAGACAATTAAATTTTTCTAGTGTAGCATTTTTTTAAAAATATTTTTGAAATTAAATGGGATGGAATAAGATACTTTGTACCTATATGAAAAAACATAGTACTATCATGGTGGCATTTGAATGGGGTGACATCTAAAGTATCAGGGCAACCCTTTATCTTTTTTTTTTTTGTGGAGAGCTTATTGATATTTTGTTTATGCAATCGAAATAATGGTGTCCTCTTGCTCCTACCACCACAAGAGTCGGGGCAACAATAAAAAATACTCGCCATGATAGTATTATGTTTTAAAATAGTAACATGAAGTTATCATGACCCAGTTACCACCATCTTTAAAAATAAAAAAAAAAACTGCCATTGAAGTCATCTAGTCTAGGGTGAAATGGTTATTTTATAGTTTTTTTGAGAAATGACGATACTGGTCACATTTTTCAATTCAAACTCACATTTCAACCACTGTCCGATTATAATAGGTATTTCAATTAAAGTTAAATCTTACTTTCTCTCGATTCAAACTAAATCCAACTTATTTATTCAAGATTATCAATCAAACTGAAAATTAATATTTCGCCTGAATATATATAAAAAAAAAAAACACAAAAATTCAATTAACTGTCTCGCTTTAATCTGCGATTTAAATAATTTCATTTGAACCTATGATCGGATCAAATTTTTGTATATCATCCGCCCCCATAAAGTTTCATTAACATAGTCAATGAGTAATATAATTTTAATTATTTTTATATTTTTTTTTATCTATTATAATTTCAAATATTAAAGTTGATCGCTTCAAAAAAAGCAAAAAAAACAAAGCGCAATATCACGTGCTGGACCAAATTAAAGTGACGACGCATCGTCGTCGTCGTTGGTTGTTATTGTTGTGTTGTGTTTTGTCAAAGTTGCGGCTTAAGCAAACAAATCAATTAGAATGGCCATAAGATCTTAAGTGAGATTCCAAGTATACATATTGACCTTCGAGCTCTTGTAAAGCTGCATATAGAGCCACAAAGCTATATAACGGCGACGTCACATAATCTAACATTTTTTTTACAATGTGGTGATGGCATTTCTTTATTGATGATTTTTTCATTCTACCCGGTTATTGCACACAATCAAACACAACACAACACCACCCATAGTGATCGCGGCCATCAAAAAGAAGGCTCTTCAAAGGCATAAATTAAACGGAAGTCTGCCATTCAATCAGCTTTAATTGGTGTCACGCATCCCTATAAGTCACACACACTGGTTGGGTTGGTAATAATACCCCTATCGCACCATGCCCCATCACTTTAATCATCATCGCTCGCAACATACCACACCACAGATGATGCCTCCATATGCTTAAAGTGCGCGGTATGATGATGGGGTGATCATTTGATGCTGTATGCACCTCCGCGGGCATATATGGGTGGGGGTAAGTATGGCAGAAGCAAAATGACATAGTGGCAGCACACAGCTTTTAATTAAGTGACAGAAATTTATATGAGGCAAATCAATTATTTTGCCTCGAGGATCTGTTTTGTTGTTTTGACGTTTTATATATTTTATCATTGATCATTTTGTGGAATCTTTATTTTTTATTATATTCTATAAACTCTCGGCAAACTTCAAGTGAATTGTGATGTAAACAAGTCATGCCAATATCGCAACACAAAAGCAAATTACTATTAAACTCATATATGCTCATGAGAAAAGCGCACTTTTGGCACGTGATGTGATTTATTTGAATGACCGATTTACTGCCATTTGGCCACTGCCATTAATGGAAGGGAGCATTTCTTTGTCAGCAATTGTCCCATCACAATATTCTGGTATTGTGATATTGTCATCAGGTAAAGTCGTTAATTTCAATTTCAAAGTGATAAAAATAAATGCATCTTTAAAAAATGAGAACTACATATTTGTCAATAAAAGATGTCAGATTCAAATAAATAGTTTAGTGATTGAGGAGTCAGATGGAGAACTTGGTCCTTGTAGAAATGGTGGAAATGAATTTTTAACATTTTCAAAACAAAAGGAATATAATTTCCAGCTGGATTTTGAAAAGCTGAATAAAAAAATAAATTTTGAAAATCGGAATTTTAAAAAGAGAATTTTGACTAAAGCAGAGTTTTGAATCCGAGAGCCAATTTCAAGTTTTGAATTCGAGAGAATTTATTCGTAGAAAACGCCAAAACTGGGGTCCCCATGCTGTGAGAATGTCAATCTGTGGTCTTAACCTCAACGACATAAACTTTCTGATAGAACTTATTTATCTAAAGAATGGCTCTTACGGTTTTGATTAAATCCAAATTATTTGGCAGAAAAATATTTTTCAAAACACCGTTATTAACGGTACACCTACCTGTCATGGAAAGGAATTTCTTGTTTTTCTTTGACACTTGAATGGATTGCAGTCAATTTTTTTTTTTTTTTAAATATTTTTAAAACGTGTACCTACAAAATGTTTTTTTTTTTTTTTTGAACTTTAGTTTTTAAGTGTGAACCATTGTACATATATTAAAAATTTGCATTATTATTATAAGAAATTAATTTTTTAAAATACCGTTAGGTGTTTGAACTTTTTTTTTCGAAAAATTTAAATTTTGCCAAATTTTCCAAGGCCAGAAGCCTAAATCTCCATTTGTAAAAGCTACGAAATAATAAATTTGTTCAAACTTCAAACACACGTATCTCGATTCTGGATGTATTTTAAAAAGTGAAATCAATTTCAAGATTCTAATATTTTCATATTTTGGGATTTTATTTCACTTTTTTGAACAAATTGATCACTTAACGCTTCATTTCTATTTTTTTTTTTTTTTTTTTTTTTTGAAAGTTTAGTTAGTCGATCTGTTTTTCGATATTGTCTCAGTACTGTTAAATGTTCTTGTAACATCTTCAAAATATACGCGATTTTGAAAATGTCATAAATTTTATAATTTTATATAAGTACTTTGTAGGGCAAGCTTCTTTTTTTTAATTCAACATTATTTTGGAAAAAAAAGTGGGTTACGCCACTATTGCATTCATTGTTTTCATTAAAAATAAAGAAAAAAGAAAGGTTACGCCAAATTTATTATATTATTTTTTTTTATTTCTTTCAATAGTTCAATATTTTAACAACAAAAAATTATGTGAACATTTTTACTTATTTTTTAATGATTTTATTCCTTGTCTGATAAAACGTCAAATTTTTCAATTGGAACACCTGTTGACGTTTTTAAAATAATTATTATAAAAAAAAAATTATGGATTGGTGGAATAAATTGAAGCAGTTCTATTAAGTCTCTCTTTTTTTATCATTTATTTTAGGTTCCTCAAGCTGGTTGAGTTTGAGTCTTCGAGTAAAACATCAATTTCATTGGAATACTTACAAAAAATTGAAAATGTTTTATTTTTTGTCCAAATGTAATTACTGAATTTCAAGCCATTCAACCCTGGAATTGGAAATGGACATTTTCCTGTTTGTGATATTTTCTTCCAGAGATTTTTAGGGAAAAAATCAGATGAAGTCATTTTCAAAATTTGAAATGGATTTCTCTTTCTGGCCGAGGAAATGACATTTACCCAATCATTTGGGACGAAGATATCCTCATAAAATTTTTTATTCTTCTCTATTAAACCAAAATTTTGGTCAGATGGCAAATAGGAATGGCCATCTAACTTAAAATTTATGGTGCATTTCTTTAACGACAAAATCGGGATGAGATACCAAAAATTGGCACAACAGTGAAAGTATTATATTTCTATTTTGGCCCCACATTGGACAGAATACATAATTTTTTTAGAACATCCTATGTATGTACGTTTTTTAAATAATGCATAAAACAAGACCCAATCTCTTGAAATTTTTGATTCTATAAAAAAAAAAAAAAAATCTCTTGAGGTCCCCTTGACGCTGTAAACTCATCCCAAACATACATGTGAACTTTTTCACTGCCCATATTATGTATACCAAAGCAAATGGTCTCAATCTATACCAAAGCAAACAGTTTGTAAGAGAAGTATGAAGGTTACGCGCCACTATTGCATTCAAACTATGAACAAATTATAAAATGCAATTGCACCTTTTTGAGTGCCATCTGGTTTTGAGTGTAGATAGCTACATAAAACTATTTTTGTATTAAAATAGATAATATATTAAGGGACCCATTTTCATGAAAAACTCATTTTTGAAAAAAAGTGAGTTACGCCACTATTGCACTGACGGCCTCATATTATAGTTTTTGATTTTTATCTTTTTAATAATTTATAATTTTCGAAAAAAAATAAATTTTTTATACAATTTTTAATTTCATCTTTTTAGATGTTGGTTTCATAAACTTTAAATTTATGAGTGCACACAAAAGAATGTTCATCTTAATTTTTGGAAATAAAAAATTAATTTCGAAAAATTTAAAGGAAATATTTATTTTTGAGTTTTTGATCATTTTCGAGAATATAGTGTATTATTATTTTAATAAGTAGAAGTTTTTACAAAATATTTAGGCAAAAACTAAATAAAAAAAACTGGGACTAAGTCAAAAATTCGGAGAGTTGCGCTTCAAATTAATTACCAAAAAGTTAGAAAAATCATTTTTCATATTTTTTTTTGTGGTTTTCTTAAAATTTTTAAAACTCACCGAATTTTATCAAAATTCTATTTTATTTAAAAAATTTTCATTTTGGAATCACTCAGTTCGATAAATAAATAAAGAGTTCATTGTATTGAATTTCAAACTCCTGCCTTTCTTTCCATTATACAATTTGAGAAATTGAAAATTAATGCGGTTCAGGTCTTCCTTTATAATCAGTTGCTGTCCTTTGTACAATGATTCTCACTAAATGCACTTAATCAAATTAAGCCTTAAAGTAATTGGGGTATTGATAAACCATTCAATCATAAGTGCATACAGATTATAAGTATGAATTCTTGGAATTTTATAAGTAGCATAATTCATTTATATTAATATCGGTTTTTTTGTATAAAAACAGGCAAAATTTAATATCATGTGATGAACCTATGCCACCAGAAATTTTGTTGTCCATGATTATTTTTAATTAATAATTGTTTAATTGAAATTAAAAAAAAAAAACGTATTCCAATGAATTGTTATTAATTAAAATGAAAGAAAAGTGCTTGGTCATGTGAAATAAGGCACTAACCGTTTTTTTTTTATTCAATTTGTTGGTTGGCTTCGAATGAAAACAAAAGTCATCAATTGGATTTGTGGATCTATATGATTGCATGTGCAATGAATTGCATATATACATAAATTGTATATTTATGTGTCTACATATTTTTAATTTTTATTAATTTCACAATGCACTTGCATCAAAAGACCCTGATTGTGTGGAATTCTGAAGCAATTACTTCTTGGCTAGAAATAACAGTCCGAGCTTTAAAGTTGCACAGTAATTTGTTACAAACATATTTTTTTACATATTTTATCTGACAAAAATAATACGGTTAAACAAATGGAAAATCTACTTGTTTTGGAAATTGTTTTTCAAATATGTGAACCTATTAATTTTTTTAGTTAATAAACAATATTGAAAATGATTCAGAATAGTTTCAAACACTTTACTTTCTTATCTTCAATCACTTCTTGCAAAATATACAACGCTAACTCACTAACTATTTAAAAACCTAATTTAAAGCCCTCGATTAAGGAGTTCCTTGCAACTAATTGTGCCATAGCTAGAAAGAATAGACTTTTATGCTCACAACTCGTTCTTAGTCAATTAAAAACCAATTATTCTAATTCAATCAATTGATTCTGTTAAAATCATTACATTATAAAAATAAGAATGTAAACACAAAAAAAAAAAAAATTCAATGGAAAAAAATTAGAATAACATTATGATGATCGATCACAGTGTGACGATGGAAAGTTTTTGTTGTTACGTTTGTTATTAGGATTGTGTCAGTTGTTTCAAATATAATTTATGATATCAATGATATGTCATTCAAAATCAATATTAATCCATAAGTATTTCAACTCTTATGTCCTCAGGAATTCAAAGTTTGGGTTTTTAACTCTTCATAAAAGTGGCTGACCAACCAGTTTCTGTTACTTAACCATCGGTTTCTTGACACACGGTTAATAAACGTGATATTTTTTTCCGGGACTAAAAAAACCACAGCAAGATTTTGCTTTAGTTTTCATCCAATAAAGAAGGTCTAACTATAATAATGAAGAAAATCTTATTAAGAAATTCATAAAAGTGCTTATTTTTTTATTCGGGATTTTAAAATTGGGGGTCCCGTGATTCGGGATTTTTGAATCAAGTATTACGTACCTCACCTCAATCATCAAGCTAGTGGCTAATAAGCCTTTTTTAAATAACTTAAAAAAGCGTTTAGCTATGTGTTTTTGAAGAGCAGTACTTTTGTGAACAGTGGTCAATTGGTCATATTGAAATTAAAAAAAAATAATTTTTAAGATTCATATTTATAGTTTTATAATTTTTTTTTTAAACGAGTTTTTTTTTAAGAAATAGGTCAATAAAAAATATAACGAGCCACATTTTAAAAAAACATTGTTTTATGTTAATTCAAAAACAAATAGTTAATTAAAGAGTTTTTTTTTGTCTTACATTTCAAAATGTCAAATTCCGTTTTTTAAAGAATTAATTACGTCGTTATTGCACCGGAGGATCAAAATATTGGTAGAAAAAATAAAACTAAATTATGTTTTTAAAAACGTTAACAAAATTCCTTAAATGTACAATGTACTTTTAAAACTTAAAATGTTAAATCCAAGTGTAATAAAAAATAATCTTTTTGAAGAAAATACAGCCTTTGAAGTTTGTTTTTAATCTTTGGTCAGTGCTAATTTTTGGGATTGCTCAGGAACGGTATCTTAATGAAAACATTTAAAAAGTAGAAATATGAAACTTTTATTTATTTGGCACAAATTTTAGATTATTCTCTGAAACAATTAAGAAGAAACCTGGAACTATGTACTTTTTGTATTTTGAAAAAGACGTCCTAAACAAAGATTAACAATCTAATATCGTAAAAAAATATTTTGTTTTAAAATCTTTTAATTAATTTTTTTTGTGTTGTATGCAGCAAATTGTACAATCTTGATTAGGAGCGTATTTAATTTTTTGGGTTTTTGAAAAATAAGGTAGGTCGGAAAATATTTTAAGAAAATGATTTGTTTTGAAATTTCGTTTTTTTTCGAATGCAAAAATCTAGAATTTTAAACATTGTCTCAAAAATTCAATGGGAGGTCGTTGGTTGGATATTTTTGTTGATGGTCTGGCTGGTTGTTGGTAGATGGTTTCGTTGATTTCGAAATAATGTCAGTTCTTATTAGAACTCTAAGCAAGCAGATAGTTAAAGGGATATGACTTGATTTTCAATGGAAGGCTGTTGGTGGGTTGATTTTTTTTGGTTGGTCTGGTTAGTGGTTGCCGATAAAGGCATTCTAGGACGCTTTTTTTATGCGATACATCGATTGAAAGGTGGCACTCTCTAGATCACGAAAATCCAATGGCAAGTTTAGGGGGTCTACGACGCTTAGTTTAGCCGCAAATCGCATTTAAAGATAAATGTTGGGTTTTCGCTGAAAAGTTGTCTAAAAAAGATGTAAAAAAATAAGATTTTTTTGTTTAAAAACACCTTGGGTGGCCCGCTTCGCGGGAACTCAGGATTTTAACTCCCTCTTTCGGGGACAAACCCGCTCAAGCGACTTCGTCGCTCCGCTTAGGGTATGTAAAGTCGCCAGGCAGGCGCCAATATCAACAATTTTTTTGATTTTTAACTGTGAAAAATACAAAAAAAAATCTCGAATTTTTATTTTTTTTCGAGATTTTTTTCTAGATAGAGTTTTTCGAGATTTTTGTTAATTCTGGATTTTTGTGGGTTCGAGATTTTTGCGTTCTAGATAAAATTTTTTTATTTTCGAGATTTTCGGCATTCGAGATTTTTGGCATTCTAGATTTCGTCATGATCTCAGCTCTCAGGGCCCAGTAAAAGGCCTCAGCCAATCTTGAAACATTCCAAAACCGGAAGGCCTGTTGAAGTTTGATGACGGCGGTGGGAGTATTGTGGTCTCAGTATCCCAGCAAAGAGACCCTGGATCATGGCAACCGTTAGCTTCAGATGAAGAAAGAACTCCTAATGAGTTATTTTCAAAGAGTTTTCAAAAATCAGCATTTTAGCTGTTTGCTTGCAAATTACCACCTTTCGAATAGAAATAGCAATTTGACACTTTTTGAGATAATTTTTGCGATTAATTTTTTTTTTCTTTCAAAAAAAAACACTTTCTTGGACTATAAGTGCATCAAGATCAAGTTCAAGTGACCCAGCTATTTATTTCATAATGATGTCTATAATAAATATTATCAAATGAATAAATATTTTCTGAATTGCAATCTTGAATTTAATTAGAAAATGATATTGGTCTGATAAGAAGAGCTTTTAAATTGATAATAAATATGTAATTATAGAAAACAAAAGCTAGTTTACTCTACATATACTTTGTTTATCGAAAGTCCAAGAATTTTTGCACATCAAAAAATAATAATATTGAAAAAATATTTTTAATATTTAACAATAATAGCAAAGAATTAATACCACGGAAATATTTTCATCAATTAGAGAAAGCACTTTCTTTAAGGATACATAACAACAACAACGACTTGTAGTGAAATAAATAATTGCACTGGAAGATTTAGTCGCACTAGAATTCACTGGACGGCCCGTAGCGATTTTAAAACTCTCTTCGAAGGGATCGGCGCACAAACTGACGTCTTTCCTGCTCAACTGATATTTATTTATTTAAGCAGTTACTTTTTTCTCAAATTAGTTATTTTATTTTTATTCACCTTTTAATTAAAAAGTCATATTTAGAATTATTGATCTTATGATACGGTGACAGTGTGGGTCTTATCTGCTAAGCAGCCAATTGTCTGTCGCATGCGTTAATTACTATGATAAAATATAAAAAAAAAATATTCACACATTTTATGGTGCATACAAACTCGGGAATTGGAAATTATCAAAATTAACTCAAGCCCTAAACTATCTATCATCATCAAATACAAATATAATGTACCTAGATACAATGTGCAACAAATTAAAATATAGATTTAGAAAAAAAAAACATCGTATAGACATTTTTGAAGTTTTTAAGTCAATTTAATCTGCTCTTGAACGACACCAGCACCGCCACTTCAGGTGACTTTGTCTTTGTTTATCTATGAATCTATTTTATATTTATATCTAGGTACCTACCTACCTCTACCTATCTATCGATCTAGCTTTAAGAACAAAAAAAAAACAATGTTTTTTTTTTTTTTGATTCACATGAATAATTCAAAAACAAGGTGAAAATTTAAACTTAATCCAACCCGCCAGTCTTTTGCTTGGTGCGCTTGTTGACAATTGAGCTATCAATTTTATAATGGATTATACTGAAAGTTTTGAGTGCCAAAAACTCTTGATGATTTATTGGATTTTTCAGTCGTGAATTGTGATTTATCTTCGTTGTTTGGTGTCATATTCTTTTTTTGTTATTATTATTATTATTTGAAGTTTTGTTTTTTTTTTGTAATAATAATAACAGGGTGATTCCGGTTAAATATTATAAATTGTATGGGGTAATGTTGTCAGACTTTTTTTAATATTTGTTTAGCAATTCTTTTTTTGTTAACAAAATATTAAATAATAATTGATTAAACCACTTCAAACAAAAAAATTATACCTAGCTATAGCTACAGGCTTAGGGTGGCCACGAGAAGACCAAGTAAAAAATTCTTTAAGCCTTCTTTTTTTTGATAAACAAGATGTGCGACAACATTATAAATTCAGGCCTAAAACATTGTTGATTATTGTAAATTGTAGTAACAAGAAGAACAAGAACAAATCTTCAAATCTCTATCCAAAAAATACGGTTCCGTTTTCGCCTCCTATGGTATGCGCTCTGCAGTTAGTCTTGTTTCGGACACATTTCAAAAATAAAAAAAAATGTACGACTCGTTCGCACGTACTTATGCTCCTATTAGCGATAACATCTTGGTTTTAAGGACTGAGTATAAAAAAAAAATCAAAAATCGTTAGTTGTATTTTTCAAAAAATAATTTCTTATGCATATAATTTTTTAAGTATTTTTATAAAAAAAATTGGTATGCACATTTTTTGTATTTGATAACATACACTTAAAACCAAATTAAAAAAAAAATATTTATTAGTTTTCAAAATATTGAGTTTTTAAAAAAATAATTTAATTACAATTTAAATAAAAAAAATATTTTTTTTTAAATTTCGACATGCAATATTATTAAGATTATATAGGACCTCCTTAAGAAAAATTTTCATCGAAATCCGTTCAATAGCTTACGAGAAAACCGAAATCCAAAAATCCGCATCTATGGCAAGTACCGTTAATAACGGTTTTTTCAAAAATATTTTTTGACTAAATTATTAAGGTTACATGACAAACCCGATTTAAAAAATTTAATCAAAATCGTTAGATGCGTTTTCGAGACAAAAATGTTTTGTCTAAATGGTACTATGACAGGTACCTTTATATTTGGAGCTAAAAAAAATTCGATTTCCCCTCTAGTCAATTTCTCCAAAACCTTATGTCCAAAGTTTGAAGAAAATCGCTTCAGTAGTTAAGGCTGTTAGTTCTGATTAATATCTCGAGTTCGATTTCCTGCACGAATCCAAAACTTGCCCTATAGTACCTATAGTCTGAATCTGTTCAAAAATGTTTTTAAAATGTTTTTAAACATTATTTCCCAACAATACTATTTTCAATAATTTGTTGGTGCCTGACAAAATTTTGTTTGAGATTTTTATTTTTTGAAGGCAGATAAGGGCGGGGCATTTTCAACAATTGTCAACTCAAAATTGCTTAAACAAAAAATAGTACAAAAATATTTGTAAACGAAAGGTTTTGAAATTATTTTTTTTTTCAAAATTCAGTAAAAAATGAAAAGACCTCCTATCGAACAAAATTTGACATAAAAGTTTTGTTAGTAAATAGGATATCTAAGACTTTTGATTCGATATTTTATTTTTGTCTACGAAGAAAATATTCGATTTTTATGAAACTTCGTAAAAATCTAAATTTTTTTGTTTCAAATGCAATATATATTTTTTTTTTGTTTTAGGCGATTTTTATTTGGATAAAACGTCACTATTTTTTCCAAATAAAAAAAGTTAAATTTTTTTTTTCAAGTTTAAAATCAAATTAAATTTAAATAATTATCATCAATCCAAACTTTAAGTGGTTAATTAATTACTTTTAGCTCTGCACCTTAACTTTACTTAATTACTGGCATTTACTAAATTAATGCATTTGAATAAACATGTCTTTTATTTTTTTTTTTAATTTCAAAATATGTAAATTTTCAAAATATGTATTTAGCTTAAAAAAAATTGAAAGCTTTTGTCAAAGCTTGTACAATGTACACCCTTAGTAACTGTATTAAGGTTGATAAATAAATTGAAAGCATTAAAAAATTCTTATATTAATTTCAATTCAATTCAAATACCTTAAAGTTGTGTACAAAAAAAAATCGATTGAAATTCAAACCACCCTGTTTAACAAGTATCTATAGTATTTGATTTGAATGTCGGTGACTTTTAAGGGTTAAAAACACAAAACTAATATCGTGATAACACTTGCATTTATACGACAGGTAAATGAGTTAAGGGTTTTTATAAAGAGTGCTCAATCAATGTACCTACATAAATAAAATATCTACATTTAAGTTTTGTTTCAACGGAACTTTGTAATTAATGGTTTCCTATACAGGCTATTATCTAACTAAAAAAAAAAAAACTGGAGAATTATTCAAACAAAGAATCTTATAACAAAAGTAAAGAGAGCTTTTGTAAATATTTTGAATTGTCATTGTTGGAACATTATTAATGTTTCTGTTGGTAAGATTATTCTAAAACACTGAAATAGTTTTCAAAAGAATTATATTATGCAAAACAATTACAATAAATGAAAAAAGTTTTTTGTGGCGGTAATGAAATTAATTTATTAAAATAGGTAATAAAAGTCTCTTATGGAATAGCGTGGGGTACTTTTTCCAGCACAATATTTTTTGAAACAAATTAATCCCTTGCCGTTACAGTTCAAAAAATAGCAGAAATTACGATTTTTTAAAAATTTTAAAATATTTTTCGTGTTTAAACTTTTTTTTTCTTAAAATTAATTTTGTGAAAAACAATGCGGAACATAAATATCAAAAAAAAAAATTGTCAAAAATTCTCAGGAAAAAAATTAATTTGAAAGTTTTTGAAAATGGGTCAAAAAATAAATTGTGGAAAAAAATTTGTCAAAAAAACTTTTAGTTCTCAAATAGAATAAAATGCAGGATTGGAAAGCCTGAAAATATTAGAATTGCTAAAATAAGCCAAAAATTAAGTTTGAACTCAAAACTGAAAACGTCTAGGTATGTATGAAGATACTTGGGTTTAGTAAAAATAAGAATTTTTGAAAAAAAATTGACCGTTGGAGCTGTTTTTTTAAAGTTACTTCAAGAAAAACATATTTTAAAATATTTTATACAAACAAATTGGAACGCAAGTTTTTAGTATAATATCTCAAAAACAAATACAGAGTTTTCAAAAATAAAATATGTTTTTTTTTTCAAAAATCCAAAAAAGATCTTTCTTGAAAATATTAATTTATTATTAAAATTATATACCACCTTTTTCATAAAAAAATTAATCAGAACCTGTGAATCTGTTTATAAAAAAATTTGTAATTTTTTTGGTATAAATATCTTTTCTCATTTCATTTCGATACTAATATTGTAAATTAATCTTTGAATGCCTCTCTAATAGGTAATTTAGTAATCAATTTTTGGACATTCTCTTTCTTAATTATTTTTTAGAACCTCTAGTAACAAACGTCAAAAATTGTCCAAAAATTTGTCAAAAAATTAATAATGAAAAAAAAAATTTGGCGAAAAAATGATCGTTCTCAAAAAAAATGACTGAACAAAAATACGGAAGTAGAAATTAAAAAAAAAAGAATTAATTTTTCAAAAACAAATTTGGTAAAAAAAATTAAGAAATTGCCTGACGATTCGATTGTGGGAAACGAACCCTAAGCAGAGCAACTGTTTTCGAAAAAGGAGCTACAATTCCTGCAGCCAGAAGGGTCAAGCAAGTTAGAAAACTTTTATTGCTAAAGATTTCTAAATCTCACTGATAAATTGTAGAATTTCTATATTTCAGGGTTTTTATGATGAATTTCTAAAATTTCTCATTTTTTAACCGGCCCTTTAGGCGTTTTTAAATTTTCATTCTGATCTTGAAAAATTATTTTAAATTATTTTTTTTAGCCTTAAAAACTCAAAATTATTCATACAGAATTTTAAAGCCAGAATCGAAAGATTTCGCTCTATTTTATTTTTCACTCATCAAACTTTCTTAACAACTTTGCATTTGATAGAATTTAATTTTAATAAGTAAACTTTTTTTTCTCAAAATAATACGAAAATCTTATAAAATTTCAATAAGTTTCTCATTGTTAAATCAATCTGAATTCTCCAAAAAAAATAACTGGAAAAATTATTTGTTTTGTTGCTTTCAAACAATTTTCATAGGAATAGGAATTCTCATTTTATTATCTAACCACATAATTCTAAAAACAAAAAAAACGTGTAAACGCGTAAAACGAATTCAAAAACAAAAATTCTTTTCATTTTTCCAGGGGAAGTAAAAATTGCATGTTTAATATTAATAACTTTCACCAGCTGTTGTTTTTTTTTAATACACGAGACACAAAAATATTCTTAACCTTGGCACGCTGTTTTTTGCGATTCTAATATTTTGTGATGTGCCCAAAACAGATTATGTATTTTGTTTTGACGGAAAATCGACCTTGACAAGACATTAAGACTAAAATAATAAAAAACAAAATACAAAACGTGAAAATTATTTTCATTTTTATTTTTAAATATCTACACAAGTTATTATACGCCATCAATAAATCCAATTTTTTAATGTTTCATATTTAAATTAATTTGGCATCTTAAATTGGTTGATATACGAATCACATAACAAACAACAATAGACAAATTTTTTTTTTTAAAGATCAAGTAAAATTTTGGACAACCAAATGACACCAATCACAAAAAAAAATATAAACAACACAAAACAAAAAGGTGCCAAAAAAAATATTTTCGCTGAAAAAAAAAAATGAAAAACAATCCCGGACAACGTAGAAATGTCCTTCAAAAGCAAATAATAGGCATTTTCAAGGTCATATCCGGGCTAAGCTTATATCCACATTAAAATATCTAATAATAGGACGAATATAATTTCTTGTATGCAAAATATTATCTATTTAAAAATCTAAAAAGAAGAGGTAGGAATTGTTTAGACTCAGTATTTTTTTTTTCCTGCCCGCAAATTACCTTCCTATACCTTCCCAGATAAAAAAAATCAAATTGAAAATATACACAAAAAACCAAAATAGTTTTTTACCATTTTCAATGGGTATGTATATAAATTCAGCTATTCATTAACAGAACGCTTGTACTTAACAAAAAAAAGAGTACATCTACACAATCAAAGTCTCAGATTGATAAACGATTACAAATTACGTTAAATTACTGGAGACAGACATTGAGCGAGAGCAAAAACGGAGAATGTTGCCAGAGGGAATAAAGGTAATATATCTGAGTATTTTATACAAAGCTATCGGTTTGTTGTGGTTTGAGGGAGAATGTTCTATTTTCAGCGGTCTGGTCTGTGAGGTATTTAATGTTAGTACATAACTAGAACTACACTTAAAGAAATAAATTATTGATTTTAAATTTGTTACTTTTTTTTTATTAATATTATTCTGTGTTCACATAAAATACACTTTTCAAAACTGAAAGAAGAAAACAGGTTGTGCTTGAAAAATCCAAATTAAAATAAATTTAATAAATTCTGTTAGAATCTAAAATTTTCTATTCCAAAATATTGAAAAAATAAAACATTGAATTTTATAATTATGCAAATACAAATACATACTCCAAAATTCTATATTCCCAAATTCGGTAAATTTAAAATTCTCTGTTTGGAAAAAGAGAACTTCAATTAAAATTTTTTTAAATACATATGTATAATATAAGCAATCCTATATTCCGAAATTCTGTATTTAAAAATTCTGTAAGTCCCAAATTCTGTAAGGTCGAAATTCTTTATTCTTAAATTCTGATTAGAATTATTCTTATTTCTTTATTCTTAAATTCTGATTAGAAAAACCGCGTGTTAAAACTTTATATTTAAAAATTCTGAATTTCGAAATACTGCATTTCAAAACTGTGTAAATGATAAAAGAAAAATAATTTGATAAAAAAATTACTCATAATCCTTGCAAGCGCCAAAATTTAGATTCGAGTTTGTTATACAAAACTCCGCGCACTTAAAAATTATATAAATCAAAAACTCTGAAACAACCAAAATTCGGATAGCAAAATTCTGCATTCCAAAATTCTGTAATTCAAAATTCTTCGAGTGACAAAATTCGGTTTCCAGAATTCTATATTTCTTAATTATGTAAATAATTCTCTGTTCTAAAATCCTGAAAAAATTGAGTTCGGCTTTACAATATTCATAATTTTTTATTTCAAAACTCTGGATTCCGAAAATTCTGTACTTCCGACTTATGCAAATAACATAAGAAAAATTATTTTGATAATGAAAAATAGTGGACACTCATCAAGTGCCTGAATACGGATAGCTGCATTATGTATATCTAAAATGTCTGAATCCAAAATTCTCTGAATTAGAAAACGTTGCACTTAAAAATTTCAAAAATCTTGAAAACATTTTTATTAATTTTTTTCCATCCAAAAAATATATTTTGATTTTATAAAAATCTTTATTTTTTTTCAGTGTACAGTGTACACGTGAATTTTACAATAAATTAAGAATGACGATTACTTAACCAACAGTGAGGACAGTAGTAGAGAATGATTTGCGCGTCCAAAAAAAACAAACTGAATGAAAATCAATCAATGTCATGAGTTTTTAGCTTTGAAAATCATAAATTTCTTTTGATTTGAAAGAGCATTGAGTTTTTGATTGAATATCTTTTTTCTTACATATATCGATATTATGTAGAGAAGTAGAAATTTATAAACTGTCATAATTCTGATTGAAATGATTTGAACTAAAATATAATATCGTTTTTATAATCAAGAAAAAAGGAAACTTATTTAATTATTATCTAGACTCATACATAGATAGTAAAATACGTGGCGTGCGTCGGGGTGGTTGTGTTAATTTGCTTTGTTTTATCTCCTAGGTACCCCTTACAATATATCAAAAATTTAAAGAACTACTCGTACTTAGGTATGTGTGGTAACTCCTCTTTTTCGACTTTAAATTTTTTTATTTTTTTTTACTAGAACAACATTAAAAATATTTGAAAGGTATGTATGTTTAAAGGAAAACAAATGTTTAATTGAACAATAATTTTGTTGAACTAACCTGTTGTTGAAATACTGAATTTTAAATTTATTGAAAATAAAAAAAACTTTTTTTTACAATTAATAATAAATATTAATAAATAAATATTTTTTTTTTTATAGTTAATTTTTGAGAAATCATTAAACCACAAAGAAAAACAATTGCTTTACCAAGAATTACCGAGCAATTTAAATTTATCAAAAAATAATAATTTGAAAAATAAAAATTGAATTATCTTAAATATTTATGATAAATAAAGAGATGGTTGTTAAATTAAAAACCACAATTTTAAAAATAATTTTTTTAAGATTTGATGAAAAAAATGTAGTTATGTTTCAAAGATTTGAAATTTCATTGAATTGATAAACTAATCCAAAAAAGGAATTTAATCTTAAAACTGAAGATGCCATCTTATGCATCATAAAAATACAAATTAAAAAACAAAAACAATATTTAACTTTTTTATGAATTTTTATAAAAAAAAGTTGATATGTTGATATGTTAGTATTTGATAACATACACAGAAAACCAAATTACAAAAAAAATATTTATTAGTTTTCAAATCATTGAGTTTTCAAAAATAAATTTTTTTTTAATATTATTAATTTAATATTATTCAGATTATAAAAGACCTCCTTTAGAAAATTTTTTATCAAAATCCGTCCAATATTTTACGAGAAAACCGAAAACCAAAAATCCGGTTCTATGGCATTTACCGTTAATAACTGTTTTTTCAGAAATATTTTTTGACTAAATTATTAAAGTTACTTGACAAACCCGATTTAAAAAAATTTTAGTGGTTTAGACTGTAGGTCGAGGTACAGACAGACCGGCAGACAGACATATCTCGATTCGATTTTTTGCACGAATCCAAAACGTGCCCTTATAGTACCTATAGTCGCAAGTAACAAGTGTAGTTTTTCATACATTAATGTTATGTATACGAAATATTATTCTTTTACAAAAAGTTACAATGTTTTTTCATTTCATTTTTTTTTGGAGTACGTCAATTGCAATAAAAAGTTAAACAGACACAGAAACATCAATTGATTTTTGAAAAACAATTAAAATTTTTTTTTTGATAGAATCTGACCTAATAATTTTCGTATCACCTTAGGTTTTCAAAATATTCAAGTTTGAAAATATAAAAAAAATCTAGAAAAATTCTGCAAAAACTAATTTAAAAAAAATTAGAGAACCTGCATTTATTCATCAATTTTAACTTCAAAATCCTTTAATCCGTTTTCAAGGTCGTAAAAACTATGTATGTGCTTATTTTTAAAATCAATTTAAGAAATTTTTATGTTTTTGGGTATTTTTAAAAGAGATAAAAAATTGTTGAACCCAAATACGTTAGAAAAACTGTTTTTCGAAAATAATGTTCTGCAACCCTAATTTAAAATTTTGTCTTTGTTTTTTTTATATTTTTTTTTTCAAAAAAGAAACTATCGATGCTAAGGATAAAATAAAAAAGTGCCATTAAAAATATTAATTTCTAATCCATTTTAAAATTTGTAGCTATCAATACCTACAAAGAAAAAAGTTTCATACATATATTCACATCTTTAAAATGCTCTTCACAAAAAAACCCTTTTCTAAAAAAAAACTAACTACCTTGAAATCATCCATTTTTCATAGAATTTTTTTAATTTTATTCACCTCTTCTCTCCACGAAAAACTGCAATATCAATATTCATTTTACGTAGAAACTTGTACCTATCTTTTACCAATTGCTCAAGCCAAAGCACAAGAAAAATGCGATAAAAAAAATATATCACAAAGGCAAACTTATTCAATAAGGAACTTTTTTTCTCTTCATAACTCAAGCTAATTAATAAATTAGTCTATGGCAAAATTGTGTTAGTAATTAAAACTAAATTCAAAAAAAAAAACTTCTACTACGTACACAGGTACTCGTAAAAAATAAAAAAGATTCTTAACAAAATTTGCTACACCCAGAACACGTAATATAATTATTCTAATTTGAAGAGCAATAAACTTTAAGTGTGAAATTACATCAAGATAAAGTGCGCTAACGTATATCTCTATATCTCTAACTATTTAGTGTGAAAATTATTTTGAATATAAATTTAACACAAAGTTGATGGCTTTTAAAATGGCTAAGTGTATAAATTTAAATCACGAATTAAATGGTGATTTTGACAGTAAGAACCTTATGATTTGTAAATCTGTGATAGAATGAACTTTTATGAACAAATAAAATAGTTTTGTGTTTCATTGGAATGTTATAGAATTTACTGCATAGTTTTACATTTTTCCAAGGGCGGATTTTGTAATTTTCCAATAATAGGGCCCTCGATTTTTAAATGATTGTGGAAGGTGTTTTTTTCAGATATATATAATTTTGGATGATTTTTTTTTAAATTGACATGAAATTGACTTTATTCGAAAGATAATCATTTGGCATTAAACATAATTTCTGGCATATGTTTGCTACAGCTGGGTTGAACGTAATTTAATCTTGAGGTCCATTTTTCCATCACATTTTGCAAAATTTATGGCCATAATTCGGCAATAATGCAGGGAATTATGTCCTGCAAGTGGTCGATCATCAATTGGGGTGAATAGTCTAGCGTTAAATCGCACGATCTCTGAGGCCAATTTACCGGTTCGCAACGTCAACCTATGCGGTTACCAAACTTTTTTTTCAATAAAACAATTGTGGCACCAGCCTTGTTGAAATCATTGCTTCTGCATCATCATTATGGGCGTTCAATTAAGGAACGAAAAAGTCAGTAATTATGGCTCATAGCGGTCACCATTGATTGTAACGTTCTGGCCAGCACCGTGATTCCATCGTCATCATCATCATCGGCTGGACAAACGGGGAACCGGTCCTTGCCTCTTTCAATTAGTCTCTCCATCTATCCCGGTCTCGAGCCGACGCCATCAAACGACCTTCCGAGCCGGTTCCTCTTCGCTCATACGAGCTAGGTGCCCTGCCCACCAGAGTCTACCCGAACGTCTCCGGAATTGTCCTTCCTCACATATGGGGCCAGCCATGTGTGATTCCACCAGCCCCTAAAGCACACCAAACGGTGTTAAAGTACGCACTTGAGGGCTATCTTCATTCCAAATATGGCAGTTTTGTTCATTTGAACAAAATGCTCTTATGAAAGTCCGTAACGCCATCGGGATAAATTTGCGCTATGTGGAAGCGTTGCTCAAGCGTCAGTCCAGTTAAAAAAGTGTTGCCAACTTCAAGTTCTATACCTCTAACAAAAACACCCTTTCTAAGTACCTTTCTGAAACAATATTATCAACTTTAAGCAGACTTTTAGTAAGGCCACAGCAAGCCCCTTTTTATCAACTTATAGTTTGGAGCCTTAGGCTCTTACTAAAAACGTTTGTGTTTAAATACAGCCCTGGTGAAGTTTTTGTTTTTCTATTAAATAATAAAATCAGTAGAATTTATGCAACATCACGCATGGTGATCATAAATTCATTTAAATCCGTTCCCTTTATTATTCTTAATAGTGTGGATTAGAATGAGTTTGAGTTAAGTGAATGGCCCAACTAGTGGCAATGTATCGACTAGTGGCGACGATTTGTCTCGATACAACAAAAAAAAAATGTTTTTTTTTTTATTAACGTTCGTGATTCTCGATTTTTCTTGGCGTTTTGTGTTATTGTTCGCAGTATTGACGGTGAGCATGTTTTCCAATATACCTAGCGTGAATTGAATCGAATAATCTACGTATATAGGTATACAAGCAGTTTTTTTTTATCTATCGACCGACCGGCGGCGCTTAATGATCTCATTAAAACACAAAATGAAAAACTTAGTTACAACAGATAATGATGAATACATTTTTTTGTGATATACATACAGTATACATATGAGCCGGGGTATATATATTTTTTTAATTAAGTTTTTCACGGTATGATTGGTTGAAACGGTTGAAAGTTTGTTGTAAGATGAAAGTAAAAACTGATATATTCCATTATTTAGTTATTTTTCCCACATTATTGGCAATTTACGGGTTCTAGTTCAATAGAGAACAATTAACAAATAAGTTTAAATTTTTCCAAGATAATTTGTTTTAATATATTAACCCATACCTATAGTTAATTATAGGAAATTAAAACATTGTTTCACTTTAATTGGTGACTAATATCAACTGCCTTAAACTGTTGGAAGACGAAATCACCAATCCAAAATTAAAGAGCGTTAGGCACCGTTTTCATCCATATCTCAAGAACAGCTTACAGTACAATTTTCAAGCATTTTTTCCCATCTACGAAACTGGAAAAGCCAATAATTCTTAAAAGATCGATTTTTTCTTGTTAAAATGAAAGCTGAGCACCCTTGCAATATTTGTTCCCAATCCCAACGAATTCCAAAGGAAACTGCGACCATTTACCAGTTTTCGAAAATTAGAACAATTCCTATATTAGGTTGGTAGCTACTTCGACTTCTCAAGAAGAGTAAAAAGGAGATCAGGAAAAGTGGGCGGTCGAGTCTATTGAGGATAGTAACTTCACTGTGAAGTTAGCATTGAATAACCTTTTCTCTTCAACTGATTGATCGAGAAACTTCAAATAATAAAAAAATTTATTTTCTTGAAACTAAAATCTGAATGCGACCAACTAGAAAATACAAACTTAAATTGAAAGAATCACGTTAGAAAATAACCAGACATATAACTTGAAAGCTGATAACAACAAAATTAATTGGTTACTCAAAAGGATCTATAAATAAAATGCACGACAAAAATATGAATTGCACGAAAATCTAATTTAATGATTTGAGGCAAGTGGTTATAATGACGTAAATGTTTTCGTGCATATTTCAGTTAGTAGTAATTCTACAAAAATTATATTTTTTTCAAACTTAAAACCAACAATTTAATACGATTTACTGAATCTAACTATAACTTAAACCGAATTTTTTAAACCATTTCTTGTTGATAAATTGTTGCGAAATAAACCAGCCCAGGATTGAAACATTAACAGCCGGACTTTAAAGCCACCATAGCTGCTTATGCTCGTAGACGACTTTTAGTATCTGTTGTTTTCAGTACACAAAACTTTGCCTTGAAGATTTAGGGAAAACTACTCTTGACGGGCGTCTTGAGCAAAGTAAGGGACTTAGGTGTTCTGAGCGTCTTGAACTAGTTGAGTGTTTTGAACGTCTTGATCGTCTTGGGGCCAAGGCATCTTAGGCGTCTTGGGCATTGTAGGTGTCGTAGTGCCGGGGGAAACTTGGGTGTCATGGGCACCTGAGCGGTCTTAGCATTTTAAGAGTTTTGAAGTGTTAGGCGTCTTGGGTATCTTAGACGTCTTGGAGTCTTAGGTGTCAATGGGGTCTTAGGCATCTCGGCGTAACCATTAGGAAGTCTCTAGATTCAAACAATTGTTCCTCACGATCTCCACAAAAAAAATACAAGACCGAGAAGATGTTTAGTTGGTACCGTGACGTGTCCGAAACTTGACAGAAATTTTTTCGACTATAACAAGACCAAGACGAAACCTGAAATTTTTCGTATCGTGGCAGGTGCTTTTAAAATTTAACCTTTATATTATTTCCGGCTAGCGTTGCGGAAACGAGTAAACTGATGAGCATTCCTGGAAGCGCGGGTATTACGGGGAGGAATGCAACTGGCTATTTCATCTGAGCACTTAACGTAAAAGTAACGATAAAAGAGTGAGAGACAGGAAACGTTACGTAAAAGTATCGATGATGTTCCTGTCTCCGATCATTTTGAAGGCTCGTCTTTGTATACTGTACAAGAGGCTTAAGTAAGTTGCTGGAGCACCAGCCCAGAGATGGGAGTTATACTCAAGCTTTGGACGTATATAACTTTTATAGAAAATAGCCAGATCAGTAAAGGAAAGGAAACCTAAACATTTTGCGGAATTTTGGGCGACGTTAAGTATGTGATCATTTCACAAAATATGGTTTGTGATACACATTATACATACTTAAAATCGCAAGCTGATTAGTTTCTTCGATGCAAGTGCCACTCATAGATAATGGCAGGGGGGTACGTCTCGCTTTAACGACATAAGGCAGCATTGAGTTTGCGAAACATTAAATTCTACGCGATTTCTTAATCTCCATTATACAATGCTGTCTAAGTCAGAATTTAATGTACTTATCATATTTAACCGTTTTAGTTCCACGTCCGAAGAGCAGGGATGTGAATCTGGAAACAAATATGACAAGCTAAGTCAGCGAAACAATTTAATGGAAGAGCGTCGGAGACAAAACAGAACCCTGTGGCACACCAGCATTTATGTTGTGGGTTTCAGACTTGAATCTGTCTAATACTACTTGTATATAGTGATTCGAAAGAAAGTTACTAATCGAACGAAGAAGGGTTTCACCGATATCAAAAGCACGCATTTTTGATAAAAGAGAAAGATGCCAAACTTTATCAAATGCTTTAGAAATATCAAGTGCAACAATCTTACTTTCTCCAAAACGATCTAAAAATTTGTTCCACTGTTCGGTGAGATAAACCATCAAGGTATGGCTTTATTTAGTGAGAAGTTTTATGTTCCCGTAATTTTATGTGTTGGCGACTTCAATTGGCCACCATCTTTAGCTTTACTATTAAAACCGACAAATTAATGACCCTTTATACTTTCAAAAATTCTCAGTGGCAACTCTATTTTAGGGTTACTCTCATTTACTCTCTTTCTATTTTCTCTTATTCGAATCTTAGAAAATCCTTATTAAATTTTTCAGAAAATTTAAAATGTCTCTTCTCTTCCACTTATTTAATCGGAAGAAAATCCTCACAGATTTTATAAATAAACTACTTTAAATATATGTAGCTCTTAAAAAAACAACACATCATCATTTTTATATATTTGGCTCTTTGTCTAGAGATTGCCTAGCCTAGCCCCTCATCTGAAGAACTGCTGGGGCTAGCAAATAGCAACAAACACACATTGATCCGCTATTCAAAAATTCTATATAAATATAAACAACATGGAGGTGTAATAATTTATTGAAATTATATGTGGGCTGATTGATACAATGCAAATATACAATTTATCGACGCGGCGCGAAGCCGACAACGACGCGACGCGACGGTGGGCTCGTCCAATACCTTCCCCTCCCCCATTTATACGGTTTCCGTCTCCAATTCAGCATCTCACAAATTTATTATTGATTTACCGGACAAACGCCCAACAAAATAACCGAATCGACTTGGCAATGTTGTAGTTGCTTTTTTTAAATGTTTATAAACAAACCGAAATCTTAAACCAACAAGTCATTAGACTCTATACATAATACTGTGTTTGCGGTTAGGTTAAGTTGAATAACGTAGTATCAATTGTTTACCTAATTCGCGGTTAATAACAAAAGAAACTGAAGACAAAAATGGTAGCACTGATGAAGACTCAGACCGGCATTCAGCCATTTGTTGTTAATCCAATATGGAACAGAAGCCATTTTACTTACTTAAGGTGTGAACAGACGACGTAGAATTACCAAACATGGCTAATTCTTGACGAGTAAGTCGCATAGCAAGCACGTGCTTAAAGGTGAAGGGTATTGGGTACACCAAAGCATACGAAATAGCCTCCATTTGTTGCCTAAGCTGCTTTTGAGTCTATTCTTAGAACGATAACAAGTTTTGGCTTTGAAGAACGATTTAACCGTCTCACTGATTCGGTTTGGAGATCGAGATTGGATTAAGCGATTTGGTTTCAATGCAAAAGTAAACACGTGAATGCAATTTGTGTGCGGGTTGTGTTGCATTTGCAACTTGGTTGAGTTGATTTTATTTCACTCGATGCAACAGCATCACTTGATGCCGTTGGCAAAACCAGTTTACTGCGATTTATGTAATTTGAAGTTCAACCGTGTGCATAGGGGCGAGGTTGGTGGGGGTGGAAATGTTGTGCAACATCAGCTGAAGTAATAAGAGAGTGACTTTACACTCATTTTTCTGAAATGCTGCTAAGATGGGATTGTTGCGTCAATCGTGTGTCGATCATATGATATTATTGCTGATTGAGGGGACTGGTTGTCTGGGACTGAATGTTCTAAAAATGTTCACCAGACATTCCATTTTCTCGGTCATTCTCAATGGCATCCTTGGAATACTTGTGTTTTGATTTTTAGCATTTATCAGCATTTTGTTGCATTTAAGTTTTTTTTTTTTGTTAAATGAATTCGCTATGTAGATCGAGGTTGATTTGTCTATATTTTGTAAGAGTCATGTTTGCTAGAGGTGAATGGCTATTCAAAGTGAATGGAATTGTGGGGAAAATCTGCGTGATGCTTCACATACGAGTACAGTGTTAAATGAATGAAGATTTTTTATTTTTTGTTTGGTTGATGAATGTTTTTGTTTGAATTAACTGGAAATTATAGTCTCACAGAGGATGTTTTCGTTTATTTTTATATAAAAAAAAAAAATTGAAATAAAATTTTATTTCTTAATGGAACTTACGTTTCTGAAATAATTGAAAACGTGTCGATGCTCTCTCTATACAAGTACGAACTATGAAAAGCAGCGCCTGAAATTAAAGAAAAAATTAAAAGATTGATTATTAGATTAAAATGAATGATTGATTCAATGAATTAATTGTTATTAAATATAATTATCAGATGAAAAACGTATTTTAGGTAGGTAATTTTTTCTGATAATTCAAAATATTTTTAAATGCACTTTTTAAGATGTAAAAAAGGAAATAATTTCTTCAACCTTTAGAATACGAACTTTTGAACAATATTTTTCAATTTAAAGAAATACATGTTTTACATGAAGATGGCAGAAATCAAGTCGAAGAACTAAATAAAAATTTAACAAATACTTTATTTAAATTGTTGATAATAAGAAGCTACACATTTTTCTAAATCTGCGACAGGCTTATAAATATAAGAATTTAAATAAAATGGCTGATTTGTGATCGGACTTCTGTAAGACTCTGTTAAAAATATTTATTTCGATTATCCTACTGATATTTTTATATTGCTAAAATGACACCCTATCTTATGCACATTTTAAAAATTTGACATCGTATTTGGATCTTAAGATATTTCCGAATGTTTGTTAATTTGTCAACTGCACCAATCCTTACCCTTATGTTAAAATATTAAGTTTAAAATATAAATTAAGAAAAAGGCGGTTAGTCTCTTTTTAAAACATCGAATTTAAAAAAAAGAAACCAATTTGCAATACCAGTTGAACTTTTTAAATTGCTTCAACCGATTACTGAGAAAATGAAAATTCAAACAACGTAAAATTATAGGTCGTCATAATTCTAGTATACACACGAATTCTTATGAAGATTCTTGGAGATTTTATCGGAAAAAATTAGGTCATTATATTTTCATTATAAGAATTCGGCGAAGTTTTATTTAAAAATGTTTTTTTCAGAAAAAAAATTTTATAATTTTTTTTAAATATCAATTTAGTTTTGAAAAATTAATTATACACTGAGTTACAAAAAAAGTGGCGCAGTCGAAGTTTTTGATGTGTTGTTATTATTTGATAATATGCCGCTATGTTTTTGCAGAGCTTTATTTTTTTTTTTAATTTAGCAATATATTTCTGTGCCCGCTTGTATAATCTTTTTCCATTTTCCACGTGATACGTTGATCATAATAAGGAAAACCACAGAGCAATTTTGGCTTCCTGTGAATGCTCAAACGGTGAGGCGGCCGGCGGCGTTTAGCGGAGAGTGGCCTGAGATCAAGAAGAACTGCTCATGTACCAGAACATACGGTACAGCACAAGCGACGTCGATGGAATTTACTCGCCTTCAACAAGGTCGGACCGACGCCGACTGGGATGACCAGCTTTTGTCTACTCTCAACAGATGGACATAGCAGACTGTGCAGAAGATCAGGATTAGAAAGATATCTTCGACAACAGTTACCCAGCGGAACATTTCTTGGGTCACGGTGTGGGCAGGAATTTCTATGCAAAGAAAAACTGAGCTGTGCATTGTGGAAGGATTGGTAAACTCCAATTATTATATCGGCAACACTCTGGAGGATATGTGTTTCAATTCGCTCCATTTCTTGGTAAAGACTTCTTGCTGATGCATGACAATACTATACCTCAAGTTGCCAGGTGCGTTACAAACAACTTGGAAGAAGTGGAAATCGATGTGATGGCTTGACCTGCCATGAGCTCGGACATGAATCCCTTTTAGGACCTGCTGGATAAAATGATAAGACAGCAACCTGCCCTTCCCGAGGCATTCAGTGGATTGAGATCTGCTCTGATCGAGGAGTGGGATAATTTGAACGACGCAATTCTAAAAGTGTCAAAAACTGGTACAGTTACGTTTTGCAAGAAGACAATTTTGGCGATTTCGTCTTTTTTTTTTAACGATTGATTTGAATGATTTATAAGAGAAGAAGTTTTCTAATCGTTTTAATCGGACCAAGTAAGCATGCTTCACAATCTTAATAATTAAATCGCTATTTTACTCCGGAACACTCTTAAAATGATTTCAGGAACTCATTGTGTTCTTCTGTGGTGAGGTATCTCCCACTATCTTTATATCATAAAAAATTATAATTTTAAATTTCTGAATATTATTTTCTATTTTATTCTATTTGACATTTATTTTTGAGTTAATTACGATAAATTTTTAAAATTCAAGAAGTTATTGAATAATTATCTCTTTAGGCAGTAAAGTTACGCTCTTCTAAAATCTTCCAAAATGGTTTTAGTCATTAATCACGAGGTTACCAAATAAATGATTGGTTCATTAGAAATGCTACAAGTTATTGAATTTTATCTTTTTTTTTAAAGATTCTAATACAGAAAGAAGTATATTTAAATGCCAATAAACAAAAAAGTGCTAGTTAACTAGCAAACAATAAAAAAAAACGATAGATGTTTATTGAGGACTGACGCCAGCCGTGCCGCTAACGTGACGCGCAAAATTCAAAGGTGATCGACCCAAAAGTAGAACTAATAGATAATTGGTAAGTAGAGGTATAGAGATACACCTAATAAATCAGCATTATAAATAATTTCAAATTCTTAACACTTATTATGTTAATGGGTTTTTTTTGTTATTGTGGTGTAGTTTATTCATTCTTTCGATATTTTTTAGCTGGGTAAATAAAGCAATTTTAACAAAAGCAATTTTATAAATGGGTACATCCGTAATTGGTGAGAGGGAAAAAGATCTATTTTTGGTGGATACATTTTATTGACATAAATTAATTTCATTGAATGGAAATGGTAACAAAACTGATTATTTCAAAATTGTGCTTTAAAATTTTTTTTTTTTTTTTGAAAATTAGAATGTTTTTAATTTTTTTTTCTGGACAATCCAAATAACATAATTAGGCAACCTAAAATTTATTATGGGCAGGCATAAGGCTAGATGAACTACCACAAGTAAAAGCAATTCTGAAAGTGATTTTGATTTTTATTATTTATTTTGGAAAATGTCAAAATATGAGAACCAACTTATTTAACTTAAACGCACAACACCATAGAATAAATATTATGAATTTCAGAAATCAGAAAAACTACATCCCTTCATTGTTTTAAAAAATTAAAAATAAATAGGTTTTTTCAACAAAGGTATGGTTTTCTAAATTTTTAACATGATATTTATCAAAAAACATGAAGTGATTAAATATTTTGGTTTTTTTTCTGTGTAATTCAAAATTGATTTGTTTTGGACAACATAATTTTTTTTATCTAACCAAAACGTAAATTTCTTATAATTTGAAAAAAAAAATCAAGAAATTCTCTATTTTCATAAGGTTGAAAACTGCATAAGTTTTTGAGTTTGAACTTGCAAAACTATAGGGCAAGTTTTGGATTCGTAAAAATAAAGGTCTCGAGATATATTAAGTAAATCGCTGTATGTCGTCTGTGGTATATCTGCCTGCGCTTGTCTGCCAGTCTGTATGTCTGACTCCTCTTCAACCTAGCGTTGGAGAAAGTAAGCCGTGACTTTGGCACGGCAACAAGAGGGACCAGCGTCAACAGGTCCAGCCAGATACTGACTTGCGCAGACGACATTGACATCATCGGAAGAACCAAACAAGCTGTACACGATTCCTTCATCCAAAGGTAAAACAAAATACATACATGGTGGCGTCGAATGCGAGAGTAACAATTGGTCAAACAATGAAGGTAGCGGAGCACGAATTTGAAGTGGTGCAATCTTTTCAGAGGAGTGGAAGTACTTGGCGAAGAACGGTCGAAGAGGAATCAGCACAACTGGGAAAGAGTTGGAGAGAGCTGAGGTACATCTCCAGAAACCAAACACGATGGCGCGTAGAAGTTTTGGAGGCCCTAGGCCCCACAAGGGAACCCCCCGAACTTAAAAGGGGTGAGGACCTAAGTAAGTAAGTAAGTAAGTAATCTTTTCAATACATTGGGTCAATAGTAGCAGCCGATAACAGTATAGAAGAAGAAATACGCGGGCGGCTGCTCAATTCCAACAGACCCTTCTATAGTCTTTCAAAGCTCTTTAAATACAGAAATCCCATCGTAACTTCAAAACTGTTGCTATACAGGACCATGGTCCTGCCAGCACTCACGTATGGATCTGAGACTTCGCTAAGCAAAAGACAATCCGATCTCTTAGACGCGTTCGAGAGAAAAGTCTTAAGGAGAATTGTTGGCCCCATATGTGAGGAAGGACGATTCCGGAGACGGTACAATCAAGAATTATACGGAATCTACCTTGAAGCAGACATAGTGACAAAAATTAAGCTCGGTAGACTCCGGTGGGCAGGGCACCTAGCTCGCATGAGTATGATGAGGAACCGGCTCGGAAAGTCCTTTGTGGTACATTCTATGATAGACGGCAGTGTGGTAGACCATGCTTGCGCCGAAGAAATGGCGTAGACCAGGACGCCCTTGGGGTGCGCAACTGGATGGCATCGGCTTGATACCGGGATAGGTGGAGAGACTTGTTGAAAGAAGCCAGGGCCAGACCCCGGTTGTCGAACCGATGACGATGATGATGAAAATTTGTCAAACTATGAAAAAACCAAACATCGAAAATCCTTTTTAATATCTTATAATATAGTAGCCAATAACTTTTTTTGAAAACTATTTTTGACAAAATAATTATAACTAATTAAAGACCCGCATGAAAAGTGTCAACGAAATTTGACCCCCTTCGATATTAATTTGTTTTTTTTTTTTATTTTGCTTCAATGAAACAAAAAATTGCGTATACGCCCTAGTGCACACGGACTTTGTTTTCTAGAGGACGTCACAATTTAATAAAATCAATACCACAATATGGATTTAAATGAATGTTTAAATAATTGTAAGCAGTGGTAGAAGAATTAGAAAAAAAAAATGTTTCCTCAAAATATAAAAAAAAAACTTGAACTTCATTTTTTGACAAGTTTTTTTTTAATTTTTTTTTTTTTTAATTTAAAAGATTTTTTGCGAAATTGAAGCCTTTTAAAAATCAATACAAAAATTCGAAAAAAAAATTTGATCCTTTAATTTTTGGCTGAGTATATTTCCAAGAGTATAGTAACAAGAGTCACACGCATCACACATCAGCATAACTAATTTCCATTTACTAATACGTTCATTTACATGATATTTTTACATATATTTTTATTTATATTTTAAAGTAAAAACAATTTTTTTTTAAGTACATAGATCTGCCATCATAAAGGGAAACAAAAACTAGGGTAGTTATACCTTTACCAAAGATTCCTTTTGAAATATAATTGACGGTATTTTTCACCCAATTGAATTTACTGAATTTTTATATTTCTTTTTCAGTACTAAAGCTCTTATTTCACAACACATAAATTAATATTATCACTTTGTTAAAAAAAAAATGATTTTACTACGGCACTTTCTAAAACTCTATTGGCGCGAAATAATTGATTATATTACAAGGTAACGAAAATATTGTTTTTTTCTTTTAATTTACTAAACGAGTAGAACAAAAGTACGAAAATTCATTGTTTTATGAATTTTATCAAATTAAGAAATTTTTATCGAAACAAAAATCGCGTGAAAATGACATTACGCCGCGCCGTTCGTCGGTCGTCGGTTGTTCTTTCGTGTTCCAATTTTTCTCACTGCATATTCTCTGGTTCACAAAAAAGTATACAGATATAGTATTTTGTTCATAACCGTGCTATCAATCAATTCTCAATTGCCAATAATTATAATCAACACAAAAAAAAAACAACAACAAAAATTACTAGGCACTGATTAGCAACCCCGATTAAAAAAAAAAACCTTATTTATCCAAAAACAAACAACACACGCAACGTCATCGATAAATCAGCTTAGTCATCGAAAATACTTTCCGATTAATTAAGATACGAGTAATATTCAAAAAAATAAATTACTATAACCAAACACAAGCACTCTTTGGAAACCAAACCTTAACCGATTACATAGCACAAAAAAAATAAAAAAAAAATAACTGGCGCACTTATTAGAGAAGTTGAAAACGTATTACAATACTGAGTATGGTACTTCTTTTTTTTTATCGATAGAAATTTTTACTTAAATTCTAAAACGTAAGCTTTATCTCTATGGGGTATTAAATTTGCTTTGTGTCACGTATTTTTCGTTTGAGGGAGTATTAAGAATGTCTAGAGTGAAAATTGAAAATTGGGTGTTGTTCTTTTTTTGTTAAGGTTTAATAATTAAATTAAGTCGTATTAGTCATGCAGTAAAAGAAGTAGGTAGGTAGGTAAAAAAAAATATAATATTGTATGACATTGAAAATATTTTTGCAGACAAAGCTGTGTAGGCATAAGAATAATACTCGGAATAGCTTCGATATAGATGACCCAATATATGAACGAAAAGTCCCTCGGTTGATGGATTGTTTTTCTTTTGAATATTATTAAGGTGATGTAGAAAAAAAACACTGTCGGAAGTTTACTTACTTATTTGGAAAAGGTAAGGTTTTTGTTCACTCTGCAGTTCTTTTTGTTTAAAAATAAAAATATATAGGTTACGATTTATTGCAAGAATTTTGTAAACAAATACTTTTTTTTTTAGTAGAGGTATCTGATATTTTTTGTTTTGGTTTGTTTTACGGTTGGGTTGAAAAAAATAAGGTATGAATGGATTTTTTAAGCTGCATGAGAAGCTTTAGTGTCCATTCAAAAAAAGCTCAATAGTTGCGAAAAAATACCTTTCAGATTTTTTTCAAAAGGAGTTATGCAACAAATCATATTTTTCGGTATGGGAATACCAAGTGCTTTTACTGAGAGTTTTTGGTAAAAGTTTTTTATTTTCATAGCTATCGAATTCATATTTTGAGTTTTAAAAAAGGGAAACATTAAAATTTGTTTAATTTTCCTCGACTAAAATGACAGATTATCGAAACTTGTATACCAAGATGTTCTTCTTTTGGTTTTACGAAGTTTTCCAATAAGAGGTGTTATTTTGATATTCAAAGAAAAATGCCATTGTTTGGGATAAAAGATCGGATGTTTATTTCAATAAAGGTAAAGAGGAAAGTATACCATATTATAATAATGGAAAACAACATCCGCTAAATGGCTGCCACGGCTACGCTTACACAGCAATATCCTTTCCATGAAATTTTCATTCACCAAATCGCTAAGTATTCCTTCAAAAGATTCATAAATTCCATCCTTGAGGTGTTGATTCGAAGCTGGTCAATCGTTGAGGAGGGAGAGGCTATTCAACAATAAATCTTCAGTTTCCCGAGTCCCAAATGCATTTTGCTTGTTGACAAAGCCACCGAGGTGGAAATGGGCCTGATCAGTCAAGATGATTTTTCGATGAAATTCCGGATCATTTTCATGCATTCCAAGGACCCAATTATCAAAGACATGACGTTGTTGTGTTCACTGAACTTTAAGTCTAAGTCTTTATACAAAATACGGTGCAATGACGTTTGTGGAATGCCCAATTCCAATGAACGACGAGGAATAGACACAATTGGGTTTTCTTCAACACTTTGGGCTACAGCAGCAATATTTTCAGTGGTTCTTGAGTGACGTGCACGGGTTTTATTCTTCACATCGCTTACTTGTCCCGATAGCTCGAATTTTTCTACCAATTTCTGAATCGCGGTTCGACAAGGTGCTTCACGACGACCAAAAAATGTTTTAGTTTGACGAACAGTCTCTGCCAAAAAAGCTTAAGAAAAGAAAACATGAGAGGGATTTTTTGCTGTAACCAAATTAATAGCATCCTCGAAGACACACTCTACGCCGAACAAGTAGGATTCCACACTGGATCTTCCTGTGTGAAATGTGGTTCACACCTTTCGGATCATCATCATTGAACATTGCGTCGAATATCGATCATCACTTCACCTGTTGTTTATTGATTTTGAAAAGGCGTTCGACAGTGCCAATAGAGAATTAATCTGATAAATTGATTGCTATTATCAAGAATCTCAATAACGGAAGGTTTATTGAAGAATTTGAAATCCAAAGTGAGGTTAGACGGGTCTCTATACTTTCACCAATATTGTTCCAGTTGGTCATTAGACATGTCACATACTTCCTGCCTCATAAGATCATGGATATCCATCAAAAATGACATCAAGGCTGGAGAGCTAAGCTGAAATCGTTGCGCTACACAGGTTCAGCACTTAGAAAGTCACAACTGCTGTCATTAGAATTGCAAATAGATTAGAGCTGCAAATATTCGTAAATAGAATTTGAATAGGACAGGTACCCATTGACTCTATCACACGAAGACCTTAGTGGCAATAGATACACTTCGAAAGGGTAACAAATGGGTTGCCAGTCAAGCGATGTAATGAAACCCTTTCATTCAGACAGGCAGACGACCAGGCCGACCTAGAAACACTTGGCGAAGAACGCTCGAGGATGAATCAGCACACCTAGGGAAGAGTTGGAAAGAGCTGAAATACATCCCGGGGAACAGTACACGATGGCGCGTAGGATTAGTAGATGGCCACCGCTAATTGGGTATTGGAGAGACAACATGAAAATGCTGATTTTGCCGACAAAAACCATCTTTAGTGGCGAGGCCCATTTCCATCTTGATGGCTTCGTCGATAGGCAGAATTGTCGCATTTGGGGCGAGGAAAATCCTTGAGTGATTCACGAGAGGCAAATGCATCCTCAACGTGTCACTGTGTGGTGTGCATTTTGGGCTGGAGGAATCATTGGACCTTTTTTTATGAAAATGAGTCAGGTCAAGCGCAAACAGTCAATGGTGTTCAGTATCGTGAAATGATAACCAATTTTTTTGTGCCTAGAATTGAAGAAATGAATGTGGAGGGGATGTGGTTCCAACAAGACGGCGGCGGCGCTTCATCTCATACAGCCAGAGAAACAATTCAATTGCTGCATCAGTCATTTCCCGGTCATATTATTTAGCGTTTTGAAGACCAGAAATGGCGGCCTAGGTCGTGCGATTTAACACCATTGGACTTTTTTCTTTGGGGTTTTTTGAAGTCGATGGTTTATGCGAATAAGCCGACGACTACTCAAGCCTTAAAAGAGGACATTGGACGCTGCATTAATGAAATAGCGCAGCATTTATGCAAAACGGTCATTGAAAATTTCATTAAAAGATCGCGTATGCGCCAGCAAAGCCGCGGCGGCCATCTGCCCGATGTTTTGTTCCATCCATAACCTCATCCTGTCTACTTTACGATATAATAAAGAATTCGCAATTTTTTTTTAATATCTGCATTTTATTTAAAATTTATTTAAATCAATACAACTGATACTTCTTTCGGTGACCGCTTGTATTTTAAGTCAACTGGAAATGGTAGCCTGTTCACAAGTAATGATTTAAAATTTTAAGTTAACCTGAATTACGGATGTTTTAAATTAACTATTATTTTTGAAAAAAAAAATGGCAAATTATCTGAACTGGTTGATTTTAATATTTTTTAAATATGAAAAATTCCGAAATTATCTTAACCCATATTCTCTCAGCATTGTACTTTTTAAAGACAAAAATAATTGTTCAAGCCTTTTCATTTTTGAACTTTTGAAAATAACCCTTTTTTTTGAAGCGCCTAAGTCAAATTTATTTTCGTGAACTGAACTTTTTGTTCAATTCAAAAACTTAAGGCATCAGTTTTTTATTTTTAATACGATTTACATTTTCATTCAGGACTTCACCAAGTACGTACATCAAAAAATCTTCAATTGCTGAATTACTCAAATAAAATTAATTACTTTTATTGAGAAACCCATTCTTGCAATAATACGCACACAGGAATGGTTGAGAGTTGTAAGTCACTTATGCCCTGATTCTTAATGGACTGTCACACCATCAAATATATTTATTGGAAAAACGTGTCTATGTCTATCTGCCTACTCTACCTTATTGACGATATCATACACACATTTTTGAGGCTCTATTTTTATTTTTTGTTTTCCAAACATATAATATATGTAGGTAAGATACAAAATACGAAAATGCGCATCACATAGTATTTATTTATTTTTATTTTATTTTGCTCCAACAAAACAGTCTGTCCAGTTTATTTTTGGTTCGATCGATGTTTTTAATTTTTTTTAATTTTTTTTTTTTTCTATTTATTTTTTTTTCCTCCAATAAATCAGACACACAGAATAGTCAATGGTCTATCCATCCGCCCAATCACAGTTCATTTGCTTTAATTAACTACCAATATAATGAATCATTTGAAATCAACAAGTCAAACGGATTTTTAATTGAAGACAGTCACAGTATTATGAGAGAGAGCATCATATAGAGGCGCAAAATATTCACGGTCAATATTTTTTATGTCGTTTTAGATTTTTAGATTAATTTCCATTTAATGACGTATATCATTTTTTTTTTTTTCTTTTTGAGGTAATCGACTATCATCATGGATGCAACTACTACAGCAAGTGCACGGTGATTTTACTGCGTCAAATTAATTTGCAGCCATGGAAATGAAAATTTTGATTGAATTGCTGATGCGGCAGAATGAACGGACGGGAACACGTCCAGAGGAGCAGAGCGCCAGTTTGATTGTTTCAATGAAAATAATGATTTGTTGCCAAGAGCTGGTGTTGATGTAATTAATTAATTTTTTAGGTAGGTTCCATAAGCCACAGGCGCATGGAAATAGGCCAAAAATAAAATTGCGTTGTATAAAAAAACAAAAAAAAATAATTTTAAGATCATCTTGTTTTGCTAGAAAGCTTGATGTTTATAATAAGTGTTTCATGTTTGGGTGGCAATTTGGCATGCAATTTTCTTAATATTATTAAAGTAATTAAAAAATATATGTGTATAATATTTTTAGAGCTTTGTGTTTGGAAATGTTTATATTTTTCAATTTTGTCGCAGACAGATAATTAACTGATGAATTACATACACTTAAAGAAAATAAAACGATTTGGATACAAAAATGTTTTGAGACAAAGAAATTTGCAGAAATTTTTTGAAAATTAGTCCCAAACGGGCCGATCATGAGATAATCCTACTTTTTTTTGGTAATTTTTTGAACATTGATGTTTTTTTAGAGGTTATAAATGAGGCCGTCAGTGCAATAGTGGCGTAACCCACTTTTTTTCAAAAATGAGATTTTCATGAAAATGGGTGCCTTAATATATCTATTTTAATACAAAAATAGTTTTATGCAGCTATCTACACTCAAAACCAGATGGCACTCAAAAAGGTGTTATTGCATTTTATAATTTGATCATAGTTTGAGTGCAATAGTGGCGTAACCTTCATACTTCTCTCAGAAAGTGTTTGCTTCGGTATAGATTGTGATCTTTTGCTTTGGTATACATAATATGGGCAGTGAAAAAGTTCACATGTATGTTTGGGATGAGTTAACAGCGTCAAGGAGACCTCAAGAAACTGGGTCTTGTTTAATGCATTATTTAAAAATCGTACATAGGATTCTGTGCAATGTGGGTCCAAAGTAGAAATATCATTCTTTCACTGTTGTGCCAATTTTTGGTATCCCATCCCGATTTTGTGGTTAAAGAAATGCACCATAAATTTTTAGTTAGTGGCCATTCCTATTTGCCATCTGACCAAGATTTTGGTTTAGTAGGGAAGAATAAAAAATTTTATAAGGATATCATCGTCCCAAATGTTTGGGTAAATGTTATTTCCTCGGGAAAGAGAAACCCATTTGAAATTTTGAAAATGACTTCATATGATTTTTTTTCCCCAAAATCGCTGGAAGAAAATATCACAAACAGGAAAATGTCCTTTTCCAATTCCAAGGTTGAATGGCTTGAAATTCAGTAATGACATTTCAAAAAAAATAAAACTTTTTCAATTTTTTATAAGTATTCCAATGAAATTGATGTTTTACTCGAAGAGGTAAATGTAAAAAAGAGACAATCCGTGGACATTAAAAAACTCAACCAGCTTGAGGAACATAAAATAAATGATAAAAAAAGAGAGACTTAATAGAACTGCTTCAATTTATACCACCAATCCATCACTTTTTTTTATAATAATTTAAAAACGTCAACAGGTGTTCCAATTGAAAATTTGACTTTTATTAGACTAGGAATAAAATCATTAAAAAATTGGTAAAAATGTACACATAATTTTTTGTTGTTAAAATATTGAACTATGAAAGAAATAAAAAAATATTTTAATAAATTTGGCGTAACCTTTCATTTTTCTTTAATTTCAATGAAGACCATGAATGCAATAGTGGCGTAACCCACTTTTTTTTCCAAAATAATGTTGAATTAAAAAAAAAAGAAGTTTGCCCTGCAAAGTATGCCCTTTTTCAAACTCTTCTACGTTTTTAGATTAATCAAAAATGTCAAAGGGAAAATACAAAAAATGTTTAAAGAAACCCTGTTTCTTAAATCTCTCGTAACTCTAAAGTGAATTTTATGGGTTACGCCACTATTGCTCTCACGGCCTCAAATTTAAGTTGGCAACATTTGTTTAACTGGCGGCCATTTTAATAGCTGTTAAGTGATTTGTGTTTAGTTTGGTTTGACATTTCAACACGAAAAAAGATTGAGGTTGATCCCGATTTTCATAAGAGAATCTGAGCGAAGAAGATAACTCTTCGTTGAATGGCTACGTCAGTAATCGTTCCTCGATTCAACAACCATCATGTGTAGGAGACGTGATTTCAACAAGATGGCGCAACATGTCACGCAGCTCGTAGCAGAATTGATTTATCGAATGAAACGTTTCGGACCTGTGAATTGGCCTCCAAGATCGTGCTATTCAACGCCGCCGCTAGACTATTTTTTCTGTGGGGATAAATTAATTCGCTGGTCTACGCCGAATCAAAAACAATCATCGAGTTATTGCCGATATACGGCCACAAATTTTCTTAAATGCAAGCTGTGAGGTTGTGATTGTTTCCCTACTTCATGTTTTTTTTTAGGGTCCTGAATACGAACAGAATAGGGGAAAAAGATTGCGAAAAAATTAGGTCCTACAATTCTACCTGTCTATCTGTGGGTATTTTGGTCTGTCTGTACCTTGACTTACAACCTAAGCCCCTAAAGCCATTTTCATTAATTTGGAACTTGATGTTTTTAGATTATTTTATGGCTCCAAAACTTATGGGACCTGCTAATAACAGTAAAGAAAAAAAATTATTAATCTTGAGAACGACCCTAATGATTTTTGTGAATTTTTATATATGGGGTTTTTTAACATATTAAAATAATTTACTTTAAAAATATTTGCAAAAAACCATTATTAACGAGCCTGCCAAAAAACCAGATTTTGTTTTCAAATTTCTCATAAAAAATCCGTCAATTGTGATTGAATTTTTTTTTATGAAACTGGTCCTGTGGTATCTTAATAATATCAAATATCAAAATTTGACAAACAAATATTTTTTTTGGATTTCAAAAATGAAATCATCTCTTTTGAAAACTTAATATTTTTTTAAATCTTCTTCATCGTTTTTTTTATTTTATTCAAGAGCAAAATTAGTACGATAGTAAAAAATAGTCAAGTTAAAACTAATTATTGAAAACTGAAAATATGAATCTTGAGAATACTTTTTATTCATCTCAATTTCTTACAAATCTTCAAAAAAAAAAAACAATTAAAAAAAATCGAAAAAAAAAATCATCCCTTTCATTTTTTTGTTTCTCAAAAGACACTACGTAGTCTTATTTATATGATGCGTTACCATTTTCTACCATATGAGCGCTTCTTTATAAAAAAAAACGACGCAACTCTTAAGCCCACGAAACGAAATCCTTAAGATTGCCTCTACACTCTACACCCTTCTCATGATCCTAAGACATTTGCTTTCTTGAAACATTGTCGCTTCTAGATCTCAATTGTCTTCTGTCGTTTTAATTAAATGACTATCACAAAAGGATGATTAACTTAACTGCTTCAATTCAATTGTATTTCTTCTTCAGAAAAGTTAACTATATCTATTTATTTTATTTTTTTTTTTCTAAGCAAAAAACAAAAAGTCTGCCAATATTAAAATTCATGAACCTGATCATTTCTTATTCTTAATTCAGTCATTAATATTTTCAACTCATTAAAATTTAGAAGAAAAAAAACTTTATTTTGCACAAAAACAATAATAGACAATAATAATTCAAAAACCTATATCAATATTATAATGTGAATAAATTAGCTTAAATTATTTTTGGTTATTTAATTTACCAACAACACAAAAATATTAATTTTATTGTTTATTTATATTTTCTTTTTTTCTATATGTACTCGTAGTTGATATACATATAATCAAATTCTCTTCAAGTTGTAAAATGAATATTCTATCGAATTAACAACTTGCAGTTTTTTTTTTTGGCCAAAAAACATTAAATTTGCAAATTTTATTCAGAATGAATTTATTTTTCGGAATGGCTGTGATATTTGATTATACAACAAGAAAAATAAATAGTGAAAAATATTTATGAAGAAAAATACACAAATGGTTGTTTGGGATGTGCCTCTATAAACTAAAATACCTTAAAACTGTATTTTGATTAATTTTAGTAAGAATTTTCATTTTACCCTTATAATAAATAATTTAATTTGACTTCAGTGGAAAATCATGTACATGTCTAACCATTCATTTACTATCCTGGGCACAGAATTTTTTTTCATCAGAGTTTTTATTACGATTTAATTTTAAAATTATTAAGACTTAATTAATATTGTGAGAAAATATTTTTTTTTATTTTGAATAATTTTCATCTCTGTGACATACAAAATTAAAAAATTCCTGAATTATACCACCCTCTAGGTACTTTAGGGCAAGTTTTGGATTCTTCAAAAAAAACTGGAGATATTGAAATTCTCCAATTCTGTCTGTCTGTACCTTAACCTAGTCTAAACTACTGGAGAGATTTTCTTCAAACTTTGGACTTAAGAGAGGGGAAATCGGAAGTAAATAAAATTATTTGTTCAAAAAATATTTTTCAAAAAACGGTATCTGCGGTTTGATGGATTGCAATATACAAAGTTTTATGAAACAGATTTGTACTATATAATTTCAGTAAGATTTTATATCAAAATTTTCAAAACAAATTTTTTGGGATTTTTGAAAAATAAAATAATTTTTTTTAATTGAAAACCGAGTGGTGTTTATTTAGAAATCTTTTAACGCAAATAATTGTGTTTAATTTTATTATACAGTAGAATCCGGATATAACGACCTTCAAGGGACCGGCGATATAATGTCGTACTAACCGGATGACGTATAAAACGGATATTTACATAATAATATGTATGTACATAATTATGTATTATAAGTGCGAAAGTTTGATTTCCTCTTCACAGAACTCATTTTATGGCGCTTTATGAACTTGTCATAACAGGTGACAAACACTAACTGTGATTTACGCGCGCCAAGCCAATAAGAAGAATTGAACGGTGAAGCGCGCGGGGAAAGTGAGAGGGCCGAGGTATTGGTCATTCGTTACCTAAATTGAAACAAAACACGGCGCGTCGTTTTAAACGGACGAATTATCGTAAAAAATGGTCGCTATAAACGGTTTGTCGCTCAAACCGGAGTCGCACTAAACGGTTATATTTTCTCAGTATCTAACTATTAAACCGAACTTGAGTAAATAATATCGACGCTAAAAACGGTTAGTCGTTATAAGCGACGTCGTTATAAATGAATTCTACTGTATTTCTTTTGGCAAAATTAATTTTTTTTAAAATACTTTTTTTTGCGGTTATACTTTTTTCGACACTTTTAATTTTTGTTTGGCACATTATGTTTTGAGTACCATACATTTTTTTGTATCAAAATATTTATTTGTTTTGTTTGAAGTTTCTAGAATAAAATACAGTGAAAGCTCTAATAAGCGGATACTCGCATGGTCCCCAAATTTTTGTCCGGTTATGAGAACTGTCCGGTTAAGGGAAAGAAATAGAAATAGGGAAATCCTCTAAATAGCTTTCAATATAACATCGCCTTGTCCGATTATTTGAGATTCATGTCCGGTTGTCGGAGATTTATCTTCTTACTCACGTATTAACCTAAAACAGAAACTGTATTGAGAACCGATCGTCTGTTCTTTTCCCTTTCATTTCTTGATACAAAAATAATTCCTAAATAAAATAACGGGTCCGCATGTATTAAGTTTTCTATCTAAAATGAGCAATTAATCGTGTCCGCGTTCGTTTATTATAGTGTCCGTTTATAGGAAAGTAATTGTTGTCCGTTTAAGGGAATTGTCAGCTTATTGGAGCTGTCCGCAATTAGAGCCTTCACTGTAGTTGTTTCTAATTTTGCACTAAAAAAGAATTGAATAAAATTAATTCGAGATCGAGTTTCTTCAATTTTGCTAAGATCGTAGCTCAGCTTCCAAGATGTTCTGGAATTGAAATATTTTATAAAACAAGTGTTTAGAAAAAAAAAACAATTACCAAAATTTTGGATTTTCGTGAAAAGTTTGGAGTATAGTCTTTTGGCTTCATTGACTAATTGACTAGAAGATATATGTCAAATACCCTCAATTTTTTTTTGTGATGAAAAAATATATGAATTTACTGGAAAAATCGTTAGATTAGTTCTTAAAAAATATATTTTGTAATAATATAAACTAATTAAAAATGAACAAGTCAAATATTAAGTATATAAAAATAATAATATAAAAACGAAAGACTTCTATATAATTTCCATTCAAGGAGATGGTCGTATTAAAACAATGGAGAAAATCTTATTGTAAAAAAAATTGGAGTCGATACATTTTTTTTTGTAATTTTATTAGTTTGACATAGATTTTTAAATTTTTTAAAAGTTCTTTCTTTTGTGTAATTCGACTATTATTTGAGGCCGTGAGAGCAATAGTGGCGTAACCCATAAAATTCACTTTAGAGCTACAAGAGATTTAAGAAACAGGGTTTCTTTAAACATTTTTTGTATTTTCCCTTTGACATTTTTGATTAATCTAAAAACGTAGAAGAGTTTGAAAAGGGACATACTTTGTAGGGCAAGCTTCTTTTTTTTAAATTCAACATTATTTTGGAAAAAAAAGTGGGTTACGCCACTATTGCATTCATGGTTTTCTGTAAAAATAACGAAAAAATAAAGGTTACGCCAAATTTATTATATTATTTTTTTATTTCTTTCATGGTTCATATTATAACAATAAAAAATTATACATACATTTTTACTTATTTTTTAATGATTTTACTCCTCGTCTAATAAAACGTCAAATATTTCAATTGGAACACCTGTTGACGTTTTTAAATTATTATAAAAAAAGTAGTGGCATAAATTGAAGCAGTTCTATTGTCTTTCTTTTTTTATCATTTATTTTAGGTTCCTCTGGTTGATTTTTTTTTGTCTCTTTTTTACATTTACCTTTTCGAGTAAAACATCAATTTCATTGAAATACTCATAAAAACTTAAAATATCTTATTGTTTTCGAAATGTATAGTTACTGAATTTTAAGCCATTCAACCTAGGAATTGAAAATGGACATTTTCCTGTTTGTTATATTTTCTTCCAGAGATTTTGTGGAAAAAAATCAAATGAAGTCATTTTTACAATTCCAAACGGGTTTCTCTTTCTGGCCGAGGAATTGACGTTAACCCAATCATCTGGGACGGAGATATCCTTATAAATTTTTTTAATCTTCTCTATTAAATCAAAATCTTGGTCACATGGCAAATAGGAATGGCCACTAACTAAAAATGTATGGTCCATAAAATTGTGATGGGATACCATAAATTTGCACAAAAGGGAATATTTTATATTTCTATTTTGGCTCCCACACTGGTCAGAATACATAATAGTTTTTTAGACTGTGCTATACGTTCTTAACATAATGCATAAGACAAGACCCAATTTCTTGAGGTCCCCTTGACGCTGTAAACTCATCCCAAACATACATGTGAACTTTTTCACTGCCCATATTATGTATACCAAAGCAAATGGTCTCAATCTATACCAAAGCAAACAGTTTCTAAGAGAAGTATGAAGGTTACGCCACTATTGCACTCAAACTATGATCAAATTATAAAATGCAATTGCACCTTTTGGAGTGCCATCTGATGGTTTTGAGTGTAGATAGCTGCATGAAACTATTTTTGTATTAAAATAGATATATTAAGGCACCCATTTTCATGAAAATCTCATTTTTGAAAAAAAGTGGGTTACGCCACTATTGCACTGACGGCCTCATTTAATCTTGGAACTTTCCATGCCCAGCATTTCAAATCTTAATGGAAATCAATATTAAAAGATGATAAAAGTTAAGCCAGAGACAAAAGAAACGCTTGTTCTCTGTCTTTTAACTAAAGTTATTTTAAGTCATATTCTTTAATAATACGAGTGTCTTATAAAGTTTCAATAAGTTTTTCTCCATTAAATCAATCCGATTTCTCTACAAAAATATTTTGAAAAATTAAAAATTTAGACTTGGTACAATTTCAAATTTTTTATAATTGAATAGGATAGATAAGTGGGTAATCACCTGGTTCAAAGTACAATTTTGTATACCAATTAAAATAAAAAGCAGCTGTTAATCAAATATAAATATTATTTATTTTCGGACAAATTTCTTAATTTTTGAGAGGTCATATCCTGAGCTTACACCACGAAAAGTTTGGACCGTTTATTATAGGATCTTTTTTTTATTTTACTAACTTAAGTCATTCATAGGAGGGGAATGGAAAAATTCTGTTAAAATTAAAATATCTAATAAAAAATTCCAACATCCATTTTCGAAATATATAATTCGTATATTTTTTAATAAATAAGTAAATTCACAAGCCTTATAGAATTTCTTCAAAAACAACATTTTCTCAAAATATTATTCTTCACTCAATAAGCCCCCCGGGTCCACGACGACAATAACTCATTAACTCTAATTTTGTACAACTTTTCAAACAGCACTCATGATAGATCCCCTCTCGTCTCCTCCGAATTTTCGCCAAACTACTAGCTTCCATTCCCGCCCATCGTGGTATCATATCAAAACTAAAGGTGAAATTATCTTCGTCATTGTCTTCATCTTCAAAGCTTCTTTCAAGCACTGTTTTTTTGGGAAATATATAAGAACAACAATTTAAGAATTTAAAAAAAAAAATTAACTTACTTGAGTTGCGTTTTACATCAAGAGGCTTAGTCCCATGCGTACACATCAAACGCAAAACATCATCTATAGCCGATCCGCATATTCTTTGTTCGGCCAAAATATCTTGCACCAGGCTTATACAAATTACAACCACTAAGCTTACTTTAGTTACACTTATCCTTGCCATATTGAAATTGAAGTTTAAAAGAAAAAAAAAAAAACACTGAGGATATGCCGAATTGCTTCTAACTGAAGCAATTTCCTTCGACGTAATGATTAATCCTTTTCGCAATTCCGTCTATTTATACCCTGGAGCGCAGGTGATATGGTTTATTTTAAGACACGCAGTTTATTCACGTGGGCTAACGAGATTCCACAAGTGATATTTAAAGTGGTTTACTTATTTGTCATATTAATTATGCAAAATAACTTTGTCCTTGGTACTGGCTAATTTATGCATAGATTTTTTTTTTTTTCTGGAACACGCAAAGATATTTTATATTCTCCTTGGGCTCATTAGTTTTTTGTGTGCGAGGCTTCCAGTTATATTGCGACTGTAACTACTATATTATATGCCTGAAGATGTCCCTGCTTAATAGAGTGGATGTTATAATGTAGCACTTCTTTTTTGTGTGAATTAAAAAAATATATAACTTGTTTGGATTCCTCTATTGGTAAATTATTATTAGATACTTTGGTAGAAATTCTATTTTTAGTTTAATCCAACCAAGAGGCAACATTTGTACATGATCAGGGAAGTTTAGTGTTGGAGAGTATTTTTTTTTTCAAATTCAGTCTTAAGGATTAACATGAAGATTAATTAACACTATCCATAGATATGCTGTTTTTTTTTTTTTAATAAAATTGTTGGGGATATCATTTTTTAACGAGTTTGGTTTTATCGAACATTTATGTAAGGAAACATGTTATCTTAATTTATGTGGCTACGGCGTGACGCCAGTAAGCTCAATGGCGCCAGTTAACCCATTTGCGCTAGCATTACGAAAAAGTAACATCATACCTACATACATACCTGTTGAAGTCTGGGACTCAGCTTTAGATAAACTTAATAATGAGTTTGAGAATAATAATTAAATTATCAATTTTTTTTTTCATATAACCAAAATTTTACAATATTGAAAATGTCATCAAAATTTAATTTTTCAAAATAATATTATTATTTAAAAAAAAAAAAAAAATGACAGAATTTTTTTAGGATTTTAAAAATGATATTTCAAAATTTTGAAAATTTCGTTTTTTAAAGTATGAAAAAAAAAAACAAAAATAAATCGTTTAGTTAATTCAATTTCAATATCAAAATATTATTAACTTTTAAAAAATAAAGTTTAAAATTATATTCTAATAAAGAATCTAAAAACTTTAAGTTGGCAACACTTTTTTAAATGGTGGACATTTTAACAGCTGTTAAGTGATTTGTGTTTAGTTTGGTTTGACATTTCAACATGAATGGACTGACGTCTGAATAGAGTTTCCAATTTGTACAGTTGGATGAAGCGATGAAGCTCACTTTTGGTTGAATGGCTACGTCAGTAAATAAAACTGCCATTTTTGGATTGAAGATAATCCTCAAGTGCATGTTGAGACACCATTGCTCCAGAAAAATTTGGTGTGATTTATGGACTAGTGGAATCGCGAATCTGGTCAGAACGTTACCGTCAATGGTGACCACTATAGAGCCATGATTACTGATACTTCGCTTCTCAATTGAACAACTATATGATGTGCAGCAGATGTGGTTTCAACAAGACGGCTCAAAATGTCACACAGCACGTGCCACAATTGATGTATTGAAGGAAACATTTGGGACCCGTGAATTGGGTTCCATGATAGTACGACTTGACGCGCGCCGCTAGATTATTTTCTGTGGGGATATGTGATGCCGAAACGATTGAAAACTGCTTTGAGGTCAATATCCGCGTTCGCCGAGCCAGCCATGGCGAAATTTATTGGTCAAAAGATTTAGTTTTCGAATAAAGTCAATTTCATGTTAATTTTAAAAATTCCATTTCAAAATTCTATATCTCTGAATAAAAAAAAATCATGAACTGAAAATAGAAAATGAAATATGTAGGTAGTGACTAAGAAAAAAAATCCACATATGAGAAAATTTAATAAAAATAAACTTTTTCTTAGCAATCCTTATCGCATTGTAAGCCACAGAGAATTTTCGTTTCACATCAGCTACACATATGTACATATGTACGTATTATGTTTCAACAACAAGTATCTGATAAAAACAATTGCGATTTTGTTACTTTCATTGTACAAATATCTTCATGTTCAACTTTTGTATAATATTTTTGTACTTCAAGAAGGTAAATTAATTTTAAAATGTTTACACATTTTGACAGACAAATCAAACTTCAGATTTATTTCTAATTGTTTAATTAAAAAACTCAATTGAAGTTTTTTTTTATGTCGGTATTTATTTAAAGATAGTTGGGTATTAATTGTAATTAAAATTTTGTACTTGTTTGAAAATTCGAATAAAGAAGTGCTCACTTGAAATGAATTTCAGTGAACAGGGTATTCTTTATATTAACAAAATAACTAGAGCTTTTCAAAATCTAGGGATGGCTGAGATGAGACAGATAAGACTTTAGAAGGTCTCGTATTGTCGCGGTTCATTCTCACCATTGTCGCGTTAAACTAAGTCTCGTTTCATTCAAGTTTCATTTGCCAACTCAGCGTCTTTTCGTATTTTTCGATTCCTTGCACCTGTCTCGGTAAAAATCTTTTTTCCATTCTTTTGTACAAAATTCACTTTATTATTTTAATTCCAGTCCAGTTGTTCTTACTTTTACTTATGCCTCAAAAATGGCTACAAAAACTTTTTTTTTTGAAGGATAATGTAAACATGCTCTGTCAAAAAAATGTATGAATAATAACTTTTTTGGAATTTTAAAGTTAATTTTTAAAATTCTGCACTTTGTCAATTAAAAATAATTATTTAATTTAAAATACATAATTATTTAACCTTATTCTCAGATTAACCATAATCCGCGGAGTATCTTTTGCTAAGCATGGTTAGATTTCTGGATTTGAAGAGCTTTGACAGACTATATGAGGCCGTGAGAGCAATAGTGGCGTAACCCATAAAATTCACTTTAGAGTTACGAGAGATTTAAAAAAAGGGTTTCTTTGAACATTTTTTGTATTTTCCCTTTGACATTTTTTGATTAATGTAAAAACGTAAACGAGTCTGAAAAAGGACATACTCTGTAGGGCAAGTTTCTTTTTTTTTATTCAACATTATTTTGGAAAAAAAAGTGGGTTACGCCACTATTGCATTCATGGTTTTCTGTGAAAATAAAAAAAAAAAGAAGGTTACGTCAAATTTATTGAATATATTATTTTTTTTTATTTCTTTCATAGTTCATATTTTAACAACAAAAAAATATATACATACTTATATATTTTTACTTATTTTTAGTGATTCTACTCCTCGTTTCATAAAACGTCAAATTTTTCAATTGGAACACCTGTAGACGTTTTTAAATTATTATAAAAAAAGTGTTGAATTGGTGGTATAAATTGAAGCAGTTCTATTAAGTCTTTCTTTTATTATCATTTATTTTAGGTTCCTCAAGCTGGTTGAGTCTTTTAATATCCACGGATTGTCTCTTTTTTACATTTACCTCTTCGAGTAAAACATCAATTTCATTGGAATACTTACAAAAAATTGAAAATGTTTTATTTTTTGTCCAAATGTAATTACTGAATTTCAAGCCATTCAACCTTGGAATTGGAAATGGACATTTTCCTGTTTGTGATATTTTCTTCCAGAGATTTTTAGGGAAAAAAATCAGATGAAGTCATTTTCAAAATTTGAAATGGGTTTCTCTTTCTGGCCTAGGATATGACATTTACCCAATCATTTGGGACGAAGATATCCTCATAAATTTTTTTATTCTTCTCTTATAAACCAAAATCTTGGTCAGATGGCAAATAGGAATGGCCATCTAACTAAAAATTTATCGTGCATTTCTTTAACCACAAAATCGGGATGGGATACCTTAAATTGGCACAACAGTGAAAGTATTATATTTCTATTTTGGCCCCACATTGGACAGAATACATAATAATTTTTCTAGACCATTCTATGTACGTTCTTTAAAAAAGTCATAAAACAAGATCCAATTTCTTGAGGCCCCCTTGACGTTGTAGACTCATCCCAAACATACGTGTGAACTTTTTCACTGCCCATATTACGTATACCAAAGCAAATGGTCTCAATCTATACCAAAGCAAACAGTTTCTAAGAGAAGTATGAAGGTTACGCCACTATTGCACTCAAACTATGATCAAATTATAAAATGCAATTGCACCTTTTGGAGTGCCATCTGGTTTTGAGTGTAGATAGCTGCATGAAACTATTTTTGTATTAAAATAGATATATTAAGGGACCCATTTTCATGAAAAACTCATTTTTGAAAAAAGTGGGTTACGTCACTATTGCACTGACGGCCTCATATAGTAGGCTCTGTTGGAACATTAGGGACATTGCACCCTATAAATATTGTAATTATTAATATTGAATTTTTTTTTTAAACAGAAAAACCGAAATACAGAATTACGGGACCTATTATTTTCACCTTCTCTATCGATTTATTTACAGTCGCAAGTAAAAATCAGCGTAAGATTAGGAACCCAGGGAAAATTTTTTGTCGAAGTTTTTTTTTCAAACCCGTTAAAGTGCGATGTCCGTCAAATTTAATAATTTCAATATTAAAAAAAAATATTTTTTTTCATAACACCATAATTATTTTAAAAATCGCAACCTTCGAAAAATCACCTCAAAAATTCAAATTATTTGATCGTTTAATTTTTTGACTGACTGTACTCTAACAAAAGAAAAACTAAACAGCCGAATTTCCGAAGAAACTGTGTTTTTAGTTTTCGATTGATATTTAAAAAATATTTTTTTTAATTTTTGATAAAAAAAATTATATATTTTTTCTAACGTCCCAAAACTGTCTTTTATTATTTTCTGATTTTTTTAACAGAATTTTCTAAAGCATAATTTGAATTGAGTTTTGAATTTTATTATTTTACCTACCACTTTTTTACTCTAGAAATAATGTTCTCAGTTAAGAAATATGTAAATTAAATTTTAACAATCATCATATAAATGATAGTGATGCTAGTTTTTTGTGAATGAAAAAGTAGATAAGAACAGAAAAAATTATAGATTTTTATTTACACCAGTTTATGAAATACCTTATTATATTCTTTAAGAAATTATGAGTCAAGTTAATGATTCTTTAAAAATCAATAAAATATAAATACCATCTTCAAAACTTAAGAAATCTAAAATTGAACCCATAATTTAGCATTTGAAATGTTACCCATTAGACAACGCATAGTAATTTTGTATAATTTTTTTATATAACGAGCAGGTATGAATAATTTAAAATTTTTAATTTTTTAATAATCAGGTTTTTTTTTCGATTTCAGAAAAAAAAATTTATCACATACTACGTAATTTTGTGGAATGGTTAAAAATTATATTTTATTAATTGATATTGTTTTTATTGAACAGATGGAGAACTGGTTTTAATTATGAAAGTGTCCTTGAAAATTTTAACATTAATTTGTTGTTCTAAAATGTTGTTTATATTGTTTATATTTTTGACTGCTTCAACAAACAAATTAATGCAATTTTTATAAATTTTTTGTTTTTGGTCTATCTAGAATATATACTTTGGGTAAATTTTTAAATAAAAAATTAATCCTGCTAAGAACGTTTTGTGATTTTTCTCTAAGCAATGGAAAAACGACTGAAACTCTCGGTCCAAAAATTGGACTGTCATCATCATCATCTGATGTATCATCTGTGATGTCTAAAAGTAAGTTTCGCTGAGATGATACCGAGACTAAATTTATCAATAAGATTTGAATCGAAAAATCTAGTATGAGAGAAAATGAAATTTATGAAAAAAATACTTTATTTTGAAAAAAATTAGTTTTCAATTTTTTTTTTCATTAATAGATCATTAAGATAGCTTTTACATTCCAGAAATTTAATTTTTTTCTCGTGTTTTAATAATATTTCGGAAATTATTCCTAACTTTGTATGGGAGGTGTACTGTTCACAGTGTCTTGATTCTAATTGTTTTTCTTGTTTTTTAAATGGCCGTACCTACTATAGTAATACAAAAACATTTAAAATTTTTATCAAAACCGTTTTCGAGCAAAAAGAAAAATAAAATTAATGCATGTTCAAATTATTAAAAATATAGAATTAAGATATCTATCAACCGTTTTTGAAATAGGTATTTAATTTTCAAAATTCACTATTTTTTTTTTTTTGAAAATTTGAGCACTGAATTCTTTTCATAAATTTTAAATGCTTTCGAAAAAAAAATATTACAATAAGTTGAACCCTTTTTTGAAAAAAATCGAAATTCAAAAATGATTCTTATGGGAGGTAACGTACCTCGCACATTTCGTTTTTTTTTTTTATTAAAAGTCTAAGTTTATTAGTCTTTTTGGCAAGAGTATGATAACCGGGGCGCCGAGAAATGATAACGGATTTTTGTAGAACACGGCAATACAAGCATTTTTTACTATGGGAGGGGGGGGGGGGTCTATCTCCCCCCGTTTAGGCGGTAGGGGCAATTTAAAAAATATGTACGTTAAATGGAAAAAAATTAATTAAAAAATAACGGTAATACTTAAAATTAAGTATTATACGTTATTTTAAAGACAACATTTGATTCTATTAGCCAGTTTTTAAACTATAACTATAAACTATGCATAGTTTTTGAAAAATTTAACTTTAAACTCAAAATTTGAGTAAAAAAAGTAAAAAAATAGTTTTAAATTTCAATATTTCAAAACCATAAGTTTATAAATAATTTTTTTTTTAATAATTTGTTGCTATTATTAATAGTCAATCTAAAACTGAAAACTAAATCATTTATGCCTTTTAGTTTTTAAGAAAATTGAAAATAACCACAACTACTATTTTAATTTATTTATGTTTTTTTTTGCTTGAGTGGTCTTATTATGATGATAGTAATAATAATTGTAGGTGCGAGTTTGAGTATATGCAACAGTGGGGTGTGTGCGATTTTATATGTATGCAACAGTGGGGTGCGTATGCAACCCCCCTGCTTGGCCTCACTATAGGATTTGGGGTGCGTGCAATATGGGGTGGGTGCTAAGTGGGGTGCATGCAAACTTTCTTTTGCATTTAAAAAAACTGGATTTAAGAAAAATTTATTTATCCATATTCGATTATAACTATCAAAATAAGACTACGTAAATACTCAAGCAAGGAAAAAATAATTTAATTAAAATATTTTTTTTGGTAATTTTCAATTTTCTCAAGAACTAGAAGATATAAAATCATCTAGTTTTCAGATTTTGATCAAAATTAAATTAAAGCAATGAATTCTAAAAACAAAATAACAGTAGGTAATGTTAAAGTTTTGAAAAATTACACTTTAAATCTTGTTTTTAACTATTTTTTGCCCAAATTCTGAATTTAAAACAATTTTTTTCAAAAACTATGCATAGTTTTGACTTGATTCAAATAGGAATGATAGGAATGAAAATCCGTTATCATTCCTCGGCGCCCCGTATATCATACTCTCCCCGTCTTTTTTTTCAAAAAATCGTCGGAGTCGATTTCGATAAAATCTGATTTTTCAAAATGTATGCCAAGTACCGTTATTTTCGATCTTAAAAAAAAGAATCCTCTCACCAGCTTAGGCCAGATAGACAGAATTACGTGATTCACTTTTTTCGACTTCCCCATCATATGTAGTAATGTCAAGTTTGTTTCGGCCAATAATAATTTTAATATTTATTAGCAAGTAGGGGATTATATCAATAATTTTGTTTGCAAATAATTATTTAATCTCTTTGAATGGGGTAGAAGAAACTACTCTTTTATATTCAAAAAGATTTGAAAATATTTTTTTTGCAAGATGTCTGTTTTCATTGTTTTTTTTTTTTTTTTTTGAATTCAAATTGGATCGGAGTTAACTCTGCTATTGAAACAACGGGACACGTTCGGTGTACATAAGCATTAAGCTGTCATCATTGGAATAAAGATGAAGTTGTGTGCCCTGTGGTTCCTCTTACCACATTCTCCCCTACGTGCATTTTGTGTGTCAGTTAGAATCTACTTCTTAATTTTTTAAAACTACATATCTCTAATTGAACCATCAACAGTTTTAACAATTCAACAATTCTTGCAGCTGTTGTTAAAGCGGATTACGAAAAAAAAAACAATAACAATGCTAAAAGATTTCTTAAATTACATTGATCCCAGCCGATTCCAAAATTTAGCGAGGGCGATCCACTTACAAATATCTCGTTCTCTAAATACCAACTTAGCAATTTAAATGTTAATAATAATCTAATATAGAGTATCTACATTATAATTGCTATTACTATTAGTATTCAAAAACATGTCTAGATTTCAACAATCCGTACAAAAATAATACAAGGGATACGGATTAAAGGTGTTCCGGTTTTATGGTTGAACGGTAACATAAGCAATGAATTACCTACAATGAAAACAAGTCAAATGAGGAAGTACCTATAATATCATTGCAATTTGCAACCCTTATTTCTTTTACCCTTGAATTAATTATTTTTTTTTTGTTGACCTTTCTCAATAGGTACACAAGGCAAGCCTCTCTCTTTACCCTAAATTTGTTTTCAAAGATATTTTCCATCGATTTATCTCAAATAAAGATAAGAAGTGAGTTTCATTTTACTATTACCAAAAGGGGGCTAACAACAAAAAAAAACAACCATATGAAGGTAGGTACACACGTACTCGAATATGGGACTAAATGTTTGTTATAGCTTTGATAATAACGGTGCAACGGGAATCAAATTAATATAGTTTTGTTATTCATAATAATAAAAAAAATATGTAGGTAGGTATACATTTGTGTGATTAAAATGTAATTCAGTTTGAAAATTAAAATCCACCACGTTTTTATAACACAGGGTTACCATCAGCTTCTTAAAAAATAAAATATTTTATTTTTCAAAAAACTCATTCATTGGACTAATTTCAGAACTATTTTCCAAGATTTCATGACATCGTAGAAAAAAGATTTCATGAAATCTTGCATAAGAAAATAAATCTAATTGAAGTTAGCAGAACGCAGAAATCTATTTCATAAAATAATAAATTTTGGTGGCGTGACAGTACCTACAAGAAGAACAAGTGCCAACAACTCTCAACCATTCCTGTGTGAGCGTTATTGCATGAATGGAAGGGACATACACACTGCCGTCTTAAACTAGCGCGAGCGCAGGCAAGTACCAAAAAATAAAAATTGAGTTTGACCCAAATTTTAAATTGTTAAACAATAAACTTCAAAACAAGTAACGTGTTTAATTGGCAACTCTAAGCTAAAAAAAAATAATACAATTTTTTAAGTAATCTTTAAAATTGCTGAAACTTATTCCAAAAATATGGGTACACTAGTTTTTTTTACTAAAAATTTTCCTTAATTTAAATAATCTAAAGACGCAAGGAGATAAACATTTTAAAGAGCGTTTTTCTTAAAACTATTAAAATGGAGATACGTCATTTTTCCTTAGGACGACTGTATATTTATTTTTATTGTTTGATTTTTGAAAATAGTTAACATATTTCTTTTTTTTTGAAATGTTAAAAATCAAAAAAGTACCCTTTATAATACTTTTCAAAAAATTGATTTGAAAAATTTGCTCCACTTTTCAAAATTGAACTTCTTTATTTTTTGCTTCCAATATTTGCATTGTTGATAAAAGACAGAATGGTTTTTTTTTTTAAATTAAAATCAAAATAAAGCTAAATAAACAACTTTAATTTTTTTTAATTGTTGGTTTCTTCTGCGTAGTAACGGTATGTAAAAAATTGCAAACAAGAAATATGCAAAAATTATTTTTGGTTCTTCTCCATGCGAATATTTTTCACAAAGATAAAGGCGTTCATAATGTTAATAACAATACAATTTTTTTTTTATCGTTTCCTTAATTTTTTGAGAATGGTATTATTCCATAGTTCTATTATAACCTCAATTATTTTTTCCAAAAACATTAATTTGATTTAAAAGAAATAAAATCAAACTCTTTGTAAGAAAATCAATATTTTGAAACAGGTGGGTATAAATTTCTTGGAAAAATTTTTATGAAATAAGACCTACACAATTTTAATTTATTATCCTATCACAAAATTTTCCAAAAAAATTATTTTTAGATTTTTGAACACTTAAACTTTTTTTTTAGAAAAAATAATAAAATATAACGTCCCTAAAAATTTGTGATTTTTTTCCAAAGGAACAAGTTTTTGTGATCCAGTCGTGCCTTGTTTAATTGCCTTGGCAACTTACTACTTGGCAACCCTTTATTTTCCTATTCCTATTCATAAGAACACAAGTTATGTTTCCTGCACAGTTATTATTGTCATCGTATTGTTCTACCACATGGGAGTATGGAATTTATTTGTTGTTGTTGTCATGTTAAATTTCTGCAACAAAACTATGTGTACTCACCCTTCAAAATGATTCAGCGTTAATTTTTTTTTATTTGCCTTTATTTTTGTAGGTTGTTATTCCAAATGTTGAAAGTATTTACACCTGGCTTATTTCATTAAAAAAAAATATTTTCCTGGAGATACACTAGTACACAAAACACTTTCAATTTTGTTTTATTTTTTTCACAAGATCAAAAAAGAAAAAAAAATCGAAACGAAATCGAAAATCTAATAATTTTTGTCATTCACGCTTCATTGGAATCGCAGGAGACCTAGCCGGCAATCGTTTAGCTTTCTGCCTCTTTTTTTTTTTGTTAGTGTGGTTACGGTAACGGAAATATTATTTTTAATGTGGACATTTGATTTATAATAAATTAAGTTGTCAAAGGATGTGCTTTAATTATTTATGTAGGTTCATATAATTCTACATACATTTATATATATTTCCACAGAACGAAAACGCCTCCGGAGGTTTTGGTTTTTTTTTTATCGAACAAAAATAGAATCACAAAAAAAAATATCAAACTGTACGATTAGGAATCATGACTGACTCAGAAAAAAAAAACACACACAAAACTTCACGATCACCTCTTTTTTATTTATTTATTCGAAGATTCTTTTTATCAAAGGTTTTATCTTTTTAACACAACAAGCCACAGGAGATTCTTTTTTTTTGCCCAGCTGGAAAAAAAATAACGACAGACTAGCAAAATTAAAATGTGCATAAATTCTGCAACCGAAAAAGAGCAAAAAGTCTTAAGCCCAGAGCGAAGTTCTATAGACTAATCGACAGACACGCAGGGTTCTTATGGAGAACAGAAAAAAAAAAAAACGAGAAAAAAACGGAATAAAACGGAAACAACAAAAAGTTGTTATAACACGACACAGTAAATTCACCAATGTGTGACTCCTTTGCCGATTCTCACAACAATGATTTACTGTTTCCCAACGAAGCACGTTTTTAAGTGAAAACAGTAAACTTGCTGCGCGCGGTCGGTGTTGCGATTGCGATTCGCTCTCTCTGTAAAATCTAGAATCAAATCCAATAGCGATGAACTGAAAACTAAAAACTGAACTATCGAGGAGGGCACCAAACACAAAACACACCATGTGACAAAAATGCCTCACAATCACCACACTCACCACCAATTCCAATTCAACATCAGCAAAATTTTATTATTACTTTCGAACGGGTTGCCTTTGCCGGAGCAACACAATAATAGTCTTCACGAAGGAACACGACAACAACGAACGAACACTATAGCTGCGATCAAAAGACTCTACTTTGTCTACAGTCTACACTACACATAACAGATTACACTCCGGTTTTTGTGTGAGAGCTGCGCATTCAGCTGTTCGACGCAATGAAGTATGCCAAAGTAGCCTCTCGACAACAACTGAAACTGAGGCAAGCAATAATTGTTGTTGTTTTCTTTTTGTTTACCCCTTTCTTCTGTGACTTCTCGTTGGTCTAACCCTTCAATCCGATCAATGATCACCATCACCCTATTCAAACTCACAACAACAACTTATGGCCTTGCTCAACAAGCGTGGTTCGGTTAGTGTGATGATGACGATGTCGATGATGACGAATAATTTCAAAGAAACTCATTCAACCATGATAACACATTGTCGGTCGGAGAGATCAAAAGAAGGCAATCCGAGAATATCATTAAAGAGTCTACACATTTTATTTGCTCTTTATTCGAAATTCGAATCTAACTCAGATAAAAGTGAATTTAAAGAGAAAAGTAAGGATCGTTTAGTTTGAACCGATGATGCGATGCGATGCGATGGTGTGGTTTTATGCTGCTCTGCTATTGAGTGAGTTGGTGACAATTGAGAATTGAGATAAATAAAATAAATTTTTATGGGTACTTATGTGTGATCATGATATGATCAGTGTTGCCGTTCACACCAAATTGTTGTTACTAAAAATTAATGTTGATTCGTGTGTAACAATAAATAAAGTGTAGCTACCACTGGATAGCAGGAACGTGCTCCTATGATATAATACACAAACTACATATTATAAGATTTCGATATAATTTTGATTCAAGAAGAACGCATTGAAATAATGGAGAAAATCTTATTGAGCAAATGAAAATGGCAGCTTGCAAGAAAATATTTGCTTGAAATTAATTTACTTGTGTTATTTTTTGCATGTGTCAATTCTATTTTTTCTGAGTATTGACCTGGGATAGGTATTCCGATTTAAATCTAAACACTCTACATCTGAGCGAATTCGCAATAGAAAATTTTAATCTTGAAATTTAATCACGTTAAACCACAGCCAAAAGAAACATTTTTGTTTGTCTGTGACTGAACTTTACATTTCTAAAAAAATAATTTCAATAAGTTCACTTTATAAAACAATAATCTTTTTTTATTATTGATTCTTTTTAAAATAATATGAAAATCTTACTATATTTCAGAAAGTTGTTCTTCATTTAAACTATCCAATTTCTCTATAGAAAAAGATACCTATTTAGAAAAACTATTTTCTGTGAAACTTGCTATTATAAGCCATAAAGAAGTTTGAGCTCGAAACTGAAGAAAAAGATGCCTTATACCGAATGTAAAGAAAAAATATGATTTTTTGTTTTTTTTTTTTCGTTGAGCTTTTCTTAAACTATTTGTTTTATTTAAATTTTTTAAGTAGGTAATTTATGAAAAAAAAAATATTTCGTTACTAATTCTTAGTACACCATAATATATTCCTCAGGAAAAAACATTGAAAAAAATACCCATACGTTTTTAAGTTTTCGAAAATAAAAATTGATTCTGACCTCTGACCTACAGTAAATACCTTGACCGCAAGAAATATTCCAATTTCGCCTCTAGGGAATCATGAAAAACAATTAAATTCCAAGTCTGAATAAAATAGCTTTAGTAGTTTAGACTGTAAGCCCAGGTATAAATTTTTTTGTAAACTAAAATTTTTTTGATACATTTTTTTTAGCGTATTTTTTTCTCCATTTTGGTTTCAATGATTTTTTTTGACAAAACTTTTTTTTCAGAGTTTACTTTTGACCAATTTTTATTCTCGGGGCTCATGTTCACTTGGTTGTTCCCTGAAATTTTTTTTGACAAAAAAACATTGTTGACAATTTTTTTGTACATACATTTTTTTTTAATTTAATTTTTGAGCAATTCTAACTTTCCCAAAAAAGCGAAAAAGTTGGATTCTGTCTATCTATCTGTTTGTATTTTGTTCTTAGGTAATTCCCTAGAGACGAATTAATTTTTTTTAGCTCCAAAAGAAGGTGCCTGTCATACAAACGTAAGTAGAAAATATATTTATCTCGAAAACGGCTCAATCGATTTTGACACATTTGTTTAGTTATACTTTTTATATAATTAATATTATTTAGTTTAAAAAATATTTTTCAATAAACCGTTGTAGGTCACTTTATTTAGTTTTAATGTTAGGCATCTATTTGCTCTTTAGAGTCGAGATGAATTTCATTTTTTAATTGCGTTCTTGTGTATTTCATTTTAAAAATAAATCATTCGTTCATTCATTTAAACCGAAGGCACTCCGAATCATATGAAGTTGATGATGAGTTTTAGTCATTTTCCAAGAATCACCGATTTTTTTATTTTAAATATTAGGCATTCATTGAACTAAATTACAAAAAATTAAATATACATACATACCTAAGAACTTATTCATGTATACAAAAGATGCAAGTTTCGAACATTGCACTTGCACACTGTGCTCCCTTTATCTGAAACTTCAACAATCAATCACGTCAATTTGTCATGGATATTCCTTTAACTCATTAGCTTTATCACCACTGAGTAATGAAAATATTTTTTGACAATATGTATGTACTACATCATTATATTGAATGAAAAAATGAATTACGTTTTAAGCGTAGGAGTTTTCAAAAGTCATTTTTTTTTTATTTTTGGAATTTGGTCGTATTTTCAAATGAGAAATTTAATAATAATGTTTAAATTAAAAATTCCATAACTATACCAATAAAATCAGTTCAATTAAATCGTCTTCCTGAGACTGGCACTTGAGTATTTCAGAAAAAATTAACCCTAGTATTTTATCAATCACTCGGAACTTCATGTTTCTTAAAAAGTCTGACTTTTTTTCAGACAGGACCACTCACCATAATCATCCGGCGAGACTGACTGCTAGCGCTAGGCTTCCAAGATGAGAACGTATTTTTTGAACAGAAACTTAATGAGAGGTTTGATGCCCAACTAGCAACAAGCTTTAACTTCTATAAGGATTCTATAAAACTTGCCAATTTGTATAGAGGTAATATGCTCGATGACATTTCTTTTAAAATCAGTGTAGTAATAAGAAACAAAAGACTAGTAACTGAACTCTTATAGAAAGTACAACTTGTATAAAGTTTGTATGGATTTACTTTATAGAAGCAGCTGTCATGGGGGCTTTTAAATGTTTTTGTTATAAATTTCCAGAACAATAATGGACTATTTTGGTGGGACTTGTCAGGTTTTTTTCAGGTAGCTAGGTACCTTTGAATGTGATTTACTTACTAAGGTCTTCTGAATAATTATGTCCGTTAATTTTCCCTTACGGGCCACAGAGCTACTACTCCTATGCTCTATCGTGTATCGTTCCTGGAGATGTATTTCGAGTTTTCGACTCTCTCTAACACTTCCCCAATTGTGCTGAACCTTCTTCGGACGTTCTCCACCAAGTGCTTCTAGGTCGGCCCAGTCGTCGGCCTGTCTAAGTAAAAGGTTTCATTGCGTCGCTTGACTCACAATGGACTCTTTTGAAGTGTATGGCCAATCCGCTGGCATGGAATCCTGCCCTGTTCTCGCATTAAGTTCGTCATTGGGGATACAGTAGGCAAGAAAATCTTCAAGATGTTTCTCAGGCAGCAGTTTACAAACAATTGGAGATTTCTTGAGCCTACGAATGTGGCTTTCCAAGTGGTGCATCCATAAAGAAGCAGGGATTCCTTAGGGCAGGGCTCTTAATGTCTAGTTCAGTTCCGCCGTCGGTAGAGGCAGGCAATACTTCTAAGTTATTGAAAATGTTCAACCAATATTAAATATTTACTTTAATAGATGGCTAAGAACTTTGGTATCTCAAAAAATGTTAAAAGTGACTTAACTCGTTTTTGTACTCCTTTTCCACTCTTCTCCAAAATCTATGGATGTCACACGGAATTACAAATGAATCCAAATAATTGCAAAAGAATGCATAAATCCCAAAAGATTTCAATCTTTTTAATATTCAATATTTGGTTGATTACAACCTTTCCAAACAAAAGAATGGTGATTGCAAACTTTGATGTCTCAGTCCCAGAATGAATGAATGCAATCTTTTAATTGATTTCTCTAAAGATTGCATTCCCAAAAGATTGCAATCTTGTACAACTCTGTGGTGGTATTCTTTAAATTCTCAGAAACAATAAATTGCAAAACCCAGGTTGTTTTAAATTTTGAGGTTTAGTTGAGGTATTTCAAAGAAAAATATCCTAGAATTAACATTTCCTGTGGAATTTCAAATTAATCTTGAAATTAATTTTTGTCTTGAAGTAAATCTAAAACATTCTATACCATAATTACATTTATTTAATAATTTTTCTTTACATAAAATTTATTCATTCAGCAATTGGCAAAGCCATCTCTTCCAACTTCTAGCCAAAAAAAATTTGCAATTTTATATTCCCAACTTCATTGCAATCAATTTCATTCATGTTACCTACTATGTTGTGCAATGTATACAATTTTATATAATATTCCTTTCGTAAACACACTGAATATTTTCCAAATGAACTACCTTCATCCTAAAAAGATGGACGAACAACTTTCTTGTTGTTGTTTTTTTTTTTAATTTCAACTACAAAAAAAAAACTGCACCTTTTGCTTCTCTCCTTGATGATTTGAATCCTAATTTCTATTGCTGCGTCCTTTTCAATTCTGGCGTTCGTCCAACTCACCTTCTTTTATATTTTTTATAAATATTTCTATTTTTTTTTTTATTTTTATATCCTGTTTGCAAAATAAGAAGAAGAAGATTCGTTTGGCTCAGGTTGGATGGAAATGGATCTGCCACAGGAACACAGAGTATTTCTTAATTAAATTCCTTTCGATAGTACCTATACATTCGAAATGATAAAGTACATAGCCAGATCCAGATCCAGATCCTTTGGAAATTAAAATATTTATTAGAAAAAAAGAAAAACAACGCATGAAGGACCATGAAAGTTTGCATCCCCAATGAGATGAGAACAATTTTTTTTTTACTTCCTCAGAGCATTTTTTTGTCCAATTAATAAGAGAACTTGTGAATAATGTTTATTCATAAAAAAAAAATCATAATTATATTTTGAGATTTTAAATAAATCTCACTGTCTCTCGAACTACAACCTGAGCTACTGAAGCGGTTTTTCTCAAACTTGAAACTTAAAGTTTTTAGGTAATTCCCTAGACGGATGGAGATTTTTATATTAGCTCCAAAAATAGCCATATATGACAGTTAATGGAAAATATATTTTTATCTGAATTTTTTTTTTGAAAAAAAACTGTTATTAACGGTACCTGCCATAAAAAACTGGATTTTTGGCTACCTTCTCATAAACATTTTGACGGCTTGTAATCAACATTTTATAATTTAAGTAATATAACAAAAAATATCAAATTTTTTTGAAAACTCAAATTGTATTTTGAAAAACGGTAAATACTATTTTTTTTTTTAATTATATTTGAAGTTTATATTATTAAATATTTATTTTTAATTAATAAATAATTTAAAAAAAAAATATTTTTTGAAAAAAACGGCTCTAATAATTTTTGAACAATTTTTTTTTTCAAAAACTCATATTTTTACGAAACATAAGATGGCATATTCAGTTTTGAAAATTATTTTAGTAATTCAAATAATGAATTTGGTGGGAATAAACAAATTTTGGGAAATTGATTAAATTTGAGTAATTTCACTTTGGGTGGCTATTTTTTTGAAACCAGGCCTTGCAAAAGCTTCTGGTTTTCACCTGAGAAGTTTTGGAAATATTATCACGCAAAGATATCTTTTGGGGACAGAAATTCACTAAAATCAACGACAAATTCGATATTTTCAAAGTTGCGTGTTTGCCTTGTTTGAAATGCCTTGACTCCCCAGATCACTAAAATGTAATTTTAAAGTTCCTTTGGCTATTTCTTTTACCACAAATCCATTTATAAAGTTGGGGTCAAACAAAACACTCCTTTTAAGTACCATAAGAATGACAATTACTTGAAGGTCGTTTTTTTACGTCTTGAGATGCTTTGACAAAATGGTAGGAGCTTCTAGATGACTAGAGAATTGCTTGCTTGCTGTAAGTAAGCTGGGTAAGCGAAATGGAAAACTATAATCTCAAAGCAAACACCATCAAGTGGTATACTGATGGATCGAGAACTTCTGAAGGGACAGGTGTAGGGATTTTTGGGCCTAGAAAAAAAATTTCATACCGATGGGGAAGTCCACCAGCATATTCCAGGCAGAAGTGAATGCCATCGGAAAATGCGCAAAAGGTAACATCGATAGAAAATACAAACATTACTTCTAAACTAGTATGGGAATGTGTGAATAAGCTCAATGAACTGGGCAAGGAAAATAAAGTCACACTACATTGGGTACCAGGTCACGTGCGTCGGTGTCCAGGGCAATGAAGAGACTGACTCCCTAGCTAAAAAAGGAGCAATGGCACCCCTAATGGGACCAGAGCCCTATTGTGTTATAGGGGAGAATATGATTAAAAACAAAATCAAATCCGAAGAGGAGGCGAAAAGATCAAAAACCTGGAAAGAACTCCCCAAACTGAGACAGGCAAAACTCTTACTCGGGAACTATAACCGAGAGCGTTTCCTATCCTGCATCAGCCTAAGCAGGAAAAATCTTAGGAGAGTAACGGGTCTCCTCACCGGCCATTGCAAACTGAGAAGACACCTCAACATCCTAGGCCTAGTGAGAAGCGGTTCCTGCAGATTCAGCAACGCTCATGAGGAGACGCCGCCGGCCGGACCACATAATAGGGAAATGCGATGCACTAGTGCATCATAGGCATAAATATCTGGGCAAGTACCATATAGACGAAAATGAATTACATTCTTGAAAAATACCTCAAATTATTAAATTCCTCAAAGGAACGAATTTGGAGGATGAATTGTAGATGAGAAAAATCATCCAGATCAAAAGGGGGGGCACAATAGATCTTAAGGTCGCAGTGCAAATTTTTACCCATTACATTCATTCATTCAAGCTCATTTTTGAAAATCTCAAAAATGAATTCTTTTTGAAATTAGTCAATTTTTTTTAATTTCTGAAAACAATTTTTTACTTTTACTCCAACACCCCTCATAATAGTGATGATGTCAACTAGGCGGAATTTCGTGACTTTTTACTGGGCTAAAATTCAACCTTGAAATTTTACTCTCTAAATGTTTTGAGAATATAAAATTATCGCTAAGTCGTCTTTGATCCAGTTCAAGAAGTAAAACTCCTCTCCCGGCAAAACTGAATATCTTTCTCCCCAAATTGAAAAAAGTTGAACATCTCAATGGATTTGTTTTGTCTCGCATCTTGCCTGTTTATAACACTCTTCAACTCATCTCATCTTCAATTATTTTTTTTTTGTAATTATTGTGAGATTCTTCTCACCATCTGGGTGATAAATTAATAAAATTCATGCTGACCCAGGTCATGGATATATCTACCACCCTCAACTCAACAATTCATAAAGTATACCTACATTTTGCGTAGCTAGGTATGTTGTATATATTCAATTGTTGTGTAGTAGGTAACTTTTCTACTTATGTATATCTTCAGTTGGTATACCGGACTCTCAGATAATTCCCTCAAGAGCAGCCGACAGGTGTTTTCGAAGATTACATTTTTTACAGAGAGCTTCTGCGAAAAGCTCAAATAAAATAACATCGCATAAGAGACAAAGAGAACTTTGGGTAAGAGATTTTTTAGCGCAAACTCAATGAAAATCACTCAAATGATTTCGGTTTGATAAAATGCACTCAAAGAGATTAAATTACTTGCCGTGTACGTTGACTATAAAAGCTTTTTATTTTCAAATATATACTTTTAGCCAAAAACTAGGCAACGGGTAGGTATCGTCTTTGTCGTAGGTAAGTAGGTATACCTACGAGTATTATTTTTTTTTGGGGGACAGTGGGGGTTTGTTATAAAATGTATGTTTTCCTTTATATTCGAGGACAATCGAAATAAGTGTCTGAAAGGTTTTCCGCCTTGAATAAACCATACAACCCACACACTCACTGTTCCCTCTTGCACATTCATCTCTCATTCTCCCTTCTCTAGTCCTTCATTCAACTGTCAGCTTATTTGACCACTTGAAATATTATGGCGAAAGTGTACACCCTAATTCATACAAAAAGAAGAGAACATTTATGTGGTTGTTTTGGTGTTTCGTTGTTGTTGTTGTTGTTGTTTTTTTTATCTTGTCTGATTTGCTTTTCTTCGAGAGTGAATGATTTTTATTTTGAGGGTGTAAATACCTAAGAGGAATTCAATTTGTTTGACTGTTAAGTGTCATTCAATTACAAGACAAGAAATAAAAAAAAAATAAATAAACAATCAATGATGAAACATTCAACATAATTCTGCATAAAAATTAACTTTACGAAGATGATGATGAAGGGGGAGGAGGTCTTTTTTATATTTTTCAATTATAGAAGAGCATACTTTTAGGAGATGATTTTTTTTGAGAAAAAATCAGTGTTGATGTTTGATTTAATTTCGAAGCTTTTTAATTTGGGGTTTGGGTTTTATAAAGAGTGTTTTTTTAGAAATGAAATAAAACAAAGATGAATTTTGAAAATTGACTTCAGTCGAAATATAATCTGTTGGCATTATAATTTAAATATGATTTCTGAGATATGAGTGCGTCGGCTAGCTCGGACGTAATTTAATCTGGAGGCGAATGTAGTCCAACAAGTGGTCGATCGTTAAAAAAGCGGCTAATTCACAGGTCCGAAACGTGAAACTATGCGGTTATTAAAGTTTCCTTCAATAAATCAATTGTGACTTGTGCTGTTTGACAGGTTGACATGTTGAGTCGTCTCCTTGAAACCATAGCTCCTGAGGAACGAAAAAGTCAGTAATCATGACTCTATAGCGGTCACCATTGGCTGTACTAACGTTCGGACCAGCATCGTGATTACACCAGCCCATAAAACAAACCAAACATTCAATTTTTCTGGATGTAACGGTGTGGTGTATCTCAACATACATTTGAGTATTGTCCTCACTCCAAGTTTTGTTAATTGACTTAGCCATTCAACCAAAAAAAATGAGATTCTTAATATGAAAATTGGGATCGGGATAAATTTGCACAATCTTAAACGTTGTTCAGGCGTTTCGACTCGTTATTTGATTTACATTTTTTTTTTGCCAAATATAAAATTATTTACAACTATAGAATTAAACATAACCTAAAAAGTACTTGAATTTGATTTTTTTTATATGAAACCATTTTATAATTTAAAAAATAGTTTCACCAAATACTTCTTTAGAAAAAACGAATTGATTTAATCAAGAAAAAATTATTGAAATTCAATAAGATTTTCGTATTATTCTAAGAAGAATGTCACTTAAAACTAAAATCAAAATTACGAAAAAGGCATTGTTTTGAAAAGATTACTTATTCAAATGCATTTTCAATTTCGAAATAACAAAATGTTGATTTTTTGTTTTGTTTTAATTGTTTTCGAACGCATTACAGAAAACGTTCTTCTTCTTCTTCAGTTACTCATCATAACTATGATCTCATCTAGAACACTGTCTTCTTTGATTAAAAGTATTTTCCGGGTTCCAAGAAACTTTCAAACGGAAAGAGTATTTCAGTACATACTTGAAAATAGTTCATAGTGCTAAATGCAGAAATACAAATTTTAAAAAATGTTGCGAAAACAAAATTTTTCTCAAAATAAACTTTGAAAAAAAAAAATTTATCAATGAAAAAAAAATAAATTTTGGAAAAAGAAGTTTTGTTGACAAAAAGTATTCGTCCTAAAGAAAAAAAAAATGGTTGGAAAAAATTTCAAAAAACAAATGTTTAAAAAGAATTCATCAAAAAAATAATTCTATCAAAATAAAAAAAATTGTGAGGTACACGGGAATTACGTTGAGCCACGAGATTGAAATTATTATTAATTATAAGAGTATCGAAAAAAAACTCTCAAAAAAAATTTTCAAAAACTGCATATACATTGCTAAGAAACAAGTTAGTTAATTCATTCAAAAGACACTGTATTTAATAGTCAGAGTTATTTTTTTGTGCCAATTCTTTGTAATCTTCTGACTCTCCAACATATCCAGCAAGGAGATCAAGTTGTTAGGAAGTTGCTAAGTAAAATGTGAAACCAGTTGTCCTGCTGCATATCTAAACATCAGTTTAACCGTTTATCCTTTAAGACTAAAAGATTTGTTTTTTTTTTTTGAAACCTATTCTATTTTTATTTTTTAAATAATTATTTTTGAATCGGTAGAATATTTCCTTATAACTAACATACCTTAACTATCAAACTTAAAAGAAGTGTAAATATATATAAAAAAAGAACAAAAAAAAAAAGTAAAAGAGATTAGAGGAAAATATTTCTCATGCAATGCAGTAATCTCTGTTGGCATTGAAAAGCAAACGAACAAAGGTCCTTCCGCTGTTTGAAGACCCTAGCAACAAGATCCCTTATTGTATATGTTTGTATATCCTACTGTACGACATAATACAAACAACAGAAAAGGACGACATAACAAAAATCTGAAACAAGTGACAATAAAAAGTTCATAGTTGGGATTTAAAGAGTGTTCCAATCTATGGCTTACTCGTTGCTCGTTGGTATCCTGCAAAGTTTTCCTCCTGTTTTTTTTTGTTCTTGTTCATCCTCAAGGATTTTTTGGGTTATGCTATATACTATACATACATATACACCATGTGGTTGTACAGTGTACACGTGTGTTTTGGTGTCTGTGAGTTTGTTTCCTGTAGCTACACTTATTTCTTTTTTTTTTTGTTGTTGTTGTTTTTTTTTACTATGCACTTTTTGTCAGTTGAAATTTTTGGTTTTGGTTTGGGCATTCAGCCTTCTACACTCACAACTCAGCTTCTCTAGGACTATAGTACCGTTTTGGTTTGTAGACTTTTGGTAAGGAGAGTGCCGGGCTGTGCAGTGTGTTCTGGTCCACAGGACTTTCGTTATCCTTCTCAGGTATGCTTTACCTATGTTTTTCGGTATTGGCGATAAAACTTTTGCCATTCGTTTCACATGCTGGACAAGTGGACACGTACCGGAAATTGTCTGTGTGCATGTTGTTTTATATATTCTTAATTTTTTTTTTGTTGTGTTCATTCCTACCGCTATATTATAGCCGTGTGTTGCACCAGCAGCAGAAAACTACTAGAGTTCTGCAAAATGACATACCTATATTTTATACCAAATGACGGATGGGGATAGATAGAGGCTGAAGAGTCCTGAAAGGATCAAATATTATATTATTTTGAGAGACGACATTAATTAGTGCAAATATTGAATTAACTAAAAACCTCAAAGGTAGAACACACATACTCTAGAAATTAATATTATTTTGGATATATGTAGTTTTTATTTTTGTATTTGAAGTAGGTAAAAGGATTTAAATATTCAAAAAAAAAGAGAAAATAAGAGTGCTGAATAAAGTTTTCAGAATTGATGCATTGCGATTTTATCTGACAAGTTTTTTATTTAATTAATTAAGAATATTTTGTTGGAAAAGGATAATTTTTGTAATTTAAATATAAAGTAAAATATAAAATATCCAGAATTTAATACTTATTTCAAGTTTGACGAAAAATAAAAAAAAAAAAACAAAAATTAAACATTTTTTTTAATTTTGCTTTTTTCCATGTTACGTCAGCACCTCTGAAAATATAAATCAGGGAAAAAAGAAAACATCTTCACAACTTACTTCCAAATACTGTTTCCAGTATAAAAATTTTATTCTGGAAACTTGTTACAAAATTCAAATATTCGTTACTGTTCCTTACTCGCTAATTGATACTCGCTTCTCACTACTCATTAGTACCTAATAACTGGTAGCTCTTTACTCGCTACTCGTTATTTGTAACTGACGCAAAGTGGTAGTGCTTCATCGGTAAAGTGATTTCTTTAAATCATAATATTTAAATAATAAAATTTAAAGGAAATTAAATTTGTACTATACAATAATTGTTAAGTATTTTTTTCTTCAAAATTTTACAACTTACAAAAATTTACTTATTTTTTTTTTTTTAATTAATATGTTTTTTAAATTTAAGTTTTTATTTTAGAACTAAAGAGTAAAGCCCTTAGACACATTACTTCCCAAAAATACCAAAAGCCTTTTTTACGATTGACTCCCTTTTTTTGGGGACCTCACCCAACTTTGTGGCACATTAAAGGAATGTTCAATTACCAGGTTGTTGCAAATATAAACTGGTTTTGAACAAAAATATTTTTTAATATAAAAAATATGCTACAGTCTAAAATATTTAGAAAAAAATGTTTTCAAAAAAAATGTGTCGTCTATAAAAAAAATTGTTTAGAAATAAATAATTTTCAAGAGAATATTGTCGAAATCAAAATTGGCAAAAAATTTGCCTAAGATGTCCTGTCCGTGTCCATGTCCATGTCCATGTCCATAAGGAAAATGGTTTATATCTTTATGAAAAAAAGGAGCTCTATCCAAAATTTCATAGCATAGAGAAATCAATTGCTCTAAATATTTTTTATAAACCGATATTGAAACGTGCTAAAAAGTTAGGAATACTCAATATTCAATATTCCAAACATAAAATGACCCACCAGTGTTAACATAATCAAAAATATAGTTGTCTTCAAAAGAAAATAAAGCTGACAAAAAATTTAATTAAAAAAAAACTTAAAATTAAGAAATTTGTAATAAAAAAAAAGTTGAAAAAAATATTTTCAAGAAAAAAATATTTTCAAAAAAAAAAATTATTTGTTTCATTTGCATGGACTCTTGAGTACCTAGGACTGCTTTTTTTGGTAAAGCTAGCATTTATCAACCATTTTTGGTGGCGCGATATAAAAGATAGAAAAGAATTCCAACCTTCCTACTTCCCAAGGATCCGGCTTCGCGGCGAAAATGGCAAAAAACGCCAAATTTTTTTGGTTAAGAAAGGGGTTAAGTTTTTCATGCCTAGGAGGTACTCCCATCACCCTAAAAAGGCACACGATGACTCAAGAGATAGCTCTAGATAAGGGAAAGGGCTTAAGTGTTGCTACTTTTCTGAAAGTATTTTTTTTTTAATGGAACAAAATATTTAACAAATTTTTCAGATTTTTATAAAAAAAGTTCTTAGTACAATGGTTTAGATTAATCCAACAACTGAATATAAATTTTTGAATATAATGTTGTCGCCTTTTCTTAAAACTTTTTTTTTTGAAATGAAGTAAATTTTGGACATTTTTTGGATTTTTTTTTTTTAAAAGGAAGCGCTGGAAGCTAAAAACATTATTCAAAAAGGTGAATCAGAAGATAGATAGTGAGTATTATGAAATACATGTGAGTGTTGCCACACACACTTCCCAAAATATAAATAAATCGAATGTATTTTTTAAAAACAATCGTTTTTCATAATGAAACCATAAAAGTACTTTGTATATTCCAAAATATTGGATTTAGATAAGCTTGAATGATACTTAGATAAAATATACGATTCTGGGCTAAATTTTGGGAGAAATTTAATTGACTTCACCACTTCGCGTTTTCGAGTAGAAATGGCGATCTCAAGGCAACCTAGCCTGAGAAAACAATTAGCGCTGTAGTGCGGCGTTTTGATACCATAACTCGTTTCACCTATGCTAGAAAGGGAAAGATTTATAGAGAAGCTTCACAGCGAATTATGTAAGAGCCATTTTGTCGCATTGAAAAAAAAGATTAGATCTCTGATCTTAGTCTCAGATAGCTCATTGAGTTCGTGAAAGAATGGTTTTCCAAACGATTGCATTCTTAAGTTTGCCAAAGCAGGACATTTGAAGATCGTTTGTATACGGGTTTTATTATAGGTGGCCCACATCTTCCTAGATATAATGCAGATGGGTAAATTTCTCCACCTTCGATTTGATTCAGAAAAGATCCCAGAACCAACACCACACTCCATCTTTGAGCCGTCAGTAAAGATGGTTATGTCGAAACCTATCGCCACGATAGCATCATAATGATAAAATTTGGCCGTTGAGCCGAGGTGGCGTGAAGGGCGTTACTTTAGTTTTGGTGATAAAGAGTATCGGTTCAATTTTACTTTGGTTAACTCCTAGTCCACAACTCGTGGCCCAGTTGCTAACTTTCTTCAAAGCCATCTCCGTGATTTCACTAATCACAGAGGTGTACTTTCCTGACACCAATAGTACCAAATCATCCGCATAGGCTACCGCCTTCACTCCACATCTCTCTAATTTAACGAGAATAGCATCCATGACCAGAAGCCATAGAAGAGGTAAAAAGACACCACCCTGGGGTGTTCCTTTACTCACGTGTTTGATTTTGATTGAATTTCCTAGAGAGGCTCGAATTTTCCTACCACTGAGCATGGAAATAATCCATTCTCGAATGTAGCTATCTACACCGAACTTAACGAGCGATTCTTCTATGGATTCGGTAAGAACGTTGTTAAAGGCACCTTCTATGTCTAAAAAGGTGGCAAGAGTAAATTCTTTATAGTGGATTGTTTTTTTCTACAATATGCACTACTTCATGGAAGGCAGTCTCCGTAGATTTGCCCTTAAGATATGCATGCTGAGAGTAGTGTTACATAAAATTTCAATGTTCGGCCAAAAAAAGTAATTAAGGTATTTATTTCATACAAAGTTAAACGTAGTTTCAGAAGATTTAGTTTTTGAGATGTAAGTGACAACATTTTTCAAAAAATAGGCAATTTTTAAACCTAGTTTTTCAGTGGGAGATCAAAGTTGACCTCGAGTTAACTCACCAAGTAAGCCTTTTTTGTTTTGTAAGTTTCTTTCAGGACCTTTTGCATCTATCCACCACAAAAAAAAACCTTCTCTGGTTTAACTCAGCACTGAAAATTGGACCTTAATCTTTCGGTGGTTCAACCCAAACTTTTGTCATACTATAGGAGAGCAGGGCACTTTATTCATATTGTCAATGCATACTTTTAATATTAAATCCTTTTTCTGGTACTCAATTTCAGGACGTCTTCTACAATTTAATTCAATAAAATTTTATTCAGAAATAGCTAGGTATCCATGTTATGCCAATAACTATTACATATTTTAATTTCCGATGAAGTTAAATTTTTTCCGGATAATTTCTATTTCAACATCAACCACAACCACCCTCAAAAAAAAAAAAAAATACCCAACAAATGAATTCCTTTCAAAATCACACATTCCTCGCACACACTTTCACGTACAACATATCGATTTGAATCCTGTCATGCAATAAATTTTCGTAGAAATAAACCATTCCGCCTTCTCTAACCATAACAGCATAAAAAAAAAACAACAAAAGTAATCGAAAACAAAGTTTTGTTTCAACGCAAAATCCTAGATAAACTATCGCAAGCAAACATGAAAGCCAACATAATTCCAATAGACATCCTTTATAGGGGCAGAAATAAAGCGTTAATATTCCAACACGCTTATCGATTGCGTGGTCGGTCTGTTCATAGTTTAAGATACGACGACAACGACGACAAGGACGATGACCAACGCAAATGCATGCCATGCCATTCTATTTGGCTATATAATACGAATGCCAATATACTTGGGTACTTCCTTGTGTGTTTATGTATAAATAAGGACGAAAAAGGATTTAAAGGCTTGAATTTGGGCATTGGGCATGTTACATAATAACCCATTACAACATGGTCCTCTCATATTAAAAATAAATGAGCTTTGTGTTGTTCAGCGGCGGCGGGAGCGGGTTCTTTTCTAGGCTCATGGCCAAAGGCATTTTTGCTTTATTTTGCATGTAAGTATAAGTTTTTGAGGGCTTGGCTCTGGAAAGTCCTAGAATTGAACACGAAACCAGAACGAACAAGAAAAAAAACAGCCCCAAATTACACAGCCCCAAAATGCAATGAATCTCTTGACTTTTTGATTTCTTTCTTTAGCCTTTGGCGGCAGTGGTGGAAGAGGAAGAAGCTCGGGGCTCAGGCTGCTCTGAAGTTATGGTCTCGAGAATGAGACCGTTTGGTTCAGTTCGTCTGTCTGTCCGACCATCTGATTTATATCAATTGTGTATTTTTGTGGTGGCGGCCGATTTGTTCTGCCTTCATGTACGTATACGCTTATATTATATCGGTTGATGTTTGAAGAGTGATTTATGAGCAGGGTCTTCAGCATTTTAGTGCTAAAATATAACCTCACTTCTTATACAAACACAGGGAAGGTATATATACGCACAAACAGAATGAGAAATATTCTATGCAGGACTTATGGAAGCAGTTAACACGTGGGTTTTTTGGTTTTGTTGTCTTATTTTTTTTTTTTTTGGTTTCCTTATTGTTGGATCATCGATGTTGAATAATAAGGATTGCGTGTCCTGTCAAAAGTGTGTGCCATTTCATTTTGGTTGAATGTATCGTTTTCGATATTATTTTGATGTTATTATTCTTTTTTTTTTATGAGCCTAATTTTATTGCCTTTGATTCGGATTAAGCGTTGAGGAATATTATTTAAGGAAAACATTATTCAATGTTTTCAATTTAAATAGGGGTGCAACACTTTAACAAAAAAAAAAAAATATATCTGTCGAGTTTATTGTTCAATCGGTTTGGAGTGTTAAATGATTTACTTACAGAAGAACTGACTAAAGATACTCGGAGAGAAAATCCTAACCAGGGTGCATCTAAATACATTTAACATTTTTATCAAAATTTAATTCATTCCGATTTTATAATGATATATTATCCCCCAGCCAATTAATCTAGAACATCGATATTTTTTAACAGAAGCTCTGATTTTGATGATTAATTTTGCGAAGTACAAGTATTTTGTATTTTTAAAATTACATAAAAATCTGTTTTTTTTTCATAGGTACGATACCTTCTGTTTAGAACTTTAAATAAGTATTGGAATTAAAGCGCCGCCACCGCGCCGTTCTAACTTAAGGACTACCAACAATAATAGTAAAGATGATGTAGGGCAACATGGCATTAGGACTTCGTTTTCACCAAGCACTTAATCGCAATTTAAGTAGATTATCCATAAACCTTGTACAAATCTCGAAGATTTACCATATTAATAATTCTTGAGATTTCAGGGAGATTTCAAATAAATCTTGTATAAATCTTCATAGACAAATAGTTTCCCAAAACCGAACATACCTAATTTCATATTTTCTTTGTGAAACGTATTTTTTCGAGAGTCGATATTTTTTTTTTGCTCTGTTTGACACACTTACTCACTTCATAAGATATAAGAGAACGCCATTGGTATTTTCAAAGGAACTGTCAATTTTAATCTAATTTAAATCTTTTTTTAATGCGGTGGAAAACCTTCAGAAGATTTACTAAATCTTAAAGAGATTAACCTCTGGTGAGAACGTAGTATTACAGTCATCAGTTCCAGAAATACAAATCCACCGTTTTTAATAGTGAAATGAATTTGTACTCAAAGTCAGATTTTGTATAAATTCAGTTATTTTAAAAAAAATATATTTAAAAACTTTTTTTTCAAAAACTTTTATGTCGAAAAATCTTAGGCTTCTTGCTTTAAAAAAAACTACTGCTGTTTATTGTAGGTATTGTACGAAATTTTCGTTGTTTATTAAAGACTACTATGGAAGGTTTTGAATGAAACAACAACACTTGGTTGAGCTAGCACCAAAATTGTACAGGCTGGAGTTAAAGCTATTTCACCTTTGCCAAGTCGATCATTAAAATAATTTAATTTCAGTGATACAATTTTTTATTGTAAAACTTTTTGTCCAGTAGGGGCTTGAATTTTGACCAGGCTCGTCCTCAGAGCCATATGCACTACGGATTGCAATACTGAAGTCACGTGAGGTTCAGCTCAGGTAAGGTTTTATTATTTAACAATCGCATTCGAAACCAGCATTTTGACTAGGTACACATTGTCCAACAGCAACTTGTTTAGCTTGTCAAAATGCTGGCCACATTTATTTATTTTTGATTAAAAGTATATTTTGTGGGTTCCAAAAAGGAACTTTCAAACAGAAATGTATTTTAATGGTAAAATTTGAAAAAATTTTTAGTGTGCAAAAAATTTTTTTTTTAATTTTGTCAAAAAAAAAAATATTTGGTCAAAAAATAAATTTTCTCAAAAAAATCGGTATATAATTCTTTAAAGAGAACCAAGTGTTTAAAAATTTATCAATAAATGCATTGTGAAACTGGTTTTTGGAAAAAAATGTTCGTCATAAAAAAAAGATTGAAAAATTAAATTGCCAAAAAAAAAATAAATTTGATCAAAAAAAAAAAATGCCAAAAAAATTGGCAAAAACATGTCAGTTGAAAGAAAATTTAAAATCTGAGTCAATTTTGAGCTAATCATTTCAATATTCCATTTTTCCTCATTCCATCAGGCAGTCATGCAATCACAGTTGTTTTTGAATACACACATAAAGGGTGGGCTAAAAGTCACTTTCTAATTAAAAATAATGATTCTTTTCTGTTTATAGTAGATAATGGTTTAAAGATAAACGTGAAATAATGGTTCAGTCGGATTCTTATTTACTCTACCGTAGGACACCTCACTAGACATCTTTTAGAAAATGCTACTAGTTTCAGATTGTTGAATTGTTCCTACCTCAAACCTTTATGTTATGGACAAATTAGTCAAATATTTGTTGCCTTTAAAAAGAAAACAAAATAATGTTTTGCCAAAATTCTTTTTGTTTGATCTCAGTACAATCAATTTTCATACTTCAAAACACTAAAATTGTGGTAAGCCTTTAATTTGGTTCCTTAAATATGTTTGTTTAAATATTAAAATAAAAACGAAAAAAATAAGATTGTAAAAAAAAAGTTTTCACACAAAAATTTTAGTTTACATTCAAATTTATTTTTAAAATGATTTTTTTTTTTTCAAAACTGCGGCGCAGTGGAGGTAGTGCTTGACTGCTATCCTAAATGTGTGGGTTCGATACCCAGTCTAGGCAGCAATTTATTCTATATTCCCTCAACTGAACGGTACTCCTGGGATTTGATGAGATAATCAAAACCTAATTTCTCAATCTATCCTATCCTACCTATTCTTCTATTCCTTCTTACATTGCCTGATTTATAGGATCCTAGGTCTTACTGCCGTATATTTTTTTGTGGGTTTTTCTTATGAATCCATCAGTTCATCATCCAATCGGTAGTGTGTAAACGTATTTTTTAGGTACGCACAAAACTACTGGAATTTTTTTTCAACAATTTTTTTTCACAATTACTTTTTTTACAAATTTGTATTCTCGCGGTTCAAAAATACTAACAATTTTTTCGAGATTGACGTTGTTTTGACAAAATTTTATATTTTTTTTGGTCAAAAAAAATGTCTGAAGACGAAAATTGATATCAACAAAATTTTAAAAACTTCAACGTAAAGCACTGCATATTAAAATAATCTTATGTCTAAAACTAGTTTGATACTTATTATTTTAAAAAATGTTTATAATTCGGCCTATCTGGCGGCGCCTATGAAAATACGGATTTCATGTCGTACCAAAACTGTTTTTCAATTGTCTTTGAAAAAAGAATGCTCCACAAAATTTATAAAGTCACTTTCGTGTTCAATGTGTGTTATTCCTCTACATTGACAATATTATTATGTTCATACATACTTATACTTACAAACAACAATATTATTTTCTTTCCATGAATTCTAGCAAAACTGAACCAAATAGCTTTTCCGATTAAAACACATTATATTTCCAATTTATCCATTAAATATTATCTCTACATTGTATTTGATTTGGTTTTTAATGATAGAATTCATTTGAGTACGTATTCAAAATAAAAAAAAATCACCAAATTAGGTGAATTTTTCCACCAAATTAAATTAAATTCGATATAAAATATCACGTATACGCCAGTATGACCCAAAAAAAAAATCTAAAAAATATCTCTCTTTGCTTATATATATTTTATTTGACAATATCAATTCATTTGAAATGAAATTTAATATTTCCTTCTTTTGCAAAGCAAAAATGTTAAATTATTATTGATATTTGGAAGAGAATGTTCAACAGGCTCATTTTTATGAAACAATTTTTGTGATGCTGCTTATGCAGAATATACATACATACATATCTTTCTACATACAATACTATCAGAATCAAAAGGACTACAGGAATTTTATAAACACGAATTTTAATAATTTAAAAATGAGCAAGAAAAAATCTGAATAAAGCAAGTTGAAAATAAAATCAGAAATTTAATATTTTCAAAAAAAAAAAAAAAAAAACAACAATGGTAACATCAATTTTCGTTTGTATCAGCTGTTCTCCTTGGTTGAATGTTTATTTTCAATGTTACTCTGATGATGATAGGTGATTGAAGCCTTGATTTTGAAAGTCTATAAATTAAGTCTCCTTTTCGATAGTTGCATTATTTGAATAGATAAAGGGTGTTTTTTCACGGGTATAGAACTTTAAGTTGGCAACACTTTTTTAACTGGCGGCCATTTTAAAAGCTGTTAAGTGATTTGTGTTTGGTTTCCTTTGGCATTTCAATATGTTTGGACTGACATTTCGAACCCGTGAATTTGCCTCCAAGATGGTGCGATTTAACATAACCGTCGCTATACTATTTTCTGTGTAGATATGTGAAGTCGCTAGTCACTTGGAGGGCAACATTCGAAGTGATGGAAAATTCGACCTCCGCCACAAATCGTATTCAAATAAAGTCAATTTGAAATCGTTGTTTTATTCTATTTTAAAGATCTCTAAAAAAAACACCCTTTAAACAAAGAAAAACTCCCCAGAACACTGGGCACCGAAATTTCCCATCATCAAATCAAATCAAAAAAAAATTTTTCCTTCTATAAGCCCGCCCAAAATATTGTCACAATAAGTTAATTTTATCTTAAGGCATTGACCTAATTTTCGTTTCGCAATGAAAATCTTCATCATCAACAACAACAACAACATGGTTCAATAGAAATAATAAGTCACTTAAGGACAAACGTTTCACCTCTAATTCATTGACCTGGAGGGTGTCCTTAGCCCCTCTGTCTTCATAAAAATACTTTTTTTTCTTCTTCTTTGGCTCTGCCGCCTGTGTGTTGTTGGTATTATTATTATTATGAGTGATTTTCTGCTTTAACTCAATGGGGGTTAAGTGTGTTCGTTGTACTTCATGAAAGATAAACCATGGAATTGGTCTCCTTCGGGCGGCTACCAAGCTATCACTTTTTTTAATATAAACCAACATAATCAGAACCATTGGTTTCGTCGTCTTCGTCTTCGGCTTCGGCTTCGACAGAAGGAGAAAGATCAGAGCTTAGAGTATTAAAAGTGTCGACCCGAATATTCATGATGATGAGTCTTCGAAAGTGTAGAAGAGTGTGATCACTTGTATTATAAAAGAGCTAATCACGCACGTATCCTTTGGGGGCTCGCGCTGGAATGGAATTTTTTTGTTTTCTATTATAAAATCGATGGCCTACTCTGCTTATGCTATAACTTGTTAGGTAGTGAAAGTTGAATGGAGGGGGGTTGTGATGATGGTTATACACAAGCAACATTGTGCATTATTTCAAGTAGACTTGTTGACATTTTGAGCTTGATGAGAGTAGGTTGTTGGTGGTGAATTTTGTTTAACAACCGCTATAACTTATATACCTACTCTGTAATGTCTGGCCTGGCCTGGTGTGATGTGGTGTGTAATCAAATCACGTTCCAATAGCGATGCTTTATGAAAATTAAGAACGAAAATATTTTCAAGGATTTGATGTCAACAACAATGTCGATGATGGGGCAAAGGCAATTTAAGAAACTTAATATCCTCATATTTTCGTCCTTTTCAATCCGGCCCCACACAAAGTCAACGAATTATTGGAATGTTGCTGACAGAAATTTAATTGTATTGATTTAGTATGGTGGGGGAAAAATATCAACGGCCTCTTGTCCTTTAGGGATATAAACATACATGTATTTTTTTTGTTCTAACATATAACTAGGGAATACCTTTGTATCAATAATAATATCAACAAACTTCCGGGACAACATTTTACTTATTTGTACTGAAATGAATGAAATGTAACATAACATCATAGTGAATGATAGAAAACAAAAAGAGAAAAATATAATCTATGGCACATTTGGTCCTTTTCTTGTTTGGCTCACAGTGAAAGTATTTGTTTCGTGCAAAAAAAAAGAGTTTGCTGAATTTAGGCATTAACTAGTAACTTCTTCAATAGCAGTGAACATCGGTGTCGTGTCATACGTGTCATATAGCCATATTCGCACATCTGCTAATCTGTCACTTTTCCAATGTATCATAAGAGCATTATGGTCAAATGATATTTTTAAATTGATTTTCTTACTTGATTTATTATGCAATACCCAACATCGCATCTACCATAAACCCTATAGAAGAGGTCACGGGGGGCAGCATGCCCCACAGAGCTGTCTAATTTTTTTAGTGAAAATGAAGAAAAAATCATTTGGGCTTTATGTCATATTTTTGGATGCTATCTCCACTGATTTGGGCGCTATGCAAAACTATTTCGGGAAATTGTGTCACTATGAAATTTGAGCGGCCATATGAAAAATTACAAAACTGTCATATGACGATATTTCGAAATATGGTCCCATGACACTCTTGGCCAAATGATATGGCATTCTGCGTAGTCTCTTCGATATGTTTGCTGTTCAGCTGTCCCCCCAAGTGCACATAAGGTGTATTTTTTCCCAATCTGGGAAATTATTTGGCTGGTTGCTACTTGTCAATGCGGATGGTTCCTGGAGATGAAGTTCAGCTCTCTCCAGCTCTTTCCAGTTGTGATTCTTCCAAGTGCTTCTACGTCGACACGATCACTTGTCTGCGGGCAGCAGGAAGGGGTCCCATTGAATCGCTTGACTCCCAATGCATTCGTTCCAACCATATGGCAAATCCACTGCCACTTTCGTATGATAAAGTTGACCTGTTACCTCATAATGTTCCTCATTGGAGATAACTGTGGGCCAGAAAATTCTCAAAACGTTTCGCATACCTCTATTTACGAACAATTGCAGCTTCATAGTGACTTTCCAAGTGGTGAATCCATAAAGGACATATTCAATATTGGAAATTTTTTTTCAGGGAGCCATTCTAAACTTCAAGGTCTATCACTATTTTCTGTATGAATCATTTTACTGGGACACCTTTTATAAGAACATAATCTTCAAAAAAACCAGTTCTCTTCAAAATCAAGAAAAATTTCAATTTCGTCTGAGTCTTGTCTAATTTTTTTTTTATTTACCGTGCACTAAAGGGGATTTTATGTACCCTTTGTTATGTTAGAGACACAGTGCGAGCTTTAGGTAAGTAGGAGGGGATTTGAAAGGAGTTGTCGGTGAACATTAATCTTGAATTTCAGTACATCACTTTCAGCATCATATTTAGTCGTTTCAGTTCCACGTTCGAAGAGTAGGGATGTGAATCTGGAAACGAATAGGAAAAGCTAAGAGTGCTCTTCGACACCAGGTCGAATCGAAGAGTAACTTTGACCTTACCATATCATGCGGAGCTCTGATATGGCGGACCAACCTTTCTCTAGCTACTCGTGGGAACAAAATTATGCCGAAACAAACAAAACAAAAAAACAAAAACAACCACAAAAAATACAACATTCCGCGGGATGTCACCGCGAATGAGTATGCGGATCGCATGGAGAACATCTTCCATAACGATTCGAGACCGGGGATGAGTTTTTATTTGAAGAGCAGGCCTCTTGATAAGACTGAGAACCGGGCAGTTCAGGGAGAATCGTCACCTAGTCAGGGGAAAACACAACCCAGACGAGCAGATGATGATACTCCGAGCACATCAGGAGCTGGTACTGGAAGAATACCTCCAGTGCCAGTAAAAGATGCTGCCAAAACCACAGAAGGCACAAAAACTGGGAATATACCAGCAAAAACTGTCTCTCAACCTCCAAAAGGCCCTCGGCAGGAGAAGACCAGGAAAACCACTGGTCCACTTCCGCAAAAGGGGATGCCCGGTGCATTTGACGACCCTCTCAGGAAAGCTTTGCGATGTTCTGCGAGAGGGTTTCCTCTACCCCGGTGGCTGCTAGACTTCACAAAGCTCTAGCAAAAGAACCCACCATCACATCGTTAGCACTTAGATACCCGGATGGTAGCTATACGGAGAATGAGGAGCAAAGGGCTACCCTACTGTTAAATACTCATTTTCCGGGTAGCTTACCAATAGTAGAGAACGTGATGGAGAGAACACCTCTCCGAACTAACCGGACAGACTGGCAGATAGCCTCGACTATTTGCACAGGCAATAGGATTGAATGGGCGATAAGTACCTTTCAACCCTTTAAATCACCGGGTGTAGACGGCATTTTTCCAGCCCTTCTACAAAAAGGAAAGGAGGAATTAATGCCTTATATTATAAAATTACTTCGAAGTAGCATCGCACTTGGGCACATACCAAATCTATGGAGAAGAGCAAAGGTAATCTTTATCCCCAAAGTGGGAAAAAAAGATACAACCCATCCAAAGTCATTCAGGCCAATTAGCCTAACATCTTTTTTACTGAAAACTTTGGAAAAGGTAATCGATAACTACATAAGAGTAGAAGTAATAAGAAGCATGCCTTTAAATCACCATCAGCATGCTTACAGAGCGGGCAGATCTACAGAAACCGCACTGTACGAGCTTACAAACACTGTACAGAAAGCATTAGATGACAAAGAGACTGCCATTTGCGCCTTCCTGGACATAGAAGGAGCTTTTGACAACACTTCGCATGTAGCTGTTGACAGAGCCCTTAGTAGAAAGGGGGTACCCATCACCATAACTAGATGGATTGGCAGAATGCTAAGTACAAGAATGGCGGAAGCCAACACAGGACAAAGTGTTCAGAAAGTCATCACTACAAGAGGTTGTCCTCAGGGAGGGGTACTATCACCCTTACTGTGGAGTCTCGTAGTAGATGAATTGCTAGAAACTCTAACTTTTCAAGGTATAAAATGCATTGGCTTTGCCGATGACATTGTAATAACTGCCGTAGGAAAGTTTGAAGAAACTCTTTGTGATATAATACAAAGAGGACTAACAGTAACTAGGAAATGGTGTACTTCAGTGGGTTTGAACATAAACCCCACGAAGACAGCAATAATACCTTTTACTAAGAAAAGACTTCTACCACGCATGAAAAACATAAGATTGGCAGGGGAAGTAATCAACATCCAGAAAGAGGTCAAGTATTTAGGCATTACACTAGATAGTAAACTCCTCTGGAACAAACATGTTGAAATAACTGTCGGGAAAGCCACTAAAGCCCTGATGATTTGCAAAAGAATTGCAGGAAAATCATGGGGATGCAAACCAAACATTCTCAGATGGATGTATACCATGATGGTGAGACCCATAATCACCTATGGAGCGGTTGCATGGCATAAAAGAACCGAATTAACAACAACAAAGAAAAAATTAGAAAAGGTGCAACGGCTTGCATGTATATGTATAACCGGAGCAATGAGAACATGCCCTACAGCAGCAATGGAAAACATTTTAAATCTAGTGCCATTACACGTGGCAATAGAAAGTGCTGCTAAGGGAGCCATCATGAGGTTTGCTAAGGAGGGTACTGGGACAGGGAAGATCATTGGTCATAGAGAGAGGAACATGATCCTCAAGTCCACAGAAATGAACCTTCTTGACATTCCCAGGGATAGCATGATTAGAAAATATAACTTCGTGAAGCTTTTTCGAACGGAGTTAAGTTGCAAAAGAGATTGGATAAGTGAAAGGGAAAACTACAATCTCCAAGCAAACACCATCAAGTGGTATACTGATGGATCGAGAACTTCTGACGGGACTGGTGTAGGGATTTTTGGGCCTAGAACCAAAATTTCCATACCAATGGGGAAGTCCACCAGCATTTTCCAGGCAGAGGTGAATGCCATCGGAAAATGCGCAGAACGTAACATCGATAGAAAATACAAAAAACAAAACATTGCCATAATGTCAGACAGTCAAGCTGCACTGAAAGCTTTGAATTCATACACCATCACGTCAAAACTAGTATGGGAATGTGTAAATAAGCTTAATGAACTAGGCAAGGATAATAAAGTCACACTACATTGGGTACCAGGTCACGTAGGTGTCCAGGGCAATGAAGAGGCTGACTCCCTAGCAAAAATAGGAGCAATGACACCAATAATGGGGCCAGAACCCTATTGTGGCATAGGGGAGAATATAATCAAAAACAAAATCAAAACAGAAGAGGAGGCAAAAAGATCAAAAATCTGGAAAGAACTCCCTAAACTGAGACAGGCGAAACTCTTACTCGGGAATTATAACCGAGAACGATTTCTATCCTGTATCAGCCTTAGTAGAACCAACCTAAGGAGAATAACGGGACTCCTCACTGGCCATTGTAAACTGAGAAGACATCTCAGCCTCCTTGGCCTAGAGAGCAGTGCTTCTTGCAGATTCTGCGATGCTCATGAGGAAACGCCGGACCACATAATAGGTAGTTGCGATGCACTAATGCATCAAAGACAGAAACATCTGGGCAAGTACCATATAGACGAGAACCAAATACATTCTCTAAAAATACCCCAAATTCTCAAATTCCTCAAAGGAACGAATTTGGAGAATGAACTGTAGATGAGAAACCTCATCCAGATCATAAAAAAGGGGGCACAATAGATCTATAAGGTCGCAGTGCAAATATACCCGTAATCATTCATTCATTCATTCAAGAGTGCTATCGTCAGCGAAACAATTTTATGAATTAGTAGTTGCAGACAGGAGATCATTAATGAAAATGAGAAACAGGATCGTAGACAAAACGGAACCCTGTGGCACACCAGCATTTATCCTATCGTAAAGCTTAGTCTCGTCTCAGAACTGATTCAATATTTTCACGGTCTTCTCTTTTTATTGTTGGAAAAATAAGGAACACAAATTTGAGTCTAGTTGTTGCCAGGTCCAAGTCAATTCAATTTCAAAGCAAGTCCGTACGACCTAGCTGTGCATTTTTATTTTTGAATAGACAAATTTGTAAAGTTAAACAAAAAAATAAAAAAATGAGAACTCATAAAATTACGTAAGGGGAGCCTTAAAAGCATTACACACTGGCGGCACTGGCATGCGGCATTCGAATAAAATTTAATCATACAAAATTGAAATAAAAATACCCTTTTTCCTTATTTTTTCCTGGTTCCATGTTAGGTAGGCATATTCTCTCTCGGGAAAGGGCTGTTGTAACAACATAATACTTCAATATACAATATATTTATACACATATGTATATACATATGTAGATAGATTCACTCTATGATGGGTCAAAATCAATTTTTCGACAGCAATAAAGCTAAAACTTTACGATCATCAATTTGTTTTATTAAATTAAGTCATAAGCTTTATAAAGAGAATTAATAATTTGATGCTTAGCTGAGTCATCATGGTCATAGGTATACTAAAATCATACTTACATTGAAATGGACATAGGTAGGCACTTTCATATTTATGAAACAATAACATGCGTAGATTAAAAAGCCCATGGATTAAAATAAGTTTAGTTTCTACACATACATATATGTACATAATATCTCAAAAACATCATGTTTCGAAAACTGCTTTGTAAAATTGAATGTGTTTGAATTTAGTGTGGGAGTGCTCTGAATGGCTTAAATTTTGTAGGAAAAAAGATTTTTGAAATAAATATATGACAAAATGTGGACAAAACTGTATCAGAAGGTTTTGGAATTGATTTTTAATAAGAACCTAATCAGTGCTGAATAATTTATCCTAAATCAGAAACAATTCAACAGCGTTAAGTGATTTAAGATTAAAACTGGTCACGAGACCGAGACGAGAGTCTGATTTTTAAACCTAGACTTACCGAGATTCTCGGTTGTGTTTCCATTAACGAAAATTATTCAAAATCGTGTTTTTAAAATTGGACAGATTTTAGAACAAAATAGATGTCTGTCATTTTTTTGCAACGGCTGCTTATGTGGAACTATACAAAACATTTGGATACAGCTGAGAAGCTGGATGATTGGTTTCAGAAACTCGCATCTACTCTTGGCACCTCATGTTCCGATTATCACAACAAGGAAATAAACGTTATATTATCTTTTCGATCAAATTTTTTTATCAAGTTTTTAATTTGGCAAATAAAGCATTTATAGAATTTTTTCAAAAAAAGTTAACTGTTCGATATTTTATATTATTCGGTTTTCTTTATTTTATTTTTTACTTGCGACTATAGGTTTTCCATTCGTAAAGAATAGAACTCCCTATATTAATTAAACCTGGCAACGCGAAAAAAGTGGGCAACGCAATTCTGTCTACCTGTACCTCAATGTAAAGCTTAAGTTCAATCTTGGAACTTAAGATTTTCAGGTACATAATTCCCTAGAGGTGAAATTAAAATTGTTTAACTGTACCTGTCTTATAACAATTGAGATCAAACAAATATATCTCAAATTCTTCTCTAACGATTTTAATTAAATTTTTTTCAGTGGGTTTTGTAAGTACATAATTTAAATTTTTTAGTCGAATAATATTTTTCTAAAAATCGTTATTAACGATTTTTGGTTTTCGATTTTATAACTTAAAAATTTTGATTATAATTTCATTGAAGATGTCCTATACAATTTTAATAACTTATCCCATATCACATTTTTCAAAAAAAATAATCTTTGAATTTTTGAAAACTAAATAGTTTGAAACCATGTAAATATTTTCTCTTGAAATTTAGTATTTAAATGGTATTATTTAATGCTGAAAACTGCTTACAAATTTTTTACTGGCTCTAAAATTTTTGATTTTCTTTTTCAAAAAAATTTATTTTTATGATACATAAAAGCCTTTCATATTTTTCTCAAATAGTATTTTTGTTTTTGAATATTTTTTTACTCTGAAGTACTATAAAATATAATAGGATCGAGTTCGTGTGATCCATTCGTGGATTTTTTTTATAATATATTTTATTTCAAGTATCTGGGATGTTTATTTTAATTTTGACTTTTCCTGATTTCGGGTTTTAAGGACTTTCAATTTTTTTTAATCCGATTCTTGTTTAGATATTCCGATTTTAGTTTTGATATCTATTTTTGAAATTTTAATATTTTTAGTTCTTGGGATTCTTCAGAATTTTGAGTTCTTTGGATTTTGATTGTTTTCCATTTAAAGACTTTTTTGTCAAGAATCTTGGTTGTCGGCTTTAAAAAAATTTTCCGATTTTGGCCGTCTTGGATTTTCTGAATTTTTATTTTAGTGCTTTTTTTTTTTTAATTTCTTTAATTTTAAAGTTTAAAAAGTTAGAGTGTTTCGGTTTTCTGTACCAATCATTTATGTATTTTTTTGGAATTATGGATTGTCACTTAGATAGATTGTGACTCTTCCATAATTAAAGGTTATCGATATATTGATGTTTTTTTCGGATTTAATATTAAACCTTTTTTTTCAATTTTGAGTTTAAAGTTTTATTGGTTACCCATTTCGGAGTTTTTGGATTAGGTGTAGGTGCAGATGTTTTTTTGCAGGAAGGTTCGCTGGATTAGGAATTTCTGGATCATACATATTTTGATGTCCCTTTTATTTATAATTTAATTTAAAGTTTTCTTGGTTTAGGGTTTTCTGTTTTATAGGTTTTCCGGATTCTTGTTTTCACAGATTTTGAGTGTTTGGGTTTTTAGTACCCATTTGATAATAATAATATTAATTCAAATTTCTTACAAATCGGTCGTTGACTTAATTTTTACTTAGAGGTTTTTTCTCTCACCCATCATATAAAACAGACTTCCGGTTTGTCATGATCCAACAGTCTAGGTAGTGTTATTGAATTTGAAAAAAAAAACATAAAAACATATATTATAAAAATTAGACATTGTTAGAAGGAATAGAAGGATAGGACAGTTTTTTGTTGGCACAGTGGATTGAGAAATTAGGTTTTGATTATCTCATTAAATCCCAGGAGTGGTGTTCAGTTGAGGGAATATAGAATATATCAGCTGCCTAGACTGGGGATCAAACCCACACATCAAGGGTAGCAGCCAAGCACTACCTCCACTGCACCGGGGCCACCCCAACTTCTCACCTTCCATCCAACATGTAATTAAAGTTTTGAGTAATGTTTGATAGAAACTTCAAAAACCACAAAAATGTTTGCCTCATATAAATATGTAGGACGCAGAAACCCCTAATCTTATTACGGTCTCTTTTTCACTGTTTGTTAACTACCCCCAAATATTACATTACACAATTCAAATCGAATCATATAAGTCTTTCAAAACCCGCCGGCCGTGGCGGCGCGGCGGTGGTGATGGCTGTTATGTAATTCTGTAATTTTATCATCCTTTTCATAGATTTATCCCCCCCCCCCCCCCCAAAAAAAAAACCACATCAAAAGCAGATGACAACACACAACTACTACGTGTCTAGGTTATCTATTTCTATATTTATTTAAATTTATAAATAGACACAATAAAATACAACTAAATCTTCTGACAATAAAATTTATATAAATTTCAACAAAACTATTAGTATTAAGAAAGCAAAGCTAATTGAAGCATCGGTAGACCATTAGACCTCAACAATTTCCCATTTAGCCCAAAACTATGCTCCACATGGAATATTATTTTATTTAGATAAATATATAGTATCCCAAGCTGCTGCCATTGTAGTTCTCGTCATCATCGTCGTCGTCAGGATATCTTTTGTCAACGTGACAGAATATCCTCTTTCCAAAAATGCGATATCTACTCTCATGTGTCCTGTCGGAAGGGTTATGGCCGAGGCCAAATGGTTTAAGGCGTGTGTAAGGAGCACCACTCTGGGACTCAAACCCATCACCATCAATGAAACCACATTCATATTTGCGAGTTTAAGTTGATTTAAGGAGTTTGGGCGGTAACATCATCATCATCATGCACAACTGTCCCGTCCATCTACCATTCATCCATCTATCCATCGCTTGTCGTGGTTGCTGCAAGTGAGAATGAAGATGTCGGTCTTGCTGCTATATAGTAGTGGATGATGGAAAGGGGGATAGCGGCGTTATATAGTAACTCAAGGAGGGAAAGAGAGAAGGCAAATTGTGGGGCATAAGTGATGAGAAATAAACCACCAGATGGTTGTGTGTGGTTACCATAATAGAGACGCTATCCTGTGAACATCATAATGTGGTATCTGGTGGTATTTACCCTATACAACTCATGAAAAGCCCAAGCACTTTTCTTCATGGTCTCTATGGTTTTCCATCATGACAACCAAAAGAAGAATGAAAAAAAAAAAAACGAAGACGAAAACAACGACGACGATGAGGACGACGATGAGGACGAGGACGAGACGACGGACTGTTATACGAGAGGGAACAGGCGACATTAACATCATCATCCTTCGTTCTTTTCATCAGATATGGGAGCAGGCAAAGAGCCTCACTCCCCAGCCTCCTGGTGTTTTCCTTCCACAACACAAAATTCAGTAGAAATTATTAAAATAAATCATTGCAAAAGTTTTTTGCAATATTTTTTACCGCCGCCGCCGCCGCACACCATGTGTTTGAATGCTTTAGAGGAATTGCGGACGACGACCATGTTTGAAATTGAAACCCATTCCTGATGTGATACCAGAAAACCATGTTTTCCAAGGATGTAAATAATTACCTTCACCAATGAAAACACCCGTTTAAATAGAAAAGGGCGCCCTCTGTCAGGTGTACACAGTATCTAACCATAAGAAAGATCATCACACAGCCATAGCAGGAATATGCGGTAAACGGGTGATGGTGTGTGTTGTTGTTCTGGGAAATTTTTTTTTTTGTGGAAAAGGGGATATTGTAGAAATGAATCTCACGTATTGACAACCCTTTTTGTGCTTCATAAATAGCCACTGTGTATACGGAACATGCTCTGGTGGCTTTTTTGATGTTAGCTTAACTAGTTATGCTCTCGTAAACAATTCAAATTTAGGTTGTTTTTTTTTTTTGAAAAAAAACCTCAGCTTTTATATACATATGTATGGCTACGTGACAAAACTTTGAAATACTGCAGAATACCATTGTATGGCCGGCGTTCTCTGGTCTTGGTGGTAAATTATTATACCCACGATAGTTGCATATACATATAAGTAAGAGAGATGGATGGTTTTTAGGTTATATTTTTGGAGTTATGCTTGCTTCCTGTCAATAGAATTTTCTGGAATGTATATGAGGCATATGTTGGGATGCTGATGTTAAATCTAACAATCGTGTTCATGCATGAGGTATTTTTATTATTACGTTTTTTTTTTTTGTTAGTTTTAATAGAGTACTCAAAGCTCAGGAGGTTATATAGCCTGAATACCTATGTATGTGTAGATTTAAAATAGTATTTCGTGTTTAACAGCTGGTTTGAAGGGCTTTTTTTATTGTAGGAAAAAAAATATAAAGGAAAGCAAGAAGTTACTAGAAAATGCATTTTTATTGTTTTGTTTGAATGGGGTGTGTCTTTGAAAATTGTGTTCATATTTTTGTTGAATTTGAATATTTGCTATTATTTAGTATGTACATTTGTAGATTTAATCTAATTTCATAGAAACTTAAAATTTGTAACAGGGTGATTTGCATAGATCTGAGCCGAGAAGAGAAAAAAATCAAGTAGAAGGAGTCTATATCTCCCCGGGAATGTAGGACGGTAAATTTACAAAAAAAAAAAAATAGAATGTTATTCTATAGCTATCTCTTTTTATATTTATATTTAGTGGGCCCACGAAGGGATCTTATGAACCCTTTATATGTCAGAGACACAGTGCGAGCTTTAGGTAAGTAGGAGAGGATTTGAAAGGGGAAGTCGGTGAACATTAGTCTTGAATTTCAGTATATCACAATGAGAGGAAAAGACAGAGCATGGAATGGTATTCCACATTCGCGTAGTACGGCTAAAGAACGAATCCCTGTACTTGACAGTATGACCGAAACTGGGTTCAAGAATAAACTGATGAGCATTCTTGGAAGCGCGAGTATTACGGTTGAAACGTTTAAGGGGAGGAATGCAACTGGCTATTTCGTTAGAGCACTTACCGTAAAAGTAACGATAAAAGAGTGAGAGACAAAAAACTTTTCGCAGGTGTTGAAGTTATTGTTGAAGTCTACTTTTTAAATCACGTTATTTCAGGGCATAAATAAATTTTCAAAATCGTAATTTTTGACACAAATTATTTTTTCGTTCAGGGTGATTTTTTTCTCAAGGATTTTTTTTTTCTCGATCCATCCTACAAGCCCTTTTTTGTCCCCCCTCTTGCAGCAGAAATTGTCGAATTCGTCAACAAATCTTCTTCATCCTTGACGATCTGCAGCAAGATGTTTCAACTGCGGCCACGTCTTTCTCTGAGTATCTGCTTCAGCTAGTACTGTTGATTTCCACGTTGTTCTTGGCCTTCCAACGCACTATCCCGTTTAGCTCACTGATGTTGTTTGCCAGGAGACATATATCATCAGCATAGTCTAAATGATTAAGAATTTCAAACGGTCTCCACTGGATGCTCCTGTCTCTCCGGTGTACCAACGCTCGCCGTTAATACCGGGAGTGAGCTCAGCACTAGGCGCGGATGTTCTACCAATCCATCCGAAACATGACGCAGTACACACCACGCTGCACTAACTGCAAGGAGGGAGAGGGAAATTTGATCACCGATCCTCCAAGCATGCTGGAGCGATGGGGAGTGTACTTTAATGAATTGCTAGATAATGGTCAGCTTACTGCAGAAAATAGAGGCTCCACTACTTCTAGAAGAATACCCTATGTTACCGCCACCAAGCATAGAAGAGGTTGAGAAGGCTATAGTCTGGTCGGAAAATTTCATGAATTTAACATTCCAACATACCATCTGTTTATAGACTTTAAGGCCGCCTACGATAGCACATCCATGGTAGAACTTGACCATTCGGCATCCCAAATAAATTGACACGACTTTGTAGGTTGACCATGACCAACGTAACAAGCCTAGTAAAAATAGCCGGATTGCTATCCAGACCAATCAACATCTTTAATGGAATCCAACAAGGGGTTGGCTTGGACTGCCTCCTCTTCAACCTGGCGTTGAAGAAAGCAATCCATGACTCTGGCACGGCAACAAGAGGGACCGTCGTCAACAATTTCACTCAGATACTGGCTTACGCAGACGACATCGAAATCATTAGAAGAACCGAACAAGCTGTAGACGATTCCTTTAGCCATATCGAGCAGGTGGCACAAAATCTGGGGCTGCACATTAGTGAAGGTAAAACAAAGTACATGGTGGCGTTGAATGCGAGAAGAACAGTTGATCAAACAATCAAGATAGCGGAGCACGAATTTGAAGTAGTGCAATCCCATAAATACCTTGGATCAGTAGTAGCAGCCGAAAATATGGCGTCAGCTCGAGACCGGGATAATTGGAGAGACTTGTTGAAGTAGTCTAGGACCAGACCCCGATTGTCGAGCCGATGATGATGATGATACAACATCCCCTTGCTTCACACCCTGATGCACTTCGAAAGAGTCGGATAGCTGCTCATTATGCAAAACAAAACACCTGCCATTGTTATAGGACTCCTTAATAACGCTAACAATTTTTGGGTAAATTCCTCTACCAAAAAGTGATCTCCAGATACATTCACGGTTGACTCGTTCAAAGGCCTTCTCAAAATCAGGTAAAGCGGTAATTGAAATTCCGCAGACTGCTCGAGGACGATACGCAGAGTGTCCACACACGATGGACCACTGCGGAAACCAGCTTGATGCCTGAAGTTCAAGTGCACCATCAAATTCCTATTGGAATGCAGGCAGGTGCATAGTCTTCTGTAAAATAAAAAAATCTAATTCAATTTTCGCAATTATTCCCTGTTGAATAGTGCTCGGTATACCTATGGTGTGGAAAACACCATTTTATTGTTCGAAAATTCCCTCGAGTAATTTGCGCGGGGTGAATTTATTTTGTTCATTTTTTTTTTTTTGTATGATGGCATGCCACACTCTATGCAACGCACACAATATAAAAAAGGGTTATAACAACATTGCCTTTGGCAGCAGCAGCAGTAGCAGCAAATATAAAAGTTATATATGATGGAAGTGGATTGTCGGTATTAACAAAATGATATTGTTTTAATTACTAAACAGGATGTTGTTTTACAATGGCGTACTAATTAGATGTGCAGTGCGTTGAGGTACTATATAAGTGTTTGCGGTATAACGCACCACCAGCTAAAAATGGAACAATATAATTTTATAATTATTATTATTATTGAGAGGTGTGATGGGCATCATTAGGGGCTTCATCCAATTGGGCTATTAGAATGGTTTTATAGTTTAAACAAAACAACAACAATACCTAGCTAAGTAAAATTGAGTTTTAACTTGTTAATTAATTTTGTTCATAACAATTTGAATAAAGTGTGCCTGGAGGGTGTTGAGCTATAATACAAATTAAACATTGTATATAAATGGAATTGTTGTTAATTTAGAAAATCAATCATTGAACTTTGGAATAAAATAAACAATTTGTTTAAAATTATGTGTTAGGTAGGTAGCTAGGTAGCTGATGATTATTTGCTGAAATGAATTTGAATTCTTTGTTATTTATTATTTGTTTTGATATAATTTTGATAACGAGAGGTTGATGGCAATGAATAGACATGAGATTGAAAATATTAGGTGGACTTAAAAATAACTTTCCTTTAGTGTCATTGAGATCCCGACCTAGTCTCGTATGAAGTTCATCATTGGAGACACTGTTGTGCCAGAAAATCCCAAAGATATTTGGCAGACGTCTTTTTGCGAACGTTTGCAGCTTACTGGTGACAGTATAGTTGTGACTTTCCAAGTGCTTCACCTTACGGGTGTGAATCACGGATTCAACATTGGAGTGGAACAGTCGTAGCTTAACGAAAGAACGAGTTATTTTTTCATAGTATGCAGCCTTTGCTTTCCCGATTCGGCTGTTAATGTCAAGTCCAGTTCCATCTTCCAAGATATTGGAAATTTTCAACCATCTCTACTGGCTGTTCAGAAATATCTACTTGAGCAAATGAGGAAGTTCCAAGGCTGATCATTTTTATTTTTGCCGAATTGATTTTTAGCCTTGTTGTCATTTGATGGAGATCCATGATCCCATACAAGCAAGCATACGTCGTCCGCGTAGTCAAGGTGTTTGAGTTGCCCCTGAATTGGTCCACTTCCATATTCCATTTGACAAAGCTGCGTGCTGAACTTCGCTAATTGCCAACAGGAACAATATTGGTGAAAGTATACACCCTTGTCTAACCCCACTTTGGATTTCAAATTCCTCTGTCAACCTTCGGTTATGCAAAACGTTACATTTGGATCCATTTTATGTAGCCTTGGTAATAGCCATCAATTTGTCTATGATGCCCCTCCTACACCAAGCAAGCCAGATTAATTCTCTATGTCGAACGCCTTTTCAAAATCAATAAACAGCAAGTGAAGTGGTGATCGATATGAGTGTTTTTCCGAGGTGTTCTTTTACACGTTCCAGGACGATTTTTGCTAATACTTTGGTTACAGCATAAAGCACACAGATTGCTCTCCAATTTTTGCACTGAACCATCTTAAAGGTATTCCAATCGAACGTCATCTTGAAAACTCCCAACACGCGCCTACCTTAAAAAAAAGTCCAGGGACTAGCTCTGCACAAGGTAGTCCGTACAACTGAGACCTAACTATTTGTTTAAATGTGGAAAGGGCCTTTAACAACGACGTCATAGAATCCATTCAAGAATCACTCATCGACTTCGGTGTGGACTGTGGACGACTACACCCAGAAAGTGATAAGAGGATTGAGCTACGAATACCCCGGGGTATTGTATTGTATTGTATTTGTATAGTCTTTATTTAATTATATAGAAAAAATTACAGTAATTACTTATAGCTAGCAATTATGATAACAAAATTAAATAAATTAGTGACATTTTTTGTTTTGAAAAAAAAAAAAACAGAATCAAATGTCACATCAATGAAAATTAAAAACTTCAGTGAAAAACAAAAATTAAGTATTAAGTGGGCGAACTTTTACATTTTTTAATGACTTAAACTCTAGTATTCTAATATAATTACATTTTTTTTTTTTTTTTTTTTTTTTTTTTTGTACTTTAAAGAAATTATGTACATAAATCACTTCATTTATTTGAAAATTCAAGACAAGAAGATGTAGTGAACTATAAACCAATCAAAAACTATTTATATAAAAAGAAAAATATCAGTGATGATGCTGTATTCTCGATTAAGTGAACTAGATTAACAATTAAATAATTAATGGCAGCATAACTTTAATTTGCTCGTGATTAAATTCAAAAAGCCAAATTTTTACTTTTCTTAAGAAAATAGGCAATGATCTAATGGATCGTATATCGGCAGGAAGTTTATTGTATAACTTAAATGCGACAACAGAAAAAGAGTTCCTGAAATGAGTAGTTCGATAAGCAGGGATACAAACGACAGAATTAGAGACACTACGTAGATTCTGAAAATCATAGATTGGGCTTTGTAAATAGCCACTTCTCAAAAAGAAAAGTTTCAATACTTTAAAATAGAAAAGGTGTTTTATTGGCAGAATTTGTAACTTTTTGAAGAGTTCAAATGTATGGACAAAACGGTTGCACCTACAAATTTTTCTTATAACGTACTTTTGCAAGACTGAAAGAGGCTGAATTTTTGAATGGTACGCACTACCCCAACAACTTAACCCATACTCTAATTTAGAGTGAAAAATTCCAAAATAAACCCTACGCAAAGTTTTACTATCTAAGAATTTTTCTAGATGATACATGGCACGAAGAGAAGACTGAAGATACTGTTTCAGTTTCAAAATGTGATAAGACCAGCTCATGTTTTGATCAAAAAGGATACCGAGGTATCTAAATTGATCAACGACATCAATTTTGAAGCAAGACGCATTGCAAGTATATTCAGAATTGAACCAGATTTTTGAGCTAGCAGGATCGCATATACAAGTAAGGTCACAATGTCGTTCACAATTAGGAACATGAAAAACTACATCCAGATCAGGACATTCACGGGAACACAAACTAAAGTACATTAGTTTGGTTTTATTACTGACAGTTAGTTTATGACAGGCAAACCATTTGCGTAAAGTATTAACATCATTGTTAATATCTGCAATTAAATTCAAAGGGTTATCTGAAACATATGCAATACCCAAATCATCAGCAAAAGCTTTCACTTTACCTGAAAAACTTTGATGGTGGCGTTCTATTACCTCTTCTTTTGCAAAAAATTCTCGTAAAGTTGGAGAAATGTGGCGTAAAGGTGATTTCGTATGCCGATAATTTGGTAATTTTAGTGTCAGGGAAGTTGAAATAAATGCAACAAAACCTGCGTTTAGTTGGCCTCAGACATAGAAGAATCCGAAACAGGGAGGCCTGTCGATGTTTTCATAGGTCAAGCCGGTGAAGAGAAGAGAAGACTACTCCACCACTTCACATCATTTGCATTAACTCTCGGCTACTTATTTTCTTCGCTATGCGTATTCACCAAAAAAAAATCTTTTGTTCTGCTATTACAAAAATAATAATAAAATGATATATTATTTCTTAATAAAAGTAAAGTCATTCTCTAACAATTTATTACTCCCAAGTATAAAATCCTTACAAAATATAATAAATTTATGCCAAACAAAGAATATTAGCTATACCAAAAAACCCTAACAATACCCCAGAGCCTAGTCAAATAATATCTATATTTATGTAGATATCTTTAAGGCTCTTATACATACATATATGAGTGTGTATAAGTATACCCAAATGACTTAAAAGTGTCTTTTAATAACCAATAAATCTGTGTTAGCTTTTCGGTTAAATACCCATTAACACAAACTTACCAAAGATTTAATCTTAAACTTTAAAAAAAAAATAAAGGAATATTTCGCAACAACAAAAAAATATTAAAACAAAACTTTTTCTTAGCAAATTAAAGTTGCAATAAAAAAAACAATCTGGTATTGGCCAATATGAGAAAATTTGAATCCCCAAAACATTCTAGCATTCGAATCTACCTACTCTGGCAAATAGATGAATAAATGAAAATAATAATCCCAGACACATTTAAATGTAAGTCCCTTAAGTCTTTTGCATATTATGTACCTCCTAAGACCTCATTCAAAGTCTAATACAATCTTCTTCAATACAAATCTCTCCTTCTCCATATGCCGCCCTCTGTTGTTTTCTTGAAACAACCACACATTTTGGACAAGCTGAAGCTATATAAGAATCTGTGCACACAATTTACAAGTTCGTATGTTTGTACAACATAAAGGTCCCTTTATCCTCGACCTCTTTTTTTCTTAGCCAGATCCAATATTAGAGTCCTGGTTCTTTATTATATTCAACAATGGAATAACAATATAAGAATAAAAAAAAGATATCCAAACCCTGAATCCTCGAGAAACCACCTCGATGCCACCGAGCCGCCTTCTTCCAGGCAACCAAAACCAAATAAGTTATGAACTTCAAAATAGATTTGAATATATTGTCCTCTTAAGTATACAACGATTCCTTGGGAAACTTTTTTTTTTTTTTGAAAAAATTATAATAAATTATTATGAGAGTGGGTAATGTGTGTAGTGGTATCGGGTGTAGCAATTTTTATATTCAAACAAAAATCCAAGTCAATGTCGCAAAAGAAATTGGGGTAAAGGACGACCGAAAAAATGCATTGCTGCTTTCTGCAGGATTTTGGGGATATTAAAGTTGTACCTATGTTGGTTACCCAAAAGGATTGGATAAGTAAACAGATCAGGGGCATGTTTGAAAGGATTTTTGTGAGTAGCTTTTTTAGATTCTTTTCAATTCAATTTACAAGGGTAATTTATTGAAAACTTTGTGGGCCAGTTTTTAATGGTGTGTCAAAAAATGTTTTAATTACAAAAACACAACTTGTCAATACTTGAAGTGATTAATTTTGTCCCTGAACCACCATTTAGATAAGTTGGCAACACTTTTTTAAATGGGGGCCATTTTCACAGCAGCTGTTAAGTGATTTGTGTTTGACATAAATAGACTGACCTCTGAACAACCTTTGGAAATTGTGCGAATTTATCCAGATCCAGATCCCGATTTTTAAAAGAGAATTTCGTTCATCGATGAAGTTTGCTTTTGGTGAAATAGCTACGTCAATAAACGAAACTGCCGTACTGCGAGTGAAGATAATCATCAAGTGTATGTTGAGACATACGGAGACGGTACAATCATGAAGTGTACGTAACCTACTTTGAAGACTCTGGTGGGTAGGGCACCTAGTTCGCATAAGTGAAGAGGAACCGGCTTGGAAAGTCCTTTGTGGTATATTCTACAGTAGACCATGCTTGCGCTGGAGAGATGGCGTAAACCAGGACGCCCCAAGCCTTGGGGTGCGCAACCGGATGGCGTCGGCTCGAGACCGGGATAGGTGGAGGACTTGTTGAAAGAGGCCATGACCGGACCCCGCTTGCCGAACCGATGATGATGACGTATATTGAGACACCGTTACATCCAAGAAAACTGACTGTTTGGTTTGTTTTTGGGGCTGGTGGAATCACGATGCTGAACGGCACAGTCATTGGTGACCGTTATAGGGCCATGATGTGCAGGAACTGTGGTTTTAACAAGACAGCGCACAGATAGTGCCACAATTGATTTATTGAAGGAAGCGATTAGTAACTGCGTTGGTACACGTTTCGGACCCGTGAACTGGCCTCCAGGATCGTGCGATTTAACGCCGCAAGACTGTTTTCTGTGAAAATATGTGAATTCGCTATTCTACTGCGATATGTCCGAAACGATCGATTACCTCGTTGTTGCCACAAAACACAACTTTGTCAATACCCTGAATAACGCCAGTGAGCTTATTAGCGCCATTATAAAAAAAAACCACTGATTTCTTGCTCAAACCAGGCACAAAGTCACAGTCTTACTGCCGTGATGGATGACGTGTGCTTCAATGTTTTTTTATTTTAACAATCACTTTTCAGCTGAAATTCCTCGCTGTTTTGACAAAGTGCCTGATTACACGTCCGCGAAATCCATCTCTTTCCTTTTTTTCTAAAAATCATGCGTGGAATTAATGCTTCAATGCTGGTCTCCCTCCCAGAAAACAAATTTGAAGTATTCAAGTTTGTATTTTCAAAATTAGATGAAATTCCAATGAAAGAAAACAAAAGTACCTAGCTCCAGAGAAATCAAAAAAGCTTACATTTCAATTTGGCTTTCTACGAAATAAGCGCACAGAATAAATAAAGTTCTAAGTACCCGCAAAAGTAGTGGTGATTTGTTTTTAATACAGGGTGTCCTAAATGTGAGTTATACAATTGCATTAAAACAAAAAGTTTCTGTTACCTATATTTGATTAAAAAAAGGAATTTTTTTTTTTTTAATTTTGTTTGGACCCTAAAATATTGATACCTTAACTATTTAGTACATAAAATTATTTCCAAAGGGTATTTTACGATTTTTATGAAAATTTTATTAAAATTAAAATTAAAAAACGATTTGTCAAAAAAAAAGGTCAGAAATGAAGAATCAAAAACTTTTCTTTTTTTCACATAATTTTTAAACATAAAATTTTTTAATTTTTTTTTTTTTTGATTAAGGAACTTTCTAACAGAAATTATATTAATACTTAAAATAAACACGTGGTTCTAAATGACGCATTAAAAATTTTAAAAATATTTGGAAAACAAAATTCTATAGATACAAATTTTCGTGAATAAAAAAAGCCAAAAAAATGTCAAAAAAATATTGGGTAAAAAAAATTGGTCGAAAAATAAACTGTTCGACAAAAAAATAGCCGCTAAAAAAAACACTCAAAAAAAATTATCAAAAAAGAAATGGCCAAAAACAAATTTTTGTCGAAAAAAAATGTTTTATCAAAAATTCAAAAAAAAAGTTATGCTGTAAAAAAATTTCTTTAAAAAAATATTTCTCCAAAAAAGTTCTCTGAAAAAAAATGTTTTCGGAAAAACCGAGTGGAAATCAAACCCCGTAGCGAGTCAGTGCTGTGCGTAACTACATAAATATCAATTTTAAACGCAATGCTTCGAACTTCTTATGAGAAAAGTAAAAAAAAAACGGTCTATGGTAGTTACCGTACCGGAACTTTTTTAAAAAAATAAGTGTAGTCTAAATAATTTCTTTTACTTACAAGACTCAGAAAAAAATTCTTGAAAATCGTTAGAGCCGTCTTCGAAATACAAGGTAGGGTAGGGATGGGCCCAGTTGACAAGTTAACAAACATTCGAAAATATCTAAAAATCTAAATATGTAGGTACAATGTGAAATTTTAAAAATTTGCATAAGATAGGGTATCATTTTAGCAATATAAAAATATCATTAATAAATATTTTTAACAGAGTTTTAAGGTTTTTCCCCAAAACCTTACAAATTCCTTCTACAGTCAGGAGGATTTGCCATCTATCTAAGGGTGGCCCCGACGCAGTGGAGGTAGTGCTTGAAGCTACCCTGAATGTGTGGGTTCGATCCCCAGTCTAGGCAGCAATTTATTCTATATATTTATCAACTGAACGCCACTCCTGGGATTTAATAAGAAATCCCAGTGGATTGGCACAGTGGATTTCTAGCATATACATATGTTTGTATTTTTTTTTGAATAACAAAACAACAAATATTGGATTATTTTTTAATAAATACATATTTTCTTATTATTCATTCTTTTTTATTTCATTTGAATTGCATTCAAATTTATGTTCAAAAATAAGTAACTAAGATACAAAAAAATTAGTACTTAGAAAAAAAAGCTTAATAAAAACTTTCATGAATATAAAAATAAACCGCAAAATAGATGACGAAATAAATAAATAAACATATAAAATATTACATACTGTAATTCCCTTAAAAATAAAAGATTTAAAAAAACATCAAATTCCTGATAAATTTCACCTCCTTTTAGATTAATTTAGGAAAAAAAATATTATACAAACTTCTGAAAGTTGTTAAGCCTTAATTATCGTATGTACTTTTATTTGGAACATGAGTATGTGTGTTGCACAGTGATTTTTAAGGTAAAAATTAGATCAGTCGGATTTAAAAATAAAATATATTTATAGTTCAGTCAAATCTCACGGATTTCTTATTTATCCCTCAAATCAATCGTTACTACCTTTGTGCCTTCATTATTTGAAATGCTTCCAAGGTCCTAGTCTTTGAGAAAAGTATTTATGTGAATTCCTCATTCCTGTCAACTGCACCCATCGTTACCCTACAAATACCTTCAAACTTGGATTTTAAGATATTTAGACAACTCCCTAGGGGTACAATTTAAACTTTCTTTTTAGCTTCAAAAATAGCAGTACCATACATTTTAAAACAAAACAGTTTTATCTCAAAAACGGCTCTAACGATTTTGATGAAATGTTTTTAAAATTTACATATTTGTTAAAAAAATATTTTTCGATTTTCTCATAAACGGATTGAAGGTTTAATTATAGCATTTATCAAAATTCTCAAAAAAATTCATTTTTTTATAAAATTTGTATATTATTAAATAATAGAAACCTGCATTTAATTTTTTTTATAAATATATACTCAAAACAATTTATAAACAAAAATTAATTTTTAAAAAAATGCATTAACGATTTTTTCATCTCGAATGTCATTTTTGCATTCCTAATTTTTGATTGATTCTATAGTACTTTAAGATATAAGAGCAAGTTTGCTCTGATTTGATAAATAAGTATAATGTAAAACATTAAACAAAGACATCCTGTAAAAATTATCTAAGTTTTTTTTGTTTGTTTATAAGTCGAAAGCATATTGAAGCTATTTCAAGAGTATGAAGACTTCTGTTTTCTAGTGGAAATTCCTTTGGGGATTTTTTGTGATTGTCGGTTGCCCAAGAGAGCAATCCTGACGCAAAACTTTCTTTGAAAAACATGAGTAGGTATATGTTTCGTACAATAATATGTAGGATGCGTACTTGGACATAGCTAGGTACATTCTTTAATCTAAAACTGTTTTGTTATCGTTCTTTGTTTTTTTTTTTAATTTAAAGAAAAAAAAAGTATCGGAATAAAACCAGAGAATGTTTATATGATACAACAAAAATGCATCATCCTACTCAAACTCAAAGTGAAGGCGGTCGGCTTGTTTTTTTTTTCTGTAGGTATTTATTGTTGTTCATAGATATAGTAAAAAGTTTACAAAAAGCAATTTGATAGGTCAACATAGAGATACATAGGTTTAAGGAATTCGTTCTTGTTTTTTTTAATTTGTTTTTTTTTTGTTTTTTTTTATGAAATGAAAACTAACGTTCCTTTATTTTATAAGAACTTGTTTTGAAAACAAGTGTTTGAGTTAGGTATTTGAAATTTGATTGTTCTTCATGAAAAACACATTCACATTCAAGAAACGTTTGTTTTTGAAATATTTTATATTCAAATGATAAACTTAAGAGATTTAATTTATTTTTAATAAAAATATTGTTACCTACAAAATTTGGCACAGACACAAATTGCTTACAACTTTTTCCAGCCTTGTAAGCCTTCATTGCCAACCATCTACCTTTTTATTTATTTTCCTACCTTCATCCATAAAGTGTAAACGAAAAGAACCATCTGTTTACTTAAATTATTTTTTTTTTAATTATCAGTCTCAAAAACATTACGTATACGCAAGGATGTACCAGATACAAGTCGACAGAACAAACTGATGTTCCTCATCTTTTAACGGAAGCAAAAATTGATAAAGGAGCATTTCAATAAAAACACTCTAAATAATTTAACTGGCTTATATAAGAGTATAGTTATTATAGTAAGTTGGCGGCAAAGTGTTTTTCATTGAATTTATTAGCAATTCAATTTCCCCATCACCCGTGTTGTCCCCCTTCCCCTGGCATTCTTTTGCTTGTTCATGTTTTTTAGCTAAACAAGATGGAGTTTTGTAATTGTGGCATAAATCATAAATTCCCAAGTGAAAATTAGCACATTCATTGGAAAACTCAAACAATATAAATCAAATAAACCATTTGTATAGATGAAACACGCGTTAAATTCTCCCCCTCTATAATAATATGCCTTAAATGGAGCATAGAAAATTGTGGCCACCCTTTCAGGACTTCTCTAAGCATACAACATTATAACGTAAGGTAGTTAGGTAGGTAGAGGTTAGTTACCACGTAACAATAACAAACATTATGACACTTTTGAAAGTGTAAATTAATTAATTGTTCAGTGTAGCTAAAACTAACGGTTGTGTGCGTTCCACGTCGTTGCAAATCATTCCATGATAAAATATATGTAACTGTTTGTCTAACAAGTCCTCATGAATAAATTACATTACCGTATTGGATCTCTTATGGGATAGTATTTATCAAGTCGATAGTGCTAGAAAAAAACTACTGTTTACGGTACTACTATCGTATTAGAAATTTATTACTTCTGGGCTGTGTGTTAAAAAGTAACCAACATTTTGTAGAATTTAGTACAAACGGAATCAAACAAGCAAATTCTTCGTCTTCTTCTTCTTCTTCTTCTTCTTCTTCTTCTTCTTCTTCTTCTTCTTCTTCTTCTTCTTCTTCTTCTTCTTCTTCTTCTTCTTCTTCTTCTTCTTCTTCTTCTTCTTCTTCTTCTTCTTCTTCTTCTTCTTCTTCTTCTTCTTCTTCTTCTTCTTCTTCTTCTTCTTCTTCTTCTTCTTCTTTCCCTTTTGTTTCCCGTTTATTTTTCTTCCTTTTTATTTCATTTTTATTGTTTCGGGTTTTTTCTTTGTTCTATTCCTCGTTTTACTGTCTTGCTTATTTTTGTTCCTTATGTCTTGTTCCTTTGTGTACTGCTTCTTGTTTCTTTTTCCGTGTTTCTTGATATCTGTTCTATATTTCGTTTCTCATTAATTAATCCTTGTTTCCTGTTTCATGCTTCGTGCTTCTTTTGATTTGTTGCTTTTTCGTCTTTCCTTGTGCCTTTTGCCTTGTAACTGATTTTTTTGATTCTCGTTTATTTTTTTTTTGTTTCGTGCTTCGTTATTCTTGTTTCATGTTTCTCGTTCCTTTTTTTCTAACTTTTTGCTTCGTGTTTCTTGCTATTTGGTTTCTTGGTTCCTGTAACTTGTTTCATGATTTCTATTTCTTGTTTTAGTTTTTGTTTCTTGTTTCATGCATCATGCTTTTTGTTTTATGTTTCATATTTTTTGTTTTTTGCTTAGTGCCTCATGCTTCTTATTATTTCGTGTTACCTTTTTGTTTCTTGGTTCGTATTCCACTTTTCTTATTCTTATTCAATGTTTCTTGTTCCTTGTTTTTTCTTCTTCTTGTTTCATGTTATTGTTTCTTGGTTTGGTTTTGTTTCTTGCTTCAAGATTCCTATCTCTTGTTTCTTGTTTCATGCTTTTTGTTTTATGTTTCTTGGTTATTTGTTTCTTATTTCTTTAAATTCTTATTACTTGTTTCTTGGTTTGTGTATCTTTTTTTTCTTGATTTTAGTTTCTGTTTCTTAACTCTCGTTTCTTGTCTCTATTTCCTAATTTCGTTTTTCAAGTTTCTAATTTATTTTCTTATTTTCATTTTTTGTTTTGTGTTTCTTCTTTTTAAATATTTTTTTTTGTAATTAAATTTTTGTTGGTTACTTCCAATAACTTTACCATTTATTGTCCTTTTCTTGCGACAGAACAAACAAAGCAACAAAAAAAAACGACTACACTGGACTAGACAGAAGAAAGTGGAACTTCAAACGAATACACGGGAACAATGCACTTCAAATAATGAACAAAACTTTCCGTCTCTCTGATTCCATTGTCATCAGTTTGGACCTTTTTTTTTTCTTTATTTCATTTTATTTGATGAAAATGCACCTTAGAAACCCTTTTGTCCATCAGAGAGCACGAGAGTAATGGTCCTTGTTGTAAGTTGGGCGTGCATGAGAACCCCAATAAGGACTCATGATGTTTTCTATTCAATTTAGTAAATGAAGTCAGAGGATAACTGTTTTTTTTTTTTTCTTGTATTGTGTTGTATTGCCTTTGCCTTCCTTTTGGCTCATCGAATGTGTGTTTCTGTTTAGTGTTTACCTTTTATATTGCTTGTTGAAAAATACATGAGTTGTTCAAACGAATAGAAGGTAATCGATTCTTTATAGATCAAGATTGTGTAAAAGTTTTGTTGAAAAGATACAAAGAGAGTGAAAGATAGAGAGATAGAGAAGAGAAAGGAATGAAAGAGAGAAACTATTTTTTTTTATATTGTTTGCTTGAATGTACAATACAACTTTGAAGAAGTTGGAGGTCAATGAACTGCTGTTTCTAATTAGGAAAAGGAAATACACCCCTATTGTTAATTTTCTTTTTCTGTTCTTTAATTTCTTACTAGCAAGAAATTAAATATTAATTTCCTCTAAAAGTTTTGGAATTTGAATTTTTAGCCCTTCTTATTGCCAAAGAACTATCTTAGAGACCTTAGTTGAACGTCCTCTTAAAAACTCTAAAGCCTACCTTAAGCGAAAGACAACGGAAAATTTCTACAGAAGGAAGTACGCAGAAAAAAAACCATTTCCAGAAATATACTCTTGCTACCATCTTAGATGTAGAAACATTCTAATAGAATCCATTTCAGAATCGCTCATCGACTTCGTTGTGGAGGACTTAACAGAGAATGAATAATTTCCATGCTTAACGATAGAAGGATTCAAGCTACGTATAAGGCAATAAAATCTGAATCAAAAGCGTGAGCAGAGGAATACCTCAGGGTGGTATTCTATCACCTCTTCTTTCATGAAAAAAATTCTTGTTTGATAGTGTAAGAGAAGTTGAAACAAATGTTGGCCTCAGACATTGAACAATCCAAAACCGAGAAGTCTGTCGACGTTTTCGGAGGTCAACACGCCGAACCCCACAAGTGGAGCCTTAAGGTGAACCAGTAGAGTGGGAGAGCTGTGGTCCCACACGAGATCATGATAATCACCATTAAATGAAGAAGAAAAAAATAGTCAGGGAAGTTCTGTTCTTTGATCAGTGAAATCACGAAGTTGGCTTTGAAGAATGTTAGCAACTATGCCACGAGCTGAGGAGTAGCGTAGGTGGTTAACCAAAAAAAAATTGAACTAATGCTCTTTACTACGAAAATTCAAATAACCGCTTAACGTGTTTAGAAGGCCTGCCTTTTCTTCTTCTACATCTGTAGTACAACCTTCGCTAAAAAGTGAGTCCTGCAATAGATTTTGTGGATATACAGGTTCACAGCCTTGGTACGCCCTATATTATTACGCTTCGATCGTGCCGTGGCCAGTACTAAGTGAAGAGTATACATATCTTCAATGACATTAAGAAATTTCAAAGAAAAGCTAGAGTTGGAACTACTGGGGCTCTATGTTCCTGCAAAACAGGTGCTCGAAGCTTTTTTTGCACTTCAATACTTACTATCTTCGAGTACGTGAAGACTCAAAGAATCAAACTTATTGCACTAATTGTTGACCTCAGCAGACGTTTTTAAATTATATTCCCATCTAGAAGAAACTAAGAAAATCATGTAGTGACCAGAGATTTTTAAGCAATCATTTTTACTGACGGTTTAAAAATGGAGTGTGAGGTCGGCCCAGGTATTTGGTTTGGATCCTTTAATGTTTCTAGGGTTTTTTGGCTCCTTGGTTTTGCAAAGGGTTCTTTAAACTGAATTCCTGGCAATAGGGAAGCATATAAAATACTAAAATTAGAGCCAAATCAAAATCGGAATACGGTCATTCCATTCCATTCCCATACAAAACCATTGCTTCGGTTTTTTCATCCTTTAAATTGGTCCCCCAGCGCCTAAATGATCTTGCTAATTTGAACATTGACTTCAGTATCACTCTAGTCTGGGTTCAGGTTTACTGTGGTATTGAGAGTAATGAACTAGCTGATGAGCTGTTTCGGAAAAGATCAGCCCTTCATAGCTCCCTATGGCAAAATGCAAAATCCAATCCGACCTGGGTCCAAACCTACCCACCTGCGTTATATCTAGAAAGCCCATCTATATATAATAAGTTCCGAACAAATGACTTGATACGCAGGCCCACGGAAGACAATGTATCGGGCACTAAACAATAAGCAGAAAATTCAGCGAAGCTAGGTATTCCCTACAATTTTCACTGTCGTAGCTGTGAGAACCAGTGGGAAAAGAAACAGTCTCCCACTTCCTCTGTAAATGTTCACCTAAGGCCAAAATGAGAGCCAACTCATTTAGACTGCATTTATATAACTATTTCAAAAAACTGTCTGAGGTAGCGGTCAAAGACTTGATCTCTTTTCTAAGCGTGACATAGTGGTTCTGAGTATATCAACAACTTCTACAATTTCTTCTCCTCTAACCTAGCCAGCTTGGGAACTTCGAGCGTAGGGGATTTCATTAACCTTTCAAATCCCTCTTAATTTATAGATCAAACAGAGTCTATGGTATCAAAATGGCGCGGACCTGAGATCTTAGGTTCACCATTTTCTACCTATCTCCAAATACATTTATCCTGACAATTTTCAGGTTTCAGTCATTTCAATTTTATCACATTTCGAAATCAGCTTGGTCATCATCAAATAACAAAAACACTTAAAAATGAAGTCACCAAAAATCAAAAAAAAAACTTACAATCGTGTTCAAATCATTAAAATGTCGAAGCTTTTTTTAATCGAAGGAAATAAACGCCATACTCAACGATTTTGACACAATCTCAATGAAATTCTCCACAAAGTACCAACATTCACATCATGTATAAAATTTTATGTTCCAATTTCCGGCTAAAAGAAACTTCAGTGCTCCTTCTTACATATGACGGGAAAAAAAAGGTGAAAAAAAACCCGACTTTCAGTTACATAACTAGGTACTATAATAATACCACCTAATAAAAAAAAAAAAAATGGCTGCATTATAGAACTTGGGAATTTCCGACAAACTATAGCAGATTTAATGTGATAAGACATTTAGGTTGATTTTTAATATCCTTTTTGGCGAATAAGAAAATCCGATTCTCGATTATTTTGGGCGAGTATATTAGGTTAGATATAAGCATTGGTACCTGTTTTTTGAATGCAATGTCCTTTTATTTTAAAATTAACTTCATAAACGATTCCAAAGTAGGTAGCCATGTTATAGGAACCTTTGAAAGTTGATGGTCAAGTGTGAATTTGAAAAAGGAATAAAATTAAAATGTTCACAACGACCAACGGGCAAACATACGAGTATATAAAATGACCATCACACGTTTTTGAAAGAGGAAATCCTTTTTGGCTACAAAATGGCCGGGGTAAACATTGTTTATCGCACAATCTTATAATAAGCACTGCCGTAGTGGCGCCATAAACGTTTGTGTTTTTTTTGTTGCTCCTTCTGATATTTACAATTTTTTTTTCCTCTATATTTTCTTGTCGCCTCAAAATGGTGTCGTCGTCGACTATTATGATGATGGTAGTGCAGAGGTATCCATTAAGAAGTTTACACTTTTTTTTATCACAAAGTGTCTGTACCTATAGCTGCTTCGGTTCTGTTGAAAGGAGAAAGAAAACGGGTATATGCACTTAACGTTACTCGAAACTGTAGTTTCTTGCGAGAAGGAAAGTAGGTTCTTATGTCAAAAAATGTAGAGAAGAAAAAAATATAGTTACATAGAAGCTAAAAAAAAAGGCCAAAGCACTCGAATAAAATTTTCTAATTTAGTTGTAGCATAAAATTTCATAGTCTTCACGACTTCAAATCATTTTAAAGGAACTTTTTTGAAAACAATGATTGCTTTTAAATAATTGAATGTTACAAATTTTGGGCAGGGGAATTAAGGTTAGATTTACTCAATTTTGAATTGGTTTCACAGTTCTAAAAAAAAGAGGAATTTTTTTTTTCGTTTTTTAACTGACTTCATTTTAGGTGTGAAGTCCTTCTATAGGAACTGGGACATACACGTAATTGAAATATTTGCAAGCAACTAGAAACGGTTTTGGAACTAGGATCAAATCAAAAATAAAAAAAAAATGATGCGCAATCTTGACACTGTTTGGAGTTTTTAAGTTTTCGAGCTGAACATTTTCGACAATCGATAGAATTAAAAAAACACAGAAATTGCAAATGTTAACTTTTCTTCATAAGCTCCTCAATTGTACTTGAACCCATTTCCAGCCAGCGCAGCGCTGCATAATTGAGGACGTCTGGAAATTAAATGATGATAAATTTAATAAATTGAATTATTTAATTGACCTGTTTTTGGATTTTTTACAAAAACACGTTTTTCGTGTAATTTTTCCACCATCACCTTCAAAATACGAAATTTTCTAAATTTTGAGGTAACATTTTTGAAATGCTGCTTATGAAAATTTTATAAGAATGTTAGCTACATGTTAATGAAGATTCAAATTATTTTCTGAATAATTTTGACGAATTTTCTTGTAAACCAAAAACATTTTCCAATTATTTTTTAAGATTTTTCTCTTATTTCACAAATAATAATACCCAGTATGTGGGATTTGAAGTTTCTAGTTCAATTGGATCTCCGGAAATATTTTCACAGCGAAATTGGATTGACTGAACTTTTTCATAGTTTAGTTTTTATTAGATACCCACGTTTCTTTTATTATCTATAATTCGTTACGAAAATTCTGTTTTTTTTTTAATTCTGAAAATATTTTGTAAAAAAAATAATGTTCAGCATTCTTAAAAATGATTTCTCTCTTGCAACATATTTAGAGAACTTCTAGAAACATCATTTTGGAACCAGAACTTGTAAATATTGAAAACCTGAATATTTGACATGCAGAATTTTTAAAACAGAACTATGACTCATACTGAATTTCGATGATTCGAAGGTCTCATGTACGTATACTAGGATGTCCCTTATTTTTCAACTTTTGAAATTCAAAATGTATATCCCGCCATCATCATTTTGGTGACGAGAACATCGTAAGCGAAGTTTTAGCGCTCTAGAATAACGGTAAACCGTGCTGAATATTCTGAAGAACGCAAATGAAAAATCGTGGAGGGAAATTCTTCATTGGTTAGAGCTTTTGATAGGTGGTAGTTAATCATAATAAACTTCGTTTTCAGATCCCACGCTGCAATTTGCCCATTGGAACTTGGATAATAATGTTCGAAGACATTGGGCCGAAAGGGAATTTTGGAAAATGTCTGACAACAATTTTTCAAGTATTTTTATAAAAAAAAATTGGTATGCATGTTTTCAACTAATGTTCATTTTTTCTTTTTAAATATACAATTTAAACCAAATTTCAAAAAACAAAATTGACCAAAACGTTGATTTTTCAAAAAAAAAAAAAAATTGATTTACTTTTTTCAACATCCAAAAAATTAATTTTTTAAATTTTGATATTACTGAAATAAGTCATATTCTTTCTTCTGTAGAAAACAAAGTACATGGTGGCGTCGAATGCGAGAAGAACAGTTGGTCAAACACACAATCAAGGTAGCGGAGCACGAATTTGAAGTGCGGTGCAATCCCTGAAATACCTTGGGTCAATAGTAGCAGCCGATAACAAAATAGGAGAAGAGATACGCGGGTGGCTGCTCAATTCCAACAGAGCCTACTATAGTCAGTCAAAGCTCTTCAAATCCAGAACTCTCACCATAACTTAAAAACTGCTGCTGTACATTACATTGGTGCTGCCAGTACTCCCTTATGGATCCGAGACTTGGGTGCTTAGCAAAAGACACTCCGATCTCTTAGCCGCGTTCGAGAGAAAAGTGTTAAGGATAATCGTTGGCCCCATATGTGAGGAAGGACGATTCCGGAGACTGTACAATCATGAATTGTACGCAATCTACCTTGAAGCAGACAAAGTGACAAAAATTAAGCTCGGTAGACTCCGGTGGGCAGGGCACCTAGCTCGCATGAGTGAAGAGGAACCGGCTCGGAAAGTCCTTTGTGGTACATTCTATGGTAGACGGCAGCGTGGTAGACCATGGTTGCGCTGGTGAGATGGCGTAGACCAGGACGCCCGAAGCCTTGGGGTGCGCAACTGGATGGCGTCGGTCGGCTCGAGATCGGGACAGGCGGAGAGACTTGTTGAAGAAGGCCAGGGCCGGACCTCGGTTGTCGAGCCGATGATGATGATGACGTTGATGAATATAACTGACACTTTATATGACTCTTATCATAAATTTTTATCTATCGCAATCCGTCAAACCAATTATGGGGAAAATCGAAAAATAAACCAGTTCCATGACAGGTAACATTATTTTTTTATTTTCAAAAAATCACAAAATATTTCGACGTCCTTTTTTTGTTGTTGATCAAAAATTCATAAGAGCATTGAATATTAGAAATAAATAATTTTTATTTAAGTAAGAATTTTGATTTTTTTTTTAATTTGATTTAAAATTATCTTTTTAAAACCTATTCACTCAAACAACTATATTTAAAAAATAAAATCGAATAGATTTTTGGCTTAATAAAATAGTATACCATGAATTGGTGGGTGTTTTTTTTAAATATTTTTTTTTTTGAAAATTACCTCTTCCAACTAAATGAGTGGGGGGGGAAGGAGGGGTGGGGTTGGAGATAGACTCCCCTCCCATGTGTAATTTTTCTTGTAGTCCAACCTACCAACTTTTTGTCACATCTTATGCAAATCACCATGTGCCTTTTTATGTTAACATAATTTCTTAAATCAGTGACATTACAACCAAGCTGGAATATTGTAACTACCCTAAAAGGCACCTGTCTAGTCTTAAACCACTGCACTGGTGTAAAAAAAAATTCAAATTATCCCAAGCAAACATTAAAAAACAAAATTCAAAATACACCTAATCCTATTTAAAAAAGAAATAAAATTCCTACACGAAAATATACTTTTCGTCCCCCCTAACACCAAAAACAACAACAAAAAATTCCACTACTGCCAGAACTCAGTAGTTGTATTTTAATTATCGGATTAGGGTCTCTATATATTTTATTGAAATTCCTTCTAGTAAACATGGAAAAACGATAAACCAATGAACTAACACCAACAACTGCAAACAAACAAACAAACAAAAAATGCCAAACGAACCCATTAATAGTTATAGTGCTCTTGTTTGGCTAAGACTTAAATTAAAACAAAAAAAAAAAAAACTTAAACCCAGCCGAAGAGAAAACTCTGAACTGAAAGCGATTAAGCCGTCAGATAAAATGAACAAGTTACGAGCTTTGCAAAAAGGATTCCCAGGATACCTATAATACACCAGTATAAGTATGGAGAGAGTAAATAGAGAGAGCCTAGAAAATAGCAGGTGAGGTGCAAAGGGGGGTGGTGTTTATTTGTGGGCATATGTGGTGATGGTTTGGGTAAAGGTAATTTTTTTTGTTTGGCCAAAATCAGAAGGAACAAAAACACTCTTCAACCATTAATGACCACACTCATATACACCTGGCCGAGAAACACTCTGTACCCACCATCAAACGGGTCAGCTATACACCGAAAAAAGGATTCAAGGATTCCAGCTGTTGTATATTTATATAGGGGTGCCTATAGGATTAGCATACAAGGGTAGCAGCTTAAGTTCAACAAACACAAAATTCACATATCGTTTGCTGGGTAATTCCTCCACACGTGGCGAGCAATGCCGCCCGACCAACCGACCGACGCGACGGGGCAAAGTGGGCTGTAAAGGGTTTATATTATAGTTACCTATGAAGTGAACATAAAAAAAAAAAAGTTACCAGCAAAGGCTGTGATTTTAAATAATTGTAATGGAGATTACCTAATGGACAGTCCCTCTACTCCTAGATGGTGTTATTCTATATCTACCATAAAAGAGACAAAACTTTATTCTGGGGCTTTGGGTAATGAAATTTATACTTCCCTGCTGACGGCTACTAAGGGGAGTTATTTTTGTTTTTTTTTTGGGGGGGGGGGTCTGTGAAATTTCAGTATATTCCATATGAGACGACAATAATAGGGCAGTAAACGGATTTCTATTATCCGTTCACTTATTGTGAAGATATCAAATCAGTTTTTTTTTTTTTTTTTATTCAAGTGGGTTACTTTGTGAGTTGGGGGTAATAATTTTAATACGAAATTGAGATTTTGAAAATAAAGATTATAATAAGACTTTAATGATTATAACAAAAGGGCTGTATTAGGTAGAAAATAAATAGGTATACGTATCACAGAAAAAAAAAATAGATAACGAAATCACATGACATGGCTTTTGTTGGGTATATAATGTCTGGTTTTAATAGTGATGGTAATAGCAGGTAGGTGGACTTGTCAAGTCATATAAACCAAATCGAGAGTGAATTTGATTTTAAAATTAAGTTTCGAAAAGCCTCTTGATAATTAAATAAACAGTGACTGTACCTACCCAATTAGGTTAGGAAAAATGTATATTATGGGGAAAAGAAGCACATGGTAAAGTTGTTATTGTCACGTGACTTGATTTTATACAGTGAATCAATAATCAATCTATAAAAAAGTGATTTGCATTGGAGGGGAAAAAGAGATTGAGCGTTGAGGTTGAACTGTGACTGAAAAGTGAACAATCGTATGGTACGGTTGGGTTTTTTTCATTTTAAGGTGAAAGGAACAAAATTCTTCACAGATGGCAACACTATTTTAGAGGACTTAAAAATGAATAGTTTCCGAGGGTATGGTTAGGTTGACGTATCTTTCAGTATAAACCGACACATTTAGGCCAGGATTGGCCCATTGTGATACCACATGAATCCAGAGATTTTTCTCCCTACTAGTTGAACGCTTCTTATGAAGCGTGAAGAACTGTTTATTTCTTTGTAAACAAGATCGCTGGGATCGTTGAAAAAGTATTCTCCCAGATGGAGCCTATACATCTTTGGGACTGAGAAGGGCATGTACAGAGAAAATGAGTAGGTAGTTGTTTCTTCTTCCTCTTCATCCATGCAGCTTCTGCAGAAGTTGTTAGCCTTGCTGCGTGTTTTCCAATTAGACAGTGTACTGTAATAACACCAATTACGGAGCTAATGTGCGATCTATTTAGGGACAACAAGCATCTAGAACAACTCCGATTTAAAAGTGGCCAAATCGGCTTTGTCGCCACACAAGTGATGATGGTATTCCACCTAAGGTTTGTTAACCTAATGGAATCGATTGGTAGCGAGTCCATTTCCATCCATTTCTAGCGAGTTCATCAGACTTACAATTGTCAATGAGTTTATGGAGACAGAATCAAGAGATTTAATGGCAGATAGGCTGTCAGAGAAAATGCGGACACCAGTGGTTGATATCAACCAAAATTCGCTAGAATTTTTCGCCTGGAACACGCTACAATGATTAGGAAGACGGAAGGATAGGCTTAATTTGAGCTTGTTTGAGTACGCCCCATAACCCACCCCGTCATCAGTTTTTGATCCATCGGTATAAAAGTGAACACAATCATCTTCAAGGAATGTCACATCCTCCCAGACTGATCTGGAGGACACTTCAGTTCTTGCCAAACTGAAGTCGCGGAATGGAGTAGTCGATGTACCTAGGGATTGTTCCTAGTAGGTTCGGAATGACAGAGTGACCAATTTCATTGGTGATTCACTGTGAGTAAGCTTTGAGAAAGATGGCAGTGCTTGCAGCTGTACATATGTTTGCAGAATAAGTCTAAGGGTGTCAGATGGAGCAACACATCAAGAGCTGCAGAAGGAGTTATGCGGAGTGATCCACCTTTGCACCTTGCTTACTTTATCACGATATGTGGCTGTGTCCAAAGCAGTCCACCATACAGACACACTATATTTGAGAATCGGCTTAATGACCGAGATGTATGGACAGGGGTTATTGTGAGTATTTGATTGAGATTATAAGACACGGGTAGCTTCCGTTAATGGCCTTCCGTATTTGGCCTTGCTCTTGCCCGGCCACTGTTAGAGTCGAGCAAAATCTCATTCAAACTCTTGGGATAACAACGACCAAAATAACTACTCACTTGATAGTTCATATTCATATTTCGTATTACTGGGAATGAAATTTCCCTCAGAATTTTTCCCCATCTTCCAGAATAGGGAACATGATTTATATGATCGCAGTTTCTCTTGCAATTTATTGGCATCGAAAATATTCCATAAAACCAGGGCTACCAGTTTGATCCTACAAGGGCCAGTTCAAAATTGATGGCATTTCCAAGTTTAGAAGAGGGAAATTCCGGTGGGACATTTTATTCACGATGAGTCCATTTATTTAATTTTTGTTGTTGATGGTTTTTTTTTCTATGGAAAAAAATTGCTTGAGTTGGAAAACTTAAATCAATGATTAACTGCTATTCATCAATGATAAGTTAAACTTCACACAGGAATTTCCCTTTTTTATTTGAAATCGAAACGGACGGATTCTGTTCAAAGTTAGGATCTAAAATTTTTGGTTTCATAAAACATTAAATGTTGTTTTTTTTTTAGTTCTAAAACTAACAGTGTCTTTAAAACTACATTTATGCTGTTTTTTCAGAATAGGTAGGTACACGATTCAAAAATAATTTGCCTCCCATTCCACACTTCCTCCATAAAAACCGAAGAACACAAAACAATGTTTAAAGATATTATCCACTAAATAATAATGACCAGCTTAATACTTCACCCCCCCCCCCCCCTCCATCACTTCTGGTTCTGCCAACCTTACCAAAACCATGCTCGTAAAAAAATGATACAAAAAACGACCATAAAAACCCCGATTTCAATTTCGTCATCACCCAGCATCAAGAGCATCCTTATTTTTGTATTGTGTCCTCCTCTGTCTGTTGACATATACAAAAACCTATAAATTTTGATCATAAGAAATTCAAAAGTAAAAGTTTTCTGATGACAAACGTTTTTAAGTTCATTGCATATCGTCTGCACTGTATCCCAAAGAGGTTTAGACTTAAACTGCATCATCTTAGGTCCTTGATAGAAATTTTACAGGAACAGCAGTGATGTTGCACGTAATTAAGAGGTGCTCTTCGCCAAGATGCCATCATGGTATATAGGTCTCTTCTGCTGCAACACCTGATTTATATTCGGGTATGTGTTTTTTTTTTTTGAGCCAAAGGACACCACAATTTTGTTTGTCCTTTTTTTTTTGAAAATGGTTAAGCCAACATTGTAAAAATCTACCCCGTTTAATATCCACCCATCCTTTGACTACTGTGATGCTGATGGAAGAGTGTACGCCTGCTTTTATGGCAAATAAACATTTTCTGTTCTTGAGAAATAGTAAAAGTCTACTTTGTTTATGGCCTTTTGTGTCGTGTCCTTCGGAAAGTTTTTAAGGAGCAAACGAAAAAAAAAAAAAAAAAATCAGTCGAAAAAGTGAAAAACCACAAAAGAAGAAAAAAAAAATTATAGCATTTTAAGGATAAGAAAGGACAACGAAGAAAACGATGATGGCACGAGGATTGTTAAGTTTCATATTTTGTTGTCTTGTAACACTTTTTTCTTATAGTGTAATGGGGGTCGGAGGGTCCTTATTTTTTTTTTGTTGTTCTTGTTGTTGTTGCTGGCTGATCCGCAGCTTCCAGGATTTTATCCCACCCTTTCCCTTTTCAACTATGTGTACTTATTTGTTTCATTCTTTTTTTTTTTCTTCTTCTTCTCTTTTTTATACGACACTGAAGACAATGATGACGATGACAAGGAAAATGGAGGCGACATTGATGGCGGTCTAAGTCGTATAGTATATGTATGTATAGTGGCAGTGTAGATCCAGAGAGCAATAATGATATTGCTGAGTGGTTTCTGGTTGAATGCAGTGTCATCAAGCGATTTTATATTCCTCTGTGACAAGGGAATAGTATAAAAATGCGCCTTAGTTTTATTTTTATTCTTAGATATAGTACATCCAGATCCAGAGTGGTTTTGCGTTTCTTATGATATGACTATGTGCAATATACTTCTCACAAAAAATAAAAAATAAATACAAGTAATAAATAAAAAGACTGGAACTAAAAAAAAAGATAAATGTGGGATTAGTCGTTCTTTGTTTCGCAGTTCAAAAATATATTGGAGATACACTACTTGGGCAATGAAAGGATCAAAAATAGTTCCAAATTTGTAGGTGACAGGTAGCAGCTTGAAGAAAATGGTGGCACAAAAAATTAAAAAATAGGAAATCCTAACTCTACGTCTTCTATTTTTGGACCTTTGCTTCAAATTTTTGGTTTTTTTGGTTTACCATATGGACTAAATAACTTGTTTATTTGGTTGCATGTAGTTTTTAACCTTCTTTCAAGTTCAGCAAAATTGAAAATCAATCGTTTGTATGTCGTTTGTCTACGTTTGCACAAAATTAGTAAGCTCAGGGTTTAGCGCACCAACTTGAAAAATTTGGAAATTCAATTCAATGGAGATAGGTTGGTTGCTGTTGCAAAGAAATATGTATTTTCATTTTTATAAAGATGAGTTTTTAAAAATTGACATGAAATTGACTTTATTCGAAAGATAATCTTTTAAATATGATTTCTGGTATATGATCAACACGGCTGGCTCTGACGTAATTTAATCTGAACATCCGATTTCCGATCAGTTTTTCTAATATTTGTGGCGTTATCGGCAATAACGAAGCGAATGTTGTCCTCCAAGTGGTCGATCGTTTCCGGCTTATTGGCGTAGGCCAGCGTATTCAAACACTCCCCCCCCAAAAAAAAATAGTCTAGCAGCGTTAAATCGCACGAACTTAAAGGCCAGTTCACGGGCCTGAAACATGAAACTATGCGATTACCAAACAATTCCTTCAATAAATCAATTGTGGCACAAGCTGTGTGACATGTTGCGCCTTGCCGTTCTGTTAAAACCACAGCTCCTGAGAAACGAAAAAGTCAGCAGTCATAACTGTGTAGCGGTCACAATTGACTGTAACGTTCTGGCCAGCATCGTTTTTAAGGAAACACGGACTAATGATTCCACCAGTCCATAACGCACACTAAACAGTCAGCTTCACCACAATTTAGAAATGTTGATTAGGCGTCAGTCTAATAATGTTGAAATACCACACAAACTAAACAGAAATCATTTTACAGGTGTTAAAATGGACGCCAGTTAAAAGTGCTTAGCAGCTGTTAAAATGGCCACCAGTTAAAAAAGTGTTGCCAACTTAAAGTGCTACAGGTACTTATTTATCTTTTTGCAATGGCATAATATTTTAACAAAGCTATTTTAAAGAAGTCGAAGTAATTATTTAAATTTTTTTTAAGGTAAACGCTTTAGTTTTCAGACAGAAAGTCATTCTGGCAATTACACAAATAATAGCTTACCAACATTTTTTAAAACGTTTACCCTCCAAGCCAACAGCTTTCTATCTTAAAAAAAATACAAATTACAGGAAGTTTCATTAAGTTCTTTGGAATTTTAAACTATTTAGAGTCAGATAGCGATGGCGACGATCCATCATCACGTTCTTTATTGTCTTTCATTCCCTGGGCTGGACTCCTTAAAACTGTAGGACTTTTATATTTAGTATAACATTGAAATATTAGAAAAAAGTTCCAAGAACAGCAAGCGTTGGGACTCTACGATCTTGCCTTGAATGTTCTTCAGCACCTTTTACCTCTCGAAACCCTACGGTCACAAAGACATCAAAACATCACCCCAACTGTGAGTCTCAGTAAAGAATTTAAAGCCATAACTCCATCCAGGAAGGACTGGGAAAATAACACCGTCACGAGAGACTTCAATACACCTATGTACTGGCGGTTCAAAAAAGGAAATTTGCCAAGCCCTTAAATCTATCTAAGTCTTTTCGGCTACCAGATTTTGGCAATATTTTCATTGTTTCTCACAGAATGCAATCGTAGGTGAAGCAGTTTAACAAACTTTATAATATAACATGTACTGGACACTGGCCATGGGAGAACATGCAGCAAAGCTTGGCATTCCCCAATCCCCACCAACTAGAGAAGGGAACAATGTTTCGTGGGAGAACATGCAGCAAAGCTTGGCATTCCCCAATCCCCACCAACTAGAGAAGGGAACAATGTTTCGTTTCCTCCAATTTTAGACGATTTTAACGAACTTTCTGAACTGAAGATCAAAAATAGGTCTTCCCAGCGAACACCCGGCTAAGCATTTCTATCAACCAGTCTCACCAATTCTCAACTATTTCATAGGCCAAACGAGTTAAAATGGACGAACTCTAAGACCTGGCAGCAAAGAGTAGGTGAAGAGTACATACGTAGAGAACTACCTTAACCAAATGTGTGTTTTGGAAGCAGCAAGGAACTAAGCTGATAGTTGGAAGATTGTAGGCTTATTTGTTACAGTAGTCCATTATTAGGTTATGAGTGCAATTAACTAAGTCAGTAAGACTTCATTCTTCCCCTGACAAACAAACCTAGACCATGTGAATAATCCTCCCCTGGTCTGTTGTTTCTACCAACTTGAAAAAGTGAGGACAACTTACCGAACCCACCGCTTTACCGCTTTACCCACGTTTTCTTTTGAACAAACGTTAATAGCCCACATTACCGTTAAATTTGCCTGCAAGTCGTCGTAACCCATCACCCTTCCCTACAACAACACTCAGCATCTTGCGTATCGTAGCCTTGACGGTAGACAATTCTAAGTTGTATTAAGGTGGAAACAATAAACAATGATAAATAGAGGATGTATCAAAACTAACAGCTTTGCATATCTGCAGGATGCACAAGCATCACATATCCAAAATTTGTTTTTCGTTTTTTTTTTTTTTTTTTGTTTAACATTCTGCCATGTTAACTTTTTGTTTTAAGTTTTCTAAGTTTAATCTTGCTCGAAGAAAAAGGGAAAAATTTTCTATTTCGAAATACTGGAAAACCGTGTTGTTTTTCTATTGCAAAAATATTTTTCCTTCCTGATGCTCTTGTTTGAGTTGTTGTTGTTGTAGGAACATTTACTCATCGTTTATTACGTTTTTTTTTTGTCCTGCGTTCATCCTTGTTTGTGCGATTGTCTTTGCATTTCTTGCTGCCATACGCTGCTGCTAGAGAGCGGTGTTTTTCTTGTATAAAAAAAAAGTTATAACATGAAATACAAGAGATCCAAAATACTAATACGGGACTAAAATGCCCGAAGAAATACGCAAACAAATGCAGAAATGCAGTAGACTGCATTATTACTAACACGCTTTAATGGTGTAACTCACACGTTAGGATGATATGAAGGATGAAGGTGCTTATTTCTTCGTTTGGTGTTGTACGCTCTGTTGCAAGTTGCAGTTTTCCAGGACCTTAAACTTTTCATATCCCCCTTACTCTTATGTTCTCCGGAGGGTAAGGCGTTGTGATGTGTAAGCTAGAATTCGTAATCCTTTTTTTTTCTTATATATGACAACCAAAAGGATGAGAAGAAGAAAAGTGGCGCGGAAAATGATGGGAGCACATTAAGCCAAGTAGTTATAAAAAAAAAATAAAACACTCTTGCCAGCACTTACCAGGAGAGAATATTTCAAAAAATTTTGTGGCAGACATGTCATTTGGATGGCAGTTGCTCGCGCTACGCTGCAGCTTACACGTCAAGATGAAGTGATACTTGGAAGAGTTGTCATTCAAAAGTTGGTTTGGGAGGGAAGTTTTTTTTTTTTATAATAATCATGCTGTTGCATCGGCTTCGCGACGCGCGTCATCCATGTGGCAGAAAATGTTGCAGCATATTTTAAGACGTGCGTTATCATATAACATCCCTTGGCATTCTTTTGGGGAAGAAAAAAATAAAATAAAAAGATAAAAAGATCAAGTTCTTCAGCACAAAAGAGAAAGATGATGATGACGGTGATAAGCGATTTATGAGAGTAATTTACTATTATGTTCTTATCTCGGAGCCAGCGACTTCTTTCGTCTTAAACTTTTTGAAGTTTCTTGCAAAGCGAAATCACGCATTCATAGATGGAAAGAAGTTTCAGAAAATGTAGATTGCAGTTGAAGATGCAGAGGGGCGCCACTAAGGTTCCTTATATATGTAGATTCATATTATAATTAGAGTTGGCCACGAGACGAGGCTTTTAAATCCCTATTTCGATCTCGTCAAAATCGATAAATTTCAGCCTCTTTTCTTTCTCGCTAAATTAAGTTTCTTTTCGGTACCGACTGTTCTCGTTTATTTTCGTGGAAAGAATGAAGAACAACAGTTAAGGTTGTCGAGTATTTCCATTGAAGAATTCAATTAAATACATATTTTCGAAACTCAATTTTTCAATTATCTTCTTTACTGGGAAGACTTCCAAGAGTTAGGTTAGGTTAAGAACGGTGGTTTAGAATGGGGGAGCCTCTTTGAACCATCCTGACTTTTGGATGAATATCAGAATGTTCATTAATTGCATAACTGAGACGTCACTGGCTTTGTATACTTGTTAATAAATCAAAAGTAACCTGATACGGAGGTTTAGGTCCTAGTTTTAGAAAATATAAAAATTAAGACCTAATCGACGGAACCAGAGTGGAATGCTGTTGTTTTTGTATTTGAGGCCGTGAGAGCAATAGTGGCGTAACCCATAAAATTCACTTTCGAGTTACGAGAGATTTAAGAAACAGAGTTTCTTTAAACATTTTTTGTATTTTCCCTTTGACATTTTTGATTAATCTAAAAACGTAGAAGACGTTGAAAAAGGACATACTTTATAGGGCAAGCTTCTTTTTTTTTAATTCAACATTATTTTGGAAAAAAAAGTGGGTTACGCCACTATTGCATTCATGGTTTTCATTAAAAATAAAGAAAAAAGAAAGGTTACGCCAAATTTATTATATTATTTTTTTATTTCTTTCATAGTTCAATATTTTAACAACAAAAAATTATATGTACATTTTTACTTATATTTTAATGATTTTATTCCTAGTCTGATAAAACGTCAAATTTTTTAATTGGAACACCTGTTGACGTTTTTCAATTATTATAAGTGATCGATTGGTGGTATAAATTGAAGCAGTTCTATTAAGTCTTTCTTTTTTATCATTTATTTTAAGTTCCTCAAGGTGGTTGAGTTTTTTAATATCCTCGGATTGTCTCTTATTTACATTTACCTTTTCGAGTAAAACATCAATTTCATTGGAATACTTATAAAAAATTGAAAATGTTTTATTTTTTTCGAAATGTAATTACTGAATTTCAAGCCATTCAACCTTTGAATTGGAAATGGACATTTTCCTGTTTGTGATATTTTCTTCCAGAGAAATTAAGAGAAAAAATAAGATAAAGTCGTTTTCACAATTTCAAATGGGTTTCTCTTTCTGGCCGAGGAAATATCATTTACCCAATCATTTGGGACGAAGATATCCTTATAAATTTTTTTATTCTTCTCTATTAAACCAAAATCTTGGTCAGATGGCAAATAGGAATGGCCACTAACTAAAAATTTACGGTTCATTTCTTTAACAATAAAATTGGGATGGTATACCATTAATTGGCACAACAGGGAAAGTTTTATATTCGTATTTTGGCTCCCCCATTGATCAGAATACATAATAATTTTTTTTAGACTGTTCTACGTTCTTAAAATATTGCATATAACAAGATCCAATTTCTTGAGGCCCCCTTGACGTTGTAGACTCTTCCCAAACATACATGTGAACTTTTTCACTGCCCATATTATATGTATACCAAAGTAAATGGTCAAAATCTATACTGAAGCAAACAGTTTCTAAGAGAAGTATGAAGGTTACGCCACTATTGCACTCAAACTATGATCAAATTATAAAATGCAATAACACCTTTTTGAGTGCCATCTGGTTTTGAGTGTAGATAGCTGCATAAAACTATTTTTGTATTAAAATAGATATATTAAGGGACCTATTTTCATGAAAAACTCATTTTTGAAAAAAAGTGGGTTACGCCACTATTGCACTGACGGCCTCATTTGATAGTAATAAATGTTTCAATGGCCGAAATTTTATTTGATTTTTGTAAATTCAGAAAAGTTTGAGATGAATTGGCATCATTCAAAGTTCAAAACAAAAACAACAATCTACCACTCAATTCGGTCGAATAGGTTTTTTTCAATTTCTTCTAAAAATGTGGGACCTTAGCCTCCAAGCCGAAAAAAAGACTGTGTTCTTATGAAATTAATGTCCATGAACTTAACTATCATCAAATTTCATCCATTTATCGAATAGATCGAAAAATGCGTATAACCAGATGTATGTCAAAGAGGCCTGGCCATAGATTCTGTGAGACCCGACAAGTGTTGACCATCTGCCATTAGTTGTCTTTAAGAATTCTACTTTTTCTTCTTTTCCTGAAATAATTGCGAAGGGTTTGGTTTGAATCGACAGACGATCAGTTTTTGGCCAGCCCGTCTGCCATTTCATTTCCGTAAATACCATTGTGACAAAGGGTAACTGATCGAAACAAGGAGTACTTCGACTTGAAAGACCCTGCAATAAAGCTTATAAGTTTTATTGATTTCTTGGGGGGTAAGGCTTTATCAAAAGATACCTGACCCAACGCCTTCATCTGGCTTGGAACTGTCGGTGAAAACAGGAAGACTTAAGTTTATGACCCGATTTTCCTCCTAGGTTAATCTTGGGGATATATGTACATAGGTATCTAATTGGGCCAATGTGTATAATTTTTCAGTGGCCAAAACGGTTCCTTTCCCAATTATTGCACTGGCATATGTCTCAAAGCATTATTGGCATATATTGATAAAGATCAAGTGGGGGGATCGCAAGCATTACCAGAAATATCAAATAGAGATCACTTTGAGGTTGAACTTCATATCAAACTGAGCTTACATGAAAATTGAGGAAGTCATAGAAGTCATAAGCTGAAGTAGCCAAGGTAGTTGGAGGAATTGTCCCGGACAGAATAAAAGACCACCTCGAAGGCAGACTTGACGCTGAATAAGCAGAATTCCACAATGTATGTTCCCATACCACCTTGTGTATCGTCCAACAGTGCATTGGCTTGAAACGACGATGATGCTTTGCACAGGAGGGACATCCCAGATAATTTGATTGCTATCAAGAAGATCAAGGCAACTTTTTTTGATAGATCTAAATGTCAGGAAATGTCCATAAAGGAAGGTTGTCAGAGCTTATGGGAGTTTACTTATTCAATGTGGGATTAAGCAAGGCTGCAGTGTTGATAATTACTGCACGCAGCTTTGTCCACTGGAAATGGAGGAATTCAGTGGACTCTGCACTGATACCTTGAGCACCTGGATATCCATCAAATAACAATAAGGGTGGAGAGAGAAAGTAAAATCGTCGGGCTAAGGATTAATACGGCAAAAACGATCAATCGTGGAATTTCTTCATATAGATGGTAGAACATTTTCAATGTCTTGGATGGAAGTCTTGTCTCGCGGTACTAAATGAAAACCAAATTCTACGTTAGCAATGCCTTTGAAAATATGTAGAAAAAACTCTGTGAGCTTGAAGCCAAAGCAGCGACTGTTCCAATCCATTTTTAAGCCCGTGCTTATATCCGTATGGTTGCAACATTTGGAAATTCACATTCACTATCACTAGAAAGCTGCAATAGTTCGTACAGGATAACGATTCAAGCAATGTAATCCAACCCTACTACGCAGGAAGCAAATTTCACCGGTACTCATTATTGCCTATATGTCTTAAATGACATATTATATGAAATAATAAATTGCCTACATTTAATTTTTCAATTTTCTTGGAAAAACTTTCAACATGCTTTGCACATTTTCGTGATTATTTGGTTGAATTGTTTTCCAATTAAGCTAATAAATGGAACTTTGACAGTGATGACTATCACGGCTCATCATTCCATTCTAAAAAATCTACCTCCATTATTAAAGCACCACAAAAACATTATTACAAGCCAACCAAAAAAAATGTTTTTCTTTTGAAAAAGAAATAAAGAAAAACAAACTAGGTACAATTTTATACTCAATGTTTCATTTTGTGTGCCCTTTGACTTTATTTCATTTTCACATAAAGGTTAAATAAAAAAAAATAAATTAAATATTATGGACCTACTATTAGGTCGCATGTATTTGCTGATAGCTATCTAGGGTGGGTCGAACTATACGAAGTAGTTCTGGAATTTATTTTTCGTTACTAGCTGGGGTAACCAGATTTAGTGCCCGTGGGTCTTTCTTCCGGGACATAGAGGACCTGCATTATCCTCACGCGCCATTGTGTACGATTCCTAAACTCTTCCCCAATTGTTCTTATTTCTCTTCGACCGTTCTTCGCCAAGTGCTTCTAGGTTGGACAGCTCGTCTGTCTGCTTGCATGAGAGAAATAGCTTGTATCGCAACACCACTTACGTATTCGTATGATGGAGTAAATGAGTTCCTGTCCTGTTCTCAAATGAAGTTCATTATTGGAAATACGGTTGGGCTAGAAAATCTTCCAAATATTTTGTAGCAGACATTTATTTATTTACGAACGCTTGCAGCTTTATTGGGTTTCCAAGTGCTGTATCCACCAAGAAGCACGGATTCAACATTTAAATGGAATAGTAGCTTGGTCATTAACCATTAAGAATTGTTTCTTGCAGCCTTTACTTTCCCGATTCAACTGTTAATATCTAGTTCGGTACCGTCATCAATAGACACAGTGCTCCCCATCAGATAAGGAAGTTCCAAGACTGATCCCTTTAGTTTTTCCGAATCATAATAACCCAATAACCAACAACGGAAACCACTGCTGTGCAACTTATTGTTCTTTGTTTTTGTAGAAGTTGGTCTCCAAGTTGTTGAGGATTGTGAGATTCTTTAGTTTGGTAGTATTAAACTTATGCTTTCGGGTATTTTCTTAGGATCTCCGAAATACAGCTATCCCGCTGCAAGTAATGTTACGGTAGCAATCATCAGTTGGCTATGCAGAGCCATTCTCATGGCTGCAACTCTTCTGTTTCGAACTTCCTGAAGACTGCCTCTAAAACGCCACGTCAAATGATTACTGAGTGATCAATTTAGATTGAAGTTGTTTGTCTATCATTCGACGACCAACTGACTTTGCGGCACGTCTTGTATTCACACATTGTACCTCTTATAACAAGACGGTTGGTTTTGCAACAATCAAAAAATCCTTTGTCAGTGCAGCTGCTCAAAGAAAAATTGATAGCTTCGTCCATGTTTCCTCCCCAATATTTTTCAAAAACTTAATTATCTACCTCATAGCTTTCACACAAAAAAAAAACAAATTAAATCAAAAACAAGACAGAATTTCACAAATCCTTCACACGAGCCCTTAAATTACATTGAACAGAAGTAAAAAAAAAAAAAACATTCTATAATTCAAAGAATAATAATAACTACCTCCAACAAATTTGAAGTACAGAAAAAAAAGTCATTTAGATGTTTATATCCTTTTTATGGTCTACTGCGTGTAGACATCCTTGGATTGACAGATTTAAAAAACATTACTCGTATTCTTAGGTATAGGTTAAGATTAGCTTTCTTCATTCAAAAACAGCAACAACAAAAATCCCTTATTATACTGTTTGGAAGAAGTTATTAAATTGCAGGAATTTCTCTAAGGACTTAAAATTTAGCTATGTATCTACTTGGTGACTTACTTTTGGAATGTTTCTTAAGTAGGTCATCAGTAAATGAAGGCATTTGTACCCACATTGGTGATGTTCTGATTTTTGTGTGTCAATGGATCGATACTGAATAATATTAATATTTAATTTTTTTTTACGCTTAGCAATTTAAATAAAAAACGATGTCCAAGTAATTTGTAAAAATTAAGTAAATAACGTAATAATTCACAAAGTCTAAATTGTTGAAGTCAACGTAATTAAAATCTTCATTTTTAAAGCTTAAATTATATGTTAAATAGATTACGTAAGTGCTCCAACGTGCTCAAAGATAGTTAAATGTTACAAATCGTATATTGCTCAGCATTTTTGTCACGCTAAATATTTTACATAGCCTTTTGCTGCTTTCATATAAAAACTTCACTCTTTTATTCACTTGATTGCAAAATTTAATTCACACATGTTGAATATCTACTGTGTCGTGACAGGACAATGCTTTAGCTGTATAGCCGTATCTTCTTCTATTTTATACTAAAGTTGAAAAGCTGTGCAATTAAATTATTACATAACATGGAATGTAATGATATAGTTGCGCTAGGTTGAAACACTTTAACATTGAGTAATACAATATTTTGTCATTTAAAGTTAGTGACAAAAACTACACATTAACTCATCAACAACATGTTAATTAATTTATGTGAAACACGATACAGAGATGCGCTTGATGTGATAAGAGAACTGAGGGATTCAAGTTTTTGACTTATTTCGGTTCGTGTATATGGACGTTTGTAGGAAATGTTGGACGAAAGAGAGGGAGAGAGAGTTTATTTTTTTAATTTTATTATGTACGAGTATATCTATAAAGCTTTAGTAATGAGGACAATGGTCTTTCCGAGCCGGTTCCTGTTCGCTCATGCGAGCTAGGTTCCCTACCCACCGAGCTTAATTTTTGTCACTATGTCTGCTTCAAGGTAGATTGCGTACAATTCATGATTGTACCGTCTCCGGAATCGTCCTTCCTCACATATGGGGCCAACAATTCTCGGAGTGTCTTTTTCTAAGCACCCAAGTCTCGGATCCATACGTGAGTACTGACAGGACCATGGTCCTGTACAGTAGCAGTTTTGAAGCTATGGTGAAATTTCTGGATTTGAAGAGCTTTGACAGACAGACAGTACTGGGCTCTGTTGGAATTGAGCAGCCGCCCACGTATTTCTTCTCCTATTTTGTTATCGGCTGCTACTATCGACCCAAGGTATTTAAAGGATTGCACCACTTCAAATTCGTGCTCCGCTACCTGGATTGTTTGACCAACTGTTCTTCTCGCATTCGACGCCACCATGTACTTTGTTTTACCTTCACTAAAGTGCAGCCCCAGATTTTGTACCGCCTGCTTGATCTGGATGAAGGAATCGTGTACAGCTTGTTCGGTCCTTCCGATGATATCAATGTCGTCTGCGTAAGCCAGTATCTGGCTGGACCTGTTGACGATGGTCCCACTTGTTGCCTTGCCAGAGTCACGGATTGCTTTCTCCAACGCCAGGTTGAAGAGGAGGCAGACCAAACCATCCCCTTGTCGGAGTCCATTAAATATGTTGATTGGTCTGGATAGCAATCCAGCTATTTTTACTTGGCTTGTTACGTTGGTCATGGTCAACCTACAAAGTCGTGTCAATTTATTTGGGATGCTTTGCTTTGTAAAGTTCTACCCTGGCTATGCTATCAAAGGCGGCCTTAAAGTCTATCAACAGATGGTATGTTGCGATGTTAAATTCTAGACATTTTTCCATCGCCTGCCTAAGGGTAAAGATCTGATCAGTTGTTTATTTGCCTGGAATGAAACCACACTGATATTGGCCGATTATGGTTTTAGCGTATGGGGCTATCCGTTCTTGTAGGATAGAGGAGAGTATCTTATAGGCGGTACTCAACAACGTTATACCTGTATAATTGCTGCACGTTGTGACATCTCCCTTCTTATGTTTGGGACAAATTATACCTTTACGCCAGTCTTCTGGCATTTCTTCCTGCTCCCATACGTGCACAGGAATATCATGAATTGCTTGGCGTAAGGCTGGCCCGCCGGGGCTTTGTTTTTCTTAAGCCGGGCTATTGTCTTCTCAACCTCTTCTATGCTTGGTGGCGGTAACACAGGGTATTCTTCTTGAAGTAGTGGAGCCTCTATTTCTGCAGTGAGCTGACCATTTAGCAAGTCTAAAGTAGACTTCCCATCGAAGGGTGGACAAAAGTCATGGTTTTGAAATTCAAAAAACATATTCGGAAACTTTACTTGAAAAAAGTGAAATTATTTCCCAATAGTGATGAACTTGCTTCCCGTAGAGTAACTTCCCTGCACCGTCTGATTCAATTCATTTAAAATCATAAGATCTTGTTTTAAAATTCTAATAATCCGGTCTACTTTTGAACGGATATTAGGACATAGATATTAACGCGTTTGTTTCCATAAATATATTTTTTGTTAAACAATTACAATTATAGGACATATTCAACGGTATTGGTCTTTAAACGTCAACATTGTGTTTTCGACTCGTTTTCTTTTCTTTTTTTGTATCGCGCCTTTTACATTGATATTTTATTAGGCTCATTTTCTAAAACACTAAGCTCAAAGTGATATTTATTGCTATCGTAAAACAAAACCCAATGCGAAAGAGAATGGATATTGTATTTATCTCACTAGATCTTCTTCTTGATATTTTTGTTTGTCTTCTTTTCTAAAATTGTTGACGAACTCACTTGGTTGTTCATGGTTGTCGTTTTTTTTTTTTGGTTTTCTACTTCTTTTGTTTCAATACCATGGTCATAAAAGTCGTAAGCTGAATAAAGGTCTTTGAGACAAAAAAAAAAAACCTACACACATATTTCTTCTTTCTCTTCGACGAGTCCCACATGGCATTGGCAATCCAGTCTTCCTTCCAATATCCGCTCTCCCTCCCTACAAAAGCAGAAGCTGTCATCTCTACATCATCTTCGAAGTCTTGCGTTTTTATCGCTAAATTACGATTGATGCTTTATGGAAGCAAATCCACACATGGTTGATGTGTATCGTCGAAGCGTTGTTGCTGGTCCTGGTCGTTGGTGGCGATGGAAGTGCGAACTCAGGGATGATTTGTGGGTAGATGCGACAAACTTTTTTTGTTTGTTCAGGGTTTGGTATAAAGTTCTTCTTTTTTTTTGTCGCTGTCTGGAAATCTTCTGTTTTATGTCATTTCCGGTGGCAACAAAGATGTTAGTTTAACACTCTTCCGATCGTTCTTCATCCTAAAGCATAAAGCTCACACACGCTATTTCACATCATTGTTGTAAGGGCGTATAGACTGGGATGTTAAGTTGAATATGAGTTGTTTTCGTTCTTCAAATGTGAATGGGGTTGTTAGTTGAGATATAAACATAGTGGAATTGAACTGATAAGAATTGTATCGATTCGCTAATTTGGTAATGGAATATTAGATTGTTCGTCATTTATGTTCTCGGTTCTATCAGGAGCATAGGGTCTCTAAACTTATCCCACGGGACATCGTTTATGATTCCTGCAGATGCATTTCCATCACCTCTCTCCGGCTTTTTTACAGTTGTGCCGATTCTTCTTTCATCGTTCTTCACCAAGTATTTCTTTAGGTAGGCTGTGCGACTGAATGTCTGCGTATGGTCAATCCACAAGCACTTGATCTGTTTTCTTATAAAGTCCATAATTGTTGGACTAGAAAGTCATCAAAAGACGCTTGTTTGATTCCACCATCATTAGAGACAACACAATATTTTGAATTTTGCAAAACGTGACATTTGGAGGAAGACGGTACAATCATGAATTATACGCAATCTACCTTGAAGCAGACATAGTGACAAAAATTAGGCTCGGTAGACTCCGGTGGGCAGTTCACCTAGCTCGCATGAGTGAAGAGGAACCGGCTCGGAAAGTCATTTGGCGTAGACCAGGACACCGGAATCCCTGGAGTGCGCAACTGCTTGGCGTCGGCTCAAGACTGGGATAGGTGGAGCGACTTGTTGAAGGAGGCTAAGACCGGACCCCGGTTGTCGAGCCGATGATGATGATGATGAAATTTGGAGCCATGATAAGTTGCGAATTTATCTGAGAGATTCCCCTCCTGCGCAAAGCAAGCCAGATAATTTCGTTATTGGCACTGTCGCACGTCGCGACGCGTCGTCGCTTCGAAGTCAATGAACAGCAGGTTATCGAAATTCAACGCAATGTTAGATGATGATCCTCAAGGTGTTAATGGCTTCGAATGTCTCTTCGATGTGGCTACTGAGGGTAGCACGCAAATTCCTCTCCAATTTTCGTACTTCGTTTGGTACCCTTTCTTTGGAAGATTGACAATCTTTTTCCATTCTTCAATTTCCCAGGCACTCTCAATAAGCGGGTGCAGAAGTTCGCTTGATGATGCTGGCGCTACTCATAAGAGCTCTGGGGCAATATTCTCAAGTCCAACCGCTTTGTTGTACTTCAGCGGCTTGATAACGGCTAAAATTTCTTCTCTACTGGGAGGGTTAGTGTATTCGGGCAATCGTTACCTCGACGTATCATTCCGCGTTGGGCTCACTTCACTGGTGTAAACTTGATTTAAAACCGCAAAACAACTATTCTTTCAACGTTTTGAGCTGTCCTTTACCAGATGTTATTTGGATCTCTGAATATCTGTGAGCTCTTTTATAATTCCTTCACACTTACTTGCGCCTTCTTATGATTCTGTAGCCAATGCATTGATGTGGTAACGCTTATCACGCCGCACAATTTGGTGACTTCTCTCATCTTCATACGGTGTGTAGAATAGCTCTTTTCTTCCTAAGAAAGTAAGAAAAAAAAAGTTGGAAAAAAATTGTATAGCAATTGCAACTGTTTGATCTGCTGAACTATAAAAAAAAAAAAACGTTTGGATTTTGAACATTGAAAATTATGTAACAAGTAACATGTAACTATAAAGGTAGATGAACACGAACATGACTGATGGACAAAATGCGGTAGAATAGGTTGCAGATTATAAAATGATGTTAAGTGAAACATAATAATGCCAAAGTTACTTATCCAACACGTTGTCAACATAGTGACATGGACGCGTTTATTAATTTTATGTCAAAAAATGAACTAAATTGTTATTGCACAATTTCAAAATATGACATGCAGTCATTTATAAGCTGATAAATAGAAAAATGGAGTGCTATGCAGTTGAAAACGATTGACATTTAAAATGTGTTTGATGTTTTAAAGTAGGATGTTTTGTGAAGATTGATTGAGGCATTGAGTGAGTTAAGAAAAGTGGAAATATTTAATTTAATACAAATCACTTATTCTATATAATACCATTCAAATATCTTAAGACTAACAATAAGTTCACCTGTAATCTGTCATGTGTCAACTGTCATCTGTCACATGTCACCTATCATCATCTGTCATCATTCATTTGTAATCTTAAAATAAAAGTAAGTACATAAGTGAAAGCTAAAAAAAAAATTAATACACTTTATTTTTAATTGACAAAATTTTTTAAAGTCTTGATTTTAGGATATTGAAAAATTATATTAATTTTTTTTTTACATATTTCCGCAACACACTTATGTGTATGGTGTTCGAAAAAATAAACTCAAAATAACCGTGCCCTTATTTTTGAACAATGAATTGCTTTCAAGAAGAAATCAAACCACTTTACATTTTAATTCACGATTTAAAAGTTTATTGAAATATGTTTAGAATTCTTAAATTTGTCAGTCACCTTGTCACAGCCACGATCGAGAAAAAAAACCAAACCAAAAAAATAAAATGGCGAAACTCGGTACGAGCGTGAGCGCTGTTAGCGGAAAGCTCAGAAAACAGTTGATGGGTGTGTCACACATAGTGTTCACTATTGTGTAAACACAAGCAACAATAACTATTATAATTATAAATGCCCGAAATATCAGATGAAAGGATTTCCTTTTTCATCAAATCTTATTTGTTTCTCTTTCTTTTGTCAGAGAATTAAGAATAATACTGTCATCATATTAAGTCCTGCTCTTAAAGTTTAAGGTGTTGTTAAGAAATAAGAAACTGCAACAAGATTATTTTTGGCTCAGACAAACATTTTAAGATATTCATCACCTATAAGCTATAAATAGTCGTTACTTGAAGAAATTTAATTTGGAATCACAGTCGAACAAAACAAAAAAAAAAAGATGTGGGCTTTGACATTTCGGATAAATGATGGCTAAACTTTGAGTAAAGTAGAATCTATTTTCAACTTTTTAGTCTCACCCTGATTTTGAAGGTAAACATTTATATATTTGTTTAGACATTTTTAGAATTGGGTGTCATTTAGTGATTAATTAAGGTGGACAACGGACTACGTAGTATGCATATTTATGATGTTACTTCTATGAGTTTATATTTAATGTCTCATAGGGCTTTTCTCAAAATGTTTTCGTAAAAAATAAGCATACCTTAAGCTTAGGCATTTGAATAGGAAATTTTTTAAACCTTGAAAAATAAATGCTGCGGTATTTCATTAATGCAGCGTCCAATTTCCTCTTTTAAGGCTTGAGTCGTCGTCGGCTTATTCGCATAAGCCATCGACTTCAAAAAACCCCAAAGAAAAAAGACCAATGCTGTTAAATCGCACGACCTAGGCCGCCAATTCTGGTCTCCAAAACGCTAAATAACACGACCGGGAAATGACTGCAATTGAATTGTTTCTCTGGCTGTATGAGATGTGGTGCCGACTTGTTTAAACCACATCAATTCACATTAATTTCTTCAATTCTAAGCACGAAAAAATTGGTTATGATTTCACGATACCGAACACCATTAAATGTTTGCGCTTGACCTGACTCATTTTCATAAAAAAAAGGTCCAATGATTTCTCCAGCCCAAAATCCACACCACACAGTGACACGTTAAGGATGCATTTGCTTCTCCTGAATCACTCGAGGATTTTCCTCGCCACAAATGCTACAATTCTGCCGATTGACGAAGCCACCAAGATGGAAATGGGCCTCGTCACTAAAGATGATTTTATCGGCAAAATCAGCATTTTCATGTTGTCTCCCCAATACCCAATTAGCGGCGCGTCGTCGGCCATCTGCCCGATGTGTTGTTCCATACATAACCTCATCCTGTTTACTTTACGATATAATGAAGAATTCGCGATTTTTTTAAATATCTGCGTTTTATTTAAAATTTAAATCTTGCCTTCTTGTTGGGACCCCTTAATTATTAAAAAAGAATCATTTTTTTAAAGTAAAAAGAACTTGGAGCACAAAAATAAATTGAAGAACGATTTTGAATTTTCTTTTTCAAAAATTCGTATTTTTACCATACATAAGATATCATCTTGCTTAAACTTCTGCTTTGGCTTATTCCATCTATTCGAATATTAAATTTTATGCTTTTTCATATTTTCAGGTTCTTGTAATCCAATCATGCTATTTATATTTTTTTTCTTGATTCGAAATATTGATTTTTTTTGTGCAATTTAGAAAATTGTATTTTCTTTCATAGCAAAGAAAAATATTTGTTCTTATTTATTTTCCATTTTTCCAATGTATTCAAAATTATAGTTTGACTTCAAAAAACCAACCAAAAAACTTGGTTTTCAGTTTGAAAAGACAAAGTTTTATACTCGGACCGACACGCACCGCCCCCCCCCCCTTTTTGTCTTTTACTTTTCTGTTCTGAAATTATAATTTCTTAAAATATTTTTTACTGATATCTGTTACTACTAATTTTCTCCTTAAAAAAAAATCTCTAAAAAAATATTCTAATATTAAAATATGCCAAAAAAAACACCATTTTGAACAAAGTATGTCTCTGAAATTAAAAGAGATATTGGAGAGATCTAAACTAATTTTTAAAGACGAAGATTAGATATTTAAGAAATAAAAAAATATTAAAAGTCAATTACTTACGAGGCAATTCCTCGCATTACTACATCAACTCAAAAATGCAAAAAAAAAATAGTTTATTTTGGAATTTTATAGCGGTCTCAATAACTTAAGGTGATGAAACATTTTTGGCTTTAGATTCGAATTCAATTCATTTAAAATTTCTATAAAATTAAGTGTTGGTTATTGTAACTAAAACTGGACAAATATCTGTTGCTTATAATTTTTTGTTTCTAATCGTTATTAAAAAATGACAACTGCTAAAGAATACACAACTTCAGTCAACATAAGAGTCCACCTCCACAAAGAATTTATCAGTACCATAGACACTATTTTCTGGCTTCTAAATCCATCCTTCAAAACATTTTACATTTCGAAGATTTTTAATAATTTTGTATTCAATTTCAATCAACTTTATAAGTCTAAAGTGAATGTTATGTCCAGAAAAATCACTTCTTCACCCCACTACATTATTCAAAACACAAACGACATGTTATATTGACATTTTAAAAATATAAAACTAAACCCTACTTAAGCAACCTTTCCTCAAACAACAAAACAATGTAAATGCGTTCAAGAACATGATTGTTACATGTCAATATACACAAAAGCCTTCAAAACCCTTAAAATAAAGAAAAAATTATGGAAAACAAAAATTGAAACACTCAACATCTAAGATATAACATTAACATAGATACATAGGTGAAGAAAAAGATGTCACCAGATACATAAACCCTAACCACTCTAGAAACTTAAAATTCTCATTTTTTCCTACAAAAAAAAAAAAAAAAACAAACTCACTCGAGTCTCAAGTACTAACTTACAACAAGAGATACCAAACCTACTCCTTAACTTGAAAATATAAAAATGGTCATCCCTTTTATTTATTTTTTTTTGCTGAATTATTTTGTAACAAAAAAAAATGAAAGTAGGTTGAAATTATCATAAAAGGAATTCGAAACCAATTCTGAAACTTTGCTTCTAAAAGAGGGTGAAATGGGATTTATGTATAAAAAAAAGGAAGTTCTTAAGTTTAAAAATGTTTGTTCACAATGATGTTGGATCTAGCCAAAGTTAACTTTAGAAGATTAAATGAGATTAACAAGAATAGACAAATTTTGAAAAACTTTTCCTGATGGTTAATGAATGAATTGTTGTACAAAGAGTATTTTAAGGTTTAAGAATACTCAAGATGGTATCTTAGGACATATTTTTTTTTTTTTTTTGAAATAATGTTTTTGTATATTTTAAACGTCCGATATTTTCTTTTGGGTCAGCAAAAGGTTAACAAGTTTCAGAAATTGGCCACTCAAGACTCCCAGGTATGATGTTGCGTTTCCACAACCCTAGCCGGAAATGAGCTAAAGAGCATAATCTATTCATTCTGAATAAAAGTAAATACTTTATTAGAGTGAATGGTGATATAAGGAATACCTTAGACATTTTCTGTAGCATTAATAGTGCAAAGGCTTATAGGCGCGTTTAATTTTCTCCTTAAAAAACACTCTAATCATTCTTTAAAACAAACTGGAAGTATATGCTCCAATATTGGAGTATTTGATCTATTAAGCAATTTTTTTGTACCATTAACAGTGTTATAGGAGCGTTGAATTGACTCTTCGGTAACTTAGCTGAGTTATAAATAAATAAATAATATTTTCTACAGATATTTATTGCAGCTTTTGCAACCATATTAAAGAATCAGGGAATATCAGCTCCACTATAAAGAAACAAGGAGTATTTGCTCCACTAAGAAAATCACTATTGGAGCAAACGCTAATACAATTGTTTTCTATTATAGTTTTTGGAGATTACTTACTATAATATTTAAGTAGAGAAAAAATTTCTCTCAACAATAACTTCTTTTTTGGAAAAAATCTTGATATAACACTTCCCTCAGCTATATATTAGAGTATTTGCTCCAATAAGAAAATAATTACTGGAGTAAACGCTGATAAAACCATTTTCCTTTATATTTATTGGAATGTTTACTCTAATATTTAAGTAGCGATATTATATGAACTAACAAGAAATTCTTTATTGGAGCAAACGGTGATATAACACATCCCTTAGAAATATATTGGAGTATTTGCTTCACATTTTTGAAGCAAGCTGACCCTTGTCGATCTTTCACTGACTTAAGAAACCTCAAAACTAAATTTACAAAATTAGCAATTTTCTATAAAATTTCAAAAATTCGTACCTCGTTTAACAGCTTGACATAAAATCTCAATTTCTCTTGATTTTATAGGCCGTTATCAGGTCATGGCCAGGCCACTAATAAAAACTTTTACGAACAAAAGAATCCTAAACTTGATTTTCTTCAAGCTCAAAAGACTTAAGAACAATTTACTGCTTCAGAAGAGTGTCAGAAAGAGAGAGAGGTAGGTACTTAACGTTTGCTAAATTAGGCACTAACTCTACTGTGGAATTCAAAAAGTCTTACGACCTACGATGAGTCTCGTCATAGTCTTTATCACCTATAATGGTGATGGTCTTCGTCTCTCTATTATTTTGAATGACCATAATTTCATATCTCCTTTTCGTCACTGACTGTAAGTTATGCTAATGGTTGTTGCCTATTTTACTATACAAACTCTATAATTTTATTTTGTGAACTATGCTATCCTGTATATTATTATGTGTCAACTCTTGAACACCCAATGGAAAATATCAAATAGACTCTGGATAGCCGTCCAGAGTGACAGTCAACAGAGTCAACGACTCTGAGGATAAAAAAAAAAAAAAAACTTTTCCATCTGGTTTAACTTTTGAGGTTTTTCTTTGGAAATTCTTGAGGACGGTAGACATTGGCATCGGTTATTTTTGTTGAGCTATATATAGGTTTGGGAGATACACCACATTTTTCAAGGAGTAAAATATAACAGTTAACAAAAAAAAACACACACACACACAAACACAGCTTGACCAATTGAGACAAACCACACAACTAGGCAATTTTCAACCTCCTCTTGGGTAAGAAAAAGAAAAAATAATAAAAAGAAAAAAAAGGACGAGAAGAAAAAAAATTATTCATAGTGAACATTTAGGTTGAAGTATATTTTTGTTGAGATTGCGGTTGTTACTGGGAGTCTCAAAACTTTTTCATGTTCATTTAAGTTGAACTTTCAGTTTTTTTTTCCGCCCTGTTACCCTGTAAATGCAAATTGAGTAAACTGTTTGAAAGACGAAGGAAGGACAGGACACTGACGATAGAACACAAACAAACAAAAGTTGTTGTTGTTGGCAGGACGAAACGAAACGAATAGAAAAGTAAAATAAAATTAAGAAGAGAAAATTGAGTCCAAGTTCTTTCTCTATATAGTTGGTTTGATGCTTACCTATACTACGTACACCGAGAAAATACACAGAGAAAATGATATATTGGATGGAAGTGTAAAAAAAGTTTTGACACAAAAGTTTGTGATTTTTTTTTTCTTTTCATTTTATTTTATTTTGTTTTCTTGCAAATTAAAACATTAAAAACCAAGTGGGTTGTAGAGGTGAAGATTTTTTTTTTGTTTTTTTTTTATGACATTTGGTGGATATAGCCTTGTCATGGGAGAGCAGCGTTTTGGAAAGTTCAAAAAGAGATAAAATATCAAAAAAACTAAATGTTTGCAGTTAGCTTTTCACGCTTTGAGGATAGATGATGATGTGCTGTCAGTGATGTTATCTTGTGATGACTTTTTTTAAAGATTGACATTTCAGATAAACTGGCGTTTTAGTTCAGTGCATTTGTAAGCAGAAGGAGGATGGGCTGGGAAATCTTAATTTTTATTTTTTATTAAATATCTCTGCTAATGTCAATCCTACAACATTTTTTTTTTCAGAATAAAGTGTTGAAAATTAAATTTTGTATTTTAAATAAAATTTTTGCAATGAATAAACAAAAACGGGTAAACGCTGATATAACGGTTTACTAATGTACTTATTTGCCCCAAGAAGAACTTCCTTATTGGAGTAGACGCTGATATAACACTTCCCTCAGATATATTTTTGAGTATTTGCTCCACTATTAAAGAAGCATGAAGTATTTGCATTAATGTAATCAAATTATGAGGAGTGACATATTAAGACCTTATGACGCCATATTATATAAATTATTCAAACCTTTCAAATTTTTAGAGACATAAAATGAGGTGCTAAAAGTCAATTTAATAATTTTGACAGTGAATCAACAAAAATACGGTCTCGTGCCCATTGCTTAAGAGTGTTCGAGAGCGATGAAAACCTAAGTTTTAAATTTTCTTAATTTTTGCATATTAAAACCTTTTATTTTAGCTTGTGCATTGTGCAATTGGAGCAAACACTCCAATAATTATATCAGCATTTGTTTCAACAACAATTATCTTCTTAAATCATAATTTCATTCAGAAGGACTATGGAATCACTTTTTAACTTGGATATCGGAAGCATAGTTGTTAGTTAGGAATGCTTACAAAAGTCCTTCTGAATTGAAGTAAAATCGTTATTGGAGTAAATTCTGATAGAATTGTTTGCGTATGCACATTATCTTAATTGGAGTAATCTCAGATATAAAACACATTCCTAAGCTATTGTTATTGGAGTAAATACTGATGTAATCAGTCCCCAGATATCGTTATTGGACTAAAAACTGAATTAACGCATTCATCAGACAACTATCGGAGCATTTAATCCAATAAAACTATGGAAAAATATCAATCTTCTTCCAAAAAATTGATAGAAATTACCGTTATTATCGTGAAAAAAGGTTTCACTCTTTCAAGACACCACGTATTGCTTTAGAATAGTCGAAAACTTTTTTGACGTGAAAATAGAATTCGGAAAAACTTTTTTTTTTTGGTGTTAAAATTTTCAATTTGACCTAGAAAAAGGTCGGGTTATAAATGCACTGGACTATTTTTTTTTTAAAGAAGACTTAGAGGACCTTCAGTATTATAGTAAATATATTTTTTTTATGAAAATGATCAACCCAAATGTGCCAATTAAAAAGCACTACAGTTTTATTTTTGTTCTAATGGTAACTAAATTTTATGATTTTGTTTTTGACAGATTGACATAGCTATCAAGCAGCTGCTATATCTTCGTTTACAACAGAAGTTTGTTTATGAGTAGAAAACATAGTTTTTGTTGTTGAAAGCAACATTTTTTTTTTTTAAATCATAAGAAAATTTTGAACATCATCCCGCTCCAATGAGAATATTTTATGTGTTCATGGTTTTGTTGTTTATTTTTTTTTTATTTTATTTGTTTGTTTGTTATTTAAATTTTTTTTGGTGAATTTTTTTTCTAAGTGGAAAATCTTTTTCAAAAAATTTGAAAAATTATTAGGTACTATTTTTGACGCTAGATGGCACCGCAAAGCAGTTTTACCATCTTGTGTTCACACAGTGGCACCTGGCAGTAAATAAATTCTCCAAGAATATCGCTAGTCATGAATGGAGAGTGCCTCTCACCCTAGCCGTTCGAATTCGGTATAAGTCTGTAGCGCCCCCTGCATTCGGCAATAACACGCACACAGGAATGGTTGAGCTTTGTAGGCCCTGGTTCTTAATTTATTTTAAGACAGAGGATTTCCTAGCTCCAATAAATACCTGGTTGTTTAAAATAAAAATCCCAGAACAAAAACTAGCAGGGTGCTTGAAGTGCAATTCTTGGGTGGAACGACATGTTAAGTTGAGCGCTTTAATTTCAGTTTGCAACACGCAATCACTGCAAGCTGTGATTGTCGTCGTCGTCGTCAACGTCTCAATCTCAATCAATTACCATACCAACTACTCGGGATAAGAAATTGAGTTGGTGTGGTATGCTGCAAAGCTGCAACACACCAGCCACAGCAGCGCCCTCTGGGGTCATTATACAGTCTATATTCTCTGAAACCGCAACAAGAGTGCGAAACTTCATCACCTCACCATACCATAATGATCGTCATTAACATTCGCATTAAGTAAATTGAGTAAACAAGTTACCCAGGCTCACCATGGAATTAACGGTATGGTCATCAATAAGAAAAACTTCCTTTTCTTTCCCACCTCCCCACAATGGCATATAGAGAGAGAGAGAGTTTGGACAAGGTGACAGCGACAACGACAACGACGATGCCGAGCCGATATCGATGCCAGGCGGCTTGTTGTGTATATCGCATCGGGAGGAAGGACATTTTAGTGATGTTATTGTTAAAGATTATCGCGGGGGATTTGTCAGCAAGTTGTGCTGTGGTTGTTAGTGGTTGAATGTGGTATTAATGATAATGATGTCACTTAAGTATTATTATAATAATGTGTGACACATTTTAAAGGGGGCATGTTTTGGTTAATGGCAAGACTATTTTTTATTGAATTGCCGCAACACTGGTTTCTTTCAAGGACCAAAATAAAATACACCTCAAAATTACTTGGATGATAGAAAAAAGAGTTATCATTCCGAATTTAAACTGGAAAACTATTATCAAAATATTTGGTAACATTACCTTTGTAAGGAGCAAGACATGTTTGGGGTTATTGCCATATTCTCCGGCTCAAACAAATTAATTCACAATTTTTTTCTGACAAAATTTCATTTTTTACATAATTAGATTTTTTGACTCTATTTTTTTTAGAAAAAAAAAATTACGACAAGAATTTTTAAAATTTTGATATTAAATGTTTTATTAAATATCAGAGTGACATGAGCTCTAGTTTTTTTTTCAATTTGTTATTAGACCAATTTGTAATCTTGCGCTCTGAGAATTTAATTTTTTGTTGTTGATGTTTTTGACAAAATCTGTTTTGAGAGCAAAAAAAATTGGACGAAAATATCCCAAACATTTCGCGAATATACTTAAGAAAACCGAAAATAAGTCAGAACAGTTCCGTTGATTTTTTTCCCATATGTACAAAAAAAGCTCATCTGCTGATAGTCAGTTCATGCTAACCTAACCTTTGGACACAAATTTTAAAAAAAAAGTTTGAAACAAATAAAAGTTTTCTGTTCTTGCTTAAAACTCATAACTATCAATTTTTCCTAATTGATATCAGGGTCCAATGGAAAGTTCTTAAATTTGACTACGAATTGTAACTCAAAGATTTTTTGCTGTCAAATATTTCAAATTGAAATTTGTGTTTTTAGGTCCAAAAAAAATATCGGTACCTGCCGGAGCTGTTTTCGAGACAAAAATGTTTTGTCTTAACGTGGCCATTAGACAAAACATTTTTCTCTCGAAAACGGATCTTACGATTTGAAAGGAATTTTTTTTCTGGTTTAGTAATCAAAATTGTTTTTCAAAAAATGTTTTTCAAAAAAAAAAACGTTATTAATGGTACCTGCTATAGAACCAGATTTTCAGTTCTCGAGTTTCTCAAAAACTATTCAACGGATTGCCATACAAATTTTTTGGAAAGAAGTCTTAAATAATTTTTAAAATGTCCCATACCAAAATTTTTAAAAACATGCATTTTTGAATTTTCGAAAACATTTTTTTTTTGAAACTTAGTATTTTAAAAATGGGTTAAAAGTGTTTTCTTTAGAAATTTTGTTTTTAAGTCTGTATTATTACGCCGACGATCTGGTCGACTGGGTGGAGTCTTCTGAGTCACTCCAGTTGATTATTATTAGCAAATACTGTGAATCTGTGAAGAGATCAAGACGACTAGGGACAAAAGAGAGATGGTTCTATTCTTAATTGGCGTTATGAGCTAAGAAAACACATAGCTAACCAAAGAATTTTATCGGCATCCAAAAACTCGAATGGAACGATTTGACAAAATGTTTATGGCAAGTAGAACATTCCAATTAGCCCAAAATATAAATTGTTTGTGACGTCAGCATGAAACAATCAAAAAGCTCCAAAGATTCTTCCTTAAATGACAGTTCTGACTTCCCGAAGCAGCACCAAACTACATGCTTCTTAATGAGACTAGCGTTTCACCACTGTACCTGACATTTTTCAAATATGTTGCATGTGTATATACTTTAGTCAATATATAGCCTGGAAAAATTGCTCGCAGTCTCAGTTGTGGTTTGAAGAGTGTGAAAATATAGCTGAAATATGTGGATTGTCTTTTCACTTAACCCTGGGAAACCCATTAAACTGAAAGCCATACCCAAAAGGTTCTCTAAAAAAACTTAATTGAAAAGTGAGAGATGACAGCATTTTTTTAAGAATTGGCTGCGGGAGGTAGTATTGCGATCCCCTTGCCCTATAGCCCTGCCCTGGATCAGCAATGGTTTGAACAATTTATGTATTTAACTCCTAGCTAATCATAGTAGTTTTAATACCAGACTTTCATCATCATCATCGGCTCGACAACCGGGGTCCGGTCCTGGCCTCCTTCAACAAGTCTCTCCACCTATCCCGGTCTTGAGCCGACGCCATCCAGTTGCGCACCCCAAGGCTTCGGGCGTCCTGGTCTACGCCATCTCTCCAGTGCAAGCATGGTCTACCACGCTGCCGTCTACCATAGAATGTACCACAAAGGACTTTCCGACCCGGTTCCTCATCATACTCATGCGAGCTAGGTGCCCTGCCCTGCCCACCGGAGTCTACCGAGCTTAATTTTTGTCACTATGTCTGCTTCAAGGTAGATTGCGTACAATTCATGATTGTACCGTCTCCGGAATCGCCCTTCCTCACATATGGGGCCAACAATTCTCCTTAAGACTTTTCTCTCGAACGCGGCTAAGAGGTCGGAGTGTCTTTTGCTAAGCACCCACGTCTCGGGTCCATACGCGAGTACTGGTAGAACCATGGTCCTGTACAGCAGCAGTTTTGAAGTCATGGTGAGATTTCCGGATTTAAAGAGCTTTGACAGACTATAGTAGGCTTTGTTGGAATTGACCAGCCACCCGCGTATTTCTTCTTCTAAATATATTGTTATTGGCTACTACTTTTGACCCAAGGTATTTAAAGGATTGCACCACTTCAAATTCGTGCTCCGCTACCTTGATTGTTTGACCAACTGTTCTTCTCGCATTCGACGCCACCATGTACTTTGTTTTACCTTCACTAATGTGCAGCCCCAGATTTTGTGCAGCCTGCTCGATCTGGATGAAGGAATTGTGTACAGCTTTTTCGGTTCTTCCGATGATGTCAATGTCGTCTGCGTAAGCCAGTATCTGGCTGGACCTGTTGACAATGGTCCCCTCTTGTTGTCGTGCCAGAGTCACGGATTGCTTTCTCCAACGCCAGGTTGAAGAGGAGGCAGGCCAAACCATCCCCTTGTCGGAGTCCATTAAAGATGTTGATTGGTCTGGATACCAGACTTTCAATACCTTAATTTTCCTTAAAATCAGCTTTCTTAGCTTCTATCTTCTTCTTCATTTACCGTCGATTTTCATGATCTCCAATGATACCACAACTCTCCCACTGTACTGCTTCACCAATTGTGGGGTACGCTCAGAAAACGTCAACAAGCCTCCAGGTTTCGGAACTAAATGCAGGTGTCGTTGAATTTCAAACAGTTTTCCTAGCTTCTATAAATAATCACACAACTTGCCTTCCTCTTAATTGCAAGCAATTCTACCTGTCCAAAAAAAAGTAATATTGTGTCAATTTACAACAATCTTTCTTGCTATCGATCTTTTCTTGTTGCACTTAATACAATTTCAATTCTTCTAACCTCTATCGCTCTCTATTATCCTACTATTTTCGCATTGGCATGACATGACCTAATTTCTTCAATTCCAATCCTGTCACTCTCATGGCAATTATAAAATCTGAAGTGTTGAATGGAAAAGTTATGACTTTTAATTACCTTCAATTCGAAAAGTGTTTTTGTGGTCGATTAAAAACTATAAACGAAACTAAAAAGAAAATAAATACAACAACACATCAAAAAGAAACAAAAACAAAAACAAAACAAAAAAAAAATAAATAAATCTAATTGGACTTGAAGCTATATGTACAGTGTACACTCGTAGTTTCTCATTGTTTCGTGTTTAGTTGGCATAGAGTTTTTCCTTTAGAATCACCCTGCATACTCGCCTCTTGCTTTTTTAGTTCCCACGACATTTTTGTCCTCACCATTAAACCTTTCACCGAACGTAATCGCTTGCAATTAAAAGCGCAAACCCCATTTGTTTTCATATATAAAGCAATTGAAAATTGAGGTCCTTCGGAGTGGGTTTATTCTTTATTCCCATGTGAGTTTAGTAGTGGGTCTGTGCAATCAAAAACAAGAGAGAGAGAGAGAGAGAGGGGCCCCAACTACTCTTTTCGGTTTCATATGGCTACTTATATGAAGGAGTATTATACAGGCTTCCAAAATATATATGACTGTATACCTATAGAGTGAAAAAGGGCTTCCTAAGCCATCAAACAATCTGGTTGGAAATTTATCAAAATGTCACCAGCATGGATTCTCCCTTTCGTCCTTTCTTAAACTCACTGTACCTACAAAGAGAAATTGGCTGGGCTGAGGTGAGGTGAGGTGAGTTACAGAGACTCGAAGTGAAAACAAACAATATACAATTCTTGGTACTATATAAATATATAGAACTACAATATTTGTGGTATGGACTTGGAAGAGTTGGAGCTTAACTTCATGTTCATGTCGAGCTATATAGTGGTATCACAGTAATTTGGAGCTTTAAGTGGCTCACTTTGGCCCAAAACGAAATACCACAGAACAACTTACACAACACACAACTCACAAGTTGTTAAGGCGTATCTACAACCCATATATCTTCTATCTAAATATATAACTACCTACCATATGTGTACATAAACATATTTTGGAGAAAATCAATTAGAAGTCCCTCGCTCTGCTATACACCTAACAGCCTTTGGTGGTCCTCCTTGAAGAGAAAGAGAGTATGTATTATATGGAGCACAGTGCCAGGAAATGCAGTTCACGTGCTGCAAAGTTAACAATAAACAAGCAACATTTCAAAATGGCTACACTTCAGCAAAAAAAAATTAAAAAAAAAAGGAATATTTGGCAGGTGAGTATGTGCGAGCAGGAAGAGAATATGCCTAACCTATACGCTATACCAAGCGGCAAGCACACGCGAATTGTATTTTATGCTTTGAAAGAAGGTTAAACCCATCAGAACAAAATTGAGTACCTAACCTAACCTAACTTCTGTATGTACTGCAAGCTGCAAGTATAAGGCGGGTAGTGTGAACTTCTTATCTGGGTACGCAGAACTTTTCAAACAATCCATTTAAAGTTTGCTGTTGTAATTTAAATTGCTCAGCTGCATCGGTAAATCTTAAATGAGCACACACAACTAAAAAAAAGGCTTATCGTGGCATGAGTTGCAATGTCAGGATCGGACGTCTTGCGTGGAGTTGTTTTGCGGGCATGGGGTTTGAGTTTGGTGGAGGAGTCTGGCATGTAGTGTAATGGTTTTTTTTTTAAACTTATTTTATTGTTTGTAAATTTATATATGATAAGCCAAATATACTCGTACTTGTTTGAGCCAGAAGAAGTTTCGAAAATGAAAAATGTAGGAAAGACTTTTAAAATTATGTTATTAACCACTTTAACGACGACGGAAAGAAGTGGCTAGGGAAAGTCCTGAAGTAAGTGTAGAATCAGTATTATTTTAGTATCACTTGAATTTTGACCAGCTACAGATTTTTTGTGAGGTTTTGAAAAAAAAGAAACATAATTTTAAATTTAATATATGTATTACTAGCTGACCCAGCAGACGTTCTTCGGTAGATTATGCGTCCACCATAGTGTCGTTTGATTTTTAAGAGACAGCGTTCTGACAAGCGCATAAGTGAACTTAGAAAAAAAAATGTAGTAGAAGATTGATAGAATAAATAAAAGACATTTCACCATAGGTATATAATATCGCGCTCCATTTTTGTGTTTGGAGCTCTTGAAGTAGAACTCTGGTTTTGAACTCGTGTTAGAACGTTGCTTCTTTTATAAGAAAATCGAAAATAAAAAATAAAAAATCCGTTAATAAATAATACATTTTGAAAAATATGTTTTGACCAAATAATTTAAGTTTCTGGTAATAGATCTATGGGATACTGGTTAAACCGTCATTCTGAAGATCGGAGTGCGATTTCCAGTCCCATCCATCTCAAAAGAGAAATGTTGAAAGAGGCCCCATGCCAGATTTTGCCAGAGACTTACAAATTCTTCAAGAGTATGACTTATCAACTATAGAGTGTTCGGATTTGCCATAAAATTGTAGGTCCCCTCTATTATTGCAATAACACGCCCACAGAAATGGTCGGGAGTTGTCACTTAGACCGAGAGGTTCTTCATGAACTGTCACCAGTAAGAAAAAATTCTTAAAATTCGTGACAGCCGATTTCGGGACAACATAATATCGAAAATTCGATAAATTTCACCACGGGGAAAAAGCTTAAATTTATTTAAAACAGAAATGAAAGAAAAAATATTTTTAACTTTAAGAAAAAGTATTTCTTCATTTTTACCAATGTTGTTTTTTGTATTCGAGGTCGAAAACTTGAATGATACATTGGGTTAACATCGTAAACATTTTAGAAGTACCGGATTTGACTCAAGGTCTGAAATTTAAAAAAAAACCGTCCGCATATCTCCCACTTGAGCGGGCCGAGATCAGTCCAAAAATATAAATTTTGATACTAACCGTAGTCAGAAGTGTTCGCCAGTAAAAAAAAACCATTCGAAATTTTATTTTCAAAACGAAAAATTAATTTCCGATGTAACGAAGCCTTGACACAGTCCCTCCCATTTTGTTTCTTGCCTGGACTCAGCAAAAATTTGGTACACTTTATGTAAAGATACTTATTCCAATTATAAAGCATTTTGGTAATATCAATTTTCAGCCACTTCCCACTGTCCGAATTTGTCCAATTTTTGACACCTATTTGGCATTCTTTAATGAACAAAACTGCTAATGTGCCAATGAATTTTTCGCGGTAGTTCCTGAACCCTAGATTTCCCGGCATTAACCCCGTTCTGAAAATAACGTAGCAGTCTATCACCAAATAGGTTAGGTTAGGTTATGTTATTGGGCTGACAATTGATGTAGCTATCGTCACACTTAGATCAATGTAGATCCATTGTGTTACCCTTGAGTGTAATTACTCTTTTCCTGATAAAAACCTATGTGTTCTATATTCAATCAAGCCATTTAGAGGCATTGATGAAATTCAATATGCGGATTACTGGTGTATTGGATAGATCTTCGAGATTATCAAAGAAGTGTCTACCAAGAAATTTTCTTCTTTGGTGACAGAGCGCGGGACAGTGACAGAGAAAATGCGTTGTGTCTTCGTGCACTTTTTCGTCACCACATCCCCTGCATAAGTCGTCTGTACTGAGTTTCATTTTAAATTTATGGTATTTCAGTAAGTTATGTCCGGTGATTAAGCTCGTAAGAGAGCGAAGGGATTTCTTACTAAATTGCATAATTTTGTCCGTCTTCTGTTTATTGAAACAGGGCCATATTTTCCTAGTAGTATCACAGGTGTCAAGTAGACTCCACCTTTCATTGGATTTCTCTAGAAATATAAATCTGAAATTTTCTTTTTAATGTCGCAGGGTGGGATATTGACTAGCACTGCTTGACTGGCGTCAAGCGCTGATCCTTGTCTTGCTAACTCATCGGTTTTTTCATTACCCGGTATTTCGCTGTGCCCCGGGACCCAGCAGAGTCTAATATTATGCTGCGTGCCAGGAAACAAGCTTCGATTGAATAACATTAGCAGAAATCGCTTTCATTGCCGCTTGGCTATCAATGTAAAAGGTGATATCAGCCCGTGGTATCACCATCATTGATACCTGTCTAGCAGCTGTTGTTACTGCCAGGACCTCCGCTTGGAAGACACTACTATAATTTGGGAGCCCAAGTGAGTTGTTTAGCTCAAGAGGTGCTGAGAAAAAGCCTGCACCAACACCCGTGTCAATTTTGGAGCCATCGGTATATATCGCTTTTGCAGATTCACTGGTGTAGGGTTCGTTGTTCAACCATTCTTCTCTGCCTGGAATAGCAGTTTGGAATGGTTTATGAAAGTCAAATTCGGGTATTTTTTAGTCTGTGATGATAATATCACTCGAATATTTGTGAAGAATCTGAACATGTCCTTTTGTGCTGTTTTTCCAGGAATTAGTCTGGTTTAGCCGTAAGGCGCTATATCCTGCGGATTCTTGTACATAGTTATCACCAAATAACATGGAACAGTTTTTCTTTGCACATTTTTAAAAGTCACTTAACACCGTTCATTTTTCAATGCAGAATTCAAATTTGTTTCCGAAGTGTTCTCCTTTGGTACTCTCTCCCGGATATAAAATAGAACTATTGATTTCCAGTTAAGTGTACTGGGTATCCGGGTATCAAGAGCTCTTATATAAAACTAAAATATTTAAATTTGACAATCATTAAAATTTTCGGAATCTCTTAAAGCTGAAAATAGCTATACTTTTTTAATCATGTCTTGTACCAATATTGAGTAGTTAAAGATTCTGGTTTTTATACTTCCATACGCTTTACTTTCCAACTTATTTAACAAAACATTAGAGTAATAATCTACTAGGTATAGATAATTTAAAACACTCTATTCAAGCATATACGAGTTCAACTTCATTCTTCTTGTTTTTTGATTGTTTTTCCCTCCTATAGAAAAAAAATCATAATGGACTTTTATGTACTGTTTATAAACAAAAACAAAAACAACAACAACAAAACAACCACTCCATTAACAAAAAAAAAAAAAAAAAAAAAAGAAAAACTTACACTTGAGTTCTTTAATAATTTTCCATCATTTCCGGAAGTGAAATTACTCTCTCAAGTAAACAGAGTAACATAACCCTATGACCTGCTGCGTCTTCACAAACTTCTTCCATATACTAGGCGACTATGATGAAGGCACTTATTGTTGTCATTATTTTGCCTTAAAAATGAATCTCACTTGACAAATGCGCTCGACGGATGACGACGACAACGACAACGATGACTACACACCCAAGACCATCTCTCTACAGGACGCGAAGATCTACAACAACGTTAAAGATGAAGAAGAAAATGTTCGTTATCTTCTTCTTACTATAGAAGAAGGTGATCCCAACAACAAAAGATGCTATCCTAGGAATCAAAAAAAAAAAAAAAAGAAGATGATTCCAACTTTTCTACATAAAGGACAAACTTTTCTTCTCAGCTGCAATCACTATATTCCCATTCCTCTTTGAATCGCTTTTATAATACCATCAACATCCAAAACCAACGGCAACGTTGTCGTCGTCGTCGACGTGTCTCCTTTTGAAATAATATATCACAGCACCGAGTCGTCCCTAATGCAGAACCACCCTTCTTCACATGTGTATCGTATGTGGAGTTCCCAGATTCAGTGTGCAAGAGGAAGGGTGTGAGAATGCAAACATAAGCTCGTCGTCGTCTGGTCCATGTTTATCTATGCCAGGTCATGAATGTTGTATCTTCACCTCCCTAACCGTACCTCCTAGCTCAACTCACCATCACCGTTAGGGTGATGGTCGAAAATTCTTTTCTGTTGCACCACGCTTGGTGTGTCAGCTTGGACTGCATTCAGTCTCGCTCTGAGCCTGTTAATAAGCTGCATTATCCTTTGAAAGCAAACCAAAGGACGAGCAAGAAGAACAAGAAACCTCTATACCTATACATAAGAAAAGAAAATGATTCATATAAATTCCTTCAGGCGAAAAGGACACTTTTTGAAATTGTGGGCACTGCAATTACATCTTTGGCACTTCAATATTATAAAGTGAAGATATTTCTTAATGTCACACTCCAGTGAAGGAGTGTAGGTGATGTTTGGGTAGGGGCCAAAAAGGGGGGCGTGGGGAATTATACCTCATACAAACAGGCAACAAAAAATCTGAATAGAAAGTGTCGTGATGTCTGCCATCGCCCATCACAACATTAAGGCTGCTGAATGTCGAAATGAATGGATGTAGAACTGAGCGGTTTTTTTTTTTGCTTCTTCTTCTTCTTCAGAATGAAATGAAACACCATTCAAAAAAGGGAAGACATTTCAATGCATAATGATAAAAACACACACATTCATAGCACACCTATTATTTGTTGTTGTATAGGTATACACTTTTGCATCGGAAAATGTGTCGTATTATATAGTCTTTACAAATATTTGGTTTCCAAGAGGAAGGAAACACAGCGAGGATGATCGCTTTGCATGAAAATTTAATTTCAATTCACAGAGACTCATCTTACTGGCGTTCACAAATTTAATGAGCACACGTCGACGGACGACTTTTAAGCGTGCGTTTCAGAAGATTTTTTTTTTGTGTTGCTGTCCATATGGAAGGATAATGAGTTTAAGAAAAGTGTCTGGTAGGTACGCCAAACCGTATAGGTTGTAGGTAACATAGTTTTCTTTCAATCTGTTTTTTTTTTTGTAGGTAAATGATATAATTTTGAAAAAATTCTTAAATCTTGGTTTTGATGTCTTACGAGTATTTTTTAACTTCCTGTTGGGGATGAGATTATAATGTCATGCCTGTAGGTTTTACTGACCAAAATGAACAATACAATGTCTAATAAAGTAGTTTTTTACCATCCAAAAAAATAATTTAATTTTGAATATTTGGTAGGCTATAGCTTGTAAGGAATTGATAAAGGGCTTCATTATGCAAGTTATCTATTTTTCAAAATTATTTTCAATAGCAGCTTCTTACTCAGAAATTGAAATAAACAAGTTGTTTACAAGCCTCCTTGTGTAATGAAGTATGAAACAGCCGCTTTAAGGCTTAAGGCTTTCAACTGAAAGTAAGCCCAAATATTTTCTATATGACATTATTATAAGAACCCAAATAAAATAACCTAAATATATCTTGTTTAGACCTTTCAACTGAAAGTGTTTTAGCATTTTATTTTTGACAGCTGATATGTAATTGGTTTCCATTAGAAAAAGTATACTTCTTAAAATTGTTAATAGCTTCCTTGTGACAGATATGGCTTGCGTTAGGATATTTAAAGCATTAAGATAATGTTATTATCAAACTTCGAGAAGTGATTACTTTGGTTTTGCTTACTTCTGTAAGAAAAAGAATTTACTTGAGCTTAGAATACAGATTAATAATATAACTTCGTTTGGGTGGCTTTCATAAGGCCTTAAAGAAAAATCTTAAGCAAGCTATTGTTTTCGTAGTAGATCAATAGCTTTGTTTATGGTGTTAGCCTTAGTAAGACCTTTATAACATTTTTAATGGGAAGCTATTATTTGCAAGCACTTGTGACGAAAGGACTTTTGACTTTTGTTATGATACAAATCAAAAGCTTGTACACAACTTAAATTGTTAGTGGGGCTGTGTACAATAGACCTGGAGGTATCGCCCGCCCTAATATTTGGTTGCAGTTATTTTATGAGTTCTGAAAGAAGTTGGGAAACTTAGCCTATAGATGGCTCATGAGCCATGAGTCATGGCTCTTATCTCCAAACTTATTTGTAGTGACCAAATGCCCAAATTTGTAGTTCGAAAGCTACCTTCTACCAATCTATAAGGGGAAGGGTCTTACACAAAATCGCGACAATTACTGTTCAATCATGCTGATGTCACATACCGTGAATCAAACACAGATGTAAACCAAAGTATAAGAAACAGAATGGAAAAATATTTAGATTCCGCAAGAGATTTGTACAATGTATAGGTTGATATCGAAAGAGCATTCAGACAGACAACAAAAAAAAATTTGGCATAGATTCCACTTAGGCAACGAAAGGTTCCGGAAGTCTACGTGCCCAATTAGAGTAGGTGTGCAACAGGGTAGTGTCTTGAGTCCTTTGCTCTTTATTACAACCCTTGGCATTCTGCATGAAGACAAAAGTGAAGACCCTGCGTGCTTGCAACGAGTACTTGATGTTTTGGTGTACAGCAAGTATGGGAGAACCAAGAAAATCAAAGGATGCCTCAACATCAAAAATACCATCTTGCACAAAATACAGTAGGACTAACTTAGCTGTTACTCTGTCATGTTAAACAAAGAAGCCCTGATAGCTCATTTCCATTTCACTCCAAAACCGGGGGACTGCTGACGTTTCCAGAGGTCAACCCAGAAGTGGAGCTTTAGGGTGAAGGAGTGGCGTGTTTGAGTTGTGTTGTCAGTCTAGATCAGTAAACGAAGAAGATCAAAATCCGTTCCTATAATTCTACGATTTTTTTTTTCTTAACTCTGTTCAACCTACAGGCTCTAGTCTTTGCAAATCACCCAATAAAGGTTCTATACCTAGTTCGTTTCTCTTAATCCTTCGAGTTAAAATACAAATGTATGGAAACCTTACTCTTCTTACATCATGATTTTATAATCATTACTTATTACGACAATGACGGACGTACCAATTCATAAGGTTGACAAATGACAACTATCCCGATCAGGTTCTCATTTATACTCTTCAATTTTAATAATAGTAAAAAAAAGGCAGGTATTTATCCAGAATAAGCTGGTAATTGTACACGTACAGACCGGTGTTCTATTGTAGGAAAGGTATTTTATGTTATACCAATTAGCATTTGATGCAGGTACATTTCAAAGTTGCCATCATCATATATATTTACCCTTTAGTCAGTGTGGAACCTCTAACAACGCAATATTGGTGTCCCGTACCGGTGCCATTGCCGCAGACTCATCATCGATTAAATCCTCCATGCGGCTGGTGGAGTCCCAAATGTAGTATACAATACGGCCACCGATACGAAAACGTGACATGAATAACTGAATATCAATAACAAGCTGGAAAAACAGTGAGAAGTCATTAGTTCCGTCGAAGATTATGTGCATAATTTAATGCCACAACTACAACAGTAGAAGCATTTTGTGTGTACGACTTGACAGAGAGTGGACAGTGGCCACAGTAGATGGCTTTCAGGACAGTAGGTAAGGTAGGCATGTAGATAATGGTGAGTATAATGGTTGTTCGATGTTGGTTGTTGGTTGTATCACAGTTAAATATAAATTGACAATCAAAACTTCCTTGTTGAAGTAAATTGTCTCATATAACCAGATTTTCTGGTACTCTTGTTGGTAATTTCGAGAAAAAAAATACTGAACGATATTCAAACAAGTTGAGGAATGCAAAAAAAAAATTAAGTTCTTAAAATCTATCTTATAGCTTATTTGCTATAAAGTTTACACGAACGTTGTCTTGAATTTAGAATTACTTACATTTAACCTTAGGCGAGTATTAAATCAAAGAACGGTTATGGAATTTTGAAGGTGTTGAAGCAATAAACTATTTAATGGATGGAGGTTTCTATATGCTTGAAATGTTTACTAGGGTTTATGAACTTGCATTTCAGTACATTTCAATTTCAATCAATAATTTTCTTCTTTTTTAGAGGTACATAAGTATAGAATTTTAAAATAAAATAGAAAAAGATGAAGTTTCAAAATTGACATGAAATTGACTTTATTCGAAAGATTATCTTTTGGCAAATCTGATTCCTGGCATAGGTCCGAGACGGCTGGCTTTGACGTAATTCAATTTGAAGGTCCAATTTTCGATCACTTTTTCCGAAATTTTTGGCCGTATATCTACAATAACGCGGTGAATGTTGTCTTCCAAGTGGTTGATCGTTTTGGGCTTATCAGCTAGTGGTGTAATCCTTTAAATACTTTGGGTCAATTATAGTAGCAGCCGATAACAATATATTTAGAAGAAGAAATAACGGGCGGCTCCTCAATTCCAACAGAGCCTCTTATAATCTGTCAAAACTCTTCAAATCCTGAAATTCACCATAACTTCAAAACTGCTTCTGTACACGACCATGGTGATGGTCCTGCTAGTACTCACGTATGGACCCGAGACTTGGGTGCTTAGCAAAAGACACTCCGACCTCTTAGCCGCGTTCGAGAGAAAAGTCTTAAGGAGAATTGTTGGTCCCATATGTGAGGAAGGACGAGTCCGATTCCAGAGACGGTACAATCATGAATTGTACGCACTCTACCTTGAAGCAGATATATTGACAAAAATTAAGCTCGGTAAATTCCGGTGAGCAGGGCACCTAGCTCGCATGAGCGAAGAGGAACTGACTCGTCCTTTGTAGTACATTCTGTTGTAGACGGCAGTGTGGTAGACCATGCTTGCTCTGGAGAGATGGCGTAGACCAGGACGCCCGAAGTATTGGGGTGCGCAACTGGATGGCGTTGGCTCGAGACCGGGATAGGTGGAGAAACTTGTTGAAGGAGGCCAGGACCGAACCCTGGTTGTCGAGTCGAGCACCATCTATCGCCCAATTTATTATTGATTTACTATTTGGCTGTAAAAGTAAGATAAGACACCGTTGCTTCAAAATAAAGCAAATGCACTGTTATTTAAAAAAAATTAATATTCATTCAACTTACAAAAACGATCTCAATGTGAACAAACTAAAGTTTTTTAACTTGAAGTGTCCTCAGAAACTCATGGTTTTCTTTAGTGGAATTGATTTCGGGACACCCTACCTTATCCATTAAATTTCAATTCCAACCCCTCGAATAGTTGATAAGAGAATTGAAAGACAAAAATCTGGTTCTATCGCAATTCTTGACCAAATAATTTACTTACTTAATTAGATTATTAAGTAAGTTTTATTTTCACGGTTATATCTATGACTGAATCCAATATTTTCAGAGCTAGTCAAATTTCAATTTCGCCTTTAGGGAACTAGGTATTCCTAAAAACGTTGAGTTTCAAGAAAATCGCTTAAATACTTTCGGCTTTGGACCAAAGCTCAGACCGATATTCTGTTGTAGGTACCTATTAATATTTTAAACGACGTTTTTTTTTTTTTGTAGAAAACAAGAAGTGTCATTTTAAGATTTAAATTTTTTAAAAGCGTGCAAGTGGCCATTACATAATAAATTACCATGATTGGTTTAGGTTGTTTTAAATTTGAAATCAAGCGATTTTTACAAAAATTAAAACTTTTATCATGTTTGGGGAATAACTTTCAGAACCTTCATTTTCAAAAAAAAAAAAAAATAATGGTAAATATTTTTTTACTCACTGTACCTACTGTTATCTAATATATTTCATACTAACATTTTAACACATATTGTTACTTCTAAGCTTCCCTTTCCATAAACGCATTATCTTTCCCTTTTTCCACTAAATTCTAACACCTGATAAAAATAAACAAACAAAACAAACAAAGAGAGTAAATAATGTCGATGACGTCGGTCGTCGTGAAACGGTAACTCCACTTCAACGTTCAACACAATAAAAACATACGAGAGAAAGAACCGTGATCGCTTTACAGGTTGCTCTTGCTGCAGTCTCGATTCTCAACTCTCCACCACGAAGTTACTCACGATCGTCAGACTAGCCAACAGTTGTTATTAACAGTGGCTCCTCAGTACGTTTCATATATTTTTACAGCGCGAATCGGTCGGTGGCTATTCCTATTACGCGGATAAGAGAGAATAAAAAAAATATATTTTTGTTTAATTTGTCATGAGTTTGAATATTTTTTTTTTTATGGAAAAATCGTGATAACAAAATATAAATTGTGAATTCAAAGAGGAAATTCTTTTAATAATTGCAAATAATATACCTAGCAATGATATAATAATTTAGTGAAGTGAGGCACAAAGTGCAGTGAAGTGAGGTAAATTAGCTATGTGAGTGATTTTATAGTTACCTACCTACGTAGTTTGATAAGATTTGAATTAAAAAATAACAAAATATTCAATCACACAACCCAGAACGCGATAACAATTCCACATTGCACTGGATTGCAATTGCAACGCACTTTCTTAACAATAAACAAAGAAAAATATCATTTTATGGATACAAATTTGAATTCGGATAAGATAACTGCGGTAAGATAATAAATTTGAATTCAACTTGAAAAATTTATCTCACCTCATAACCTCTCGCAGTTTGTTTTCTTAAAAATAATTTTTTTTAATGATAAATTATTTAAACAATTTTTGATCAGTCAATATTGACAAATAAAAATTCTCATTGCATGATGACTTTTGTACTAATAGGTTTACCTTCCGTTCCAACAGTTGTCGTTCTCGTTACCTTGAAAGTGACGTTTCTATACCTACGCTCTTCCCACCCAACATAATTCTCTTTTGGTTTTGTTTGATTTTGTGTTTATGATTATGATGATGTCAATGTGGTCACATTGTCAGTTAGTAAGGTTGTCACTTGCCTGCTCTTTTTTAACCGCACATTTTTGGAGCGCGGTTTAATCATGATGGAAATGGAGATGTCTGGAGTGGGCTGCAGTTGCTTAGAAATAGGTATACTCACAGCAGGTACATAGTTGAGAAAAAGAGAGTTCCGAGGTGGATGCCGGCAAGTGGCATATACTTACAGTGCTGTGTACAAAATGTTTGTTGTGGAAAAGTGGACTTTAAGCCTAGTACGCAGATTGGGAAAAGACAAAATTTATCTCTACAATTCTAATCTCTACAAAACTTTTCCAACTGCCGCGCAAATGATTGAAGTTGGAGAGATGAGTAATTTCCTCCAAATAATCTTCTAAAATTTTCATCTAAGTATTTATAAAATCAAAAAAAATAATCTTGTTTTTGTGGAACCTGTAAAAATTTTTATCACAAAATAAATGCTTCGGACATTATTTTTCCGGAAAAATTTAGTTGAGATGTGTTTGGTAACTAGAAATCTGCACCAAGTTGGTGTTTGACAGCAAATTAATTTCCCAAACAAACTTTTCAAGCCAATCGTCACAATTTGCGCGTGATCTGCGTTGTTGATGACAAAATTTGTCCTTATACTTAGACTTACCTACATATTTGTTTACAGTGGCCATAAAACCAATTTTTGATCTTAGATTTTCCTTAAATCTTTTCGTCTGGTTTTGATCAAAATTTGTTATGCACCTTTAAGTTATTTTTGACATCATCGGTACTGCTCAGTATAGACAGACATTTCATCTTTGTCTTCGGGTTTTTTTTTAATTTTAGGCACTGGAAAACAAATAAAAAAATAATATTTAAAATTATTTATTTTAGTAAAATGTTTGTTTGAATTGAAATAAATCTTCTAAAGTTTCAAAAGTAAGTCCCATACAAATTGTAAAAAAAAAACAAAAAAATTTAGGTGATGATTTTCAATTTCTTTGATTTTTACGAACTGTCACGCCTAAAATCGTTTCATAGATTTATCACCCCGATGTACATGTTCCATATACAGTGACTCTATGTTCATACCATGTTCGTTTTTACATGAATTAGCTCTTTTTAATAGCATCTACAATAATAATTAATTTTCTATATATTTGGTCTAAAATTTGTTTTGTTAAAATATTTTACACATCACTGTTCAACAGCGTGCAACAACAGCGTGGGCAAAGCACATGCAAAATGTTGAAGAGAACAAAAAAAAAATGAAAAAAAAATGAAAAATTGCAAAGCAAAACTGGTTAAGTTGTTATAAACTGTCATCTGGCATCGGAATCTCTGGTAACTGGTAACGGAATGTGTTTATTTGAATGAAATATGATGCACGAATTGACGTGTTTGTTTATGTAGTCTGTTTATAGTCCCCGAGATATTTATATTGTGCGGGCTATAAATTTTAAATTTTTATTTGATATGCAATTGAAAATAAATTTTCTTTTGGTTCAACAAGATGGTTTATGTCCGTATATTTATGTACATACTTGTACTCGTATGTTATAATTTTTTTTTTTTATTATAGAATGTTGGGGGTAGATACTTATAACCTACCAACTGTATGTACTGATACTGACATACGCTTGAAAAAGACATTTTCAAAATAAAGCATTAAAATTTTTATTTATTGCTTAAACACTCGTGTCATTATTTTTCGTTATCGTTTTTCGTTTCTTGAGAAAATTTAATGTTTATTTGAGTTTTTATAATAATAATTCAATATAAAACGGAAGCATGTTAATAAAATTTTATTATTTTTAGATTGAGACACAGGTGCATATTGAACTTAAGAGGCTCACCAAGGGTTAGTGTTTACTGTGTTAATTTGAATGGGGACAAGTCTTTTAAATGGTGGTTAAATGACATTAAAAAAATAGGGACCATATTGTTGATAATTTTTTTTGTGTTTGAATAAAAAAGTAAAAAGGGAACATATTGAAATTAAAGGAAATGATTTCGCGAAGCATGTTTTTGATGTTTCTGAAAAAACTTGTCAAATACTGAAAAAAATGGTTGTCGTAGCTTAAATATCTACAATGCTCAAAAAATAATTTCGGACAGGTGTAGGTTCGATAACTTTGGCGCTAAAGAAAATTGATAACGGTTTTTGTAGAAAAGTGTCGAAAACTAAGGACGTGGGTTGGTGGTTATCTCGACCCGTTTTTGTGGTAGGGAAAATTTTAGTAAAACTGAATTAAAATGAAAATGACTTAAACAGCATTGTACAATGGGGATTAAGAAATCGCGTATAATTTAATGATTCGAAAACTCAATGCTGCCTTCTGTCGTTAAAGCGAGACGCACCCCCCCTGCCATTATCTGAGTGGCACTTGCATCGAAGAAATTAATCAGCGTGCGATTTTAGGTATGTAGGTATGTGTATCACAAACCATCTTTTGTGGAATGATCACATACTTAACGTCGCCAAAAATGCCACAAGATGTTTAGGTTTCCTTTGGAGATGCAAGAAATTTTTCTCCTCTTCTGATCTGGCTATTATCTTTAAAAGTTTTATACGTCCAATGCTTCAGTATAACTCCCATCTCTGGGCTGGTGCTGCAGAAACTACTTAAGCCTCTTGGACAGTATACAAATACGAACCTTCAAATGGATCGGAAACAGTAACGTCATCGATACTCTTACGTCACTCGAACACCAGCGTGATGTTTCCTGTCTCTCACTCTTATCGTTACTTTTACGGTAGATGCTGTAATGAAATAGCCATTTGCATGCCTCCCATTAAACGATTCATCCGTAATACTCGCGCTTCGGGAAATGCTCATCAGTTTACTTTTGAACCCAACTTCGGTCGTAATGTAAAGTACAGGGATTCGTTATTAAGCCGTACTATACGCGAATATGGAACACCCTTCCACGCTCTGTCTTTCCCTCTCATTGTGATGTACTGAAATTCAGGACTAATGTTTACTGACATGTTCGCACTGTGTCTCGGCCATATAAAGGGTACAAAAAAAACCCTATAGTACATACGTGCTAATTATAAAAAAAAGAGACTGGGTGCGACCCACACTGATAACTTCCCATTTGTGATCTTGAAAACTTCATATTTAGTTTTTTTCAAATAACCAAATTTTCTGCCAAACAAACTTTAGCTGTTAAATTCAAACAATCATTATTTTAAGATTGGAAAGCATTTTAATTATTTAAAGAGATTTACGAAATGCACATATATTATAGAGATTAAATACCTAATGGCAAAGTCAATATCATTGCTCGTTCTCAAGATATTCGAGTCGAAAAACCAATTTTACCACTTTTTAGTTTATTTTTTTTTTATATTTTTTGTCAAAAACTATCAATTAGATATTTGTCAAAATGTAACCTTTCATTAAAAGTTGTACTATGTATAAAATAAAATATTTTAGAAGGCACAATCGTTGTTCGTTCTCAGGATATTCGAGCTGAAATACAATTCTAACTACTTTTCTTTAGAATTTTTAACAGTTTTTGATTTTTTGTTAAAAAACTGCCCATTTAATATTTGTCAAAATTTTATCAGTTACTAACAATTTTTTTATGTAGAAAATAAAACAAACAAGAAGTCAATATCGTTACCAGTTTTTGAGAAATTTGAGTCGAAAGACAATTTATACCAATTTTTGGTAGAATTTTTTGTAGTTTTTAATTTTTTGTAAAAAAAACTGTCCATTGAATTTGTTTTAAATTTTCACCAGTAGTCAAAAACAACATTCTTCGTAAAATAAAATTATTTTAAAGTTAATATCGTTTTTCCATCTAAAGATATTCGAGTTATAAAATTTTTTTTTTAATTTTTTTGATTTTAAAAAATAACGGTATATTGATTTTTTTTCCAAATTCATATCAAATTTGTGTGACGTCATAATGTGTCGAATAAAACTTATTTCAAGTCAATAGCATTATTTGTTCGTGAGATATTTGAGCCCAACCAAAATGTTCACTTCTTTTTTAAACTGCTATAGTAAAAAAACGACTCATTGAATATTAATAAACGCCCTTTCAGCTTCTTTCGAAGTAATTATCTGTAAAACAAAATTTATTTCAAGTCGATATCTCTACTCGTTATTGAGATATCGACGACGAAAAATGGTACCAGAACGTACGTACACACTCACACACAGACATATCTCTAAAAATGATTGATATAGGCTCTAGGGACCTTGAGACGTCGAGAAATGTCAAAAATTTCAATTTGACAAATCGGACCGAACGGCAACACTTACAATGAAGCTTTAAAAACAAAGAATTTTTTTTGAAAAAATTTCCTTAATATTTTAAAGATTTTTTAAACGTTATTAAATCGGTTCTAAAATTTTTGAAAAAATTGAAATTTTTCTCAAAACAATTTAATTTTTTTTTTAGTTTTTAAAGTAGGTATTAAGATACATGTTTGAAAATTCATTGGAATCTGCAAAATACTTTTAATCAAAAGAAAATGTTACTGAACAATGAACATGCCCTACAACAACAAAATTGCAACCAACTAGTGCGTATTAATACGAGTAAGTAAATTCTCCTATATCGTTATTAAAACTTGTTCATTCATTGCAGATATGGCCTGGTCATAATGCAAATACATAGCAACAACTGCTTCAAGTCACCCCTTTTGCACTATAAATCTGTACCAAAGTTTGTTTGCCCAATCAACAAATCTCTTGTCTAATATAAATCCAATTCATCTCAACAGCCAAACCTCAGGCATTATTCTCTCCAAGTCCTCAGAGTTGTCTATGAGCAAACTTTATTTGCTATAGCCGTAAGTTCGTAACATAATAAATAATGTAATAATTTATTAGCGTGACCATTATTATAGCAGGTATCTGCCTACCGGCCGGCCGGCTTCGGTATGTAACCTCATGTTTGGCCACTGAGGCCCACCCCGCTTCAAGACCTCACTTGGTTGGTCTATGAAACAATTTACTTTGTAATCACTGATTGCAGCGATTAAATAATTCCAAACATATGTATATAGGCCGAGCCAAACACAACCAACTGAGTTAACACAAATTAATTGCATCCTATGCATTTTGATGCGTGCGGGTTTTTATACTCAAGGTCCAAATTAACCGCACATTTATGTAGGTACATACTTGTAAGATGTAAGAAAAATTTGAACTGACTACAATATTTTCTTTTAACATAAAAAATCAAAAAAAAAGGAAGAAAAATTCAAATTAGGAGAAAGAAGAAAAATCGGTTCAGTCCAACAAAATTTTATTATTTTTCCATGCAACTAAAAAACTATCTTAAAACATCAATCCTTTGACCTAATTCTTTGCAATTATCTTAAACCTAAAAATTCAAGCTGTAAGAATTTCGGTTCAGTCACAGTTTTCAACAATCTAATAAAAACAAAAAACAAAATGAAACCTATAAAATTCCGATTTCAAAATTGCGCGGTTAAATATTCACTCAAGTGTAATTTGCTGCCCACAGAAGCAGGAATTGCATCTTTACTGTGTGTTTCTGCATAATGTCATTAGATACGAAAAGGTGTAATTTAATCTGTGTCTGAAGTTTTGCACATAATCTTTTTTGTCTCTCGTATATAGGAATGACAATTTGCATTTTATAGGTGACCAAATAATGTCCATAAAAAGAAAGTAGGTACTTAATGTCTACCTTTCGGAATCCCATTTGAAGTTGGATATCTTTGTGGGCAATGTGCATCAGTGGCAGATATTTCAAATAGTCTTTTTTCAATTGAGTTGCATTTTGTTTTTCGTTTGTTTTCATCTTTGTCAGGTTGCGGAGTATAAGTCCATTGGAATCAAATATTAAAAGTACGAGTGTCGTGTGGACTCAATTTCACTACGATTTTTCTAATCATCCTTTCACCTTTCTATTTTGGGCCAATTCATCGTGTGTTTCGCGTCGTGATGTCGTTGTACTTTGTTATTTTTTTGTTTTGTTACGTAGTATGCATAGGATTCATGAGATAGAGACAAGTGCCATAAGATCAGCGTCAGCATGAGTTGTAGATTCTAAAATAAACGCAGGAGTTAACCACTTGCCGAGGGCTTAAATTGCATGTTTAACTTTACTTTCGTAAACATGGCTACCACTTATGTTATTCCTTTAAAAATGTAAGTTGTTTTCAGAACGTATTGATTGTTTACACCAAATTATTATTTATTTATCATAAATAGTAAATAGTCATATATCATAAATCATAAATCATAAATCATAAATCATAAATCATAAATCATAAATCATAAATCATAAATCATAAATCATAAATCATAAATCATAAATCATAAATCATAAATCATAAATCATAAATCATAAATCATAAATCATAAATCATAAATCATAAATCATAAATCATAAATCATAAATCATAAATCATAAATCATAAATCATAAATCATAAATCATAAATCATAAATCATAAATCATAAATCATAAATCATAAATCATAAATCATAAATCATAAATCATAAATCATAAATCATAAATCATAAATCATAAATCATAAATCATAAATCATAAATCATAAATCATAAATCATAAATCATAAATCATAAATCATAAATCATAAATCATAAATCATAAATCATAAATCATAAATCATAAATCATAAATCATAAATCATAAATCATAAATCATAAATCATAAATCATAAATCATAAATCATAAATCATAAATCATAAATCATAAATCATAAATCATAAATCATAAATCATAAATCATAAATCATAAATCATAAATCATAAATCATAAATCATAAATCATAAATCATAAATCATAAATCATAAATCATAAATCATAAATCATAAATCATAAATCATAAATCATAAATCATAAATCATAAATCATAAATCATAAATCATAAATCATAAATCATAAATCATAAATCATAAATCATAAATCATAAATCATAAATCATAAATCATAAATCATAAATCATAAATCATAAATCATAAATCATAAATCATAAATCATAAATCATAAATCATAAATCATAAATCATAACAAATCAAAAGTTATATGTAAGATATTTTGGCTTTATAGTTTTTTTTTTTATTTCAGTGGCAACCATAATCTTGACTCTCACTCTTTTTGCTGTTTACACCGAATTTAACGATTTTCTAAAAAAATACAAAACAACTGTCATTAAAAAGAAAATTAATTCCATTAAGTGTCACAGATGAAATTATTTTTTTTAACTTTTCACGACGATGAGTAATTTTGTGATTTCTTGTATTTATCATTCAACTTTAAAGAGACAGACTTTTCTGAAGGCCAACAAATTTATGTCTCTTCATCTGTCCTGCCCGTGTGCGCCCAATGCCAATGCCAAACAAAATGAATCTCTGATGCTGATGCTGATGATTGCGGTTGTGGCCATGAAGCGTTAAATCAACTCACTTAGAATTGAAATTGGGGTCTTTCAGTTTTATATTTTGCATAAGTAAATATTCCTATAAGGAATATTTTATCATTTCTCATATTATATAGTAAATGTAAGAGTATAATATAAACGAACCTTTTATCTAATTTATTATGTATGTTTGATTTTGGTTTCTGTTTCCGTTTCGATGAATATTCCATTTTGGAACAACATTTATATAATAATCGGTTTTTGGTTTCAAGAATGAAATATTTGGGATTTTAGGAAAATAAACTTGAGTATAACATAAATGGCGTAGGTAGGATGTTTTTGGGATACGAATTTATTTTATTTTATTGAAAAATAAGTAAAAAAAAGTTTTTGTTGTTGTTTTAAATTGAAAAAAAAGGAGAATTGAAATGGAAACCATATGTCAAGTTAAATGCAAATTTTAATATTCTAAATTTTATTGGATTTTTTGTTGTTGTTTTTGTTGTGTATAGTGGGCAGATATAATCTTCTTCTGTTCCTATCATTTTTATCCTTTCAATCCTTTTTAAATCATCACATTATGATGTTTCAATATTAAATTGAGAGGTATGTTAGTTGAGGGAAAAAAGTTCGTAATAAAAATTATTGAGCATAATATTTCCATTAGATTTTTTTTTTTTAATTTAAGTGATATACCGGCAGATTTAACTATGGAGTGACGAAAGACTAAATCGTTTAGGTTGAACCCTGGGGGTATATTCCTCCTATTTGGGCGAGAGATGGTTAGGTTAAAGTGGCTGTGTTGGTTTGGAAATCCAACACACTAAGACCAAAGTATGGTCCGTTGTGATACCACATGGATCAGTTGATCAACCTCACTTGTTGAACCAGTTGGAGCTTTGAATGAAGCGTAGGAGACAAGTAGTGATGTCTGAGTTTGCTAGATCGCTGGGATCATTGAAGTAGAAGTATTCAAGGTGGATTCTTCTTCTTTGTGATATGGCAGGACAGGTGCATAGAAGATGAGAGACTGTCTCTAATTCCTCTTCGTCTCTGAACTGTCTGGCTATCTCCGTAAGAGATGATCGACAATTTAGAGCTGTTAGAGAATTAGTACAGACAGAGGATTTTGACGCGTCTTGGCTATCTGAGAAGATGCGTATATCGGTTGTTAACTTTTCTAATAGCCAGGATTTCAGATTGGAAGACGCTACAATGATCAGACAGACGAAAGGAGAGACTTAAGTTAAGTCTTTCGGAGTATACGCCTCCACCAACCCCATCATCCGTCTTTGATCCATCTGTAAAGAAGTTAATAGGATCCACATTATCCTGGAAGGGATAGTCACTTTGAAGGTATGGTTGTTGAAGTGAGGATGGGGGATGGTGTAGTCGATATTATTGTTTATTCTTCTAACTGAGTTCAGTGGAGTAGCCAATCTCATTATTGATCCACAGTGGGCGAGAGATAAAACATAACAGAGTCATAACAGAAAAAAAAATATTTAAATAAACTGCAACACCTAAAATGTCATTATTTAAATATTTAAAAAAAGTTTCTTAGCGAATAGTTTTTGAAAAATTAAATTTAGAATTTTTTTTTTATAATTGACGCGCACTCAAGGGGTTATGACTACCCTTTTAGTGCTAACTATTAACATAGTGCGAGCGTTTAGGAAAAAGAGGGAGGATTGAGTAGGAGAAAACGATGTAACTTTTTCTTAAACGTCTGGACATTGAATTGGGGAGGGAAAATAAAGTCGGTTAAGGAATTCCATATTCGTGTTGTGAGACTAAAGAACGAATCTCTATATTTGACAGTGCGTCCGAGGGTGTACTGATGTGAATTAGTTTTACATAAACAGAACTTTATTTTTAATGTTTTTTCTTTACAAAATTTTGGTTATCAACCCATTTCCGGTGGATACCAGTTCATTTAACTTAGGAACTTGAAATTTCCCATAATGTTTTTTGTGTAGTTTCTGGTTTTTCAGATAATTTACAGTGAGTTTTCGCAATTTTAAAAATTCCAAAAAATTTGTAAAATCTTTTTTTTTTAATTTACTTTTTTTATTAAAAATGTATAAAATTGAATTTTTTTGAAGCAATACTTAAAAGAATAAAAATCAAAAAGTTTCTACAAATTGAAATTTAATTTTTTCAAAACTAAAAAAATTAAAATTATTTTTTTTTTTCAAAAATGATAAAATAAAATTTATACAATACACTAGAAATATAATATATAAATTTTGTTACAAAAACTAAATTTTACTTTTCCCAACGTTATTATATAGTGTGCTGAATTCGAATCTATTTCTCAGAATTTTTTTCATAACGTCAGGTTTCGATGTATTATTTGCGTTTTAAAATTAAAAATATGCTTACGAGGTTACGAATAAACTAATTTTCTTCTTCAAAATTCAGTTTATAGGTTTCCATTACTTTTTTTTACTCTTCGAGAAATTCTAAGGCTTGACCTTTCCCCACGTAATTTAAAACAGTAATATTTGGCAATTGATAACTATCTTTTCCGACGAAGTAACGCACATCAAGTTCGATTGTAGACTCAACGATCATTTGTGTTTCCGATCGATTCTTAGTTGCTGCCACCCAAATAGTCCACTCCGCATTTCAAAGTCGTTTCCCTCTTGGCCCAATTGCAAAGGCAAAACATTATTGATGAGTAAGATACTGCACATCAATAATGTTTCGACACAGTGCAATGGACTGAATGGGTTCAACTCTGGTTATGCACACTGAACTAAATGTGGGGCGTAACACCAAGTTGTTATATAGTTTTGATTTATTCCTTGCCCCAGGATTTTTGGGGCTCTGAGGTCGAATCTATTGTGTCCCAGTAAAACAGTTGTTGAAAAATACATTCTACTCAAATTTTGTCTTTTTAACTTTCAATATTTTGTGAATGATGTCCGGGTACAACTGAAACTATATAAAATATTTTACTCGTCCATTTTCTCCAAAAAAATGACGTAATAGAATTTTTTTGATTTCGAATTCAACATACTAAAGACTTTCATGAAAATTTTTTCTCTGAAAAATGTCTCAAATGATCTTAAACAATTATTTCTGTGGGTTTTTGTAAGCAGATAAAATATCCATAACAATTTTTTTGAAAAACTTTCGATAAAAACTTTCTTATAATTTTTTTCCTAGATTTTCAAAAACAAATCAATTTTTTAAGACAATATTTTAAAAACAGGTAAAACTAGAAAGTGTGCTCCATCTATCATTGTTAAGTTCCACTTTCTTCTTACTTCTTGAGTGTAGTAGGTTTGGATCTAATGATGAACCAGACTTGCCAGCTCATCTACTTTTTCATTAACTAAAATTCCACAGTGTCCAGTGTCCAAGGACCCAGGAGAGAACCCTTAGCTCGTTTGTTACTGTTAAACAAAAACAATAATTTTGAATAGATATGAATGTCTAAGATTTTGGAATAGTGTGAAAAACATCTATAACAATTTGGAAAGATTTTAAAATTTTCAATTTAAAAAAAAAGAAAATCTAGATCAACTAAAAATATTTTCAAAAAAAAAAAAAAAATTAACAATCAAGAACAAATTTGGAACAACCTGAAACAACTTTTGAAAAACACGATTTCTGGATAATGTAATTTTTTTTCTTTAAAATTTTGTTTCATTAATAAACAATTTCGTATGTGTACTACAAAACAACAAGTCAATTCATTCAACAAAAAAATAATCGTATTTGCTGATTGGATGTCATCATATTTTTTTTCTCCATAAAAAAAAACACATGTTGACAGTTTTTGAAAAAATATATGATGAGCATCAATCAAAATGTACTTACTCTTGACAGACTAATAAAATAATATTTCTGTCTAATTTTTTTTTTCTTTTTCGTTCTGACTGACTCTGATTTGCTTGCATATCAATTTGTTGTCTTTCCAACTTGTTTGGTTGTCTGATAAAAATCTGAAAGAATCTATACAATCTACTACTTGGCAATTTTGGCATGCAAAATATGCTATTGCATGTGAAGATTTCAAAATTGAAATGTATTCATCTGTAATCAAAATCAAAAAAAAAAAAACCCAACAAATGGAAAAAAGGGTTGAGTGGGTATCGTATCGGTGCTCTTGTCTCGTAATCCGAATTCAAAACTTGAGTAAATCCCATGAAGAACTATGTACCTGCAAGTACATCTCTTCATGTATCTCTGATAGATAAACTATAGTCAAGGAAGTAGAGTTGCATTTTTGGGTATAGTAATTCTTAAGAAGAATTGGTTTTGAATTGAAATTCAAAGGAATCCAAAAGATACTTTAAGGCAACTTTACTACCGAAACTTTTCTTTAAGTTACCGAAGTACCTTCAAAACTTACAATGTTATTGCGAGAATGTGCCGATTTCTTGATTGCATTTTCAATTTGAATTTCATTGTAACTTCTTTGCACACAACACAAATTTTCTGTCCCCGCAGCACATTCATCTGCATAGTAAGTAAGTGGAAGTTCAATCAAACAATACAAAATTCTGATATTTGCAATTTGTATAGGTATACAGACGAACTTCACAATCATCGACCATATATGTAGATATGAACTTTAGCGAGTATCTTTTGGTTTTTGAAATTTTAGTTTCGTCCGTGTATCGTCGTCGTGTCATTGGTTGTTATCACGTTATCATCTGGATATATATGTATGTAGTTTAACAATGCAATTTTGGGATTGGGGATAGTTGCTGCGAAAATCGATTTTCTTATAAATTGTTATGTACTGATGGCATTACAAACAAGCTTTGTAATGCAATACTCATTGTCACAACCATCATCATCATCATCATCATCATTGTCACCCAAGAGGGTTTATTGGTACTTTTGGAAATAGAATTTGATTATGTTTTTTAAGTGAAAACAGATAAAATGAAATGCGATTGAACTCTGGTTGTAATCAATTTGCAACGATTGAAGCTTCAAACGTTTTACTGGATGTTTTCTAACAATGCAGGAATTTGATAAAACAAAAAATTAAAAAAAAGAAATAAATGAAATTGACATTAATTTTAGAAAGCTTTAACTGAAATTGGAATTAGAGCGATAAAAGATAAAACACAAATATATCGAATCCATTGTATTGATATTAAGTATCTATAGGTACCTAACTTCCATTCAAATGTATCTCATACTAAATTCTTTTGTTCTAGAGTCATAAAACGATGAGATTGTACATTACATTTTACGGGTCAATATTTGAGCGTGTTAATTTTCTATGTCCCTGATTCTCACAACAACAAAACCACCAATTTTGTTGACGTATTTAAACAATTGGTTTTATCATAAAAGTTCTTGAAAAAAGAATAGAAATACAAAAAATTTAAATACTTAAAATTATATTCAGCGTCCTCGTCAAAGAGGATTGAAACGTTAGGGGCTGATCTGAGAAGCTTAAATACAAATTCGCACCAACAACAAATTTGATGACAACTATTTTTTATAAAAGTTATTGGTTAAAATGTGATTTTTGCAATATTTTGAAAACTTAAAATTAACTTGTATAGTTGTTAATACATGTCTAATAACACTTTGACTTGGTTATCAGTTAACTCGTCATTATTGTGTACCGTGTTTTGGTTCAATGTGCAGGAGGCATAAATGAATTTGGAGAATTTTTCAATTTGTCGCAAGAGGCAGGAGTCCTTACAAAATGAACATTTCTGATTTTAGATGGACGAGGCTGAGAATCGAACCCAGACCTCCGGCATGACAGATTTACGCACTACTTTTAAAACTTCGCGAATAAATTTTTATTTTAAGTTTGCGATCTTTAAAATCAATTTAATCAAATTTGCTGATATCACTTCTGGTGGCTGAAAATAAATTTTGCGAAGCCTTGTAAGCGTACAGTTAGCACCGCGATTTTCAATTTTCAATCAGAGTTGAGCTTTAATGTCCACACCTTAAGCATGTAGGTTAGGTTAGGTTAGGTTGGCCTAGCTGTCAATATAAAGTGACACACTTATGCTCATTGTGATACCACATTAATCTAAAGATTTTTCTCCCTACCATCGTTGAACCATTTGGAGCTTCTTATGAAGCGTGAGAGACTGTTTATTAACTTCCCATAGGGAGTTATTGTAATCGGTCCGATTTGTCAAATTGAAATTTTTGACATTTCTCGACGTTTCAAGGTCCCTAGAGCCTATATCAATCATTTTTAGAGAGATGTCTGTGTGTGCGTGTGTACGTACGTTCGTACGTCCGTACGTTCTTGTACCATTTTTCGTCGTCGATATCTCAAGAACGAGTAGAGATATCGACTTGAAATAAATTTTGTTTTACAGATAATAACTTCGAAAGAAGCTGAAAGGGCGTTTATTAATATTCAATCAGTTGTTTTTTTACTATAGCAGTTTAAAAAAAAAGTGAAAATTTTGGTTGGGCTCAAATATCTCACGAACGAATAATGCTATTGACTTGAAATAAATTTTATTCAACACATTATGACGTCATACAAATTTAATATGAATTTGGAAAAAAATCAATATACCGTTATTTTTTAAAATCAAAAAAACTAAAAAAAAATTTTATAACTCGAATATCCTAAGATGGAAAAACGATATTAACTTTAAAATAATTTTATTTTACGAAAAATGTTGTTTTTGACTACTGGTGAAAATTTCAAAAAAATTCAATGGACAGTTTTTTTTTACAAAAAATTAAAAACTACAAAAAATTCTACCAAAAATTGGTATAAATTGTCTTCTTCTTTGTTTTTTTTTTCTACATAACATAATTGTTAGCAACTGATAAAATTTTGACAAATATTGAATGGGCAGTTTTTTAACAAAAAATCAAAAACTGTTAAAAATTCTAAAGAAAAGTAGTTACAATTGTATTTCAGCTCGAATATCCTGAGAACGAACAACGATTGTGCCTTCTAAAATATTTTATTTTATACATAGTACAATTTTTTATGAAAGGTTAAATTTTGACAAATGTCTAATTGACAGTTTTTGACAAAAAATATTAAAAAAAATAAATAAACTAAAAAGTGGTAAAATTGGTTTTTCGACTCGAATATCTTGAGAACGAGCAATGATATTGACTTTGCCATTAGGTATTTAATCTCTATAATATATGTGCATTTCGTAAATCTCTTTAAATAATTAAAATGCTTTTCAATCTTAAAATAATGATTGTTTGAATTTGACAGCTAAACTTTGTTTCGCAGAAAACTTGGTTATTTGAAAAAAACTAAATAAAAAGATTTCAAGATCACAAATGGGAAGTTATCAGTGTGGGTCGCACCCAGCCTCTTTTTTCTTTGTTAACAAGATCACTGGAATCGTTGAAAAAGTATTCTCCCAAGTGAAGCCTGCAGAGCTGTCGTTTCATTTTTTGAGAAAGCAGTACCCCGAGAAAAAAAAGCAGAACAAAGCAGTACGGTACCAACATTTTTTTATTTAATATAAACACAATTGTTAAAAATACAAATTGCATTATTGTGCGATTTTAATTGAAAATAAGGGGTGAGTACGATAATTTTTTTTTTTAAATAAACGCGTTATCATGCGTGAAATAAAGAAAAATCCGCGAATTAGTGCACCTAAACTGGCTGAAAGGTTGCGTCAGGAACTCAACAAAGAGTTCTGTACAGAAACTCTGAGGAACTACATTCAAGAACATGGCTTTAACGGTAGAGTTGCCCGGAAAAAACCATTCATAAGAGAACATTTCTATAAAGATTTAAAGCATGTCATCTATTCATTTTTCAAAAGAAAAAATGAAACTGTGATGTATCGTGCTTAGTCAGTCCCTTTAAAAACAAAAATCTGTCGACGCGTTCAAATTTGAGTAAAAAAAATCCTGTTGTACCTATAGTGTGTGTTTAGCGCCACTATTTTTAATTTGCAAAAAAACGTCTGTAAATATTTTTGAAAATTTAAAAAAAAATTTTACAATTTTTGTTAAAAAAAATTAATTAAAAAGAAAAAGAAAATGAAAAATTTTTCAAGCTATGCTTTACTAACGAAAAACTGTTAAAAAAAAATTGGTAAAATCTTTTCTTTAGGAATTCAGCTCGAGTTTTGAAACTGGCCATAAATATTATGTGTCGAGATATTAATGATCAAAGACGAAAAACACTTTTTCATTCAACATCAAAAATGGTCATAAAAAAAACTATTGTAAGATAACAAGAAAATTGTAAAATTTAATGATGTGCAATAATTTTTTTTTTGTTTTTGAAAATTTTTAGATTGAGCTATTTTTTGCAAAGTAACGGTATATTAAAAAAAAAATAATCAAAACTTCAATTGAAAATTAAGAATACAAATCTTATTATTGGTTTTTGTATCATCTCAATACGACTATTTTTAACAAGATACAAAAATTCTGGATTGGCCGCCATTTTGTAAAACTTCTTTAAGCCCATATCTTGAGAAAGACTCATTGTACGTATGACAATTACATTTAATTGTAAAAAAAAGAAAAGAAAAAATGTTCCACATACGCCATCGTACACCATCAGCTAAATCACAACCTAAAACCAAAATATGTTAAGTAAATTAATTTTTATTAAATCCAAAAAAAAACATAAATCTTCAAACAAAATTCCAAAACAATGAAAGTGCTAACCTCTGAGAAGCAGAAACACATTTCAATGCTTCCGTTTATTTATGTGCATTCGTGATCCAACTGACTGCCCATCAATGACAAATTGACATCCAGTTGTTGTTGTTGTTGTTGCGAGTAGGTACTTCGTTTTCATGTGATAAATTGTAACTCAATCTGAAAATTGTATCTTTTGCCGGCTCTCTCTCTCTCTCAAAACACAGTTATTTCTTATTTTTCAATGCTGTGTAATTTACCGTAATCACATGGTGACGTGCTGTTGATTGCATAAATCGTTCTTCCCAGTTGGTCTGGTCTTGAGTCTTGCGAGTCTCGTCCTCCTCTTTGAATTTATTGTTTTTGTTGTTGTTTTGCTATGGAATTTTTGTATTTTCTTTCGGTAGCCAATTTAAATCTCATAAAATATTTTATTGTGAACTGCCACTTAGCATGCATTCAGCATACCTATATATGAGCATAAAACATGCATCAGCATTCTTTTCGAACAACACAGTTTTATGTGTGTTTTCGGGGGCGCTACTTGTTTCATGGTAAATTTAATCTTTGAGATCTTTATTCTTGTGCTACGGCGACGACTACGACGACGATGACGCGACGGACAACTCTTTTCCTCTCTCAAGTCAGCGCGCTGGAAATGGTTGAAATGCACGTTAGAAATGCATCTGTCACAATAAAATCACTGATATCATGATGTGACTGGTAATGCAGTTTTTTTTTTTTGAAAACTTGGCACAAAATTTGTGATATGTTGTTGAAGTTCTCAAGTTATGACTTTCTACTGCACGCCTACACAATTTGGCGAAATTTAATTTGTTATCGGATCGTCAGAGTCGACATGAGTTGAGTACTTCATGGATTGAGTCGTGTACGTAGTGAGTAGGCGGAGAAATTGCATTTGCAATATTGAAAGATTAATTGTTAAATAAACTCTGGTGGATTTCTCGATAAAAATCTTTGTGACACAAAATTATTCATGTGCGAATTGTTGTTTATTCATCATTTTTTTTTTTGAACCTTCTCTAATTCGTTTGAAAATAATTATATTTCAAGTTGCGTGCCACTTCACACAATAATTTTAATGACAAGTAGAAGGTATCTTGCGAGAGTTGTATATTTATATGTACTTGAATTAAAAACTCTCTCGTTATTCAAGGTGATGAATATGCTTTCGAGGTTACCTACACATTACTTTTTGTAAAATTGAAAATTTTATGGTATGGTATTGTATTGGTGTTAAAAGGTACAATTTGTAGCATCTGTAAGCAGTCAAGCATATGCCGACAATTGAGGTAAGTTAATGGCTAGAAAAATTGAGGATTTCGAAATAATTTTTAAAATTGATCTTATTGTATATTATGTAGTAAATGAAAATGAACGATGAACTACACTCCGTGACATTTAAATAGTCTCCTACAAAGCCATAATTTTTTATTTGATTCATTTTATGAAAAAATTTTCAGCTAGCGAGCGTTGCGAAAATGCTACTTAATTGATCATAGAGTAGAATTTTTAACTTGCGAATATATGTAGGTATTTACATACCATAGGGCAAGTTTCAAGACATAAAATTCTGCCTGTCTGTCTGTACCTCGACCCATAGCCTGAACTACTGAAGCGATTTTCTTCAAACTTGGAACTTAAGGTTTTGGGGAGATTGCTTAGAGGAAAAATCGAAATTTTTGTTTTAGCTCCAAAAATAACCCGATTTAAAAAATTTCATCATCTTTATGTCGAAAACGGCATTAACGATTTTGATGAAATTTTTTAAATCGGTTTTTTAAGTAGGTAATCTTAAAAATTTAGTGAAAAAATATTTTTGAAAAAAAACTGTTTTTAACGGTACTTGCCATAGAACCGGACTTTTGGTTTTCGGTTTTCTCGTAAACTATTGGACGGATTTTTATGAAAATTTTTCTTAAGGAGGACTTATATAATCTCAAAAATATTGCATATCACAACTTACAAAAAAATATTTTTTTAAATTTAAAAAAATCAAAATTTTTTTGAAAACTCAATATGTATTTTGAAAACTGATAAATAGTTTTTTTAATTTGGTTTTAAGTGTATGCTATCAATACTTCAAAAATTTTATATATAGAAGGTAAAAAATTACTTTTTGAAAAAACGGCTCTAACGATTTTTGAATTTTTTTTTTCAAATGATACACAAGGTGCTATCTTCAGCTTTAAGCTTAAACTTTTTTTGGTTTATTTTATCAATTCAAATAATAAATTTCTGGCTTTTTCATGTTTTTACTTGTGACTATAATAAAAGATGGTAGTCGGGTAATATTGTATTTTTTTGATTAAAGCCGTGGGGTAGTTTTGATTTTTTTCTTCTTAATGCTTTTAGGGGTGATCCGAATATTCTGTTTCCAAACAAAATTTCAAATTTCAAATTTAAACACGAATAGGTAATTTGGAACTCAGTTTTTTTTCAGTAATCGAGCATATTAAATTTGAAAAAATTTCTCAAAAATGTATGAAAAAAAAACTTTTCACGAAATCAAAAAAAAAAAAACTAAAAACTAAATTTTTTCGATTATAATTTTTTCAAAAATGACGACCACAATTAGCTATAAGTTTTCAAAAAAAAAAAATAAAAACTAAAAAAAATCAAACAAGTTAACATGATTTTGTATAAGTACATCTCTTCTGTTGAGCAAGATGCAATTAAAAATATGATTATTTTCTCAATAATTGGTACATTTTTTGTAAAATGACGCAACATTCTGAGAAAAAAAAACAGTTTAACCTGATTTGAAAACACAACAAATGCAATGCAACGGAAGGCATTTGAATTGCCTTTTCATGAGTAACCGGATAAATAACATATCCAAAATTGGACCATATGCGACAACAACAAAAATGACATAAGCTATAAAGTGAAGCAATATTTTTTCTTAAAATCTTTTTAAATAAAGTTGTTTTAAAAAATATTTTGAAAAAAAATTTAAATCAGAATTTTGAAAACAACATTTTGTCTATTTAATTAATTAAATGTATTTCCTGACAGCAAATTTTATCTAATTTAAGATATGTTGTTCACAGATAACTGTTAAAAAAAATATTCCAAATCCTTCTGTTCCAATTTTGTCCAAGTTATTTCACTTACATATTTACTGGATTACAGAAAATAATGTGAACCTTTATTAAGTACTGGCCACGAAAAAATTTCAATTTTGTATCGGTTTCCTAAAAACAAGTCTCGGCTTTGTCTTGGAATTGACTAAACTTTTTTTCGGTCTCATATTTTTTTTTGTAAAAAAATGAGAAATAAAAATGTGAATCTGGAAACTGCCTTCTATTAATATGTATACATTGAAATGTTCAAAATTACATTTTTAAAACACAATTTTCTAATGAATTTTTAATAATCCATTTGGTTGTGCCCCAAGTATTTTTTCAAAGAATTTTTTTGTAAATGAATTTTAACCAAATTTTTATTTTGGACAATCTTCTTGACCAATTTTTTTTTATGATTTTATTTTTTGCAAAAATTAATTTTAAAGTGAAAGTGAGAACGGTAAGACACAGGCACCTAACAACCCAGTAAATAAAACTATCAATATGCACAAGATACATTATTATTATGAAGGTACAAAACACGAACAAAATCCACACAAAAAAGCAATTTCCATAAATGTTAACGAATGAGTAACTATCTCTCAAAACAAAACCAAAGTTACAGTTAGATACATCTTCACTCCTGCCCTCTGCCTCCACAAACCAAAAAAAAAAAAACCATTTATATTTCCTAAATAACACTTTAAACAATTTGTTAACATCACAACCCTAATGCCATGACAAAAGGAAATAGAAATAAAACAAAACAAAAAAATTCTAAATCTCTTGGAAACAAATATATATATGTATATATATTTCTATTTCCTCATGGAATTTCCGGTAAATAAACGTCAGAAAAAAAAAGATCCATGATTTTGCCCTTAAAAAATGATATCACCTCTCTGTTACACTATGAATAATATAGAAATGGACTATACTCGTATATGGAGACTGGACTGGACAGGACATTGCCTTTAGCATAAACAATTTTAGGTATAGAGATAACAATGATTCCTGCCACTTTTTACCAATTTATATGCAAAGCAACAACTTGTAAATCATATTTTCCAACCCCCTTCATCGTAATATAGTATATTTTCTTTTGTATAAATGTATAGTATAGTTTTAATAAATTTTCTCTCCTAAAAGAGGGATTGGGAATATGGTTTCATGTGTCCTCATTTTTTTTGTATTATCTTCTCTCTGCTAAGGTAACAATTTGATGATATATTGGCAGGGGCGTCTCTACTAATTTTTGTAAAGTAGGGTTTGTGACATTTTGAAGGTGAAACTGTTGAGTTATTTATGTCTTAAATTTTTAACACTTTTCAAATGTTTTTGGCAGCCATAAAAATTAAAATTCGGTACATAATTCCTGCTGCCGACAGGTATAGTTGAGAGTAAAATTTACTCCCATTGTAGCAAAAACTTTGAATGTTTTTTTGCCCATTCTCAGATTTAAGATAGAAATAGAAATCGTTTTCAATTCATTCGATAAAAATTTGAGGGTAAATTTTACTACATCCCATCCAGTATCCATATGATTTAATTTTTAGTTCGGTGAACGACGTCGTTTGCTTAATCATCTTATTTAGCTACATGAGAATTCCTTTGGGTCTAAAAAAATTTTGCTGAGAGTCAAATATACTCCCGTTGTACCATCACCTTTTTATTTTTGTGCCTTACATATTTGAGGTGGAATCTTCTTCATTCTTATCGGTTGAAATATTTGAGAGTAACAATTACTCCATTTACGAACCATTTACTTTCTGTAAATATGTAAGTTGTATAATATTGGCTTCAACAGGAGTTCTTGTAAATTCCCTTATTACTGCCGGCATAAAAGGTTGAGAGTAAAATTTACCCACATCATACCAACAACTTTTCCTTCGTACATATGCCTTTCAAATTTAAGATAAAATTATGGATTCCGTTCATTCCGATCAATAGAAATATCTGAGAGTAAAATTTACTACCAACGTACTGGTTACTTTGCGCAAAGATGCAATCTCCTCTTATTTCTACAGACATGAAAGGCTGAGAGTAAAATTTACCCCCATCACATTTACATCTTTTCTCTTTGTATGCCTTTTAAATTTCTGATCAAATCTTAGATTCCCCTCATCCTTTCCATAGAAATGTCTGAGAGTAAAATTTACACCCCACGTACCTGTACCTAGGTGTTAGTAGGCTTCTTTTATTCCTGCAGGCATGAGAGTAAAATTTACCCACATCATATTAACATCTTTTTCTTTGCATGTCTTTCAAATTTAATATACAATTATGGATCAGTTTCATTCCTTTCGATAGAAATATCTGAGAGTAAAATTTACTCCCAACGTACGAGTTCTTGTGTGTAAAGACGCAGGTTATATAAGAGTTCTTGTAGATTCCCTTTTTCTGTAGACATGAATGGCTGATAGTAAAATTTACGCTCATAAAACTATCAAATTTAATAAAATTCTAGTCTGAGAGTAAAATTTACTCTCATTGTATCCGCACCTGTGTGTAAGGGTATATAGGTAATATGATTTGACTTCCACCAGCGACGTTGGATAAAACATCAAATTTCATCTTATTTGCTTATATGAGAATCCTTTTCTACAAAAATGTCCTCCCATCCTTCCTGTTATGGGAACACTCAACAGGATATATTCAAAAAAAAAGTGAATACCAACAATCAAGACTCTTTTTTCATACCTTTTAACATAATATCAAATGAACGAACACAAAACAAAAAAAAAATCGAAATAAAAATAACAGGACGATCTCCTTTTGGCATCAGTCGCACACACACACACACACACCGTGCAGAGGGATATAATAGTAAATTCATATCCTTCTTATATTATAATAATTTAAACAACACTATGGCGCAAGGTTGATGTAGTACACTGAATCATAATATAATTTAGATATGCTTTTTCACAATAGATTGCTACTGAATTGGGGTATACAATGGTCGTCGTCTCCGTCGTGTTGGTCGGTGGCACAGTAGGATACAATATCCTGGCCAAGCCGTCATCAACAACAACAAAAAAAAGCAGCTAAGCTTGATGCCTTTGCGTTTTTGCCTTCAGCTGTGTGTAACCGGAATTCGAGGCGAACAATAAAAATTTCCATTTTATGCCCACGCAATGTATGTATATTTGGTGCGGTACAAAAAAGTGTCTATGGTATACGAGCCATACGATGGTGATGGTAATAGAACACGTCAAGACTATAGGCTCCCTCTACGAGTATATTCCGCATTGCATAGGGATATTATGCCAACACCCTTTCTAGAAAAAAATTGAACCTCGCCAAAGTCTTCTGTCCGTGTTTAAAGGTTGGGGTTGGCAAAAGAAAATTATTCGTTTGGTTCTTGAGAAATGGTCGGGTACTTCTATGGGGAGATAAATTTTGTTCTCCCTCCAATTTACTGAAATGCACGCGCAAGCAATTCAATACGTTTAGTTGGTACCTTGCTAATATATTGGATTGGCTTGTCTTAAAGATAAAGAGCTCTCCTATACAGTAGGGAGAAAGGAACGGGAGTCTCTTCGTTCATGCTGAACTCGCTTTGAGGGTGAAGTGCTGTTGTTTGGATATTGGTAAAGAGAGGTTGTGTGTATATTGAACATGTACGTACATACAATATAATGTAAACCCTTAAGGCAGCTTTGCATGGCTTTAAAACAAAACACTTCCTCTTTCTCCCTCTTCCCCCTAGGTTCCTATGTGTATATATTGATATTATGATGCTGACATCCTGGGAAATCATCACATCGCCCCCAGGGACAATGACTCGTATAGATATAAATACGTTTTGTTTGATCCCCTAGCTTGCAATGTGTGCTGTCTAGCAACAACAGAAAAAAAATATAAACATTTATGAGGGATAGTTGTGGTTTGTTTGATTTTTGTACTTTATTACTTGCTATTGTTTGGTTATTAGCTATTAAGTGGGAATGTAAATCTAAAGGGTTATTTTTTTTTTGGCGATGGGGCATAGTAAGATGAGACGTGATGAGTGATTGATATGTGAGAGTTATTCCTCCCGAGGTCTTGTTTCTGGGATATGATGATGTCAGTTCTTAAAAAAAAAATGTTATGGTATCCTTTATTTTTTGATCCAAAATAGAACACAATTTTGGCGCTCGTAATTGTGGTTAAATCACCTAATTGAAGGTTAGGTTAGTATGAACAAAATCTGTGGCTTGTTGACTTTTTCTTGCTGGAATGGGAAACAACTGATTTCCCCTGGTCTGATCTTGGCTTGGACCAGTAGTGCAACAATCAGTTACGATGAATTGTGCGAAAAGCTAAGCTTCCTAGGATAGTTCACAGAGGCTAGCAACACTACGTCTCGGATAAGTAACGACAACACGTTGTCGACTATTGGCTACTGTATCCGGAGTAAGATTGGTTTCTGGGAAGACACTTCTTGACAAAAGTGAAGTCCTCAAAATGCTAATTGCGATACAAATTTAAACATTGGGGCTTAGTTAAGTTAGATGGCTGGGCTCGGGTAAGTTTAAGCCTCCAAGTCGTAAAATTGTACTACTCTATTCTGGAAAGACACCTGGAAACTGTTTGGAGTCTGGAGTTTGGCGTCCGACTCCTTACCTTTCGATTCCTTGCTTTCCAAAATAGCTCTCAAAAGCTTGGTTTCCTGGAAAGGTTTAGATGACAGGATCCTGAGAGCCAGGTTCTGAACTAAATTATGTCGTGTTATCAACCCACAGTGTTGCAACCCAATGGAGCTTTTTCATGTCATAATGATAATAGGAAACTTAATGCTAAGGTTGGCAACGACAACGATGGTTGCAGGCATGTTATGGGAAAACATGGTGTTGGAAGTCGGAACGATATAAAGGAACGAGCAAAAAGTTAGTTGGGCATTGACAAACAGACAAGTAACTTTCGACAAAATCACTTCAGGACGTTCAAAACAGAAGAGGTGCAGACTTGCGAAAAGCCCGATGGTTGCCACCGTATGCGTAGGTACAGCTGCAGCTCGGAGTACCCAAGTTTAATAGCGACTCTGAAATCCACCAACAGATAAGAGTGCACCTTTCACAAGGGCTCCGCTGAAAGCCGTTGGTATACTGTGAAAAATGTTTTCATATCCGGTGCTGAAAGTGTAGTCGGTCAGTTGCTGGGAACCCATGGTACTTGGCTTCCCAAAGAAATTTGGGCAAAGATTGAAGAAAAAAACACATCAAAGCTCACATTGCAGCAACTTCAACAGCAGGGAGAAACTAGCTAGTGTTTACGTATCGTATGAAGATGAGGAAAGTTCACCGAAGCGTGTCCAAAACTTAGAAAAAGCTTAACTACCTCAACGCATTGGCTACAGAAGCAGAATTGCCAAGGAGCTCAAAGGTATTCAGAGTGCAAAGGAGAACTTTTTAACGGTTTTAAACCATGTTTTCACCATTTAAGTGCGTAAGACGCAAAGTGACCTATCCGAAGAAACAATTTTCCGTATAGATACTTAACGCACAGCAAAGAAGAAATCTTCAAAGCAATCAAAGCACTGAAGAACAACAAAATGGTTGGACTTGGAGGCATTCCAGTAGAGCTCTTACGTGCAGCGTCAACAACATCAAAAGAGCTGCTGCACCTACTCATCGAGAGAGCCTGGGAAAGTGAGAACTTTCCCGAAGAGTGGAAAAATAGGATGATTGTCAAGCTCCAAAAAGTCAAAACCGTGTCACTAGAACAGAACATGAGAACAGGGCAGGAACCCATTTACTCTATCATAGGAAGTGGCAAGGGATTGGCCATACGGTTCAAAAGAGTAACGAGTGCAATGCGAGACAAGAAATGCAATTGAAGGCAATCACTCAGGAAGGTAAATAAGCACTTGGCGAAGAATTGTAGAAGACAAGTTAGCTCAACTGGGAAAGAGTTGGAAAGAGCGGAAGCAGGAATCTCCATCGTGGGAATATTGGAGACCTTGTGCCCAGTAAGGGTAAGCAAAGGAACTTAATAAGACCGAGGACCTAGAAGATTTAAGGCTTCTAACTAACGTAAATCAAAACTAAAAGAATGCCAAAACTAAGCATGCCCATAATATAAAACAATTTGAAGAATAAAGGGAAAGACAATGATGCTGCTTCCCTAAACTTCGTAAATGAGTGTTTGGTTATTATATGGATTGCCTTTTTCCGCCTCCACCGACGACGACGCCAGCACGACGACAACGTCAACATCAAATATACCGGAAAAAAGGACTTTTGCCGTACTTTTGATTAATGACAACTTTCCAAAGTGGCAAATCCATTCACTTTCACTTGAGAAGTTGTGATAACTCTCATGGTCCGGTTCACACCATTCAGTATAGTTGGAGGAATATATAGTTACCTCTACGTGGTGGAAAAACTCTTCGTAATCGAAAAGAAAACTAAAATCAATTTCTGACGAAAGTCACATCGGTCCCAGGATTTCACAATCCTCTCCCATGCGTCCGTTGGCGTCGCCTTCGTCGTCGTCGTTGTTGCCATCGTCACCATCATCCAACTACTATGACTATGTATATACGAAGTCCGAAGTTCTATCCGGTTTTTTTTATTTCTAGTCCACGCACCGGTCGGTCGGTTTCTAGGTTTTTCGTGGTATGAGTGAGTGAAATCCCAGATTATCCATGAAATCCTTTTTCTAGAACAGCAAAAAAAAAAAAACAACCTTCTGCTTTTCCATGTTCGATGACGATGATGACGATGGCAGTGCGGCAGCTGAATAAAGTTCCTATACGATTTATACGTTAGTTATAGCACAAGGATTAGAGTGACGAAAGTTTTTGGGTCCTGCACAGGCACACTCACTCACTCATCCACACTATGGCATGAAAAGTGGGGTAATTGCGAATTCTAATCAAAAATTCCACCTCAACAGACCGGAACCCGGTACCGTTATTATCATTCAAGACCAAAGGACCACAGTGATATTCTAGTGGATTCCAGGATACACCAAAAACTCCATATAGACATAGAGCGAGGAGTCTCCATACTTGACATTCGAGAGATTCCGGGCAATAATCGTTTCATTAACATGCTCCATGTCAATGTTTCACGTGAATGGAACAACTATCCATATACTCTCGCATATTGGTAGAATGAATTCAGCCAGCAAAAAGGACACTATAAGGACTCAAACTCGCACAGAGACTAGAAGTCTTACACGATGAATAATCACTTTGTTTTGCAAAAGTTGAAGAGAACTTTTCATGGGATACTACTTATAAATATATATAACGGTACCTATATGGATATATAAGTTCATGTATGAGTTTTTGGAAAATAATGCGGACGTGTTTGTGTAAAATTGAAATTTATTGTTAAAATTTTCGTTCCAGAGGATAAAATTTTAGATCCTTTTTTCAATGATTTATAGTTGGGGCAAGGCAAAGCACAAGCGCCAAAGGAGACGTCACTGGTGATGGTGTTTGTTTTTCCTGTGTTTTCCATTTTTTTTTCGTTTGTACTCCTATATTTTATTACTGTTTTGAGTTGGTTTTGCATTTTTAGTGCAATTTGATGATACTGCATCATTTTGTGGAAAGTTCCTTAAGTAAATACCTATAGCCCAATGGCGTTTTACCTGGTGTTTAGTCAGCGCATTAAGTTAAACGAGCAATAGTTTGTTTTAGTGATTTAGTTTAATAGGAGAATCTGTTTTCCGGTGATGCATATATAAGTAAAGATGGAGTATGGTTAGCGAGGACATTTCTCTTATTCCAATCATTTAAGAAGGGGACTTCAACACGAGTCTAAGTTTTGGTGTTTGAATTTTTGTGGGTTAGTTTTCGGTGGCATTTTTGAATATATGCACTCACTTTAGTGTCGAATCAAAAGTGGATTAAAGTTGGTTTAACAATATTTTAAAAGGGTCCCTCGCGGAAATACACGAAAACTTAAAAAAAGCTTCAAAGATATCGGTTGATTCGGTTGAATCGGTTTTGGACGAATAAACTCTTTAAAGATTACAGCCAGATGAATTCCTTGCATCGTGGAAGAAAACCTAGAGACTTTGCAGCATTTTTGGCGACATTGAGTATATGCTCACTCCACTGCAGGTGGTTTGTGATATACATTCCGAGAACTGATAGATTTTCAGTTCTCGCGATGCAAGTGCCACTCATGGACCTTGTCCAAGTGGGTTCTGCTATAACGACAGAAGACAGCATTGAGTTTTCGAAGCATTAAATTCTACACAATTTTTAGTTCCCCATTGGACAATGCTGTCTAGAACAGAATTTAATGAGCTAATCATACGCTGCCGTTGAAGTTCCACTTCCGAAGAACAAGGATGTGAATCTAGAAACGAATATGAAAGGCTGAGAGTACTGTCGTCAGCAAAACAATTTAATGGATTAGAAGTTTCAGACAAAGTATCATTAATGAATATTAGGAAGATAGTAGGAGACAAAACGGAGCCCTGGGGAACGCCAGCGTTTATTTTATGGGTATCAGACTTGAAACCATCCAATACAACTTGTATTGAGCGGTTTGACAGTTAATTTCCAATCCAACGAAGAAGAGATTCATTGAAACCAAATGCACGCATTTTTAATAAAAGAGAGCTTGATGCCAAACTCTAGCCAATGCTTTTAAAATATCAAGTGCAATAATCTTACTTTCTCCTAAAGATTTGTTCCAACGTTCGGTGAGATAAACCATCAAGTCACCAGTGGAACTATTGCTACGAAAGCCGTATTGCCGGTCATTAAGAAGATTCCGTTCTTCGATATATTTCTTGAGCGGAAAATTGATCAGCGTTTCCATCACCTTGGAAAGAAGGACGTATGTGCAATTGGACGGTAATTTGAGGGAAAGTAAGATGCAATTTTCAATCCGCTCGGGAAGAGACCAGTAGAGTAGGATAGATTGAAAAGCTTACGCAGTTGCTTTGCCAGCGTAGAAGAACACCTCTTCAGAGCAATGGAAAATACTATCCGGCCAACGGATTTGTGTATGTCGAGGTCTTTCAGGACTCTTGCAACTGCACGACTTGTACGACTTGTCACCAGGTTGAAAGTTATAAGGAACGATTTTTTTTATTTTCTAAGGGCATTCTAAAGATTGTCAACAAATAGCGTTTTCTATGCATATGTATTTATCTTTTGTTGGATAAAGCTTGAATATTCTCCTTCTGAAAGGTTTAAGGAATTTCAAAATTTTTTCCATTTTCTTGAAAAAAAATTTAAGGCTGTTTTGAAAACCTAAGCAAAATTCCGAAAACTATAATGAGGATATTTCCCCTTTGTAATATTCATCAAAATCCTTATTTTGTTATGAGGACTTACTTAAATTATATTTTCGCATATTTTTAAAATTTTATTTTTTTCTCAGAAACGTTTTCGAAAAAATCTAATGATCTCTGAAAAATTTAATAATTTTTGTTTCATCAAATCAGCTTCGGTTTTTATTCAAACGGCATTTTTTTTTTGTTTATCAAACTCGAAAATCTTAAAAAAAAAATTATTTTAATTTTTCAAAATATTTTTTTTTGAAAACTCCAGTTCACAAATTTAAAATATTTTGCGCAATAAAAGAAAGAATTTGTTTTAAAATTTTTATTTTTTTTACCAAAATAAAAAAATTTTCTGCATTTTTTTTTTTGACAGAATTTATTTTTAGAAAAAAATAATTTTTGCACTAAAATTTGTATCATATCAATTGCTTTAACTGCTTCAACGATTTTGATGCATTTTTTTCTGTTTCTTTTTTGTAAGTAATCAAATAATCCTAGTTAGTCAAAAAATATTTTTTTTCAAAAACCCGTTTTTAACATAGAACTGGATTTTGGGTTTTGATTTTTTTTTTCTAATTTAGTAATTTTAACCTAGAATCAAGTTCGTCCGTTGAAAAGATTTTGAATGATGTACTTGTGTATAGGGAGGCTTTAAAAATCTAGCAACCTAGCTTAGTTTCCATGCAACATTTTTAAGACAAATATCTCTTCAAAATTCAAGATCTGTCCTATTTTCAATAATTTTTTCAAAAATAGAAAAAAAAAAAATAAAATCCAATCATGATTTTTGCTTGAAATTAATTCATAATTTGTCTAAGATTTGTTCTGTCGATAATGTCCTTGCCATTGTTGTTTGGCGAAGTCCTTATAGTTTGAAAAAAAAAAAATTACAAAAGGACATCTTTCTTTTTATCAACGCCAAAGCAATCACCATTGCAGATTAATACAAGAGGATATTCAGATTCACAGAACGTCTTCTGATTTTTTCCATTATCACTTTATAGAATTTCACAAGTGCGGAATATCAACAGCAAAAAAAAAAAAAAAAAAAATCAAACCACAAAATTGTGTGGTTTCATTTTAAGAGCGAGTAGCAGCAGCAGTAGCATCAAGAAGCAAGAAAAAAAAAAAGGACGATGGCCAAGTAATTGCAAATGATGGTAAATGTCATGCTCGGTGGTAGAATCCTTTAATTCCACAATGGCACACACAATTGAAAGGGCGATTTTCCATTGGAAATGTAAATAATATAATTTTGTCTGTCCCTTTGTTTGCATTAATATTTCATCTTCGTTATAGAATTAAATCTCTCTTCCGGTCTATCTTTGTAGGTCATCTCTTGTCGTCGTCGTCCGTCGTCGTCGGTCGTTCATCGAATCAGGAAGGAAAGCCAATAAAGTTGCTTTATTCTTCGTTTTGTCGCCCCCTTCATTCCTTTCCGTTCCGTCCGTCGTCTTGAAAATAATTTCTTTTTTTTTTTTGATTTTCCCACAAGCACGTTTTATTTACTGAGAAATTAAAAAAGATGTGCGTTTTTACAAAGTGCTTTTTGATATTTTAGATTTATTGCATTTGTTTTTTTTTTTATTATGAGACCATGTAACAGTTGTTTGTCTTCTTCTTTTTTTTCTTATTTGTGAAACCCTTGGACAAAAAAACATGAATAACATCCTGAATTATGATGAAGATGATGATGATGATGATGATAGGAAAGACGTGCGGACTTTTAACAAAATGTTTACAAATTTTTCGAAAATAAAAAAAAATCTCAAAAAGAGCCATCTCCTTAACCAAAAATAAATACACAAGCGCGTTCCTTTGTATATAAAGTTTTTTTTACTTTAAGCCTTTTTCTATTATCCTTGCATTTTTTTCTGTTGAAATATTTTTGTTTGTCTATAGAAATGAAGTGAGTGAGTGAGGATAGGCGCGGTATGGTGTGTTAATGTGTGTTTTTTTTCTTTTAAGGATTTTCAGGCCATTTAGCAATTCAGGACACTCACATCCATAAATGACTTTATTCAAAGGATTTTTTTTTCTTAATCATTAAGAGAATGCTGTTTGGGGTTGGAGTGAAGTGGAGTGGAGTCGAGTGTGGCTTGGTTTTGTTTTTATTTCACTTAATGTGAAATCAGGTGAAAGCTGTGAACACGGTGAAAACACGTATTGTGGCAAAAACTAATTTAAGTCATTGTTATACTCATTAGGGATTTTTGTTTTGTTTGTTTTTTTTTACAAAATGAGCTTACGAGTTTTGTACTACCGCTACATGCAAAAACAAATTATCATAATCAAAAAAGAACAGCACAATAGCAGTTGGATATTGTACGATATTTGTTAGTTATACTTAAAACTTATACCTACGTGAAAATATATTTACAATATGGAATGAATGCAGTGGCACACACTCTTTGATGCATTTTGGCGACGAGAATAAATTGCAACGCAATTTCTTAATAGTAATTGAGTAAGACTGACATGCCGGAGGTTTGGGTTCGATTCCCAGCCTCGTCCATCTAAAAAAAAAAATTCACGGATTGCTGCGTCTTGCGAGAAATTGACAAGTTCTCAAAGAAGATTACTTTAACTTGTCAAAAACGGAGTTTCTCTCACCCTAGCCCTTCGAATTTGGCATAAAAT